>JAQMRL010000014.1:8522773-9752773 GCA_035578175.1 Catonia carolina | reverse complement strand
GTATTACCTGACAATCATCTGATGATGTTTAATTAAATTTTTAAACTTCATTTTAAATAAATCATCAAATTTTCTAATATCATTATTTAAATAATCATAAACATCTGTCAAATAATTACAATTTTGTGAATTAAATTTTGTAGTATCATCCATAATTTCATTTAAAGATAAATTAAATATTTTAATTTGCGAAGCAACTTTACTTAATGCTGAAATATTTGAAACAAGCAAAGGAGCTGCAACACAGTATACACATGAGAAGAATATTAAAGATTGTAATATATATATGATAAAATACATTATTAATGATTTATTTAAGAAGTAGTAATATTCAAAAGGTAAAGATAATTCATCGATGGTCATATTTTGAATTCTAAAATCTTTTTTCGATAACATATAAATCGATTGTAACGAAGGCATAATTGTTAAATTTAAAATTAACAATCCAGTAGTTTTAAAAATAATTTCATTTCTAAGATATTCGTTAGATTTAAATTCTTTTATTTTTATTATAATTGATTCAGATAAACGATTTCTTTTATTATCATTTAATTGTTTATAACGATAGTAATAATATTCTTGATCCACTATCGATGTTAATGAATTAATTTGGTTTGGATTAAATATGATTATAATGTATACAGAAGAAATTAGCCATGTCAAATTTATATCTTCCAATGACAAAAATCTTTCGTTAATATGTTCCCAAACAACTATTAAATTCATAACACACGATATTGTAAAATATAATGAAAGAATTGTAATTAATTTTGCTTTTATTTCAATATTTGTTTTTTCTAAATTTATACCTGTTTTTAAAAAACGTTTTCTAACAATTTTTGTTAGCTCAGATGGCATTTTTAGTTTGTTCATATGGAAAATAAAAGTATTTCATAAGTGATTTTCATTCCAACAGAAGTAATAACAGAAGAAATATATTTTTTTTTTTTTTTTTGCTTCGTTTATAGATGATATTGATTTTTTTAGTATTCTGATTAATTTTGCTTTGTTTTGAATAATTTGTTTTGTTTCTATTCTAAGCTGTTCTATCGAAGATAATTTTCTATTATAAATTATTCAAATAAAATTCTTTGAAATATTGATCATTTGTTACTTATTTTTCTTAGGTAGTTATATTTCTATAATAGTACACACTTTTTTTATAATATCCGTTTTAGACATAATTTCTCAGTATTTTATAGATAAACTATACTGTAGCCACTCTAAACTTATTCCTGATGCAACATATGATAGTCATGTATCATTAGTATGATTCCTACATCATTACATACATGTAATACATATCATTACATGTACACATACATATCATTTGACATGATTCCTAATACGAATCAAACCCGGAACCAAAGTTCTTTCAATCGGATGCAATAAATTTTTACTTGCTTGTTAAGAGTATATTTTCGAGATACGTTCTGCATAATATCCGAAAAGGAAAATTGGTAAACACTATAACGAGATTTTTACGCAGTAAGTAATAAGATAATTGAATTAAAAGTTTTTAAAGAGCTACTATTATTGCGGCGACATTGAAAATTTTAGTTTGTTTTTAATGGTCGGAATGGTGCCAGAAATTATTTATTTAAGTTCAAATTCTATTTCTTTAGATAAAATTGACACAAAACATCACAAAGATGACTATTTGCGTTAATGATTGCCCATAACAGACAGGTGGAGTTTTAAAATATCTGCATTCAATTTGTTAGTTTCATGGCTACAAAAATAGCTCTTTCTTATCACACGAGCAGCCTACTAAATATGAACCATTTAAGAACAGAAGAGGTAAAGTTGTAAAACACTCTAATCAGAGTTATCTCCAATGAAAGTAATGAATTTCATTATTATACAGCCAGACCCTGTAGTGAATGAAGTGAAGATGTCATTTGCAAGGTGGAAGGTAGATGCTTTTCAGAGGGCCCGGCATGCTGATAAGCATACTTTTCCACTCGATGAGGAAAGCAATGGTAAACGACCTTACTCCTCGTTTAAATTAGTAAAGTCTCTAGAGGTTTGAACCAACCTTTAGGCTTTTGATCTAAACAACAACAATGTTTATAAGTTTTAATATAATTAAATAAAATTCTTGAATTAAAATTGCAAAATTTACAAATAAGAAAATGAGTACTTTTTTAAATTTATTTTTTGACAGGGAATTTTGAAAATACACAATATATTAATTCATTTTCTGATAATTTGGAAAATTATAATTAAGAATTCCTTATTGCAGTCTCATTTGGAATTTCTTCTCCACATTTATATAAGTGAATGTTACGTTAATAACTATTTCATTCCTTATGAAGCAATGATTGTGATTGTTCGAAACGTACTTGTGTATAATATTGGGCGTCTCACTTGGCGCGCAGAGAGTTTAGCCTGTAATAATACAAGGTGTATCAAAAATTACCGACTCTAAAACAAAATGCACGACACAGATTTCTATAAAGCGTACATTTATACAATATTATTGTCGTATATTTATCATATTTACATTATTTATCATATAGATCCAATTATAATTTATAAATTACTTTCTAACCTTAACAAAATTTCGGTAACAATTTTGAAACATTGCTTCTTTAATTATTTAATTAATTGTTAATTTTCGTCAATATTTCTTGAACACTGTTACGCACTGTTATGAATGTCATTGATATTCTTACTGTCTAAAAATAATTTACCCGCATAGCTAATAAAGTTTCTCGTAGTACATTAGAAAAGGTTTCTTTTTCTAGCACAACTAGTACAATTAGTAGGCTACTAACAGGCATTGTAAAATAGAAAATAATAACATAATAAACACTACACTTGGTAGTATATAAATTCGGTCGGTCCGCACACATAAAAAAAAACCTCAACACTTTTTAACTGTAATGATCGTACTGAACGACAGTTGATTGAACACTGAATGACAATATTAATAAACACTGCGTTTCATTCGTTGGTTAGGTGTATGATAATCATTTGCTGTTAAAACCCGTATTATTTGTAAATAAACTGTGCCTACTAATAAGCCTATTATTACTGTATAATAACAATAATAACTGATAAGTAATTATAATACATTACATCACTTCCCATTCGCTTTGTACTGAATTTATAATAAACGTATTTCACTATGAAATGTAGAAAAATATATACATTAGTTTTGTAACAGTCTATAACAATAGGCGAGGGACGGGTAGGTTTATATATGTAAGCTGATCATTCGAAGCCTCGACGCGCCAGATGAAATGCCTATATTTATAGTAGCCCCCACGATCTCCTTATCTCACGATATCAAAATTTTGTCCCGTAGTGTTGAAATCAATTGTTTATTCATAACATAACAACGCACAAACTATAAACCCTTAACAGACGTGTTGTTGTTTAGGTCATCAGCCGAAAGGCTGGTTTGAACCAGAAGAGGTTTTACTAAGTAAAATGAGAAGTGAAGTGGTTTACGATTGCCTTCCTCACTCAGTGGAAAAGTATGCTTATCAGCATGCCGAGCCCTCTGAAAAGCACATATTTTCCACTCTGCAAAGACACCTTCACTTCATTCACCACAGGGTCTGGCTGTAAAATGAAATTCATTACTTTCAGAGGAGATAACTCTGATAGCCGATGTATTTTTGTTAGATGACGAGAGTGTAAGTACTCAACAATTTGTGTAATAGTGAAGGTCAATGTATGCGCACACTAGTAAACATTACAGTTAATTTTTAGCTGAATGTATGCAGAAGAAAGTGAGCTATTTAGAAACACAATCAGGTTAGTGGGAAATTTTCTATTGATTTGTGAATGTTGGGATACCACTCAATTCCGGTTTTTTTTTAAAGAAAACCGTGTAAAGGCCGTATCTCATTTAAAAATAGAGTTATAACCGCGTTTGAAAAAATGAATGGTAAATGTAGGTGTATTACTCAATCTTGCTTTTATAGCAAAAACCGGTTGAATTGAATATGACCTGTAAAAGGGAAAACGCTCCCAAATTCATTGAATAGCCTATTTTCAGACATTCTTCACAATGAAACTAAAGTGCTCTAATATTATCTTTTATATTTTGTTTTTCTACATGCACGTGATCACAAAATTCCGTGTTTTCATAAAATAACATAATTATGTCACACAAATAACTGAAGGAATGGGTAAATGACATCAGCTCAAAGAGAGCATTTTTTCCGCCTACATTTTACCACAGATCCATTTATTCACTTGACTTACATACGCTTAAATAGCCGTATAGTGTATCCAAAACAGAAACAACAAGAAGATTTGGTATAATTTACAAAAATCTATGATATCAAAAAACAACCTTATTAACGACAAAGAAAGAGCAATGTAAAATAAAAAACTAACCTAATTTTAATCATGAGTGAATAAAACAAAATGAAAATCAACATCTTTTCAACTTAGAAATACAGGAAATAACTGACTCTAAACTAGGCTCTGTGAAAGAATGTGCTCAAAATAAAAATTGTAATTTATTAAATTTCCTATAACTTTTATTTAAACACTTTTGTCGTAAGACCACAATATTAAAATATCTTATTTTTTTACCGATTTTGATGAGAAAAATACAGAAAATCGCTAATTGACGCTATATTATGTTTAAATCTCTAATGTGTGTATGTTGCAATCTGTTCGATTCAGAACAATAAGCAACCCCATGACATATGATGATGTGTATAACGTGTAAATGAGTATTGTTTCATGTCGATTTTTCGAAATCGAGTTTTCACTGGAAATACACGTTTTTAGGCCCTCTAAACCTTAAAAGCATGTTTTTAGCGACTGGTGTGTGTGTGCGCGCGTGTGTGTATTGTGTATGTCAACAAAATAACTCAAGAACGGAACAACGTACGAACTTGAAACTTGAAACTTAAGTTAGGTACTACTGAAGGACCCGACACGAAAATTTTCATCAAAATCGGTCAACCGGAAGTAGTAGTTTATTCGTGTCATTTTTCACTTTTTTGCAATTTTCTTAAAAACGGCTCCTACATTTTTATTTTAAATCGCCTCATTACTGCATTTTTTATGCTCGTCAAGATAGGATAGGCGCCATGTCACCTGAAATTCTTGGGGAGACTGTGCTCTCGTAGAAAAAATGGAATTTATTAAGATTGCAGCTTTAATATGCATTTTAGCACAAAAATATATATAATAGTTCTAGAGAATTTAAAATCCTACAACTTTTATTACAAACATTGGTTTCTATAACGCTCAGTTTAGCGGTAATTGGCGATTTTCTGGGTGTTTTTCATGAATATCTGTAAAAAATGCATTTTTTAAAAAGATTTCGGCCTTAGTATGCATTTTACGACAAAAGTGTATAATTAAATTTAATTAAAATATTTAATTTAAAGGAAATTAAAAGATATACAACTTTTATTGCAAGAATCTTTCTCTACAGAGCCTACTTTAGCGTAAAGAGTGATTTTCTGTATTATTAAGCCAAACTAAGGTTGGGCTTCATTTTGCATCATTCACTCATGTTTAAAATTAGGTTATGTTTTTGAGGTTAGTTTTATATTTAATTATAACTGCATGTTAAAAATTATGTTGTGAATTACATGTTAATAATTCATTTTATATTTTTAATAATTGTAGGCTATGCAACAATAAACTCATTTTTAGTGACTAGAAAGTTAGTTAAATGATGCAAAATGGTGAAAGTTAATTTTCTCTTTTAATATTTTTGAACTTAAATAACCTATATATCTTAATTCCAATCATAGATTACTAAATATTAATAATTCCACTTAACTTTCTAACTAATATAAACAAATCATGTGAGTTTATGGTTGGAAGATATTTATTTTTTTATAATAATAGCCTTGAAACATGTAGAAACAATGACGTTTCTAAGAGTATCATTAGATAGATATTTGTCTTGGGATTTCTATACCAATCAAGTTTGTAGTAAAATATCTAGGATATTTGCATTAAAACAAATTGCCAGATTAAATAGGTACCAATAAAAAATTACTAATGGCTGCTTATCATGGCTAATTTCTATCTCATATTTAGTATGGGTTACATGGATAGGGTTTCAAAAAATTCAAAGGAAAGCTATTATGTGTATGGTAGGAACTACCTCACATCATGCAATTTAAGGAACTTAAATTGCTTACAGTTCCCTTATTCTATGTTTTTCAGGTGATAATGTTAGTCAAAATACTTTTATTTAAAATTTCAATGTCCACTATCATAACACAAGATAATATCTAAGATAGATTTATGGTACATACAGATATCAAATGCATTAATGTCCCCATAGCCGAGCGAGTGAGAGGGAGATATGTGACATAACTACGCATGCGCCCAAAGGTCTTTATCGTTATTATCCAGATCTGAAGACATACTACAGTCCGTTATCTTGCTTGTTAGTTTACTGCGTGCATAAATGCTTGCTCACAACAATGAGTAAAATTATACAATGTTATTGGAATGGCGCGTATGGCTTGTGCGAGTGAGAGCGTTATGCATTCTCTCACTCCCACAGCTAGGGGACTTTAGTTCATCTGAATACTGTATATATTGTACATGGGTATTTATGTATTGGTCATATTATAATAATCACTGAAACCTTTTGCATCATTCAGTTTTATACCAAAATTACACAACTTAATGAGTTTTATGCATTGTAGTTATTAAATTATTATGCATTAGTAATTATTATAATTAAGCATTAGTAATAATTATTATGCATTAATAGTTATTAAATTATTTAGAGGAACTAAAACTATGTCTTCAAAATCTGAAATGAATAAATATATTTTTATCTTCTTTGTATGTTTATAATTATGTTGTGTACTACGTATTAATTCTATTAAAATTGTTGTAAGCATCTAATAAATTTGTATTTAATATTTCCTTCTCTGAATTTTTAATTTTTGTATGGATGCTACATTAGTACTGTTGTGATTATTTTATAAAATTTAACGGTATTTTTAAACCTATTCTGATGGATACGGGGTAAAAATGATAGTTTCTTTTCATTTTTGGACCACCGATGCTACAAAATTACTATAAAATTGATTTTGGCTTTCATATTATAATAAAATGTTTTACTATAATTTTTCGAATTTAGTGCTCCGTGGTTCATTTAACAACGACTAATATTAGAAATATTATTACTTTTGTTCACAGATAAATCGTATTATGAACTAGAAATTTCTTTCCAAAAAAAATACAAATAATAAAAAAAATCGAATCAATTATTAAAATTGATTATTATAATCAATTATTATTTATAATAATATAAATACATTTTTTAGTTATATCGTTTTGTTTATTTCACCCTGGTGTCAAAAATATGAACTGATTGTGACATGTTCTGGTTTGTTGAATTGGCGGTAAACTATTAATTGTTGCGATAAATTTATATTATTGGTTTGGAAAGTATGAAATAACTACAATTTGTTCTCGATTATTCATACAATTTGTTCTCTAGCTATTGAGAATTACACAACGGTTCAAAGTTATCAAACGTAGATTTACGGGTGCTCATTTAATTTCTTCAATAATTATTTTTGAACAACTTTTAGGTTATGTGAGTTGTGCGATTTTTAAAAAGTTTTTGCTTGTATTAAGTAAGATATTAAAATAATAAAATATGGAAAAACGTCTGCGTAAAACGTTAAATAAAGACTATCCGAACAGAACAGAACAAATTGAAGCATTATATCAGCTGTTAGGGGTGGTAAGTGTACTCGTTATTTATATCACATTACCGTAGTACCATGCAAGTTCCATTACTGATTTTATGACAGTTTATCTAATTAGATCGCCTTCTTCAAGTGTAACGATTTGTATTTATTAAAATTAGATAAATATTTGATTATTTTTAATCTGAATGTACACTGCATAACTTAGTAGTAGTTTAAGTAGTTTAAAGTAAAACAAAAGTCAACACCTAAGTTCAAATTACCAACATTAATTTGTTTATTTCATACCTACAATAAAGTGATATCTGGTTAACAGTGTAGACTATTACAACCAATTTAATTGATAAAATTTGTTTTTACAACCAAACAATTTAAGGATTTGAAATTTCCCTTTTATCTAAATTTTGTCTGTGTTCATAAATAAATAAACATGTGGGTTAGATGGGATTTCTAGTATAATTGTTAAAGAATTTAAAAATCTTTTAATTACTCCTCTCCTTCATTTGATTAACTTCTCACTCGAAGCAGGTGTATTTCCAAACAAAACTGAAGGAGGCTAAAATATTGCCTATATTTAAGAATGGAGATAGCCAGTTAGTTGAAAATTATAGGCCCATAAGTATTTTAAACACAATCAGTAAAATTTTTGAAAAGGTATTTATTAGGTTAAGCAGTTTCTTGACTGAAAACCTAATCATCTCAGAGGATCAGCATGGTTTACCAAAAAGGTAGCTCAACTAAAACTGCAATAGTTTCACTTGATGAGAAAGTAGTTAATATATTGGATGCCAGGGAGAAAGCATTGGCAGTGTTTCTGGATCTGAGTAAAGCTTTCGATTGTGTTGATCATGAAATTTTATTGAAAACACTTGAGTCATTAAGCGTTAGGAATGTAGAATTGAAATGGTTTCAATCTTACCTTATTAATAGATTACAGTGTGTGGAGTTAACTAAGGTTGTTAGAGGTAAACTTACAATGGTTGTATCTGGAAAGCTTGAAGTCAAAGCAGGCGTTCCACAAGGGTCAGTTTTAGGTCCAATTCTGTTTCTATTGTACATTAATAAGGTACCAGAAGTCATAAATGGCAGAGCTTTGTTGCTTGCTGATGATATTTCAGTAATCAGTAACAGTTTACTGGTAGATGCTCTTGAAGTAAATACACATGTTAACATAGAGTCCGTAGTACAGTTCTTGAATCAAGTGTTATTAACAGTTAATGGGAAAAAATGCCAGTACTTGCAGTTTAAAAATAAACATAACGTTAAAGAAAGTAGAGAAGTGGATGTATTTATTCATAATAATAGTTTAGAACATGTAGAAACAGTGAAGTTCCTGGATGTATCTCTAGATAGATCTTTGTCTTGAGACTTCTATACCAATCAAGTTTGTAGTAAAATATCATCTGGGGTATTTGCACTAAAACAAATTGCCAGATTAAATGATAAAAAATTACTAATGGTAGCTTATCATGTCCTCATTCTATCTCATATCCATTATGGTATCTTAGTATGGGGTAATTCTAGCATGGGTAATATGAATAGGGTTTTTAAAATTCAAAAGAAAGCTATTAGGTGTATGGTGGGAGCTAACCAGCTAACCTCATGCAGGCCACTATTTAAGGAGCTTGAATTGCTTACAGTTTCCTCTCTCTACATTTTTGAGGTGATTATGTATGTTAGGCAAAATAATTTTATGCAGAATTTCAATGTTCACAACCATAACACGAGAAACAGAAATGATTATTATGTGGCTAATCACTCCACGAAATTGTTTGAATAAAAACCTACTTATGCTAAGAGAAAATTCATGAATAAATTACCCCAATTTTTAAAATGTTTTGATAATTTGCACTCTTTTAAAAAAATCTGAAAAATGACTTGATCGGTGAAACTTTTTGTAGCGTACTAGAATTCCTTTCTTGATAGTAGTGATACATTGTGTGATTCTTATATGTATTTCAGGTGTTGACATGTCCTATACTCCTCCTGGAGTCTCCCGGGCGCAAAAAAAAAAAAAAAAAATAATAATGGTACTTTTATATTATTGGGGATCCACTCTAATTTTACCTTAATTCTTTATTTATTGTTTATTTTAATTCAATTAAACATACTTTTAATCTTTTTACATATGTTACAAGTTAATTTCCTGTGGTCAAAAGTTCTGAATGGTGGCCAAAATTGCTGTAAATGGATCATACCAGCCACAAATTTGCCTTTTGCGTTTAACAAGGGGTAAAAAGGGGAAGCATCAATGCGGATGTACGACTGCTTTGGAATCAGTTAAGCTAACACAACTAATTACACTATATTTGGACCAAATGCAGTATCGTGAAACCTTTTGTAGGTAACTGTATGTTACCATAAACAGAAATGCCGGTTTCTGGAAAACGTAGTCAGACTATTCACAGGGCTGAACGAAAACAGTGTAATTATTATACTTTATTACACTTGTATTATATATAGGGTGATTCAAAACTATACTGCAATCTCTTGGGATCTCATTCTATAGCTAAAAATAAGAAAAAAAGTTCATATAAACATATGCCTGAAAACGCTTAGCGAGTTACGGCTAGCGAAAAATTTCACCTAGAACTCTGTACTCTCAATGAAGTAAGGCCGTATAATAATGTTAAAGGTAGTTACAAAGATACAAATACGATTGTTTATGTTTTTAATCTGAAAAATTGAATAAAATTGGTTCCAGAGCTGTAAATGCAATACTTTCAGAGATATCTTACATAAAACACAAGAATTGGTGCAAAGAAATAACACATTTTTGTGTTTTATGTAAGATTACTTCCATAAATGGTATATAAAAGTGTATTTTTTCTTAAATAAATTTGTAGAAAATTTAATTCTGAAAAGATTCATGAGAATTACTCTGGAAAAAATTGAATAATAGATATTGATATTTCGCTTTATTTAAAATCAAAACAGACGCACATAAAACGCTCATTCTTAACTGCATAAAATAATAACTAATATTTAGGTTGGGAGTAACAGCTGATGATTTACCATTTATGGAAGTAATCTTACGTTAAACACAAAAATGTGTTATTTCTTTGCACAAATTCTTGTATTTTTTTTTCGCTAGCTCTCACTAACTAAGCGTTTTCAGGCATTTGTTTATATGAACTTTTTTCTTATTTTTAGCTATAGAATGAATGAGATCCCAAGAGATTGCTGTATAGTTTTGAATCACTCGGTACAGTGTAATAAAATGTTGTGACGTTGAAACTAAAGAAAAATTCCTTTCCGTGTCGCTTAACAAAAGCCATGAGTGAGCAGCTAACTACTATGATGTTTTTCTTTCTACAATTCAAAATCTAATGAAGGAAATTAAAGACATGAAGAAGCTATTTTTCTTCAACAGTTTTGTTGACACCTGGTAAAAAAAAGGAACGGTTCGGTAGATGGTGTAATGATAGCTAAGAAGGCAATTCATTCCTGAAAGATTTTGTTCTAATAGAATAAGGTAGCTGGTAATTACAGTAAATCAAACATTTCTAGTCATGTAATTAAGTTGTAGGCAATATTACAGGTCAGATTTTTTTCTTAATAGGTTTATGAAGAAAACGTTTTCTCTGCAATGAACCAAAGCTTACAAAATGTACGTTGTAGTAAAGCTGCATGATAGTGAAATGTAGTGTCTCACTGTTGAGGTTGGCAACATTGTCAAATTTTCACTTTCCTTCCTCACATCCCATCCATAGGCTAAAGGCATTCTTGTGACTGTACTATTATTCAAAGCTGATGAGCTCTGAACGTACGCTTTGCCTCCTACCTACTTCATAGCTAGCCAATGACTTGCCAGCAACATTGCCAATACTTGCTACATTGTGATTGGTCTAAACGCGTGGAACAGCAGAGCTCATCAACCATGAAAAGCATTATAAAGTATCTTTATCAACAACACTGTTGGTGTCTCTCTTAGATACCGGCTCGTTGGCGTAGTGGTTAGCGCAACTAGCTTCTACGCCGGGGTCTCGGGTTCGATTCCCGGTCAGGTCTGGCATTTTTTCATCACTCATTTTCATATAAATCATTATTCTCCACCGTCTGCATTAGCAAAAATTGCAAGTAAGATGTTATTGTTGTTTAGGTCATCACCCGAAAGGCTGGTTTGATCCTGTAGAGGTTTTACTAAGTAAAATGAGGAGTGAGGTGGTTTACAATAGCCTTCCTCACTGAGTGGAAAAGTACACTCATCAGCATGCCAGGCCCTCTGAAAAGCACGTATCTTCCACTCTGCAAATGACACCTTCAGTTCATTCACCACAGGATGTGACTGTATTATGAAATTCATTCTTTTCAGAGGAGATAACTCTGAATAGTGTCTTTTACACCTCTACCTCTTCTCTACTTAAATGATTCAACCAATTAAATGGCTCACCATGTGATAAGAAACAGATCTACTTATTTTAGCCCTGCAACAAACAGATTGAGTGTAAACAGTTTGACACTCCACCTGTCTGTTATGGGCAGTAAAGTCAGATGTAAAACAAACAAAAAATTAAAAAATCTTAGTTGTGTCTGTGAGGCACGATGACTACTTAAAGATTAACCCTGTCACTGGTAATCTAATTTTAGATGATGCCGAATGGATTGTGGTTAGAGCGATAAAACGTGCTTCTGCAAGGTCAGTTTAAATCGTGAGACCAGTAAATATTGCACTTTTCTTGTAGGGAATTCTTTAACGCATCTAATAATGTTTTCAAAAATAGAATATCATGACAGGGAAAATTTTTATTCCCTCTATAGTGTGTAGGTAGCATTGATGGTTTTGGAATTGTTTGTTTTGAATGGAAATCTGTGTAGCTCGTGTGTAAGTCAACAAACATGCATGTTATTTAGTTTGTGTTGAAGCTATGACAATTCTCTTACAAAGTTTGCCCTTGAAAAGAAAAAACGAGTCCATTTTACTATTCAGGAGGGGGTTTACCATCACAGAGACAAAAAATTTGACACTGCCGGGCTGCAAAGGACGTGTAACGGCTTCCTTCTAACCGCACCTACAGAATTTTTCAAAACACGTGGTTGTAGGGAAAAGAATTTTCTACATTGCTTTGCTTGCAGCTGTAACATAAATATAATAGTGGCTCTGTGACATCACCATAAAGAATGTAAAATACCATCCCTGCATGCTTCCCTGTGATGTGAAAATGGACTCATGTTGAACATTTTGTAACTTCGTCAAATATTTAGGGAAATTTTTATTTTAGTAAACTCTTGTCTACAAAACATGTTTTATAAAATTTTTTGCTAAACTGATATTTAAGCTCGTTATAGTAACAAAAATATAAAGTAAACACAAAAATTTTCGCGGTTGAAAATTTCCCTCGCCTAAACGCAAAGAATTATCAGGCGATTTTATTGTAATTATATTCAAAAGGCGTGTACATATTATATGAATCAACTGTAATATTTTCAGAATTTTTCATCAGTAGTGACATTAGATAAAACAGTTGTTTTGAGAGCGCGTTTTGAATTTTGCAATTCTTCTGTTTAACGCGTAACAGTCTGTTTCCAAAGGGTTAATGAACGAATAATAGTCAAACAGAAGTGACTACAGTTAGATATATACCCAACTACTTGATTACTAAATTATTAGAGAAACAATTTCAGGTGAATTAGGTGAAAGACTAGTAAAAATGTCAAGATCCCATACTCTTTTCGTTGTAATTTATGTAGTAAACTGTAGAATCTTAATTATTTTTCAGGAAGATGAATGTTTACCAAGTAGTGTATTTATTTATGGGCAAACTGCCACTGGAAAATCAGCAATTACGAAAAGAATGTTGGAAGAGATGGGAGCTGTTTTTCATGTAGCCAATTGCATTGAGTGTTACACATCAAGGTTGTTGTTAGAACCAATGTTAAACGATTTAACATGTGAGTTATTTGTGTACTAAAGTAAGTTTAACTTAAGTAAATTTTTAAAATTTTTATCAAAATATGTTACAATATGTACTTTGACTAGAAGTTCCCGTGTGGTTCGCTGTAACTGCGGAAATAAAATAACCAAAAAGGAAATGCTGGGAATAATAGACTTAACAAAATTAAAAATAATTCATTAACAAAATGATTTGAAAATAAAAGAAACGCAAAGATTAAAGACGTTTGACGTAACTATTTTTTATTCATTCTTATTTTGTATGTTCTATTTCATATAATAAATTTATACAATAAATTTCATTAACCTTTTTTAAGCCTCTTTGATTTCTACTTTCTGTCACTTACATGTGTTTTGGTGGATCCACCATCATCAGAGTACACAATATCAATATCTCACAATATTTACTTTCTCTTGCCTATATGAATATATAGGAAGGAAAGTATTGTTTTCATGTCAATTTTTTGAAATTGAGTTTTCACCGAATCTACACATTTTCAGACCCCTGAACCCAAAAAACATGTTTTTAGTGATTGGTCTGTGTGTGTGTGTGTGTGTGTGTGTGTGTGTGTGTGTATATACAGAATATCTAAAGAACAGAACATCGTACAAACTTGAAACTTAAGTTACATACCACTACTGGACCCGACACGAATATTTTCATCAAAATCGGTTAACCAGAAGTAGTAGTTTATTTGTGTAATTTTTCACTTTTTTGCGATTTTGTCAAAAATGGATCCTACGATTTTTTTTAAATCGCCTGGTTTACTAAATTTCTTATGCTCTACAAGATACGGTAGGTGCCATGTTTGCTAAAATTCTTGGTGAGGCTGTTTTCACGTAAAAAAATTGTTTTTTTAAGATTACGGCTTTAATATGCATTTTAGTGCAAAAATGTATACGATAAAAGTTGTAGAGATGTTAAAATCCTACAACTTTTATTTCCAACATTTTCTTGTATAACGCTTAGTTTAGCAGTAAGTAGCGATTTTCTGTTTTTTTCTCATGACAACTTGTGAAAAATGGATTTTTTTAAGATTTCGGCCTTAGTATGCATTTCACAACAAAAGTGTATATAATAAAATTTATAGGAAATAAAAAGATTTACAAATTTTATTTAAAGCATTTTTCTCTACAGAGCCTAGTTTAGTGTGAAAGAGTGATTTTCCGTATTCTTAAGCCAAACAGATTGATTTTCATTTTGCGTCTTTCACTCATGATTAAAATTAGGTTATGTTTATTGAGGTTAGTTTTTTGTTTATTTCTAATGTTTTATTACTAATGTTAGGTTAATTGTTAATTATTTGCATTGGCAAGAGAAAGTTGTGTGAGTGTTTCCCATCCAGTTTTTTAATTTTACTTAATTTAAAGTCGCGTGAACAGCTTGGTCATTAGGAACTACGGTGGGTTTTTACCTTGGAAAATTTTTCGACCCTGGCTGGGAATCGAACCCAGGGCCTTCGCGTGGTAGGCTAGCACGCTACCACTACACTATGGAGGAGGCTACACAATATCATTTAAAGCTAAAAAAATTTTTAAGTTAAAATCTGTTGAAGATATTACATCTTCAGTCATCTATATAAAACTTTTAAAAAATTAGTGAAATTTATTGTATGAAATAGAAGTGATTTCAAGCTGCAGGATGCATTGTAAGGATTTATTTTGTAAGCATTCTCATCTTTTTGCAAGACTAGGTTCTTTAAAGAACTGATTGCTATTTTTAATAGTACGCTAATGTAAAAAAAATCATATAAGAAGTTTTTATTTAATTTAAAACTTTACTTTTAGACTAAACATTTTGTAAAATAGATTATATTATTTTTTACCGAGAATTTTAAAAATCATTCAGTTACATTAATTTTAAATTTTACCGATCAACTGTTTCTATAATATAATGTAAAAACACTACGTGTAGTACGTCTACTGTAAATTAAATCTTGTAAGAAATGTTGAAATGTAATTACAAACGCCAAATTCTGTTGAACAATTTTTAAAAAAATTTTTGAGTTGCATAAGGAAACAGGAAATGTACAAATGTAACAAAATGTTAATAATAATAATAATAATAGCACCTTTATATACAAATAAAAAAATTACATTTCTTTGTAATCCTTTTACAGCAAACTTTTGTAAAAAACCAAAAGTAATAAAAAAACGGAAAATTCTTTTGTATAGTGAAATGTATTAACTAAAAAAAAAAAAAAAATATTACTCTCGGCATGGTACAGCATGACCATGCTGGTCATCTGCCGGGTTCAGTAACTAATACAAGAAAACTGATTTATAATGAAAATAAAAAGGAAAGTTTGTCTGTGTTACAAAATGTTGTTAAAGTACATTTCTCATGTATGAGGTGTGGCTATTGAATAAAGAGACTGAGGTAAAAAATTTAATTTTAATTTTATATAGAATCACTTATTGTCACCTTCAATATACACTCTTCTCTATCCCTACAACACTCCATGTGAATTTTCCATGTTGGAAACAGTGCTAGAAGTCATCTTCTGTCAGCTCCTTCAGGACGCGTGCCGCTATCTCTTTTACAGCTTCCGCAGACTCAAATCTTGTCCCTTTTAATGCAGATTTCACCTTAAGAAACGGGTAGAAGATAATAACGTGATAAAACGTGTTTTTTACTTTTGATCCGGAAACGAAGCGCCAATCCGTGCACTGGAAGAGCCGAAATTCACCGAGAGCCAATAAAGCTCGAATGAGCCAAGTCAAAATTTAAAGTAATGATGATTTGTTTTTTTTTTTATATCCATGGGATTGTATACCTTCACTGGGTTCCTGAAGGTGAAACAATTAATCAATATCACTACCTTGAGGTAATTTCTAAACTACGTTAAAGAGTAAAAACGTCCTGAAATGTGGAAGGAAAAATCATGGGTTCTCCACCAAGGCAATGCACCACCTCAGTCCACGTTATCTGTCAAGAGGTTCCTAGCCAAGTACAGCATCAGTGTTAGAACATCAACCTTATTCACCAGATCTTGCACCATGTGACTTCTACCTGTTCCCTAAGGTGAAATCTGCATTAAAAGGGACAAGATTTGAGACTGTGGAAGCTGTAAAAGAGAAAGTGGCACGTGTCCTGAAGGAGCTGACAATATGATTTCCAGCACTGTTTCCAACAGTGGAAAATTCGCATGGTGCGTTGTAGGGATAGAGAAAGAGTGTATATTGAAGGTGACAATAAGTGATTATGTATAAAATTAAAATAATATTTATTACATCAGTCTCTTTATTTAATAGCCACATCTCTTAGAATGAACACAAAAATGAACTGACATTCCTTGTGAACAGAATGCAGTAGACAATAGAATTGAGAATAGGTGCTCTGTAATAATATTGAATAAAAATGTACGTGTTTCAGGTGAAGGTAAGAAATCTGTTACAAAATGTGATAATATGGTTGTCCTGATAAATCGATTGAAGACTGCTTCTTTGAATGGGCTGTTTGATGATCGTAAATGTTTTATTGTAAGTAATCTGTAAGCATAAATATTTCTTGTATTCAAAATCAAAGCTGAGAAATAGCAGAATTACAGCGCCAAATGATGAATATTAATGTATGAGGTCTGTTCAAAAAGTTGCAGAACTTTTTCTATAAAAAATAAGTACTTGATGACAGCTTAGGGATCTGAATCCCCTTCAAAGTAATCTCCTACCCAATACACTTGTCTTACAGATGTTTCCACTTTCTGAACCAATCCTGGGATGCTTTTTCTGAAATTACCTTCAGCTTCTCTGTTGTGTGTTTCTGAATCTCCGGAATCATGGCAAATCTTTTTTCTTTAAAGGGTTTTTTGAGTTTGGGGAACAACAAGAAGTCACAAGGTGCAATCAGGTGAATAGGGTAGTGGGGAAGCACTGTAATCGAATTGCTGACCGAAAACTCACGGGTTCTGTGGGCTGGTGTGTTGTCGTGATGGAAGAACCTGTCACCGCTCGCCCAAAGTTCCGGATGTTTCCATCTGATTTTTTTAGATGGTTCTCTCACAGTCAAATGTCGATTTGCACGCACCATAAAGTTGATTTTGGCCATATAATCTTTTCATTTTGCATCATTCACTCATGATTAAAATTAGGTTATGTTTTACTTAAAGGTTATGTTTTATATTGTTCGTTATTTGTACCAGTTAAAGAAAGTTGTGTGAATGTTTCACGCCAGATTTTTATCTTGAATTTTAAACCGTCCAGTTATGTTATATTGTGTTGTTTTTTTTTGAAGGTACTGGATGGATGTGAAAGGTTATCGGATCTAGGATGGCATTACTTACCCGCATTTTCAAAGTTACAAGAATTAACATGCATTAATAACTTATGTGTGATTTTCATTAGTCATATATTGCCAGAGAAATTCATTCCAGAATGTTCGTACATTAAGATTCATTTTCCACAGTATAATAAGGGTATGTATTCTGCGTTTTGTTGTTTCATCTTTTGGATCTGTTTTACTTTCTGTTAAATATCCCTGTATGAATATATTGTAAAGGAAAGTATTGTTTTCATGTCGATTTTTCGAAATCGAGTTTTCACCGGATATACTTGTTTTCAGACCCCCATTCAATAATTATTTATATTAATTAATATTAATGAGTCAGAAATTAGGGTGACTATTTTTCCTAATTTATATTTTTGCCGATAACATGTGGCTAAGCCTGGCCTTGCAGGATGGGTGGCCCTGAAAAGGGCCGTTTCTTCTGTAATTGGTGTTGCAGTTGGTGGTGGCCGGATGCATCGAGCCGGTGTGTGCTGCGCGGTGTTTGAAGGGTGATCATGTTCAGACCTAGCCTTCCCTCAGCGGCAGTTGGGTCCCCAATGCAGGTTGACAGTGGTGGCCCCCAGAGCCCTGCAGTATCGGGTCGGCCGTGGCGGTTCCCTCCGGGCCTGTGCCAGACTCACTCTTCACCGTGGCGTCAGTCGACATGCACAGGCTTTCTTCGGCTGACCGGTGTAGGAATGTGACATCCTCCACCGGTAGCGTTGACCAGGCTTGGCTGCGTCCGTTTTCGTCTCAGCTTGGTTGGGCTTCCTCTTCTTCTGGTGTTTCTTCCTGATCGAGGGCTGGTGAGTCAGTGGTTCTCGCGGTTCAAGGCAGCTGTTTTTATACTCCGCCGGCAAGTCCACTTCAAGTCAGAGGGGGCACTGCTTACTGCGAATTGGAAGCGCTTCCAGTGGCAGGCTCTGGGACCGTCTGTAGGTGACGATATTAGTGGGACAGTTGGTGACAATATTCTGTGGAAATTCAGAAAAGTATTTTATGTTACTTAACTTTTATTACTTTCATAAATACAGAGTGTCACAAAATAATGTATACCCATTTTGAATGGATCTATTTATTCGAAGAAAACATTTAGATACATGATATTTATGTTGTCTTGTAATATGAAAATGTTCAAAATTATTTCAGTTGACTGCAATACATCTACTACAACAAGCTAATACAGAATTGAAAACTAATTGTATAGCATCTAAAGGTATCTCGTTAAAAGCATTTGTAATCTCCCGTTCCAGCTGTCCTAGCGTCCTTGCCTTTTTGCCGTACACAGTGTCTTTCAAAACACCCCAAAGGTATTAGGTCCAAAGGTGTTGGGTCTGGAGATCATGTAGGGTATTCTGCATCGCTTCCTCTTCACACCATCTATCACTGACAAAAGGTGTTCTCAAGAAATCTCCTCACGTCACGATGATAGTGCAGTGGAGTATAGGAAAATGTTAAAGATTATGTGGGTGGACAAAAAAAGTAATTTAGAGGTTCTTAAATGAGTGGTTATAAGAAGTATATGGAAACATCTTACCAGAAGAAGGGATAGGCTAGTGGGGCCTATATTAAGACATCCAGGTATTGGTCTATCAATGTTGTTGTTTAGGTCAACAGCCGAAAGGCTGGTTTGAACCTCTAGAGGTTTTACTAAGTAAAACGAGGAATGAGGTGGTTTACCATTGCCTTCCTCACTGAGTGGAAAAGTACACTTATCAGCATGCCGAGCCCTCTGAAAAGCACATATTTTCCACTCTGTAAATGACAACTTCACTTCATTCACCACAGGGTCTGGCTGTACAATGAAATTCATTACTTTCAGAGAAGATAACTCTGATTAGTGTCTTTTACACCTCTACCTCTTCTGTTCTTAAATGATTCAGTCATTTAATTGGCTGACCATGCGATAAGAAACAGAACTATTTATTTTAGCCCTGCAATGAACAGATTGAGTGTAAATAATCAAAAAAGAGGTCTATCAATAATGGAGGGTAATGCTGAGGGAGTGAGAATTGTAGGGAGAGGCAAAGGTTGGAATATTTAAAGCAAATTACAAAAGATGTAGGGTGTTGCAGGTCTTTAGATATGAAACGACTTGTGCAAGATAGAACAGCTTGGAGAACTGCTTCAAACCAGTCAAGAGACTGATGACAAAACAAATTTTTTTATTTTACGTGTTAGTGTTTCACACCAGATTTTTATTAACAATAATTTTTTTATTTTTACAGATGAATTACTTGAAATTTTAATGTTAAATCGACCCGAAAATTATCCGGAAGATTTTTATAAAAATTACTTAAATACGTTTTTGAGTGTTTTCCTTCGTGGAACCAGAGACTTAAATGAAATGCGACATTTGGTAATTTTTTGTTGTAATTTTAGATGATATTTTAATGGAAAAATTATGGATAAAATATTTTGTACAAAAAACTGAATTCTTATAATTGATTCAGATAGAATGTTTAAGAAACAAGGGCTATATCCCACTAGGGCACCATGGTGGTGCAACCGAGTGAAACACCAGCAGTGCTTTTGGTACAGGTACTGCAGTGCCGAGAATACCTTTTGCTTATGGATGGGCTGTGAAGAAGGAAAGTGAAAATTTGACAGTAAGAAAAAAATCTGACCTATAATGTAGCATATAGCTGAATTATTACATTACTAGAAATGTTTGATTTACCAGCCAGTAATTCTACCTTATTCCACCATTGGAACAAAATCTTCTAAGATTGAACCGCCTTCTTTGCTATTCTTTGTCTAAATCCCCTTTTAAACACTTTTTAAGTCGTTTACAATGTTTATTTGGCTCATTGAATGCCTTCATCAGCTGTTCTTTATTTTTTAACAGCCTTATTACCATGGAAGAGGATAAAGAATATTTTCTGCGAATTTCAACATTTTTCTGATCGCTGTCTAGTTCACTTAAAACCTTAACTTTATCGCCAACCAATAACACTTTACGTTTTGACATTACACTACGATACGAGGTGTGGAAATTAAGTACTGGGAGTTTAGTTATAACTTGGGAATTGGCAACACTGTGTCATTTGTAAACATATGACTGGAAATACGGGACCTTCCTTGAATTGCAGTCAATGTTTGAAGTCGATAGCACGTTTGGTTTGTGTTTAATGCATGTTTTTCAAAAGTAACTTTTTTAATGCCGTCGTGAAGTGAGTCCCTCACATTACTAGCGAGGTTAGTAAGGATTTGTTATCCTGCATCACAGAGCGATGGCAGAGATTGGATGAGTCGGGTAGTCACTGGAGATGAGACCTGGATATTTGAGTATGACTCCGTGACCCGTAAACAAAGTCAGAAGTAGTTGAGGAGCTGGGAACGAAAGCAAGGTTGTCCAAGTTGCAATTGAAGGTAATGTTGATAGTTTTTTTTGACATCCGCAGCATCATTCATCGAGAATATGTTCCTGCCAGCCAGACAATGGCTGGACTACCGATATGTAATGACGAGATGAACCCAGGGCTCAGAGTGGGCAATGTGGTGCTGCTAGCGTTGTACGTACATTTCTAAAAACATGCAACTGTGTAATATGTAGGCCTACTTACCTTATTCTAGTGGCACAAACTCGTTCAAGAAAGTTTCCTCATCTTCATCACCATCACTGTCACTCCTACTCTTGTTATCATGACTGCTCTCACCACCCAATCTTATAATGAACTCATCAATAGCGTCTTCAACTAATCCATCTTTTTCAAAGTAGTCCTTTTCTAGTTTTTCTGCATGATTACTATAACAAATCCAATCCGCTTCGGAGACAGATTGGATTCCCCCTTGAATGAGTTGTATGTTTTTAGGATTGTAATAGAGAAACTGGGCATGCGCAGTAGATTATTCTCCTCTGACACTGCATCTCAAACAAAGCTCATTTCGTGACTAACCATCAGTATGTAGGCATCCTGGAGCACACGTTTTCATGGTGTACGGCCCGAACTCACCGATGACTGCTGGATCTTGCACCATGACAACTTGCTAGCATATTCGTTGTGATTGTTCAAGAGTTTTTGGTGGAAAAAGGCATTCCAACGTTGCTGCACCCACTCTATAGCCTTGATATTGCCCCCTGCAACTTCTTCTTATTTCCCAAGATAAGGTCCCACTTCAAGGGAAATCATCATGGTGGCATACAGGAGGTCAAGGAATCTATAATCACGGTGCTGAATGGAGTAACTTTGGAGGATTACCAAGGGTGCTTCCAATCATGGGAAAAACGTTGGAATGGTTGTGTAGAGTTAAAAGGAGACTATTGTGAAGTTCCATGATAAAATTTTGCTTGTAACTTAAATTTGCTTGTGTTTTATTGACTAATTGCCACACCTTGTAGGTAAGAATACAGACTCAAAATACACACTTAGTACAGTACACAATGCTCTTTATTTATGAACACAGAATGAGGTGAAAAGAGTAAACTTTATTACGTTCGTATGACAGAGTAAATGATCATATACGTAAGAGTGGTCAATATACTATTAATCACAAAATTGTGAGCTTCCTAGTTAACTAAGCAGTCGTGTACCTCCACCCGTCCTGCCTTACAGTGTTGCCACTCCACTTGCGGCATCGGAATTGCTTCATTCAATCAGTCCAATGTAAGCGTAACATACACAACGTTTCATAATGTTAGTGGGCTGTTTTTTTAGTTACTTTGGTATTTAAATTTTTTTTATTTTTTAGGGCTACCATTTAATTGTTTAATATAGCTTTCGTTAAAAAGTTATAAAATTGTATTTGTTATTTTTGAGTGTATTAAATGTAGTTTTAGTTGTAAATATGAATGAATTCAGTGATTTTGACAAACAACCTGGTAATTCGACTCCTTTCAGCGACCGTCATTATCGAAAGAAAGACCTTAGAAAATAAAGTAAAGAAATAAGCAGTAATGTTAATAAACTTTGGCCAACAATCCTGAAGTGAGAACAAAATTTAATTTTTAATTTTTATGATGGTAAGAAAATAATAAAAGATAAAAAGTTTGTTCGCATTCTGCCAAATACGGCGACATTGCATTACTGTCTAACTAGATCCAGGCTTACAATTTCATGGTTACTAGTATACCTGCTTTCATCATCCTCATCAAGACAAAGGTAAACTTGTGATGGAACATGTATTACCCGACAAGAACAAAAAATGTTCTAAGAATGATTGTCAAAGTAGATGCTAGCTAAAAAATATGCGATTTTTATGAAAGTTTTTCATACAAGGAGGCAAAATATTACTCTGTAAAGAATCGCCGAGTCTTCCTTGTAATAAGAAGGTATGTGTCTATGTGTTTAACACTGAATAAACCAATTTATTTTCATTTACTCGTTAAACCCTAGTTCTCGTTAAATCAGGGTTCGTTATTACCAGGTGACTGTACCATAAATGTGGCAATGACAACAACTACGTATAAGCTCAAAACTTTATGAATCCAATTATAACAATAAGTTTGTGTATGTTATACATTAAAATTATTTTATATTAATTCACTTTTTGTATTTATTTTAGGCTGCAATTAATTTCCCAAAATATGTACAGCCGATTGAAAACAAGAAGTTAAAAATGGATGATGTCGCTGGACTTTGGAGAAATATCGCGCCACATTTACGTAATTCGCTTAATGATGTTTATTTAGGAATTAGTAGGTAATTAATATTGTGTTACGTCATTAATATGTACCAGCTTTTTAAAAATTATGATTTAGATTTATCAGATACAATTTTATTTTACATAACATTATTTGCAATCAGTTTTTTTAAAAATAAACTGAACCGGCCGCATTGGCGCAATTGGTAATGTGCTCGCCTCATCATGCAGTCCTGGGTTCGAATCCCACTTAGGCATGGCATATTTTCATACGTTACAAAAAATCATTTCATCTTCATTGTACAATAGTTACACCTCAATGTCGTCGCTAATGACCGTTGCAATTGATGCGACGTTAAATAAATAAATTTAAAAAAAACTAAACAAATCTTTTGAATTTACAAATCACAAGTTAAGGTCTTATTACCCTAAGTACCTCTCATTATATCAATTACTCATGTGTTAAAAGAGAAAATTACTTTGTACAAAGATATTTTACAATATGGAATACTTTTCAATATAATTTTTTGTACATTTTAACTCTTTCAGACAAATCCAAAACATGGTAATGTTTCAGGCGCCTAACTTCTTCTGCATTGTGTAGAAGATTTATGGCTAATTCATTTTCATGATTTTCAAGTCTTGCCTGATATTTTCTATTGAAACACCTGACTTCGTCCATTACATCAGGAAGGTTGCAATAATGTTGTATTTCTCCATTCCTTGCAAACCATGGTGCCCTTGTTATAGCCCGAAGAACCTTATTCTGGAACCTTTGAATTACTTCTATGTTACTTCTGCTGGTAGTTGCCCAGACATTGGTTGTACGGGAGTGCTCCATTGCACTCCCGTACAACCAAACTGGTTTAAGTAACATTTTGTAAAGCAGCAACTTATTACAATGAGGAGAAATAGTGGAATTATAAGAATTTCTTGTAATACGATTTTACATTTCTCTATCTAGACTACCAAAACCAACTACTACTATATAGGTGAAGCGAGAGTGCATCCCATTATACAAACTTTTCGCTATACAAACTCCACTTCAAAACTGATTAGTTTGTATAGTGAGTCATGACAGATTTAGTTTATCTTTTGACAGAATGTAGAAATAATCATATTTTGAAGTTGCTTCAAAAAAAAAACTAAAAGAAATTTTAGTTAAAATACAAAATGTTGTACTGTGAAATAAATAAACGATTCTTGGTAGAACGGAGTATATTTTAAATCACTTTTATTATTATTATTTTCAGTAATCAACTTAAAGAAGAAATCGAGAAAGTGAACGATGAAAAACGAAATTTACTCTCCACTAAAGCTCAACAGGCATTAGATTTACCATATTTTTCGAAATATTTTCTAATCTCGGCATTTCTAGCGTCGCATAATTCTCCTCGATATGATCGTCGATTGTTTATGAAGCATCATGGTAAAGTGAAAAAACGATTGGTTGAAAGTAAAAAGCGGGAAAATATGATCGATTCGTTGCTTGGACCTAGAATGTTTACTCTTGATCGATTATTCGCAATATTTTATAGTTTGTTGGATCAAAGGACGAATTTAACTGCAAGTCTAATGTCGCAAGTAAGTTTTCTTTTGTACATCTTATAATTATAGTTTAAATGTCTCTGCAATGTACTCAGATTGTTCTTTTTAAGGCCTTTTCCCACAATTCTAGTTCTAACAGCGTAAACCAAATACAAATGTACGAGGTGTGGCTATTAAATAACGAGACTGACGTAAAAAATTTAATTTTAATTTTGTACATAATTACTTATTGTCACCTTTAATATACACTCCTTCTCTATCCCTACAACGCTTCATGCGAATTTTCCATTGTTGGAAATAGTGCTGGAGGTCATCTTCTGTCAGCTCCTTCAGGACACGTGCCGCTTTCTCTTTTACAGCTTCCACAGACTTGAGTCTGAAAGGGACAAGATTTGAATTTTGTCCCTTTTAATGCAGATTTCACCTTAGGGAACAGGTAGAAGTCACATGGTGCAAGATCTGGTGAAAAAGGTGGATGTTCTAACACGGAGATGCTGTATGTGGCTAGGAACCTCTTGACAGATAATGCGGAATGAGCTGGTGCATTGTCTTGGTGGAGAACCCATAATTTGTCCTTCCACATTTTGGGGCTTTTTTTCTTTACTCTTTGATGTAGTTTAGAAAGTACCTCAAGGTAGTAATATTGATTAATTGTTTGACCTTCAGGAACCCAGTGAAGTGCCCAATCCCATGGATATAAAAAAAAACAATCATCATTGCTTTAAATTTTGACTTGCTCATTCGAGCTTTTTTGGCTCTCGGTGAAGTTCGGCTCTTCCAGTGCATGGATGTGCGCTTCGTTTCCGAATCATAAGTAAAAAACCACGTTTCATCACATGTTATTATCTTCTACCGGTTCCCTAAGGTGAAATCTGCATTAAAAGGGACAAGATTTGAGTCTGTGGAAGCTGTAAAAGAGAAAGCGGCATGTGTCCTGAAGGAGCTGACAAAGTATTACTTCCAGTACTCTTTTCAACAATGGAAAATTTGCATGGAGCGTTGTAGGGATAGAGAAGGAGTGTATATTGAAGGTGACAATTATAAGTGATTATGTACAAAATAAAAATAAAATTTTTTACAACATCAGTCTCGTTATTCAATAGCCACACCTCGTATACTATTTTTCAAATTTCATGAGCTCTAAACGTACGTACTGCCCGTACCCACTTCATAGCTACCCAATGACTTGCCAGTAATGTTGCCAATATTTAATCTTGTAGCTCTGTTATATAAATTACAGTATAAATGAAATTTATCATCTTACCTTTGGTTGCTTATTGGAGTTTTAAAAAACTTATTCGCGTTTCGATTGTACCACCTTCTTCAGAGCATATTTTTAAAAATTAAAATTTAGAACTGTGTTTCCATTCAGTCATTTAGATTAAAACTGGTTAAAATTTCATTTCTGTATTTGTTTATACTTATTACAATAGATGGCAGCAGCTTCTTTAATTAAATTGTCATCTTTAAAATTTAATTGTTCATTAATTATTTTATCTTTATTTAATTTTATGTGGATGCATATTTGAAATATTTCATTTTTTGTATTTTATATTTATTATCATTTGTATATTTATTCAATATATACAAATCCTCTTCTATTTTTCCAAAATTATATCCCGAGTCTTTCACATGTTTTGCATAATTTGATTCTATTTTATTATATTTGTATCCTCTCTCATGTTTTTTAAATCTGGTGTAAAAACTACGAGTTGTGATTCAGATATAGAACACATCGCAATGAAGTTTTAAAACTTCAATAAGCAATCGAAGGTAAGGTGATAAATTTCATTTATACTGTAATTTATATTAATTGTTGGCAGGATGCATTTCAAAAATTTATTTACTCTGTTATATATTTCGTCTTTCAATAACAATTATTATAACATATGAACATACAACCAGCTGATTATATTATAAAGTATTGCATGTTAACGCGCTCAAAAATCAATGTGTTCAGTACAAGATGCAAGACACGAGTGAACTACTGCGGCTCTTATACGCATGCACGCTTAATGTTTGTCATGCACAATCTGACAACGCTGGCAAATGTTCTGATTGGTCTAAACGCATAGAACAGCAGAGCTCATCAACCGTAAAAAGCATTATAAATACTTCATTAGTCTTTCAGCTTTTTACACAAAAGCAATGAACTTCGTCCAAAAATACAATTAATAAAACATTAAACAATTTCCTTCTTGTAAAGTTATCTCGTTACAATTAAGAAATCACTGTTTATTAAAAATGAGATAAAAATTACATGAAAAAAAATGATTAAAATTATTAAAAATTATATTAAAATTACATCCATAACTACATGAAATCATCAATTTGTAAAGTGCAGTCAAAATATTCTTTAAAGGTTTTTTCAGGATCTGGGTAAATTAAATAATTAACACACTAAAGTTTAAAATTCAAGTATGTATTACTACTAAGAATTACAATTAAATAATTGACTACAATCTTAAAGTATATTTCAATGAAACTACTTAATAAATAACAAACTAATTAGGCTATAATTAACTAATACAATAAATAACTTAACTGATTTACTTAATTCTACTTACAGAAATGACACAGAATAAATAAAAGTTAAACAATAGCCAGTTATTCGCAGTATCGTTGACCTATTCTAACGTACTGGACTACCTGGATTCACTATTGAATATGCTCACTCAATCACAGACAAATAATATACACAATAATATCAATAATATCACAGTCAACTAATATACTTTTCACGGCTGATGAGCTCTGCTGTTCCACATGTTTAGACCAATCAGAATGTTTGCCAGTTTATACCTGACAAACATTACGTGTGCATGCGTATAAGAGCTGCAATAGTTCACTCTCGTCTTACATCTCGTACTGAACACATCAATTATACAGCGCGTTAACATGCAATACTTTGTAATATAATCAGCTGATTTTATGTTTATAGGTTATAATTGTTATTAAAAGACCAAAAAAATGGCTGAAAAATATTTAACAGAGCTACAAGTAGAGCTACAAGCTACAAGTAGAGCTACAAGCTACAGGTACAACAGAGCAAGTATTGGCAATGTTGCTGGAAAGTGATTGGCTAGCTATAAAGTGGGTAGGGGGCAATGCATACGTTCAGAGCTCATCAGCCTTGAAAAATAGTATAACTTTGGACCATAAATAACCTGGCGCTTTATAGGTAGGCTAATGGAGAGAGTTCAAGAAAAGACAGAGATTTTCGATGTAATAATAAAATACAAAATCATTCTGACGGCTTCCGGATAAATCTTAACAACTGTAAACAAATTAGGATGAATGAATAGAAGGTGTTATAAAAAAAACCAGTTATCTAAATAGGTTCAGGTTATTTGTTCTAGCTAGAAGCTCTCCCACCAACGCTCTGTGCCGCTGAGCTGTTCTGTTTAGTGGTGGGGGAAGCACCTCGAAGGGAAGTGGTCAGTCTCTCCATAGTGCTAGCAGCGTTAAGATCCTAAGTGTACTATAAATCCTAAAAACTTTAACTGTATGTTGTAATTTTATATTTTTGTTGTTCTATTCCCTTCACAAGTCTTCAACTCGTGCATTCGGTAGTAGGCCTACTGTTTTATGTACCTATTGTTTTTACTCTTTTGCTGTTTGGTTTTGTTTATATGTATTTTTTGTTTCATTTCTAATTTTTATTTATTTAGTTTTTAAAATGGAACCTAGTTGTAGTAGTGAAAATTCAAGCACGAGTGCTAGTGTAATACGGAAAAAGCAGGTAATACATGGTCAGGCTAGGAAGCATATAGTCAGTGTATACAATTTTATGAAAAAAGAAGCTGAACAAAACGGACCAATTTTACTGACCGATGTGCAAAATCGTGTAGCCAGAGCTATGGGGATTTCGTGTAGTACAGTTCAAAGAATTTTGAAAGAAAACGAAAAACCCTGATGTGCTAATCAGTACACCAAATAAGAAAAGAGTGAGAAGGAAAATGAAGCGTGAAGTGGTCGATTTTGATAAGTGTGTTGTGAGAAGAACAAATCATGGTTTTCATAAAACAAACGCTGAATGGGCAACTTTGAATTCGTTACTCTCTGTTTTGCGGGAGAAAATTAATTTCAAAGGAAGTAAATGGTTGCTGTGGAAAATTATTAAAGATATGGGATTCAGATGGAGAAAGGCAAAAGACAACAGAAAATATAAAGTTTTTAACTAGTTTTTAGTCTAGCGTAGTAGTTGTAACAGAGTAGTATACAGTTAGAAAGAGAGGGAATGATCATTAAGTGAGAAGGAGACATCACTTGCCTCGTTGAAACTATCCCTACTCTACCTACTCGCCCTCCCCTTACAAGCTTCTTCCAAAAACAAATGTACTATACCTGGCTCTCACAATACCGAGTGACAACAAAAGCCAGGGCCTACTTTTGCTATAAATGACATAATTTATAAACAAAAATCTGGTGTGAAACACTCATGCGACTTTCTCTTGCCAATGCAAATAATGAACAATATAACCTAACATTAGATTTAAACAAAAAAAATAACCTCAATGAACATAACCTAATTTTAATCTTGAGTGAAGAGCGCTAAATGAAAATCAACCTCAGTTTGGCTTAAAAATACGGAAAATCACTCTTTCACGCTAAGCTAGGCTCTGTAGAGAAAAAATTCTCTAAATAAAAGTTGTAGATCGTTTAATTTCCTATAAATGTGATTATATACAATTTTGTTGTAAAATGCATACTAAAGCCGAAATCTTAAATAAATCGATTTTTTTACATGATTTCGTGAGAAAAAAACAGAAAATCGCCAATTACCGCTAAAATTAAGCGTTATACAAAAAAAGTTTGAAATAAAAGTTGTAGGATTTTAAATTCTCTACAACTTTCATTATATACGTTTTTGCACTAAAATGCATATTAAAGCCGAAATCTTGAAAAACAATTTTTTTTTATGTAAAAACAGCCTCTCCAAGAATTTAAGCAGACATGACACCTACCCTATCTTGTAGAGCGTAAAAAAAATAGTATACGAGGCGATTATTTAAAAAAATCTTAGGACACATTATTGAGAAAATCGCAAAAAAGTGAAAAATTACTCAAATAAACTACTACTTCCATTTGACCGATTTTGATGAAAATTTTCATGTCGAGTCCGGTACTGGTGTCTTAACATAAGTTTCAAATTCATACGATGTTCCATTCTTGAGATATTCTGTTCACACATACACACACACACACGCACAGACCAATCGCTAAAAACATATTTTTTGGGCTCAGGGTCTTAAAACGTGTAGATCCGGTGAAAAATCGACATGAAAACAATACTTTCCTTCCTATATATTTACGAGGCGTATTTTTAAAGTAAGTACCGTTTGAAAATAAAAAAGAAATAAAAGGAAATTTGCAAAAACTAATTTTATTTTCGGAATCTACATACTTTTATCTATTTTTCTACATAGTTTCCAAGTTTTTGTAAACCCTTATCATATCGCACAACTAAATTTTGGAAACCTTCTTCATAAAAACTTGCCGCCTGCTGTGATAACCAAGAATTCACGGCCGTTTTCAAATCGTCGTCATCGTCATAACAGTTGCCGCCCAAGTGATGTTTCAGATGACGAATTTCCCGACGTTTCGAGGTCTGTGATTTACAAAATTGTTAATGAAAAATTAAACTTTAAGAAACTGTGCTCGCGTTGGGTCCCTAAACTCCTGACGGAGGAGCACAAACACAAAAGACTCGAGAGTTCCTTGAATTTTCTGACACGTTATGACGAAAATGGTGACGACATCCTGAGTCGGATCGTAACTGGAGACGAAACGTGGATTTCGAATTTCACTCCCGAATCGAAACAACAAAGCATGGAATGGAGACACACGCACTCTCCCGTAAAGGTCAAAGCCTAACAGACTTTGTCACAGCGCAAGATCATGGCGTCCGTGTTTTGGGATAGGCATGGTGTTTTGCTGGTCGACTTTATGGAACGAGGAACGACAATAAATGCAGAAGCCTACTGTCAAATCCTGAGGAAGCTGCGCAGAGCAATTCAAAACAAGAGACGTGGCATGCTCACAAAAGGAATTTTGTTTCTGCACGATAATGCAAGCCCTCACACTGCCGCTCAGACCCGAGCTGCATTGGACTCTTTTGGCTGGGAAGTTTTGGACCACCCACCCTACAACCCTGACCTTGCGCTGAGCAACTTTCATCTCTTCCGTCATCTGAAACATCACTTGGGCGGCAGCCGTTATGAAGATGACGACGAATCGAAAACGGCCGTGCATTCTTGGTTATCACAGCAGGCGGCAAGTTTTTATGAAGAAGGTTTCTAAAATTTAGTTGTGCGATATGATAAGTGTTTACAAAAACTTGGAAACTATGTAGAAAAATAGATAAAAGTATGTAGATTCCGAAAATAAAATTAGTTTTTGCAAATTTCCTTTTATTTTTTTTTTATTTTCAAACGGTACTTACTTTAAAAATACGCCTCGTATATAGGGAAGAGACAGTAAAAAGACATTTATATATCATATAATATTTAACTACTTCTTGGAAAACGCTATTTATTACTCATGTTATTTACGTTAACCAAGTTCACGTTGTGGTTAACACCCATCCAGTGGTAACCAGCCGGCCGCGTTGGCGATGTTGGTAACGTGCTCGCCTCTCATCACGCGGTCTTGGGTTCGAATCCCACTCGGGCATGGCATTTTTTCATTCGTTGCAAAAATTCATTTCATCCTTCACCGTCTGCATTAGCAGCAATTTGCAAAACAGTCGGACGTTAAACCAAAAAAAAAAAAAACCATCCAGTGGAAGAAGTTTGAACTAAGAGTGACATGCACAGAAAATTTTGTCAAGTTATTTTTGGAACCCCCTCGTATAAATATCAGTTGATTTGAATTACACTTGAGTTGTACATTTGGTTCAATTTTTGTTTTCTTAATTTCAGATATCGTCTTTGGTGGAATTAGGTTTTTTGATAAGACTTGGTAATGGCTTAGATTGTCCGAAATACAAAACATTGGTTGGCTTGGAATGTGTTGAACCAGTTGCAAAGTAAGTAATAGAAACTTTCTCTTCTTACTGTTTAATGATTATTATAATAATTATCATAAAGGATGAAATCTCTGTATACAGATGTAAAAACCCTCATTAATGTCCAGTTGCTGATGATCTGCGCATCTGTTCATTTGTTTGTCGAGCTGTGTGAATGCGATTGTTGTCGTGCACAAACAGAACACCAGATGTCGGAAGACCACGACTCTTTATTTGTGAACGTCAATAAGAAAAGGTACCTTTCTTCACTAAGCAAAATTTTCAGGAGAGCAAAATAAATGAAATTAGCTCAAATAATCTGGTGTAAAACACTCACTCAAGTTTCTCTTGCCAATGCAATTAATGACCTGTAACCTAACATTAGAAATAAACTAACCTCTAAAACCATAACCGTATTTTAATCATGAGTGAAAGACGCAATATGAAAATCGACTTCAGTTTGGCCTTAAAATACGGAAAATCACTCTTTCACGCAAAACTTGGCTCTGTAGGGAAAAATCCTTAAAATAAAAGTTGTAGATCTTTTAATTTCCTATAAATTTGATTATATACACGTTTGTCGTAAAATACATTCTAAGGCTAAAATCTAAAAAAAATCAATTTTTACACAATTTCGCGAGAAAAAAAACAAAATCACTAATTACCGCTAATTAAGTGTTTTACAAAAAAATGTTTCAAATAAAAGTTGTAGAATTTTAAATTGTCTACAACTTTTATTGTATTTTTTTCACTAAAATGCATATTAAAGCCGCAATCTTTAAAAAAAAACAATTATTTTACGAGAAAACAACCTTTCCAAGAATTTCAGCAGACATGGCACCTTCTCTATCTTGTAGAACATAAAAAATTTAGTAAATGAGGTAATTTTTTAAAAAAATCGCAGGAGCCATTTTTGTGAAAATCGCAAAAAAGTGAAATTACACAAATAATTTGCTACTTCCGGTAGGTTGATTTTGATGAAAATGTTCGTGTCGGGTCCTCTCGTGTGATGTAACTTAAGTTTTAAGTTCATAAGATGTTCCGTTCTTGAGATATTCTGTATACACACACACACACACAGACCAATCGCTAAAAACATGTTTTTTGGGTTCGGGGGTCTGAAAACGTGTAGATCCAGTGAAAACTCGATTTCGGAAAAACGACATGAAAACAATACTTTCCTTCCCATATATTCATACAGGCAAGAGAAAGTAAAAATCACATTTTCTGTTTTTTTTGTTTGAAATATTACTTATTCTTTTCTGGGTATAAAAATAACCATCTTTTGTTTTATTTAGAATTTCAAACCTAATTAAATTTCCAAAAATAAGACTGTATGCCAAATAGGGAAAACAGACCTTAGCTTCACCAATGTACTTCTTGTCGGTGAAGTTAATTTTTTCTTTTTTTTTGTTTAATTTTCGACTGTTCTGCAATTACTGCTAATGCAGATGGTGAAGGATGAAAATGATTTTTGTAACGTATGAAAATATGCCATGCTTGAATGGGATTTGAACCCATGATGAGAGGCGAGCACGTTACCAACTATGCCAATGCGGCCGGCGGTGAAGTTAAGATCCCTTTTATGTTGTATATGTAAAAGAAATACTAAAAGTTTTAGCTCAAAACATGAAAAAATAAATAGAATAGAATATCCTGCCAAGAAAATAACAAAAAAAAAAATAGCCATGTTCCACAATTATCAAGAAAATCGACAAAATTCTCAGAATGTAAATTTATAGTTTAGGCTTTTTCCAGTATCATAATCTTTTTATTTTTAAATTAGTTTTCTTAGTATTATTTCAATTACTGATGCAATTTGTTAAAAGTGAAAAAATTATTTTGTAATGTTTTATCTTTGTTGTTTGTTAAAATTACGATAAAATGTTTCAATTTTTTGTATGTCCGTAAATTTTTACCTCTGACATGATCTCAGAAAATCTGCTATGTGATTTTAACTACTTCAAATATCAATTATTTGAAGATATCGCTAGATTCAGCACAAGATTTTACATAAGTAAGCCATGACTTCTGACAAAATCAATGAATGTTAATAGAAATTTTATCAATTAAATATTAACTAAATTTAATTGCAATTTTCCAAAAACAAGGGTTTCTTGACATTCTTTACTTTTTTACTTTCTCTTGCCTATATGAATATATAGTAAGGAAAGTATTGTTTTCATGTGGATTTTTTGAAATTGAGTTTTCACCTTATTTACACGTTTTCAGACCCCTTGAACCCAAAAAACACGTTTTTAGCGATTGGTCTGTGTGTGTGAACAGAATATCTCAAGAACGGAACATCGTACGAACATGAAATTTAAGTTAGATACTACTAGAGGACCTGATAAGAACATTTTCATCAAAATCGGTCAACCAGAAGTAGTTTATTCGTGTCATTTTTCACTTTATTGCGAGTTTCTCAAAAATGGCTCCTACGATTTTTTTTAAAATCGCCTCATTTACTACATTTTTTTATGCTCTACAAGATAGGGTAGGCGCCATGTCTGCTGAAATTCTTGGTGAGGCTGTTTTCTTGTAAAAAGATTGTTTTTTTAAGATTGCGGCTTTAATATGCATTTTAGCGCAAAAATGTAGTAATAAAAGTTGAAAAGAATTTAAAATCCTACAACTTTTATTTCAAACCTTTTTTTGTATAACGCTTCGTTTAGCGATAATTAGCGATTTTCTGTTTTTTTCTCATGAGAACATGTGAAAAATCAATTTTTCTAACATTTCAGCCTTATTATGCATTTTATGACAAAAATGTATGTAAAAAAATTTAAAGGAAATTAAAAGATTACAATTGTATTTAAAGCTTTTTTCTCTGCAGAGCCTAGTTTAGCGTGAAAGTGTGATTTTCTGTATTTTTAAGCCAAACTGGAGTTGATTTTCATACTATTGTGTCTTTCACTCATGGTTAAAATAAGATTGTTTTTTTAAGGTTAGATTTTTTTTATTACTAATGTCTAACATTAGTAATAAAAAAAATTTATATTGTATTAAAAAAGTTTTATATTGTTCATTATTTGCATTGGCAAGAGAAAGTTGTGTGAATGTTTCAAACCAGATTTTTACTTTCTCTTGCCTATATGAATATATAGGAAGGAAAGTATTGTTTTCATGTCGATTTTTCGAAATCGAGTATTCACCGGATCTTCACGTTTTCAGACCCCCTGAACCCAAAAAACATGTTTTTAGCGATTTGTCTGTGTGTGTGTGTGTGAACAGAATATCTCAAGAACGGAACATCGTACGAACTTGAAACTTAAGTTACATACCATTACCGACCGGACCCGACATGAACATTTTCATCAAAATCGGTCAACCGGAAGTAGTAGTTTATTCGTGTCATTTTTCACTTTTTTGCAATTTTCTCAATAACTGGTCCTACGATTTTTTTTTAAATCGACTGGTTTACTCAATTTTTTTATTCTCTACAAGATAGGGTAGGCGTCATATTTGCTGAAATTCTTGGTGAGGCTGTTTTCACGTAAAAACATGGTTTTTTCAAGATCGCGGCTTTAATATGCATTTTAGCGCAAAAATGTATAATAAAAGTTGTAGAGAATTTAAAATTTTACAACTTTTAGTTCTAACATTTTTTGTATAACGCTTAGTTTAGTGGTAATCAGCGATTTTCTGTTTTTTTCTCATGAAAACGTGTGAAAAATTTATTTTTTAAAGATTTCGGCCTTAGTATGACAAAATTATAGTTATGCATTGTATGACAAAAGTGTATATAATCGAATTTATAGAAAATTAAACGATCTACAACTTTTATTTAGAGCATTTTTCTCTACAGAGCCTAGTTTAGTGTGAAAGAGTGATTTTCCGTACTTTTAAGGCAAACTAAGATCGATTTTCATTTTTCGTTAATCATATATGATTAAAATTAGGTTATGTTTATTGAGGTTAGTTTTTTGTTTATTTCTAATGTTTGGTATATTGTTAAATATTTACATTGGCAAGAGAAAGTTGTGTGAGTGTTTCACACCAGATTTTTTTATAAAATAATGATAAAAAATGTTAAAATGTTTCATTGTTTTTAGCATTAAAATCTGACTTTTAGAGTCTCACTTTTGACTTGGGTGAACAGAAGGTCCATTTTCCTATGGACGGTCACTTTTTTGATTGCTCTTCTTAGTCTTTTCACAGTAGATTTCTGGTAGTCGTACCACGCTTCATAAATTCAACAAGCAAGATGCTCTCCTTAGTATTCCAAAACACTTTGTCTGTGACCTTTGACGCTGACAAAGTTGGACTTGTTTGAAGAAGTGGTATGTCTCCACTCCATTGACTGCTGTTTTGTCTCAGTGTTCATGTTTGGCGTCCGCTTCTGGTCGCCGGTAACAATCAACGATGTTCAAAAATTCTTTTTCGAAGTCATATATTGAAAAGAAGTCAATGACAGAATTTATTTGGTTTTGTGGATCCTGGTGAGCAGTTTTGATACCCAATGGGCATAAAACTTCTAGTATATTAGTTTTACTGTAATGATCTTGTGTACAAGACTCCGAGAAACTTCAGGGAATTGATCAGAATGTTCCGAGATTGTGAACGACTGTTTTGACAAATTTATTCATCAAAAATAATAATCAGTAACAATAATAATAATAGTAACAATAATCTTTGTTGTTGTTTAGGTCATCAGCTAAAAATTTACAGGTTTGAACCTGTAAAAGCTTTACTAAGTAAAACAAGGAGTGAGGTGCTTTACCATTGAAAAAAGTATGCTTATCAGCATACTGTGCCCTCTGAAAAGCATTTCCATGCCACCCTGCAAATTACACTGTCACTTCATTCATCACATGGTCTGGCTATATAATGAGATTCATTATTCTCAGAGGAGATAACACTGATTAGTGTCATTTACTCCTCTACCTTTTCTGTTCCAAAAATGTTTCAGTCATATAATTGGCTGGCCATGTGATAAGAAACAGAACTATTTTTTATAGCCCTGGAACTAGCAGATCGAGTGCAAATAATTTAATCATTCCACCTGCGTGTAATGGGCAAAATAATCTTTTTTGACCCATAACATTTACATAGATGTAGCATAAACTGTTGTAAACTTGGGCTTTGTCACAAATAATTACATGTCATATACAATATCAAACAATTAATTATAAATCAAATGTGTACCATCTTCAATCACCATGCAGTACAAAACAGAATATCAAAAGTTTGTTTGGTCCAATATGATTTAGGGTTTGGCGTTCAAAATGACATAAAAATATGGTAACCCGAAAAATTGCGGGTGGCACCCGCTTTAAAGTAGGGGAAAGTATTTTTATCTCCCTAAACGGTGCATCGTAGTGAAAAAGTATATAGCTTCTTTTTTTGTGTCCCACCCAAAGTACTTAATGACAATGTAGCTGCGTTGCCATTAACCCACTGGTTCGCTGAGAAAACTAAAAAAAAAAACAAATTTTGATGGTTTGCACCCTCCGGTTTCATATATTTCTTTTACACCCCAAAAATTTTTTGTACAAATTTTCTGCAACAAATTTTTTTGGAGAGAATTTTTCAGTCAAAATTTTAACTAAACAGGTGTGCGCAGCCCCATGAAGTTATCTCATACTGTCATATTCTTTCCATCTAACCCCATTGCCAGCCGTACACGCACTTTTATGGTGATGGTTTTTTATGGTGATCCACCTAACCCCACTGACGCGAGACACGCGCTGAAGTGGTGAGTAACTTATACCCACAGTCATGACTGTTGATTATTTATTATATAATAAAAAGTTACATTTTAAATTTATTTCAGGACCGTTGGGTTAAATATCCAAAAATACATGATTGGTTGAAAAATACTGTCTGCAATTTAAGTCATTGGTACTTAAAATCCATCTCCTTAATCAATTTGTTAATTGAAGAATTTGGTGAGAATCTTGGTAATCATCTTGCAAGTTGTGTTATATGGACGTCAAATTTATTTTTATTTTCTACCATGATAGTGAGGGAAACTGTTCAGTTCTCTTCCAATCTACAAATTTGGAATCAACCAAATTCAACACAATTTCAAATATTTTATGTTGAATTATAAATTTGTTTTATTGAAAACTACAGATATTTTAGAACCAATCATAGAAATTAAATTGATAAAAATTTTTTATCGTTGGAGAGGTTTGCTTTTTATTACATCTATTAAAACAAACCTAGTGTTGCTCTCATGTTAAACTTTAGTTAATTAATATGTACAAGGGTGCAATTATAAATGATAATTTTGTCATGGAGTGTTGGGAATAGTTCTGAGGTAGGCGATAGAGTGCGAGATGAAAATGCATTTTATGTAGAGTGGGGGAAACAGCTTAGTTGCTACATTCTGTTCTGCCTTCAAAACAGCCATGAGTGAGCCGGAAATCCATCTGTCTGTTGCACAACGTATTATTAAAAAGTTTCTAACAAATGATTGTGTCGAACTATTGGAGATTTTAACACTCTTAAGGGCACAGTTTGGGAACACTAAATTGAGTGTATTTGTGGGCTTGAGAATTTAAAGGTGGGTGTAAAACTGTTGAAAACGACATTCATGATTGACACCCAACGACACATTTAACGACCGACAATATCAATGCAGCAGTTTGAGAGCTCATCAAACTTTTTCGGAAGCCAAGATTATAAAGGATAATGGATTGGGTACTTCCACAGATAATACCCATTTTTAACATGATTTCTTCAATATTAAACTGATGATAAAGTTTGATTAGCTCTCGAACTGCTGCACTGATGTCGTCAGCCGTTAAATAGGTCCTTGGGTGTTGATCATAATTGTTGTTATCAACAGTTTTACACCCACCCTTAAATTCTCGAGCCAATGAATACACTCTATTTAGTGTTCCCAAGCTGCGCCCTTAAACGTGTTAAAATCTCCAATGGTTTGACACAATCATTTGTTAGGAACTTCATAATAATACGTTGCGCAATAGACAGAACAGAATGTAGCAACTAAGTCGGTTCCACCACTCTACATAAAATGCCTTTTCATCGTGCACTTTATCGCCCAGCTCAGAACTAGTCTCTATGCTCAATAATAAAATTACCATTTATATTCACCCTCGCAAAATACCTAAAGATTTTGTAAAAGTAAGTTGAGGAAAAAAACAATAAAATTAATATTTGAATCATCGGTCTTATTATTTGACATGTTTTTATTAACATTTAGAACCCTGACTGGATATTTGAGACATACTCTGTCCAGTGAACCTGATGCTTTTTCAGGTATAATTATTAAATAGTAAACCCACCAAATACACGTTAGGGGACTCTCACCTAATTAAAAAATCTGGTGTGAAACACTCAACTTTTTCTTGCCAATGCAAATAATTAACAATAAACCTAACATTAGTAATAAAATATTAGAAATAAACAAAAACAAAAAACTAACCTCAATAAACATAACCTAATTTTAATCATGAGTGAAAGACGCAAAATGAAAATCAATCTCAGTTTGGCTTAAAAATACGGAAAATCACTCTTTCACGCTTAACTAGGCACTGTACAAAAAAATGCTTTAATTAAAAGTTGTAGATCTTTTTATTTTCTATAAATTTGATTATAATATACACTTTTGTCGCAAAATTCATACTAAGGCTGGAATCATTAAAAAATCAGTTTTTTTACACGTTTTTGTGAGAAAAAACCAGAAAATTGCTAATTGCTGCTGAACAAAGTGTTAGACAGAAAAATCTTTGAGATAAAAGTTGTAGGATTTTAAATTCTCTACAACTTTCAGCAAACATTTTTGCGCTAAAATACATATTAAAGCCGCAATCTTTAAAAAACAATTTTTTTACGTAAAAACAGTCTTCCCAAGAATTTCAGCAAACCTGGCACCTACCATTTTATGCTCTTGTAGAGCATAAAAAATGTATTAAAGAGGCGATTTAAAAAAAATATTGTAGGAGCAGTTTTTGAGAAAATCATAAAAAAGTGAAAAATTACACGAATAAACTACTACTTTCGGTTGAACGATTTTGATAAAAATGTTCGTGTTGGGTCTGGTAGTGGTATCTAACTTTAGTTTCAAGTTTGTACGATGTTCCGTTCATGAGATATTCAATTTACACACACAAACACAGACCAATTGCTAAAAACATGTTTTTTGGGTTCAGGGGATCTGAAAACGTGTAAATACGGTGAAAACTCTATTTCGAAAAATCGACATGAAAATAATACTTTCCTTCCTATATATTCATATAGGCTAGAGAAAGTAAAAAGTCAATAGGTATTTTCAAATACCATGTATCCATCATCAGTTGTAATATGAATATATTATTATAGCTCTTCATGACAATACTTCAATATTACATAATTTTTGGTACTGCTGACGAAAGTGTGCATGCATTTATGATTTTATATTAAAACTGATGGTGAATACATGTTTGTAATATGAATATATTATTTATAGCTCTTCATGACAATACTTCAATATTACATAATTTTTGGTACTGCTGACGAAAGTGTGCATGCATTTATGATTTTATATTACAACTGACGGTGAATACATGTTAATCAAAAGGACCAATTGAATTTTTTACTTTCTTTTGCCTTACATGAATATATTAGGAAGGAAAATAATTGTTCCCAAGCCCCCTGAACCCAAAAAACATGTTTTTTAGCGAATGGTCTGTGTGAACAAAATATCTCGAGAACAAATTATATTGTACGAAGTTGTAACTTAGAAGTTAAGTTAGGTACCACTAGTTGGACCATACACGAACATTTTCATCAAAATCAACAGGAAGTAATAGTTTATTTGTGCATTTTCTCAAAAACAGCTCCTACAATGTAAAAAAAAAAATCACCTCATTTACTATATTTTTTATGCTCTACAAGATAGTGTAAGTGTTATATCTGCTGAAATTCTTGGGGAGGCTGTTCTCTCATAGAAAAAAATTGTTTAAGACTCCGGCCTTAATATGCATTTTAGGGTAAATGTGTATCATCAAAGTTGTAAACAATTTAAAAATCTACAATTTTTATGCCAAACATTTCTTTGTATAACGGCGCGTAGTTTGACAGTAATTAGTGATTTTCTGTTTTTTTCCATGGAAATCTAAAAAAAATTTAATTTTTTAAGATTTCGGCATTAGTATTTATTTTATGACAAAAGTGTATATAATCAAATTTATATAAAATTAAAAGATTTACAACTTTTATTTCAGCATTTTTCTCTACAGAACCTAGTTTATCATGAAAGAGTGATTTTCCGTATTATTAAGCCTAACTGAGGTTGGTTTTCATTTTGCATCATTCATTCATGATTTAAGTTATATAATGTTTTTTTGTGTATTTCTTATTACTAATGTTAGGTTATATTGTTCATTATTTGGATTGACAAGAGAAAGTCGTGTGAGTGTTTTACACCAGATTTTTATATTATTTGAACACAGACTAACTAATTGGTAAAAACCTTTTGGGTACTGGAAAATATGTTTTTCCAGTGAAAACTCAATATGAAAACATAACTGTCCTTTATTCATGATAGGGCAGCAAGAGAAAAACAATACATTTTAAAAATCCCTTTCATGACGCGTCTTATGCCTGGTGGCTATTTTAAAAAAGGCTTACCTTTGACTCATGGCAAAAACCATTGTCTCTAATTCTTTAAGAGGAATCGAATGACACTATTTTTGTTTCCAAAATCCGACTGTGATATCTTTATTTTCGGTTGAAATTAGAACTTCAAACCCAATGATTTTTGTATCTACTCAAGAGAAATTGAATGACAGTAATTTCATTTCCAAATTCCGACTTTGATTTCAGTTTTGGGCCACTTCCTTATAATACCAAAACTTCAAACCCAATTTAGGCTCACAACGTTTTGTGTAGATTATGAAACAAAAAACCGTTTGTCGCTATCTTTTGTTGTTTCTGATATCAGGGTGTGATGGACTAACTAAGGAAAATGATAGATGACAATTTTAAAAATTGCAATCGATAGAAAAAACAACAATAGTACCATTAATATTTATTTGTCAAAAATAGAAAAATCTTTGATAAACTTATAAAAAAAAAATAATTAAGATTTAAGGTAACGATAATGGTGTTTCAGGTGTTCTTCAATAAATGTGGCGATAAAATAATAGCCGTGGTCATAACCTTCACGTTTCTGTAAGATCACAGCCATTTCTGCATTTTTACAAGCGTTCACAAAAACTTCTGGTTGTAACTGGCCAGCTGTAAGAAACTTATCTCCCATACCCTGAAAAATAATTATTAAATTAATTGTAATATTGTCGATGAGTTAAAATATTCCATAAATCTATAATAGATAAATCTACATCCTTACAAATAAAAATTCACCATATTTGTATTAAGCTTTAACCCTTTATAGTCTTTGGTAAGTATACTTACCACTGCCAATAAGGTCGTTTATTTTAAAGAGTACGCTATGCAGTTGAACCCTATTGTCATTTTATGGTTTTGTAGATGTTTTCTGGTAAGTAGGCTACCCATATTTTGAAATTAGTGCTCAGCGACCATTTGCTTCATGAGTTAAACGAATGGGGTAAGGATTCATACCAGCGTACGCAACCGCGTTATGTTGTTATTTTTGTACAGTGCTTAGAAAATTCGAGTTTCTTACAAGAAAGCAAGGAATCATACTAATATAAAGTTGAGATAAGTTATTCTTCACTTTTTTCTGTTATATAGGACTACAAGTTGTTTTAATAAGCATTCTTACCACTAAACATTATGTGATTCCCATTTCAATAAACGTTCCCTGGTAAGTATACTTACCAAGGTTAACATAAAAAAAGAAATATCTTACTGTTTTGGCAGTAGAAGTACATTATTCAAGTCCCTATACAACAAAATTTAACATTTTACAGCATTGTATATTTTCCCCCGTAGTACTGCCCTATAAAGGGTTAATTATGTAAATGTATTCATAATTACTTTTGTTATTATTAACATGTCCAGTGCAGCGAACGCATTTATGCGGTTTATCAAAAACTATAATTAGGTACTTTAGTCACGAGTTTGCCCTTGTTTGTAACAAGGGGTAAAGGGGGAAAAGCATCAATGCGCATGCGAGACAGCTTTTATTTCAGTTCAACAAACAAAACAACTTATACTATACCCAGAGCATATACAGTATATCACAGAACCTTTTGTAGGTTAACTGTACGAATATAACTGTTTGTTACCGTAAACAAAAATGTTAGTTTCTCAAAAACGTGGGCAGACTATTCACTGTGCTGAACGAAATCTAATAACCAGTGTAATAATGTCGTGAAGTTGAAGCTAAACAAAAATGTCTTTCCCTGCCTCTTAACAAAAGCAATGAGTGAGTGGCTAACTACTGTGATATTTCTATTAAGAAGGAAATTAGAGATGTGAAGAAGCTATTCTTCAACAGTTTTGTTGACGCCTGGTAAAAAAAGGAAACTGTTAGGTAGATACTAGTGAGACTGATAGTGAAGATGCCGGTGACAGCGATAGTAAAGAAGGTGATTCATTCGTAGAAAATTTTGTTCCAATAGAATAAGGTAGCTGGTAATTACAGTAAATCAAACATTTTTAGTCATGTAATTAAGCTATATGCAATATTACAAGTCACATTTATTTCTTATAAGGTTTATGAAGAAAACATTTTCTCAAATAAACCACAGCTTACAAAATGTATGTAGAAACTGCATGATAGTGAAATGTGCGAGTAGTTTATCACTGTTGAGGTTGGCAGCACTGTCCAATTTTGACTTCCATTCCTCACAGCACATTCATAAGCAAAAGGCAATCTCGTGACTTCAGTATCCATACCAGGTGTGGCGAACGCAAAAATGTACCTAGTCTTATGTTTTTTTTTACTTTATCTTGCTTATTTGAATATACAGGAAGGAAATTATTATTTTCCTAAATATTAAGTATATGGAGTGTTGCAACACATTTTCCTTCAGGGTCACTATTATCATACTTTTTGAACAGTCCTTGTAACTGAAAAGATTAATTTTAGTGATACCTGATCAATGAAGATCTCAAGCGGCGGTCCGTCGTATTTAGCAACCAGTTTTGTTGCATCCCATTCGTCCCAACTACTTTCATCTTCACTGCCAAAATAACCGGAGAAAGCTTTACGTCCCCAAGGACAAGCCGACGGATGACAAATTGGTGCGAAAGCAGAAACACTACAGTATTTTCCAGGATTCTTTAATGCACATATCAAAGCTCCATGACCACCCATACTGAAATCGGAAACAAAAAAGAATTTAAAAAAAAATCTGTTAAGTTTTCAGGTGAGATTTATCAGACAATTAGAACTTCTTACTGCTTATTCTTTTTAAACAAAAAAAAAAATCAGGTGTGAAACACTCATGTGACTTTCTCTTGCCAACGTATGTAATGAATTAATTTTAATCATGAGGGAATGACGCTAGATGAAAATCAACCTCTTTAGAAAACCTCTTGATAAAAGTTGTAGGTTTTTTAATTTCCAAGAATTAATACTGTGAATTCAGTAGTGCCACTTGAAATTCACTAATGTGTTACATTATGTTCAAATTAAAAATACCACAAGTATTAAAAACATTTGTTTTACCTGTGACCCATAATGCTTTGCTTCGACTCGTTAATGGGAAAATTATCGACGATTAACGAAGACAATTCATCGGTTACATATGAGTACATTCTGTAATTTTTTGACCAAGGTTCTCTAGTAGCATTAACATAAAATCCAGCACCAGTCCCAAAATCCCAACTGTCATTTTCTCCCTCAATATTACAGCCTCCTAAAAAAAACAGTAGTAAAAAATGTGGTATGAAACACTATGTTCTCTATAAAACATTCTAACCTAAATATTTTAATCGATTTAAAATGAAAAACATAACCTAATTTTAATCACGAGTGAATGAAAATTAACCTCTTTAGAACTTAAAATCATGGAAAATCACTAATTGAAGCTAAACTCAGGTATGCAGAAAAAAAATACTTCAGATCAACGTAGTTCCAAAAACAACCTCTTCACCAGTTAGTGGGGGATTGACCCCCCCTCATTTAGTAATTTTAAATTAATTTAGTATTTCAGTAATTGGTGGCAATTTTTAAAATTTTCTACTAGCATTTTCCTTTCTCTGTCCGTACATCACACCCAGATATCAGAAACTACAAATGATAGCAACAAACAGTTTTTTGAATCGTAATATACACAAAAAGTTAGTGGGTCTAAATTGGGTTTGAAGTACCAGTTTTGCCCGGAAGTGGCCCAAAACCGGAAGTCAAGGAATCAAAGTCAGAAAGTAGATGACAACAAATGGTTTTCGGATTCGTAATCTGCACAAAAAGTAAGTGGCCGTGGATTGGGTTCGAAGTTCCAGTTTCGACCAAAGTGGCCCAAACCCATAAGTCAATAAATATCAGTCAGAATTTGGAAACAAATCTAGAGTTGTTAAATTCCTCTTAAAGGTACATACATAAATCATGGGTTTGAAGTTTCGATTTCAACTGGTAGTAGCCCAAAATAACCAGAAGTCAAGAATTCAGTCAGAATTTAGAAACAAAAACACTGCCATTCGATTCCTTTTAAAGAGTAGATACAGAAATCACTAATGGTTTTTACCATAGGTCAAAGGTAAGCCTAAGCCTTTTTAAAAATTTCGACCAGCCACGAGATGCGTCATCTCATAAAACGGATTTTTTTACACTGCAATACACAATGACATCTTTGCCAAAACTCCTTATTCCATGTGGTTTCACTCTAATTCACGGGTTGGTTGTTTTTCAACCTCTGATAGGCCGTATATAAAAGGCAAGTGAATATAGATAAAATGGCCTGCTATAAAAAGTTACATATATTTAAAAACAAACATACTAACGTGGACTTGTATCAGGACATACAATAGCGATTCCAAGTTCAGATGCGACTCGCTGCCCTCCAGCTTTTTGCGGAAAATTTTGTTCGGTACATTCTAGTCCGGATAACCAGTATACAACCGGTACTTTACTATTTTCAGTTTGTGGAGGGATGTAAATAGAAAATTGCATTTTACATTTCAATTCCGAACTGTAACAGAGAAAGAATAATTAAATAAACATGATCAAAAATAAAAATTTCCACATGGTAGCCAACATACTGGGCTGTAGTTAGGCGGTTGTGAGATGTGTTGCCAAAACCGCAAAATTAACCATGAAAAACCCCTTTTTTACAATAGTTATTAAAAATTACTTCAAGTAACCTATCTGTAATCTGTAATATACTGATTGTCAACACAAAAAAGCACAACTTAAAATCAAGCTTGTGCTGTAATGGAGGTTTAGGTTTTCTTTGATAATTACTAGAGTTTTTAGTATATTATAATACACAATTTTACAGAAATTTAACATAAAAGGCACCTTGGACAAAAGTAAACAACTTTGCTCAAAAAGCAAAAAACTCAACTGTTTTGCACCTTATTTTAAAAATTTTCTGGGGAGCACCCCTGGACTAAAATCCATCATTTCAGTTTCTTAATCCACCGTAGTCACTAATGATCAAGCTGTTGATGCGACTTTAAATAAACAAAAAACTGAATAACATAATCTTAACTTTAATCATGAGTGAATGATGCAAAATGAAAACCAACATCAGTTTAGCTTAATAATACAGAACATCACTCTTCGACTAAACTAGGATCTGTAGAGAAAAATTCTTAAAATAAAAGTTGTAGGTTTTTCAATTTCCTATAAATTTGATTATAAACACTTTGGTCGTATAATGCATACTTAGGCTGAAATCTTAAAAAATCCATTCCTTATACAGATTTTGACGAAAAAACCCAGAAAATCACGAATTACGGCTAAACTAAGTGTTAAACAAATAAAAGTTGTAGGTTTTTTAATGTTCTACAACTTTGATTATATACATGTTTGCTCTAAAATGCATATTAAGGCCCCAATCTTTAAAAAACCATTTTTTCTACGAGAGATTAGCCTCCTCAAGAATTCCAGCAGACATGGCGTGGATGTTGTCTTGTAGAGCATAAAAAATGCAGTAAATGAGGTGATTTAAAAGAAAAAGAAGGAGCCATTTTTGTGAATAAACCATTATTACTCCGGTTAACCAATTTTGATGAAAATGTTCATATCGCGCCCTCTTGTGGTAATTAACAAGTTCCAATTTAGTACGATGTTCCGTTCTTGAGATATTTTATTCACACACGCAGACCAATCGCTAAAAACATGGTTTTTGTGGTCTGAAAACATGTATATTTTGTGAAAAATCAACATGAAAACTATATTTTCCTTCCTATATATTCACATAGGACAAGAGAAAGTAACAATAATGATGTTTATACTAACCTTTCATGAGAAAAAGTCTTCTGATAACCTCCGAAGCAATAGCTGCTTGAAACTTCTGTTAAACCCATCTAAAAACAAAACGAAAACATTTAATTTAAGTTAAACCCTTTAGACTTTTCATAGCATAGTTTTTCAACAATTTAAACATGGTATATTTGCTGTGTCTATGAGAGGCAGATGGAGTATTAAATTGATTGCACTCAATCTGTTAATTCCAGGGCTATAAAAATACTTCTGTTTCTTATCACATATTCAGCCAATTATATGACTGAACTACTTAAGAACAGAAGAGGTAGAGGTGTAAAAGAAACTAGTCAAGAGTTATCTACTCTGATTGTATTGAATTTCATTATTCAGCCAGGCCCTGTGGTGAATGAATTGAAGGTGTCATTTCCAGGGTGGAAAGTAAGTGCTTTTCGGAGGACCTGGCGTACTGATAAGCATACTTTTCCACTTGAAGAGGAAGGCAATAGTAAACCACCTCACTTTTTGTTTTACTAAGTATAACCTCTAAAGGTTCAAACCAGCCTTTCAACTGTAGATGTACGAGGTGCGGCTAGAAAAAAAACCGAACTAGCACAGGTGAAACAATAAAACGAATGCAATAAGGCTGAAAGTCGCCTGGCCTGTCACGTGACTCTTGCTACTACTACTCGACTCTTGACTACTGCTCGAGTTTCATCTGCCTCCTGCACTCAGTCTGCCCGTGGCGTCTGTTCTAAGTAGTTGACGTTTTGTTTGTGCGTCGGAAAAATGTTGAGTGTACAGAAAGAACAGCGTGTTAACATCAAATTTCTTTTCAAACTTGGAAAATCTGCAAGTGAAACGTTTGTAATGTTGCAACAAGTTTACGGCGATGATTGTTTATCGCGAACACAAGTGTTTGAGTGGTTTAAACGATTTAAAGATGGCCGCGAAGACACAAGTGATGACGCTCGCACTGGCAGACCATTGTCAGCAAAAACAGATGCAAACATTGAAAAAATCGGTAAACTTGTTCGAGAAGATCGCCGTTTAACAATCAGAGCAATGTCTGAGTTGACAGGAATTGACAAGGAAAGTGTTCGGCAGATTCTTCATGAAAGTTTCAACATGAACAAAGTGTGTGCAAAAATGGTTCCAAAGTGTCTCACAATTGAACAGAAGGAACGCCGAAGAATGATTTGTTCTGACATCCTAGAAAACATTGAAACAGATCCCACCTTTTTACAAAATGTTATTACTTGTGATGAATCATGGTTTTTTACTTACGATCCCGAAACCAAACGCCAATCGATGCATTGGAAATCTCCTGATTCTCCACGACAAAAAAAAGCACGAATGTCAAAATCGAAATTCAAGGCAATGATGATTGTTTTTTTTTATGTCAAAGGGATTGTACACATTGATTGGGTACCAGAGGGACAAACAGTGAATCAGCATTACTACATTAGCGTCCTGACTACCCTACGTGAGCGAGTACGGAGAAAACGGAACGATTTGTGGAAAAAAAGACATGGATCCTGCACCAAGACAATGCCCCAGCTCACAATGCGTTGTCAGTGAAGACGTTTTTAGCCAATCACAACATTCCCATCTTAGACCATCCACCCTACTCACCTGATTTGGCCCCCTGTGATTTTTTTCTTTTCCCTAAAGTCAAGTCAGCTTTGAAAGGAACTAGATTTGAGAGTGTTGAAGCAGTAAAAGAAAAAGCGACGGAAGTAATGTATGGACTTACCGAAAATGATCTGCAGCATTGCTATGAACAGTGGAAAATTCGTATGGAGCGGTGTATAGACCGAGGAGGAGAGTACATTGAAGGAGATAACATCAAATTGTAAATAATGGAAAATAAAATTTTTTTATAGCATCAGTTCGGTTTTTTCTAGCCACACCTCGTATACAATATTCGCTGTCGGTGAGAAAACCAATTTAATTTTTATATAATACAAAAACATAATTTACTGTGTTCTGAAAAATCTGGTGTGAAACATTCACACGACTTTATCTTGCCAATGTAAAATTAACAGTTTAATTTTAATTGACGCTAAGCAAGGCTCTGTATGAAAAAAGTTTGAAACAAAAAATGTAGATTTATACTTTCTCTTGCCTATATGAATATATAGGAAGGAAAGTATTGTTTTCATGTAGATTTTTCAAAATCGAGTTTTCACCGGATCTACACGTTTTCAGACCCCCTGAACCCATAAAACATGTTTTTAGCGATTGGTCTGTGTGTGTGTGTGTGTGAGAACAGAATATCTCAAGAACGGAACACCGTACGAACTTGAAACTTAAGTCAGGTACTACTACTACGTCAGGACCCGACACGAACATTTTCATCAAAATCGGTCAAACAGAAGTAGTAGTTTGTGTCATTTTTTCACTTTTTTGCGATTTTCTCAAAAACAGCTCCTACAATTTGTTTTTGAAATTACCACAGTAGCTACATTTTTTATGCTCTACAAGATAGGGTAGGCGACATATCTGCTGAAATTCTTGGAGACTGTTTTCACGTAAAAAAATTGTTTTTTAATATTGCGGCTTTAATATGCATTTTAGCACAAAAATGTATACAATAAAAGTTGTAGAGAATTTAAAATTCTACAACTTTTATTTCAAACCTTTTTGTGCACATTGCTTTGTTTAACGGTAAATAGCAATTTTCTGGTTTTTTCTCACAAAAACGTGTAAAAAAAATTGACGATTTCAGCCTTAGTATGCATTTTACGACAAAAGTATATATAATCAAATCTATAAGAAATTAAAATATCTACAACTTTTATTTAGAGTATTTTTCTCTACAGAGCCTAATTTAGCATGAATCAGCGATTTTCCGTATTTCTGAGCCAAACTGAGGTTGATTTTCATTTTGCATCTTTCACTCATGATTAAAATAAGGTTAGTGTTTTTGTTTATTTCTAATGTTTTATTACTTATGTTAGGTTATATTGTTAATTATTTGCGTTGGCAAAAGAAAGTCGTGTGAGTGTTTCACACCAGTTTTTTTATTTCCTATATTTGTTATTACATACACTTTTGTCAGAAATGTTTACTAAGGTTGCAATATTTTAAAAAAATCCTTTTTCTTACAGATTTTATTGAGCAAAATATAGAAAAACTAATTGATGCTAAACTAAGCATTGTAGCATAAAAATTACTTTACATATACATTGTAGCTTGTTTATTGGTCTACAACTTTGGTTATATACACTTTTGCCCTAGAATGCATATTAAGGCCTGAAGCTATAAAATAAACATTTTTTACCATGAAAGCCCAAGGGCCCCCCACCAAGAATTTAAGCAGATATGGTGCTTATCCTATCTTGTAGAGCACCAAAAATATAGTAAATGTGATTTTTAAAAAATCTTCTAAACCATTTTCAAATTGCAGGAATAAACTACTTCCAGTTGATTGATTTTGAAGAAAATGTTTGCGTTTGATCTTGTGGTGGTATCTACCTTAATTTCCACGTTTCAACTTTGTAAGATATTTTGTTCACACACAAACCAATTGCTAAAAATTTGTTTTGTTGGGTTCAGGGGGCCTGAAAACATGTATTTGGTGAAATATCGATATATTTTAACAAGTTATACGTTCGTTGGTTAGCAATTTCATTTAAATAGGCAAAATGTGTTAAAATAGTAACATTTTAGTGAACATTTAGTGTAAATCAATACTGATGAAATGGCAAATTGGAAATTCATACAAGAAAGTGAGGTTATGTCGATACATAAAAAAGGGCTTATTACTAATTCCACAGCGGTTTACGTGCAAAAGTTCATAAATTCGTATCATCACACAAAAGTATCGATTTCAATAAAAATTGTTGATTGTTAAAATCGGTGCAGTGTCCTATAAGTAAATAATTACAGAAATAACTGTAGGTTAGTATAGTAATCAAAATAATTGTCAAGTTCGGAAATTGTTACAGAAATACAAAAGTTACATCGAAAACCATTAAATGATGTTAAGTAACACAGTGTATCGAAAATGTCACCATAAAACGAAGTTTATGAACACACGATGTGCATGTATAAGTCCATGTATACTGTAATGTTAGGTTAAATTCCGTTATTATTTCTTGGTAATATTTATTCAAACAACAACCAAAAGTAATTTTCAACTAGTATAAAAAACATCAAGAAATCTTACACATACATTGATAATGATCTTATCAAAGGTAATAGACAAATAAAATATAATTTTAACAGATTTTAAATTTCGCCGGTTCAAGTTAACCTTGTACTCACTTTTGTAATTTGTGTAGATAAAATGCGGAAAGTAAAAGCTGAGTCTCGAAAAAATAATTGTTACTGGTAACAGAGTTACAAAATATAAATAAAAACCAAAAAAGGAATTAGTGGTTGCTATCACCTACAAACACATTTGAACTGATGATGGTAAATTAATTACAAGTTGGAGATAAATCGAGGTCCATGAGACTTTACGGCTCAAGATAGTGATGACGTCAGAAAATTGCGGCTGAATCTAAAGTAAACGAATTTAAAGAAAAATATATATTATCTGTGGTAAACGCTATCATAAAGCTGATTACAAAAATTTTACCTTTGTTTTAAATTGTGTTTTTTCATGTAAAAATTTTAGTTTTTCCTGGTGATTCCATATCGGTGTGAAAAAAGATAATATTCTGGTTTTACCGATTCGATTTATCAATTTCATCAAATTGTGATTAAAAAAATTGCTTTGGAATTCAACTTAAACTGATCAAACTAAATTATTAATTTTCTTAAAATTTCAAAAACTGATCTGTTATTTTATGAATTGTTATTTCCTGTACTTTATCTGTGGTTTTATAATAATAATTGATGTACAATTTCTAATAATTTGGAAGTTGTGATTTGTGCGATATATGGATATGTTAATTCCTTGATATATTCGGAAATTCAACTTCCCAGTATAATTTCTTAACTGGGTGGTATTTGTCAAGAGATTTTTTGTGGGCGATACTTTAAAATATCATTTTGTTACTCCCACCACGTTTTAAATGGTCGGCGGTGATTACAAATCATCAAACTCAAGTGCAAACTTCCGCTAGCTGGATTGGAGCATGCGCATTACAAACGTCTAGTAATTAAATACGAAAAATCAGCTGTTGTTGTTTTAGGTTAGTGTTGTTCTCGTTTCGTCAATCTCCTTCATGCCTATTTAAAGATAATAGTGTGCTGTTTCCAAACATTTCGGATTTAAAACGGTAGCCTGTATTCTAAAACTGATTTATAAAATTTGATTCAGGCATTATTTGTGCAGGGAGCCGTGTCAAGCATGTCCCATCAAACTGGTATTAGAGGTAAGTTTATGTGATTTTTTTTTGTTAGTTTAGGGTTTGTTTACAGTTCTTTCTTGTAATTTAATTGACTCGTTTTTAAATTAAAAAATATTACATTTGGTTTTTACCAATTTTCTAGTTTCTTATTTATTTAATAACATATTTTGTGTACCAGATATTTTTATTTTTCCGTGTTCTTTAATTTTCATTGAATTGTTAACATGCTATGTTCAGTTCAAAAATTAAGTTTCGAGTTTATTATCAGTTTAATTCGTAACGTTTTTAGTTGATTTAAAAAAAATTCTTTAATAATTTAATCTTTACTTACTATTTACCGATTTAAAAATTCTAAGAACATTTTATTTGGAAGTAAATAAAAATAATTTACTATTTTAAAGTATGATTAACTGTAGGTAATGTGGTGAATTATGATATTTAATTGTTTGAAAAAAATCAGTAGCAAGTATAATTGCTTGGTATTTATTTATTTATAGTAATTTAATTACAATTTGAATTAGTTTATAGTTTATCAAAAATGTTGATCACTTTGTCATAGTTTTTATACTGAAGCTTGATATGGGCATAATGTTAAGGTTTGTCATTCACTGTTTGCTCTGACCTTTCTTCTGTCTTCTGTTTATGTCCTGATTTTACTCATCATGAAAGGCCTTAAGGTTTGTAATTAATTGTCTGAATTCGGTTTGGTTTGTTAAGTTTTCTAGGCGTACTGCTGGTTTTTCAATATCCTTGCTCATTTTCGTTAAACCATTTATCTGACACCTTAGATATATTGTTTAGTGTCTTCAAAATTTGTTTTAACAACCGGTTGTCATCCATTCTATATAAAGTCCAGCCTCTCTTAGTTTGCTCCTAATATAAACAAATAATGACGTCACTGAGCATGCGCATTATATCTAAATGTGTACACGCTGATTAAAAAGTAACAACAAAATACTTTCAAAAGTATTTAAATACAAAATATTTTTAAAAGTATTTTTATAAATGAAATGGTTAGGCCTAAATCATATCATGACTGATGTTTGAAGTACTTTAAGTACTTATAATTTAAAAAATAGTTAACTTATAATACAAAAGGAATACAAAATCCGTAAAGTGGTGGACTCTAGCATACACCCTGTAGTAGCTGGCTTGGGTTTGTTGACAGTAGGAGCAAACTAACAACGGGTAAACTATAGGTGTCTGTTAAAGTTTAGTCTTCTTTTTCTAATCGTTAATTTTTCTTGTACAGTTCTTCTGTACCTCTTCGAACACATTATTTTGCAGAGGATCTTTCTCTCAATAGATGTATTACAATTTTATTTTAATAGTTGCATATTTAAACAATGAAAATAAAATTGAAGTTTTGGAAAAATATTATATTTATAATACAGTAAACAGGGAAAAATTAATGAACACAAAGGTTGAATATGACAATCAAGTGATTAAGTTGGTAAGACTGTTTTTGATGTAAGAATCGACTATTCCTTATCTGCCAGGGTAGGAGTAGGAAGTTTTAAATTTTGATGTGGAAAATATTTAAAAAAATTTAATTTACTGAAGATGTGTACAAGATACACGAAAGTGCTATAAACATTGGTCAGTGTTTTCTGTTATTGTATTCCAGTGGTTAGAAATATATATTTCAACTTGTTTTTTTATACTTTTGAAACATTAAGAATTTAAAGCTACATTACAACTTAATCAGTTCAAGCTGTAATGCTGGTTTTACTGACTCAGAAGTAATGCAATACGTTACAGAAGTGATTTATAATACACGAGGTCAATTCAAATGAAAACCTTAAAAATTTTATAATTTTTTAAAAATATAACAATGAACAAAAAACTTGTAGGTCATGTATCGATGTATTCTTCCTGTCGTTGAGTGCACTGCGGTTTTCACTTCTTTATTGCTCCTGAAATGTCTCGTCTCCCATTGCTTCTTTGAGTGCACCGAACAGATGAAAGTCTCTAGGAGTGAGGTCTGGTGAATAAGGAAGATGTATCAGACATTGAAATTTAATTTCCTGAATAGTTCCATTTGTCTTACGGGCTGTATGCGGGTGTTGTCATGCTGTAGCAATACTCCCGAAGTCAGAAGTTGGACCTTTTCCATTATTTCACATCATCAAAATATCGTGTGAATGCACCTTTACTGTTCAACCCAGCAACAGTCTGCACGTGCTCTGTACTGTTCGATTAGCAATCGCTTGATTCATTTATTTTTGGTTTTTCCTTCATTCTTTTACTAGTTCACAAATTATTTACAAGCTTTATTTTCCAACCTACAAAACAATTAAGATCAAGCAATTATAAAACATTGAAATGTATAAATAAAGAAAATAACACAATTTATTAAAAATTACAGAAAATATACAAATATTATTAAGATCAAACGATTACAAAACATTAAAATTTAAAAATACTGAACTGAGCAATATTTTCCAACATTTTAAGCAAACAACCAACTGATGTGTATTAAACATGCAAACAATATCTACAATATTAATTATAGTGAGTGGGAGTCATCAGTCATAACAATAAAGATGCATTTACACGAGGCAACTTTAAGGTTACAGACGGTGTGATGTGAAATAACGGAAAAGGTCTGCAGAAGTCCTCATCATTGTTATTAATTGCAGGGTGAAAGTGATTTTTCAGCATGTCTGAATAAGAAGAAGCACTGGTCACCATCTCTCCACTATCCATGTACTGCTCCAAAATTACTCCATTTGCATCCCACAAGAGAATGAGAGCATGACTTTTCCATCAGATGGTTGATTGTGGAATTTTTTTGGTTTTGCCAGTGAGTGAGCTGTATAATGGCATTCCTTGCTTGATCTTTTCATTTCTGGTTTGTAATAGTGGAATCCCCGTACTGCACAGTCGTTCTATGATGAATTTTGATTGGTTTGACATCTTCACTACACAAAAATAAAGCAAAACAGATCATTGCTCAATCGTGGTGCATGTTGATAATGGCGCAGCCATTTTGTTGTGGATGCTGTTGTCTTCTGCATTTTAGCATCACTCTGGCCAGCTACTAACTCCATCACACAACTTTTAAATTTTTTTGGAACTTTTTTAATGTTTTCATTTGAATTACTCATGTAAAAGAAACAGTTGTTCTATCATAGGTACATGAAAAAGCGATTGACGAGGTGGTGATTCAGTACCATGTCATTTTTTTTTTTTTTTTGCTACTTGCATTCAGGAGACTCCAAAGGGAGTATAGGACATGTCAAGATAAAACTGATAAACTGAAAGTTTATCACCAATGATAAATTCATCACTTACCACCAGAAAATTGTTTTGCTACTGCTTACTTCAGTAGGCTTGTCATGAACCCCATTGAATCAAATATCTCACAAAATAAAAAATCAAACAATGATAAATTCATCACTTACCAATAATTTTCCCCGCTACTGCTTAACTCAGTAGGCTTGTCATGAACCCCTTTGTATCAAATAGTACACAATATTTGTTTAGTTAGAAGTTATATATTTTTTAATCAAAACTATTTAGAAAGGAATTCGTGCACACTGTAAAATGTTTCATCAATCAAATATTGTTTTAGCTTTTTTATAAAATGACTTAAATTGTCACAACTTGTGGCAATTTATTGATGTATTTTCTACCTGCATAAGTTGGTTTTTGTTCAAACGATTTAGTGTTGTGATTAGCAACATAATAATCGATTCTGTTTCTTGTGTAGTGGTTGTGAACATCTAAATTCTGTAAAAAGGTATTTTTCTTTATGTACATTATCACTTCAAAAATGTACAAAGAAGGAACTGTGAGCAATTGCAGCTCTTTAAATAGGTAAGGTGTTTGTCTCCCATCATACACCTAACAGTTTTTTTCTGTATTTTACCATGTTACCCTCTTTCCATGTTACCCTGTGATGAATTACCCCATACTAATATGGCATACCTGATATGAGATAAAATTAAACCATGATAAGCTGCTATATGCCGGATTAGGTAAGCTGGGGGGCCGCATTTGGCCCACAGGTCATACTTTGCCCGTGACTACTGTATTAGAAGGAAAGATAAACACAGTATCTTGATTGTAATCAACATGTTCTGCTACTGTATCCAGTTACGTTATTTTCATTCTTTCAACCATATGTTCATATGATTTGTTTACTCAAGTTCCTAAGTTAAGAAATGGCTATGGTATTAAGTTAGTGTTTATATTTAAGTTACTTAAAATTAACAGCTTTCTTTAAAGCAATTAAATTTTTATCATAACCTAACAATTAAATCTTTCTTTTTTTACAGCTAATGATGCTCTTAAGAAGTTTTTTGGTAAATGCAGAGATGGAAAAATACGAGTGTTTAAAGTTTCAATAACAAATGGTAAATATGAAAACTCTTTAAAAATAATTTAAAATTTTATCTTTTAAAAATTTATTCATTGATGTTGATCTAGAACGATAAGCATTGTGTTTCTTTGTGAGTTAAGTCACACATGTAACTTTTGTTTAGAATCTGGTGATTAAGACAAATCAATTTAATAATAAAGTACTAGGGTAAATCAAATATAAACTATGTTTTTTTTTAAATTATTTATAAAAAAATAAAAATCTGGTGTGAAGCACTCACACAACATTCTCTTGCCAATGCAAATAATTAACAATATAACCTAACATCAGTAATAAAACATTAGAAACAAACAAAAAATAACCTCAAAAAACATAACCTTATTTTAATCATAAGTGAATGATGCAAAATGAAAATCAATCTCAGTTTGGTTTAAAAATACGGAAAATCACTCTTGCATGCTAAACTAGGCTCTGTAGAGAAAATGCTCTAGATAAAATTTGTATATCTTTTAATTTCAAAAATGTTTTATTATTATTATTTTCATAGCTTAATAAAATTATTGTGTTGCTTTTTATTGTTTTCAGAGGAACTTTCCTTGGATGGTTATAAAGAAAAGAAAAACTCATGGGAGAACGATTATGATAAATTTGTGCCTGCTTTCATTGAACCTGAGCAACCAGCTTTTATTTTATTCAGGTAAAAAATATTTATTTTTAATTACGAAATCAATTTTTGCTTTCACTTGCGTTCTGATTGATCTAAATGCGTGGAACAGCAGAGCTCATCAACCGTGAAAAGCATTATGATGTAAATTACAGTATAAATAAAATTTATCACCTTACCTTTGGCCAAAATGGCCATTTTGGTGGCCTTTTCAGGGCCACCAAAATGTCACCATCTGTGTCACCAGATGGTGACATTAAGTGGCGGTTGAAACCTTTACATTTTGGTGGCCCTGAAAAGGGCCGTTTAAGCGGTGGTTGGAGGCTGGGCGACACAGCGTGTCGTCGTCCAGCAGAGATGTCATCTTCTTCCCTCGCAGTAGTGCATCGATGGCTGCTTCGTCCAATCCAGTGGGCGTTAGGCTCGGTCGAGGGACCACTGTAGGCATCGCTCGCGTCAGCGGGCAATGACAGTCCGGTCGACGGCTTATGCTGTTGGGTTGGTGAGCAGAAGCATCATCTTCTCTCATGTGGGGTCATCAATCTTCGCTGAAGTCCGGCAGCCATGTGCCGATCGTAGATGTCCTGTCGACGCTGTCTGGATCAGAATTGAATCTCTTGGCTCAGTGCAGCACTCTTTTTATAGTCGCCGAGAGCACTGTGGTAGAAGGTGGTTACTGGCTCAGCCTTGATGACAAAGGCCTCTTGTCGGTACGCCGCCAAAAGCCTACCACCCCTCTCGGAACTATTGGCGGCTCCCTCTGTCGCTATGTTAGAAGCTTTGATAGCCGGCAGCACAGTACTTAATCAATGGGGGCGACGGTGACATTTGGTTGCTTTTTAAGTTTAAAAAACGTATGCTCGTTTCGGTGGCACCACCTTCTTCAGAGCATATTATTAAAGTTAAAAATCTGGTGTGAAACACTCAACTCTCTCTTGCCAATGCAAATAATAAACAATATAATCTAACATTAGTAATAAAACAGAAATAAATAGAAAAAAATTAACCTCAAAAAATATAACCTTATTTTAATCATGAGTGAATGATGCAAAATGAAAATCAACCTCAGTTTGGCTTAAAATTACGGAAAATCACTCTTTCACCCTAAATTAGGCTCTATAGAGAAAAATGTGTTAAATAAAAGTTGTAGATCTTTTAATTTCCTATAAAATTGATTATATAAACTTTTGTTGTGAAATTCATACTAAGGCCGAAATCTTTAAAATATCGATCTTTTACACATTTTCATAAGAAAAAAAATCGAAAATCACAAATTACAGCTAAACTATATGTTATACAAAAAAATTTTTAAGATAAAAGTTGTAGGATTTTGAATTCTCTACAACTTTTATTATATATGTTTGGCTAAAATGCATATTAACACTTAGGGTGCTGAGACTTAAGATGTAGTTCCACTCCCTCTGCCGAGCTATTTTTAATGAAGAATACAAATTTTTACTATTTCATACCTAAGCTATACATAATTATTTTAAGATGGTACTTACAGTTTCTTTTTCTATGTAGTTTTCTGTTTAAAACAATTATAATGTTCAATATATTTTAATAATTAGATGATTTACAATTTGGTACAGCACTAGTTGATGTTTTTTAATTTCCTGAATAATAAAAATATTGTTTTTTCATTTATTTCAGTATATTACTAATTTCTAACACAATTAAAAAGTTAGTGAAATGAAAAATTGAAATTAGAATATAATTTTACTAGTCATATTGTGCTTTGGTATGTTATGTATTTGGAAGGAAGGAGAAACACAGAAAATCTGTGTTGTCACTAAAACTAACCTCATCATCATTATCATTACTATCATAACTATTATTAGGAGAACTGGCATTACCATGCAAAAAGTCGTCTATTTCTATTTCATTTAGTCCTTCCATTATTTATATTCAATTACAAAATTAACTGTTTATTACAAAATAACCAATTTACATTCAAAATTAACTGAAAAGATTGTAAAAAATCGCTGTATACACAACAAAACAAATACAACCTTCCACAATATGGATGCCATCTGCAACGATTAAATATATTCGACACACGAGTACACTATCGATAGTATGTATCGAAATGTTTGGAAATCGATTCTTAAATAGTGAATGCCTATACAGAGTACATAAGCCGTCGTAATATTACGCCGGACACCATTTACATGCATTGGAACAGCAGTGGCATAATATTGTGCCGTCCGCCATGACCCCAAAACAACAGCTGTCGTAATAGGGTGCCTTCAGCACCCTAACGGTTAAAGCCGCAATCGTAAAAAAACAATGTTTTTACAAAAACATTGCCTTCCCAAGGATTTCAGCAGACATGGCGCCTACCCTATCTTGTAGAGCATAAAAAATTTAGTAAACCAGGTGATTTTAAAAGCAATCGTGGGAGCCGTTTTTGAGGAAATAGCAAAAAAGTGAAAAATGACACGAATAAACTACTACTTCCGGTTGACCGATTTTGATGAAAATGTTCGGGTCGGGTCCTTTAGGGTACCTAACTGAAGTTTTAAGTTCGTAAGATGTTCCGTTCTTGAGATATTCTGTATACACACACACACACACACACAGACCAATTGCTAAAAACATGTTTTTTGGGTTCAGGGGGTCTGAAAACGTGTAGATCCGGTGAAAACTCTGTTTCGGAAAATCAACATGAAAACAATACTTTCCTTGTTATATATTCATATAGGCAAGAGAAAGTAAAAATTGAAATTCCGAACTGTGTTTCCATTCAATCATTTAAATGATTGAGTCTGCCCATAACAGACAGGTGGAGTGTCAAATTATTTACACTCAATTTGTTTGTTGCAGGGCTAAAATAAATAGTTCTGTTTCTTATCACATGGTCAGCCAGGTAAATGACTGAATCATTTAAGAACAGAAGAGGTAGAGGTGTAAAAGACACTTCTTCTTCTATATGCCTGCTCCGCGTCGGAGATTGGCGATCATCATCATGATTCTAACCTTGGAACCAGCCGCTCTGAAGAGTTGAACTGAGGTGGTCCCAAACCACCCCCGCAGGTTCCCCATCCAAGAAATTCTCCTTGTCCCCGGTCTTCGTTTACCTTCAATTTTGCCTTCCATGATGCACTGCAGTAGGTGGTATTTCTTATTCCGTACTATATGGCCAAAATATTCGAGTTTCGATCTTTTGATATTGAAAAGAAGTTCTGTATTTTTGTTCAAACGGCTTAGAACTTCCCCATTTTTAATTTTATCCTTCCATGAGATGCGGAGCATCCGCCGGTAAGTCCACATCTCAAACGCCTCCAATTTCCTTTCCAAGGACTTAGTCAATATCCATCCCTCATGACCATAAATGAGTACAGGAATTACATAACATCTGAGTATGCGAAGTCTTGTATTGAGGTTGAGTTCTCTATTGCAAAGCAAATTTTTCATTTTTATGAATACAGCTCTTGCCTGTTCAATCCGGGCCCTGATCTCCTGACTAAAGTCCCATCTTTCATTCAAGAGACACCCAAGATACTTATAGAACTTGACTCGCTCAACCACACTACCATCAACCAAAAGGACAGCATTTACTTCATGTCTACTGACAACCAGGAACTTTGTCTTGTGGATATTCATTCTCAAACCATAAGCGTTGCTGACTAAATTCACATGGTCCAACAATGTCTGCAGATCCTCAGCACTTCCAGCCATCAGGACTGTGTCATCTGCATATCGCAGGTTGTTGATTTCCAAACCATTTACCCTGATGCCACGTCCACATCCCCCAGGGCCTCTGACAAGATGGCCTCCGAATAAAGGTTGAAGAGCATTGGAGACAATACAGAGAAAAGACACTAATAAAAGTGGTAAAAGACACTAATCAGAGTTATCTCCTCTGAAAGTAATGAATTTCATTGTACAGCCAGACCCTGTGGTGAATGAAGTGAAGGTGTCATGTACAGAGTGGAAAATATGTGCTTTTCAGAGGGCCCGGCATGCTGATAAGCGTACTTTTCCACTCAGTGAGGAAGGCAATGGTAAACCACCTCACTCCTCGTTTTACTTAGTAAAACCTCTAGAGGTTCAAACCAGCTTTTTGGCTGATGACCTAAACAACAACAAATTTCATTCCTGTTTTAAGTTTATACACTTATTACAATAGATGGCAGCAGCTTTTCTTATTAAATTTTCATCTTTAAATTTTAATTGTTCATTAATTATTTTATCTTTATTTAAATTTATGTGGATGCATATTTGAAATATTTTATTTTTGTTGTACTACTTTCTCTTTCCTATATAAATATATTGGGAAGGAAAGTATTGTTTTCTTGTCGATTTTTCGAAATTGAGTTTTCACCGAATCTACCGTTTTCAGACCCCCTGAACCCAAAAAACATGTTTTAGCGACTGGTCTATCTGTGTGTGTGTGTGCGTGAACAGAATATCTCAAGAACGGAACATCGTACAAACTTGAAACTTAAAACTTTAGTTACCACTACCGGACACGACACAAAGATTTTTATCAAAATTGGTTAACCGGAAGTAGTAATTTATTTGTGTTATTTTTCACTTATTGCGATTTTCTCAAAAACAACCCCACAATTTTTTTAAAAATCACCTCATTTACTGAATTGTTTATATTCTACAAGATAGGGTAGGCGCCATGTCTGCTGAAATTCTTGGGGAGGCTGGTTTCTCGTAAAACAATTGTTTTTTTAAGATTGCGGCTTTAATATGCATTTTGGCACAGAAATGTATACAATCAAAGTTGTAGAAAATTTAAAATCCTTCAAGTTTTATTTCAAACATTTTTTGTATAACGCTTAGTTCAGTCATAATTTGTGATTTTCTGTTTTTTTTTCTTGAAAATTTGTAATAAAAATAAATTCTTTAAGATTTCAGCTTTTTTATGACAAAAAGTGTATACTAAATAAAATTTATAGAAAATTGAAAGATCTACAACTTTTATTTAAAGCATTTTTACTTACAGGTCATAGTTTAGCGTCAAAAAGTGATTTTCCATATTAAGCCAAACCAAGGTTTATTTTCATTTTGCATCATTCACTCATGATTAAAATTAGGTTACGTTTATTGAGAATAATTTTTTTTATTACTAATGTTAATTTATGTTGTTCATTATTTGCATTGGCAAGAGAAACTTGTTTCAGGGTTTCACACCATCTTTTTGTATGTAGTTTGTTTTATTCATACCATTGTTTTGCCATTCTGTTTTTTAGATTGGATTCACGTAACGAATCCGGCGGTTATGATTGGCTTCTGATTAGTTGGTCTCCAGATGAATCTCCGGTTAGACAAAAAATGCTGTACGCATCTACTAAAGCTACTCTTAAACAGGAATTTGGTAGTGGTCAGATTGCTGAAGAATTACATGCTACAGTTAAGGTACGTTCTGAGTTGTTTTGCATAGATGCTGTAGTTTTTGTTATTATTATTTTGTCTTGCTCTATATAAATGTACTAAAAGGTCCTGTGCGCTTGGCTGCAAGAGTGGAAATACGAAGTGTATTTTTAAAGTACGTACCATTTTGAAATTCTGCCGCTGCAATGCTGCAGTCAGTATTTGGCACATGCGTGCTGTGTACTGCTATCTATTGGCAAGCCTGAGACACTATTACAGAATCATTCGACCATGTTTATGTTTGTTGTGAGTATTTGAAATGTCTCCTCTGATTGAGATTCCCGCCGACTGTGAAATACGCGCCATGCTAAGTTTCCTTAGTGCTAAAGACATGGACGTTAAACAAAAACAAAAAAAAAAGACATGAAAGCGGCTGAAATCCATTGTCAGATCAGTGAAGTGTATGGAGAAAACATTACGAGTGATGGGATGGTACGGAAATAGACGAGAGCTTTTAAAGATGGTCATACGAATGTGCATGATGGGGAACGAAGTAAGCGATCTTCAATCATTACTGACTGACTTGGTGCAGAAAGTTGATGAAAAAGTGAGAGAGAACAGACTGTTCTCTCTATTGAGGTTAGTTTTTTGTTTGTTTCTAATGTTTTATTACTAATGTTAGATTATATTGTTTATTATTTGCATTGGCAAGAGAAAGTTGTGTGAGTGTTTCACACCAGATTTTTTCAAATATGATACTGGCCATAGATCTGCCAAATTTCATTAAAATAAATTAATCCAATTCTAAAATTTAATTTATTTTATAAAAAACACAAAATGGTGGCCAGAAGGAAAATGAAGCAAAATAAAACTTTTGTTCACATGAACATTTTGCTTATTTTGATGTCCTGAATCAGTCCCTGAAGTTCAGGGAACACGTCCCAGAACACCTGGTATCTGGTGAAAACTCTATTTTGAAAAATTGACATGAAAACAATACTTTCCTTTCCTATATATTCATATAGGTTAAAAGAAAGTAAAAATATATTTTATCAATTGTAATTGTAAAGTGAATCTAAATGAAATTTGTAAATTTTGTTTTAGGATGATGTAACATTGAAAGGTTTACAGAAACAGCGCATGTGTGCTAAAGCTCCAGCGCCATTGACGACACGTGAAGAAGAATTAGCTACATTAACAACACATATAACAGATATCAGTATCGATACTAGAACACAGACGTTAAGTGGCGTAGCATTTCCGATCGAAGATAAAGCAAAATCGGCATTACTCGAGTTAAAAAACGGTAAAGTAAATTACGTACAATTGAAAATTGATATGGTCGCCGAAGAAATACTTTTAGCCGGTTCTGGTAACGTTCAAGTATCTAGTCTTCCGAAACAAGTTCCTTCACAATCTGCTAGATATCATGTTTTTAATTTTAAACACACACATGAAGGCGATTATCTTGAATCTATTGGTCAGTATTAATTTTGTTATATTTTCGTAATTATTTTTGTCCATTAAGAAAATTCATGAGAATGCTTTTGCAAGTAATATCAATCATCTTATTTGTTAGATACTCTTCTTTGATAATTTGATGTATATTTGCTGTGTTACGATAAATACATAAAAGTTAGGAGCTTTTGAAATGTGGTTATGGAGATGATCAGAGAAAATTAAATGGTTCAACAGAGGGAGGAATCTAGAAGTATTATTATTGGTTGTTGTTTAGGTGATCAGCCGAATGGCTGGTTTGAACCTCTAGAGGTTTTAATAAGTAAAATGAGGAATACGGTGGTTTACCAATAGGTAAACCTTCCTTACTGAGTGGAAAAGTATGCTTATCATACTTTGGCCTGCTGAAAAGCATTTACTTTCTATCCTGCAAATGACATTTACATGTCATTCACCACAGGTTCTGGCAGTAAAATGATGATTTTTTTTACTTTCAGAGGAGATATCTGTAACTGCGAGGTGTGGCTATTACATAATGAGACTGACGTAAAAAAATTTTATTTTTATTTTATACATAATCACTTATTGTCACCTTCAATATAGACTCCTTCTCTATCCTTTACAATGCTTCATGTGAATTTTCCATTGTTGGAAACAGTGCTGGAAGTCATTCTGTCAGCTCCTTCAGGACACGTGCCGCTTTCTCTTTTACAACTTCCACAGACTCAAATCTTGTCCCTTTTAATGCAGATTTCACCTTAGGGAACAGGTAGAAGTCACACGATGCAAGATCTGGTGAATAAAGTGGATGTTCTAACACTGAGATGCTGTACTTGGCTAGGAACCTCTTGACAGATAACATGAAATGAGCTGGCGCATTGTCTTGGTGGAGAACCCATGATTTGTCCTTCCACATTTTGGGGCGTTTTTTCCTTACTTTTTGACATAGTTTAGAAAGTACCTCAAGGTAGTAATATTGATTAATTGTTTGACCTTGAGGAACCCAGTGAAAGTACACAATCCCATGGATATAAAAAAAACAATCATCATTGCTTTAAATTTTGAATTGCTTATTCGAGCTTTTTTGGTTCTCGGTGAAGTTTGGTTCTTCCAGTGCATGGATTGGCGCTTCGTTTCCAGATCATAAGTAAAAAACCACGTTTCATCATATGTTATTATCTTCTACCTGTTCCTTAAGGTGAAATCTGTATTTAATGGGACAAGATTTAAATCTGTGGAGGAAGCTGTAAAAGAGAAAGCGGCATGTGTCCTGAAAAAGATGACTTCCAGCACTGTTTCCAACTACGGAAAATTCGCATGGAGCGTTGTAGGTATAGAAAAGGAGTGTATATTAAAGGTGACAATAAGTGATTATGTATAAAATTAAAATAAAATGTTTTACGTCAGTCTCGTTATTTAATAGCTACACCTCGTATATGATAAGTCATATGTTGGAAGGAAACAGAAATAATAAATGAAATTAAAAAAATCACAGATGTTTTCATATTACGTTGTTCAATTGGCGTTTGTAAATGAGAACAAGTTGTGGCGGGGATTCGATATTTTTACTTAGTGTAGTTGTGCTCATATTCCCATATAAAATACATTGCTTATGGACTTCTTGTACTGCATTCCGAACGAGAATTCAACTTTAGTGTTTTTTTACACTTCTACCCCTTCTGTTAACCCTCATTAATGGAGGAGTCAGCACTGTAAGAAAAAAAGATGCAATAGGAATGTTACTTCTATCTATTATTAGTATATGAGGTCTGTTCAAAAAGTTTCTGAATTTTTACTTTCTCTTTCGTATATGAATATATAGAAAGGAAAATATTGTTTTCATGTCGATTTAAAGAAACTGAGTTTTCACAGGATCTACACGTTTTCAGATCCCCTAAACCCAAAAAACATGTTTTTAGCGATTGGTCTGTGTGTGTGTCAACAGAATATCTCAAGAACGGAACATTGTATGTACTTAAAAGTTAGGCACCACTAGAAGACCCAACACGAACATTTTCATCAAAAACGGCCAACCGGAAGTAGAAGTTTATTTGTGTCATTTTTCACTTTTTTGCAATTTTCTCAAAAACAGCTCCTACGATTTTTTGTAAAATCACCTTATTTACTACATTTTTTATCCTCTACTAAATAGGGTAGGCGCCATGTCTGCTGAAATTCTTGGAAAGGCTGATTTCTCGTAAAAAAATTGTTTTTTTGAGATTGCGACTTTAATATGCACTTTAGCGCAAAAATGTAGGTAACAATAAATGTAGAGAATTTAAAATCCCGCAAATTTTATTTCAAAAATTTTTTTTGTATAATGCTTAGTTTATCGGTATAGGTAATGCAATATAAGTTGATGATCGTCAGCACGAGTAAGACTGGTCTATGCGGGGGTTGGAAGTTCTACTATCTGTGCTTTTCTAAATACATCATAGTGACAGCTTTAACCATGGCATCTTATGCTTTTGGGTTGACCAATTTAAGTAGGATAGATAGTACACTGTCCTCTGCATGATAGGCGCAATCGTCAACTTATAGCGCGTTACCTATAACTGTTTTTTTCTCACGAATCGAGTAAACAAATCAATTTTTTTAAGATTTCAGCCTTAGTATACATTTTATGGCAAATGTGTATATTATAAAATTTATAGAAAATTAAAAGATCTACAACTTTTATGTAGAGCATTTTTCTATACAGAGCCTAGTTTAGTGTGAAAGAGTGATTTTCCGTATTTTTAAGCCCAACTGTTGATTTTCATTTTGCGTCTTTCACTCATAATTAAAATAAGGTAATGTTTTTTGAGGTTAGTTTTATTGTTTATTTCTAATGTTGATTACTAATGTTAGGTTACATTGTTAATTATCTGCATTGGCAAGAGAAAGTTGTGTGAGTGTTTCACACAAGATTTGTTATTTTTTAGCGCTCCTGCAGTTAGTTCCACAGAGATCCGCCAGGGGTCAGTGTGTTTATAGAAACATCATGAATAATCTCAGTTTTGTAATCTGTTGAGAAATTGCTTAGTTGTGGAGAAACAACTGTTTTAGTGAAGGTGTGTTCTACATGTTTGTCAAAGTTAAAAATGAGTGACTTGCGTGAACATTGTTGTGCAGTGAAATTTTACGTGAAAATCGGAAAATCTTTCACAGTAACTTAGGAATTGCTAGTCAAGGCGTACGGTGATGAATCCATAAAAAAGTGACTTGCTATGATTTGTTCAAACGGTTTAAAAATGGTTGGCAATCTGTGGATGATTATGATCATTCTGGAAGACCATCGATGTCGACTGATGATGATCATGTGGCCAATATCAACTGTTTGGTGGGTGTAAATCGACATTTGATTGTATGAAAGCTTCTGAAACGCCTATGACATAAAATCAGACAGAACTTTGGGTGAGTGGAGACTGGTTCTTCCAGCACGACAACACACCAACCCAATTAGCCCTCAGAATTTGTGAGTTTTTGGCCAGCAATTCAATTATCATGTTTCCCTGCCCACCCTACTCATCTAATTTAGCACCCTGTAACCTTCTTCTTCTTCTTCTGACATCCACGGCATAGGCATGTCTGCCTGTTCCGGTCTATAAGATTGCCTCCTTCTGTTAATTTTTAATTTTGTCGATTTCTTTTTAATTTTTTAATTTCTAGTTTTGTTCCCATCTTTTCCTAGGCCTTCCAATATCTCTTCTTCCTGTTGGTTTATATTTCAGAGCCTGAAAGGGGATTGTATCAGATGGCATTCTTTCCAGATGTTCTCTCCATTTGATTCGATACTTCTCCATCATCCCGTTCAATGACTCCACCTTTAGTTCATTTCGAATATCTTCATTTCGCAAGAGATCCAATCTTATACAGCCTTTAACACTCCTTAGAAAGCGCATTTCTGCCGCCTGAATTCTGCTTGCTTCTTTTTTACCGAGAACCCATGCTTCACTTCCATACAACAGTATTGGGATGGCCATGGTCTGGTAGAATTTCAGTTTCGTTTCTCTCCTTGCTTTGTTCTTCAAGCTCCTATGGATTGTTCCGCAAAGATATTGGAATTTATTTATTTTATTCGAAACATCAATGTCTTTCTCATAGGTGAGTGTACAGCCCAAGTATGTAAAAGCAGAAACTTGCTCCAAAACTGAATCTCTAACCACTATCTCGTTCGAACCGGCCATTTCCCTTTGAAAGCCATCACTTTAGTTTTTGCAGCTGAGATACGAAGGTCATACTCTTCACATACTTTAGTCAGTTGGTATGTGGAGTATTGCAGGTCGTCTTCTGTTTCCTGGATCAGGATTTGGTCATCTGCAAATAGAAGTGTATTTATAAAACACTCACATCCAATCATTATTCCTGCATTTACCTTCCCCTTCCATTTTCCTAAAACTTCATCTACATATAAATTATATAGTGTTGGAGAGAGGCTACATCCTTGTCTTAATCCTTTGTTTATCAATATTTCATCTGAGAGTATTCTTGATGTTTTAATAGCTATTGATGATGATAAATTTAAGCTCTTGATAACTTCAATCAATTGTCTTGGTATGCCATAATTTCTTAGAACCTGCCACATTTTCTTTTTACAGATAGAGTCAAATGCTTTCTCAATGTCTACAAAGGTGAGGTGGGTTTCCAAATTAAATTCACGCCTTTTTTCTATCATTTGTTGAACTGTAAATACATTATCCATGCAGGACGTTCCAATCCGAAAACCACATTGCACATCCGAGATCAAGTTTTCTACTATAATTCGTAATCTGCGGTTTATTATTCATCTGTAGAGTCTGTATCCAGTATTCAAAATGCTTATTCCCCTATAATTATTGCACTTTGTTTTGTCGCCTGTGACCTTGTTCCCCAAATTCAAATATCTTGTGTAAAACATTCACACTACTTTCTCTTTCCAATGCAAATAATTAACAATAAACCTAACATTAGTTATAAAATATTAGAAACAAATAAAAAACTAACCTCAATAAACATAACCTAATTTTAATCATGAGTGAAAGACGCAAAATGAAAATCAACAAGGCTTAAAAATAAAGAAAATCACGGTGTCATGCTAAACTAGGCTCTGTAGAGATAAATGCTCTACATAAAAGTTTTAGATCTTTTAATTTTCTGTAAATTTGATAATATACACTTTTGTCGTAAAATGCATGCTAAGGCTGAAATCTTAAAAAAATAGATTTTTACACGTTTTTGTGACAAAAAAAACAGAAAATCGCTAATTACCACTAAACTAAGCGTAATACAAAAAATGTTTGAAATAAAAGTTGTAGAATTTTTTTTATTTTATAAATGTTTGCGCTAAAATGCATATTAAAGTAGCAATCTTAAAAAAACAATTTTTACAAGAAAATAACCTCCAAGAATTTTAGCAGATATGGCACCTACCCTATCTTGTAGAGCATTAAAAATGTAGTAAATGAGGCCATTTTAAAAACAATTGTAGGAGCCGTTTTTGAGAAAATTGCAAAAAAGTGAAAAATGACACGAATAAACTGCTAGTTCTGGTTGACTGATTTTGATGAAAATTTTTGTGTTGGGTCCTCTTGCAGTACCTAACTTAAGTTTCAAGTTTGTACGATCTTCCATTCTTGAGATATTCTATACACACACACACACACACACACAGACCAATCGCTAAAAACTTGTTTTTTGGGTTCAGGGGGTCTGAAAACGTGTAGATCTGGTGAAAACTCGATTTCGAAAAATCAACATGAAAACTATATATTTCCTTTTTTTCCTATGTATTCATATAGGCAAGAGAAAGTAAAAAACCCTTCAAAGGAAAAATATTTACCACAATTACTGAGATTTAGAAGAATGCGACAGATCTGCTGTAGGCCATTGCAGAAAATTTGATCCAGGATTGCTTCGGAACATGGAAACACTGATGGGACAAATAATTTTTTTTTATGAAAAAAAGTTCGAGCACTTTTTGAACAGACCTCGTAAGTTGGATCTTTTTTATTGAATTGTCTAATTGTACCTAAAAGATTTATATCACTGACAAATTATTACAGCATGTAACACAGTATTAGTGAAGTTTTTTTTTTTTTGTTGCAGTGTTCATTTATTCAATGCCAGGTGATTGTACATCTGTTAAAGAGAAAATGTTGTATAGCAGTTGTAAAGCACCCTTTCTTGAAACCGTAGAAAGAACAATTGGACTTCATGTTGACAAAAGAGTATGTATAATGAGCTCTCTCTTCCTTTATCAACTGCAAACAGTAGCCAAAAAGAAAGTTGAATTGTAGAAATCTGGTGTGAAACACTTACATGATTTTCTCTTGCCAATGTAAATAATGGAAAACAACATTATTTAAAATATCCCTTACATAAGATGACACGGTTCATGGGTGGTGGTAATTTTTAAAAAGGCTTGCGTTTGACTTATGGCAAAAACCATTAGTGATTTCTCTACCTATTCCTTAACCGTTGCTAACCGGTAGGCCCAATATCACTCATTCATCGTCATCTATCTTTAAACTCAATTATCTCCGCAACTTTTCATTATTTTCTAACGAGTTTAGTTTTATTAGATAGAGAATTTTCTCTTCTTTCTTTTGATGTACCTTGCATGTTTGTACGACGAAAATTGGCAATGTGGTGTTACACGAAATAGAGATTTTTTTGAAGAGCCAGTACTAAAACTTGAACGTTTTTATCCATAACTTTTCAACAAAAAAAGGTATTTGTTTGGGAATGACATCATCATTTAGCTTTAAATGTAACAATCGAAATCAATAAATTAGAAATGTCGGCGACAAATTTTATGACTAAAATTGAACAAAGAAGGTTAACACTACCCGTCTCGCCTATCCCTCGTTTAAACCTTACATCATCATCATCATCATCTGGGTATCCCTCCAGCAGGCCGGGTAGGATTTGAGTGGACGATATGCCTCCATCTATCTCTATCTTGATATACCTTTTGTATTCTGATATCCTGTAGTGTCATTCCTTTTGTTAGGAGATCATCCCTTATTTGGTCTGTCCATCTTCTTCTGGGACGTCCAATGGGTCTTTTTCCAGATACCTCCATGTCCAAGTACTGTCTGGGGATATGTGCCTCTTACAATTAGTGTCAAATTAAATGATAACATATGATATCCTGTTTAGAAAAGGATAATACACAAAACAACATGCGGAAAAGAGATAGAACTTTCATAGAAGAGGAATATATAAAAACTGAAAAGACACCACATTATTTTGAGGTGATTTTCCCCCCATTTTTTTCATCCAGCACGTTACTTTGTTGAACAAAAAGTGTGATATCTTTTGAATGTGTCTATTAATTTACAATATCTAAATGTTGTTATTTTTACAATGAATTGTTTTATTTATGTATATAGCTAAACATATGTTTTATATTTTTTAGTGATTTAGTGACACTTTTTCGTACGTAAATTGATATTACTAAAAGAAAATATTTTTTCTTAATTTTCAATTTTTATTCTGGTCGTAAATGAAAACGGAAAAATTTGGTTCAAACATTGTTCTAATAACAAATTCTTTATAAATAAATGGTAATTTTTTGAAATTTTTAGGAATGAAACTGAATGAAATAAAGAGTTTTTATTACGCGTAAAATGACAGTTCACGTGAAATCTTCGTTCGCTTTAAAATCTCTGTTTCCGTCGGGTTAAGAGGAATCAAAGGACACTATTTTTGTTTTCGAATTTGATTTCTTGAGTTCCAGTCGAAACTGAAACATTGAACCCAATGATTTCTGTATCTACTCTTTAAGAGGAATCGAATGACGCTATTTTTGTTTCTAAATTCTGACTTTGATTTCTTGACTTCCGGTTGAAACTGAAACATCGAACCCAATTTAGGCCCATTACTTTTTGTGTAGATTACGAATCTGAAAACTATTTGTTGCTATCTCTTGCAGTTTCTGACATCCTGGTGTGACGGAGGGACAAAGGAAAATGATAGATGACAGTTTTAAAAATTGCCAGAAGTGTTGATTTCTTGAAATGGAGTTTTCACTGGATGTACACGTTTTCAACCCCCCCCTCTGAACCCAAAACCATGTTTTTAGTAATTTGTGTGTGTGTGTGTGTGTGAATGAAATACCTCAAGAACAGAGTAATATACGAAGTTGAAACTGGAAACTTAAGTTAAGTACCACTAGATGACCTGACATGAAATTTTCATAAAAATTGGTCAACTATGAGTAGTAGTTTATTCATGCAATTTTTAACTTTTATGCGATTTTCTTAAAATCGGTTCCTATGGTTTTTTTAAATCATCTCATTTACTATATTTTTTATGCTTTACAAGAAGAGGAAGGTAAATGCCATGTCTGCTGAAATTCTTGAAGAGGCTGTGTTCTCACAGAAAAAAATATTTTTTTTTAAGATTGCGGCCTTAGTATGCATTTTAAAGCCAAAAATGTATTTATAAACAGATTTGTAGAAAATTAAAAAATTGCATCTGTTATTTCAAACAAGTTTTTGTACAACGATTAGTTTAGCAACAATTTAGTGATTTTTCTAATTTTTTCCATCAAAATCTGTAAAAAAATTATGTTTTTTACAACAAAATTACATATATAATGAAAGTTATGGAAAATTAGAAAACGTACAACTTGTACGAGGTGTGGCTATTAAATAACGGTACTGATGTTGTAAAAAACTTTATTTTTATTTTATACATAATCATTTATTGTCACCTTCTCTATCCCTACACTGCTCCATGTGAATTTTCTGTTTGAAACAGTGCTGGAAGTCATCTTCTGTCAGCTCCTTCAGGATACGTACCGCTTTCTCTTTTACAGCTTCCACAGACTCAAATTTTGTCCCTTTTAATGCAGATTTCACCTTAGGGAATAAGTAGAAGATAATAACATGTGATGAAATGTGGTTTTTTACTTACGATTCGGAAACGAAGCGCCAATCCATGCACTGGAAGAGCCGAACTTCACAGAGAGCCAAAAAGCTCGAATGAGCAAGTCAAAATTTAAAGCAATGATGATTGTTTTTTTTTTTATATTCGTGGGATTGTGTACCTTCTCTGGGTTCCTCAAGGTCAAACAATTAATCAATATTGCTACCTTGAGGTACTTTCTAAACTACGTCAAAGAGTAAGGAAAATGTGGAAGGACAAATCATGGGTTCTCCACCAAGACAAGCGTCAGCTCATTCCATGTTATCTGTCAAGAGGTTCCTAGCCAAGTAAGCATCTCAGTGTTAGAACATCCACCTTATTCACCAGATCTTGCACCATGTGACTTCTACCTGTTCCAAGGTGAGATCTGCATTAAAAGGGACAAGATTTGAGTCTGTGGAAGCTGTAAAAGAGAAAGCGGCACATGTCCTGAAGGAGGTGACAGAAAATGACTTCCAGCACTGTTTCCAAAAATGAAAAATTTGCATGGACCGTTGCAGGGATAGAGAAGGAGTGTATATTGAAGGTGGCAATAAATGATTATGTATAAAATTAAAATAAAGTTTTTTTACGTCAGTCTCGTTTTTTAATAGCCACACCTCGTACTTTTAGCATTATTCTCTTCAGATCCTGGTTTAGAGGCAATTACCGATTTTCCATATTTTTACGTCCTACAGAGGTTGATTTTCATTTTGTTTACTTATGAATAAACAAGGTTATATTAATCATGATCTACATTGGCAAGAGGAAGTTGTATGAGTGTTTCACACCAGATTTTTCTCTATATAATATAAAGCAAGAGAATGTAAAATAGTTGGAAAATATGGACATACATACCAAAGTAATATGGTACAGTAATTTTGTTTTTAGATTACTAAAAAATTTAGAAATTTTGAACAAATTAGTAGATGATGTAATTTGTATTAATAAACTTTTTTTGGATGACTAAACATTTAAGATAACAGTGCAATATGAGATAAAATTCACAAGTCACACATATTTTGAATTAGTGCCTGGTTTACTCTTAACGATATTGACTGCAATGTATGCTTCACTAGAAACTGTGTTTAGTGTGTAAATGCGTTATTGATAATACGTCAGAAAATATTTTTATAAATAAATATGCTTAAACTCTTGAAATTCTTTGAATAAAAATCTGGTATGAAACAGTCACACAACTTTCTCTTGGCAATGCAAATAATTAATAATATTAACCTAACACAAGTAATAAAACATTAAAAATAAACAAATTAAACCCCAATTAACATAACCTAATTTTAATCATGAGTGAAAAGCGTAAAATGAAAATCAACCTCACTTTGGCTTAAAAATATGGAAAATCACTCTTTCATGCTAAACTAGGCTCTGTAAAGAAAAATGCTTTAAATAAAAGTTATAAATCTTTGATTTCCTATAAATTTGATTATACACTTTTGTCGTAAAAACACACTAAGGCTAAAATCTTAACAAAAACTGATTTTACACGTTTTTGTGAAAAAAAAACAGAAAATCGCTGATTACCGATAAACTACGGGTTACACAAAAACAATGTTTGAAATAAAAGTTGTAGGATTTTAAATTTTCTACAACTTTTATTATATACATTTTTGCACTAAAATGCATATTAAAGCCCCAATCTTAAAAAAAAAAGTTTACGAGAAAACAGTTTTTCCAAGAATTTCAGCAGACATGGCGCACCTACTCTACCTTGTAGAGCATAAAAAAATTAGTAAATGAGGCGATTTTTAAAAAAATCGTAAGAGCCATTTTTGAGAAAATTGCAAAAACGTGGAAAATGACACGAATATACTACTTTGGGTTGACCAATTTTGATGAAAATGTTTGTGTCGGGCCCTCTAGTGGTACCTAACTTAAGTTTCAAGTTAGTACGATGTTCCATTCTTGAGATATTCTGTTCACACACACACACACACACACACAGACCAATAGCTAAAAACGTGTTTTTTTCTGTTCAGGGGCTGAAAATGTGTAGATCCAGTGAAAACTCGATTTCTTAAAATCGACATGAAAACAATACTTTCCTTCCTATATATTCATATAGGCAAGAGAAAGTAAAAAAGGTACAATAACTATTCGAATTTAGAAAAACTCCCTTTTATGAGACGATGTAACTCATGGCTGGTGGCAATTATTTAGGCTTACTTTTGGCTTATGGCAAAAACCATTAGTGATTTCTGTTTCTACTCTTTTAGAGGAATCAAACGACACATTTTTATTTCAAAATTCTGACTTTGATTTCTGGTTTTGGGCCACTTCGGTTGAAATCGGAACTTTTAACCCAATGATTTCTGTATCTGTTCTTTAAGAAGAATCAAATGACACTATTTTTGTTTCCAAGTTTCGACTTTGATTTCTTGACTTCCGGTTTTAGATCACTTTTGAAACCTAATCCCTGTGATAATGGAGAGTTTACCGTATTGTCTACTGGCAAGAGAAATTTCATGCGAGTGTTATACACCAGTTTTTACTTTCTCTTGCCTATATGAATATACAGGAAATAAAGTATTGTTTTCATGTCGATTTTTCGAAATAGAGTTTTCACCGGATCTACATGTTTTCAGACCCCCTGAACCCAAAACCATGTATTTAGCGATTGGTCTATGTGTGTGTGTGTGTGTGTGTAAACAGGATATCTTTAGAACGGAACATTGTACGAACTTGTTGAAACTTAAGTTAAATACTACTACCGGGGCCGATACAAACATTTTCATCAAAATCGGTTAATTGGAAATGTAGGTTATTCGTGTCATTTTTCACTTATTTGCGATTTTCTCTGAAATGGCTGCTACGATTTTTTGAAAAATTGCGTCATTTACTAAATTTTTTATGCTCCACAAGATAGCGTAGGTGACATGTCTTCTGAAATTCTTGGAAACGCTGTTTTCTCATAAAAAATGTTTTTTTTAAGATTGTGACTTTCATATGCATTTTAGCGCAAAAATGTATATAATAAAAGTTGTAGAGAATTTAAAATCATATAACTTTTATTTGTTAACATTGTTTTAGTATTACACGTAGTTTAGCGGTAATTAGTGATTTTCTGTTTTTTTCTCACAAAAATGTGTAAAAGATTCAAATTTTTTTTAAGATTTCAGCCTGAGCATGTATTCTACGACAAAAGTGTGTATAATCAAATTTGTAGGAAATTAGAAGATCTACAACTTTTATTTAGAGCATTTTCGCCTACATAGCCTAGTTTAGCGTGAAAGAGTGATATCCCGTATTTTTAAGCCAAACTGAGGGTGATTTTCATTTTGGGTCTTTCACTCATGATTAAAATTAGGTTATATTTATTCAGGTTAATTTTATTGTTTATTGCTAATGCTAGGTTATATTGTTAATTATTTGCATTGGCAAGAGAAAGTTGTGCGAGTGTTTCACACCAGATGTTTTTTATGTGTATGTAAATAAAAAAGTACGTGCAATAATAAAATGTACAATTTTTTCTTGCAGCTAGAAATCGATTGCGGGGATGAGTTAACTGAAGAATTTTTACAAGATGAAATACACCCAAAAAAATGTCTCCACCGACCAAAATTTGAGAAACCTAAAGGACCTCCAAATCGTGGTGCAAAGCGACTGACAAAAGCTCAGCAGTAATTCTCAGATACAATTCTAACAATAATTTATCTGCAGTATTTATTTATATTTATTTTTACTGTATAATGTATTTATATTGTATCGTCATTTATGTTATTTGAAAAGTCAGGCCTATTGACAAGTTTCTGAATTAATAAGGGTTATAATTCAATGAAGTTTGTAGAATATCTGTTATTTGTATTTGTTGTATTTATCACGCTAATTATCGCATTTTATGTGCGACATGTCTGTGCTAGAGGTACCCAAAAGTAATGGATTGTATAGATAGTTGAGTCATGAGAATGCTTTTTGTGTATGGATGGGCTGTGAGGAAGGAAAGAGAAATCTGACTGTGCTGCCAACCTCAACAGTGAGACACTACATATTACTACCGTGTAATAGCACCGTTTGTTAACCACATTTTGCCTTTCAATTAATATATTTCATTGTGGTACTTTTCTTCACTTTTTACTTTCTCTTGCCTATATGAATATAAAGGAAAGTATTGTTTTCATGTTGATTTTTCGAAATTGAGTTTTCATCGGATCTGCACGTTTTCAGACCCCCTGAACCAAAAACACTTGTTTTTAGCGATTGGTATGTGTGTGTATGAGTGAACAGAATATCTCAAGAACGGAACATCGTACGATTTTGAAACCTAAGTTAGACACTACTACATTTTCATCAAAATTGGTTAACCGGAAGTAGTAGTTTCTTCGTGTCATTTTTCAATTTTTTCTGTTTTTCTCAAAAACAAGTCCTACGATTTTTTTAAAATCGCCTTATTTACTAAAAATTTTTATGCTTTACAAGATAGGGTAGGGCGTCATGTCTGCTGAATTTCTTGAAGAGACTGTTTTCACGTAAAAAAATTGTTTTTTAAGATTGCAGCTTTGTTATGCATTTTAGATGGGCTAAATTTGAGCATATTAAACTGATACTTAAATGTATTTAATAATACTTAATACTTTCTAATAATTTCTAATACTTAAATGTATTTGATAAAAGTTGTAGAGAATTTAAAATCCTACAACTTTTATTTCCAACATTTTTTTGTGTAACGGTTAGTTTAGCGGTAATTAGCAATTTTCTGTTTTTTCTCACATAAACGTGTAAAAAATTGATTTTTTAAGATTTCGGCCTCTAGTTTTACTACAAAACATTTTTCGACAAAAGTAGTAATTTTTTTTTTGTTCAGAATTTTATGACAAAAGTGTATAATCAAATTTATAGGAAATTTGAAGATCTACAACTTTTATTTAAAGCATTTTTCTCTACAGAGCTAAGTTTAGCATAAAAGAGTGATTTTCCTTAGTTTTAAGCCAAACTGAGGTTGATTTACATTTTGCATCTTTCACTCATGATTAAAATAAGGTTATGTTTTTTTGAGGTTAGTTTTTTGTTTATTTCTCATGTTTTATTACTAATGTTTGGTTATATTGTTCATTATTTGCATTGGCAAGAGAAAGTTGTGTGTGTTTTACACCAGATTTTTAAAATAGTCATCAATTGTGAGCGTGTATTAGGCGGGATTTAATGCGTATCAAACAGAAATATATACTCGTGTTTTACCTTATTAATGAAGGGACTTTATAAAAACTGCGTTTTAAACAGAAAATCGTTTTAGCCGTGAGCATATTAAACTGATACTACTATATTTAGAATTGTGGAAAGAGAAACATTACAGTAGTTAGCCGCTCGCTCATGGTTTTTGTTACGAGGAACGGAAAGGCATTTTTCTTCAGCTTCAACTTCACAACATTTCATTACACTGCATATTAGATTTTGTTCAGCACTGTGGATAGTCCGTCCACATTTTTGAGAAACTGATATTTCTGTTTACGGTAACAAACAGTTTTATTCATACAGTTAACCTACAAAAGGTTCCATGATATACTATATGTGCTTTGGGTATAGTATACGTTGTTGTGTAGGCTGAACTGATACTAAAGCAGTTGCGCACTAATGCTTTTCCTGCTTTTTACCCTGCGTTAAGTACAAAGGAATTCTCGTGAGTCAAGTAACTATACAAAAAGAACGAGTTATATGGTAATTTATTTATTTTTTAAATGGAAAATATTGTAATATTTCTTTCGGGATCTAGTTTTTAATGTAGATCTAGTTTTTAATTCAACTATATAAGTGAAAATAATTTAAAAAATCTTTAAGACTAAAACTAAACTTAACTAAAAAAAAGAAAGATGGTCAGTTAGAATCAGAATAATGTTTACCTGAATAAATACAATCATCCAATGTTACCCATATGTGAATGTATGTCAATCATACCACACAACTGGTTCAGCAATTTACCTCATTCAACATCAATAGTTTCACCGATAAAATGGTTCACTAATATTATTGCTTTTACCATTATTGATAATCCGATTGACTCTTTAGAAGGCGTTTGCTTATATTATATGAGGAAACATACAAAGGGAATCTAGAAAAAAATAAGTGAAAATAGAATTCTCTTTAAAGTGGTGTAAAATTTATTAAAATACGTAAAAAAATAAGTTATTAATAATTGAAGAAAAAAAAATGAAGCCGATTTATTGGCACATGGCCGTTTTGGCATAACATTCACAAGAGTCGATATATTAGCTTGTGGCCTTAACCCTTTTAATGCCAGGGTCCGATTTTTTCGGATGTGAGGGTCTTCTGAAAAGTGCCGGATCCGGTCAAATCGGATGTCAGTAAACTGTTGCGTAAATGGCTATAATTTCCACATATACCAGTACATTGCGTTGAATTTTGGTTTTACTATTAATGTAAATATGAACTTTCATTTTATGTCAATAGATTTCACTATCATTTAGTTACATCTTTTTTTCAAAGAGTTTATAGTTTGTGTACGTTTTTGTAAACACATGCGTCAAATGGCGGCTTCGTCGTTTTTATGTATAATTATAGTATTTAAAATAATGTCGTGTTATACATCAATCTAATCAGAACAAAATTGTCTATAAAATTAAATAACTCGCGGTAGTAAAAATATTTGTAGGCTAAAACCTACTGGATGAAGAATATTACATGAACATCAAATTCGGGCAAATGAATAAAGATATTTCAGTAAATAAAAATAAATTATCAATGGATAAATTTTTAAACTGTGCTATTTATAGAGTAAGGTTTTCTGCTAATTTCGGTAAAAGAATTAAGCTAATATCCGTATTAGTTTTGATGAAATTTATTTTTAAAGGGAATAGTGTCATTAGCTTGCTGTTGACCTGGCATTTTTCACCAGTTCTCCACTATAAGGTGTGGCACTCAAAGGATTATAAGGGTTAAATAACCAAACTTACTGTTTATTATGATAAAAATTGTAACGAAATTACATAGAATTTTTTAATTGCCAGCCGCATTGGCGCAGTTGGTAACGTGCTCGCCTCTCATCATGTGGTCCTGGGTTCGAATCCCACTCAGGCACGGCATACTTTCTTACGTTACAAAAAGTCATTTCATCCTCCATTGTACGATAGTTACACCCCAACGTCGTCGCTAATGACCGTTGTAGTTGATGCGACGTTAAAAAAATTTTATTCCTAATTTGTGTACGTTGCAATCTGTTCAATTTAGAACAATAAGCAACCCCATGACCCAATGAGATGAGGATGATGTGTATGACGTGTAAATGATGTGTAGTCTTGTACAGACCCAGGCCGACCATTCCTGAGAGAGTATGGCTAATTAAACCCCAACCATCAAAGTACCCCGGTAACCACTGTCTAGTATTCAAATCCGTATAAAAGTAACTACTTTTACTAGGATTTGAACCAGGAACCTTCGTCTCCGAAAATCAGCTGTTAAACAGCTGATTTTGGTATCGACTTTACATCTAGACCAACCCGGTGGGTTCATTTAAATAAATGAATTAAAAAAAATTGTTTAAACGATATAAAACTAATTTTTCACATCTTTTCTTAACAAAGAATTGGTCCCCCGTCTTCTGTTTCAAACACGTATGGTGTTTGAATAAATCATTGTCATGCAGATGCTTTATCAGCAATAATTCAGCTGGAGTGGCAGTCCATCAACTCGGCAAAAATCATTTTATTACCATAATTTATGGTACAGTCTATGCAAGAACTTTACGTTTAATAAAAATAAAAAGTGATTGTTTGGCGTACTTATAGTTATGTTCTTTCATAGTTACAAATTATTATCCATGAGGTCTTTTCAAAAAGTTCTGAACTTTTTTTTTATAATAAATAAAAAACACTTGACTTACTCGTTCATCTTAGGGGTCTGGATTCCCGTCAAAGTAATCTACCCCAACATACACACTTGTCGAATCGGTATTTCCTATTTCTGAAGTAATCCTGGAACATCACTTCTTCTGGAATGGTTTTCAGCTGCTCTGTCATGTTCTTCTGAATCTCAGGAATCGTGGCAAATGTTTTTCCTTTGAGGGTTTTTTTTAAGTTTGGGGTACAAGAAGAAGTCACAGGGTGCTAAATAAGGTGGTTTAGGGTGGGTGGGGAAACACGTCAATCGAATTGCTAGCCAAAAACTCACGAGTTCTGAGACTGAATGGGCTAGTGTGTTGTCATGGTGGAAGAACCAGTCGCCACACGCCCAAAGTTTTGGACATTTCCATCTGATTTTTGCCGTAAGTATTTCAGAAGCTCAATGTAGTAAGACTGGTTAATTGTTGAACATGGTAAAAGGTACTCGTAATGGACAACCCAATCAGCATGACCTTCGAATTAGAGCAAACTTTACAAGCTTTTTTGGATCTTGAAGAATTTTCACTAAACCATTTGAATCAATCGGTAGTAAGTTGTTCTTTTCATAGTTTCATCACTGTAAGCCTTAATAAGCGATTTATAAGTTTCCATGAAATATTTTCCGAGTTTCTTGCAAAATTTCATGGCACAATGCTGTTCATGCAAGTCATTCATTTATAACTTTAAAAAAACGCGTAGAAAACACCTGTACTAAAACAGCTGTTTTTCCGCAATTAAGCAAGATATCGACCAACTACTAAATGGAGATTACTCGTGATGTTTCTATGAACACAATGAGACCTGGCGGATGTCTATGGAACTGACTATAGGCGCGCTATAAAAAAAGTTTAGAAACTTTTTGAACAGACCTCGTATGTGAACATTAAATAAAAAGCAATGTTATAAGTATTATCTGGATAATCTGTGGGCTAAATAAACGAGGTTTTACTGTAAAATTAAGTCTCACAAACTTGTAATTGATGGAATCTTAGTACCTAATTACGAGGCGTATTTTTAAAGTAAGTACACTGTTTTGAAATAAAAAGAAAAAAGTAAACTTTTTGTAGTAATTTTATTTTTACATGAATCGAAAACATCGGAGGAGACCTGTATTTTTATCTACTTTTCTATGTAATTCCCACCAATATTAAGGCAGTTATTATATTGTACAACCAGTTTTTGAATACCATCCTTCGAGAAATCTGCCACCTGATTACATAATCACTCCAACTGGTTGTTTTGACGTCTTCATCGTCATCATGGCGCTGACCACCCAGATGAATTTTCAAATCCTGGTACATGTGGCAGTCACTGGGTGCTAAATCGGGGCTGTACAGAAGATTATTAAGTTGTTTCCAAACAAATAATTCGATCACTTTTTGAGTTTGATTGCCCACATATGGACAGGCATTGTTATGCCTTTTTGTTTATGGACATGCCTTTTTGTTTTGGTTTATGGACTTTTATGGTTTTTGTTTATGGACATGCCTTTTTGTTTTAAATTGGACTGCGTAGTTTTCTTAAAAGTTTTCACAATAAGTTATAGAATTTATTGTGTCACCACAAGGCAAAAAATCCACAAGCAACATCAGTTTCCTGTCCCAAAAAACAGTACACTTGATTTTCTGGGCTGAAATTGTTTGCTTGAATTTCACTTTCTTGGGTGATGTTGAATCCCGCCATTCCATAGATTGCTGCTTTGATTCGCTCATAACCCCTACACTTCACTGATCTGATGATGGATTTCAACCGCTGTCATGTCTTAAGCACTAAGAAAATGAATCAAAGGGCGTATGTCACACCCGGTGGGATTCTCAATCGGAGGAGACCTTTCAAATATTCACAACAAACGTGAAAATGGTCGAATGATTCTGTAATGGCAACTGTGGCTTGCCAATAGATAACGGTACACAGCATGCATGCGCCAAATACCGAATGCCACGGTGGAATTCCAAAACAGTACTTACTTTAAAAATATGTGTCGTGTAATACTAAATAATTTTATTATGTATTAATTCGGCATTTATAAAAAAATATCAATTATTTTTTTAAAAAGGTATTTTTGTGTGCTATTACACTTAGCAGTATTTGATTTGGATTCTGTTTCAGCAGTTGCCGTGTAATTTAATATGGGTAGTCAGTTGAAAAATTTGGATAAACGTTTATCATTTTGTGTTCGCTTAAGTTCATTTTGTCTTACCATTTATTCGTTTTAATATTTAAATAAATAATTTGACAATATATTACAAATATTATATATCAAAATTTGACACTAATTCATTTAATGAATTTTGTGCAGTATAGTTAAAATTTTTTTGGGTTTTTTAGAGTTTGTAGTTGCGTTTACTGTTAACACTTCGAGATCTGGGCACTTAACCCGGTTACTATCACGATTTTAATGATCACCCAAACTGACCATTTACGCCATTCTAAAACTCTTTATGCATTCAATTTCGTTAAAAAAAATTACCATTTATTTAAAAGAAATTTGTAAACAGAACCACGTTTAAACCAAACTTTTGCATTTTCATTTACGACCAGAAACAAGAATTTAAATTTAATTTTTTTTTCTAGAAATATTGATATAGGTAACAAAAAACATTCTGCTAAATCCATTATTTTTCATACATTACAAAAAAATCATTTCATCCTTCATCGTCTGCATTAGCAGTTATTGCAAAACGGTCGAATGTTAAACCAAAATAAGAAACAAAAAGAATATTTGTAAAAAATATATTAGGTTATATACATATCCCATGCTTCCCAACAAATCTGAAGTACAGAGAAATTAACATTGGACAAATGTACTGTCAACATTAATCTTATTATCAGGGTGTAATCTTACTTTTATTACTCCTGTCGTTAAGAAACAAAATAAAAATTTAGTTTACAAATGATTTTAATTGCTAATAATGTAATTATTAATAAATAAACACAAAAATGTTATTCAATTTTGATATCGCACGGTACTTACATAAGAAAAAATTTTGCTTCCATTGTTATTTGAACATTAGCCGAGCATGTAAAGTAGTCAGTTTATTTTAATTTTTGATATTACAGTTCGAGAGGCCGTGAGTTTGAATCCCACACACTATTTAAAAATTTTTTTTTTACTTAATGATTTGTTAATTAAATTAAATTTTGAAAAAACTTTACTATGTAGTTATATTCCGTTGAATTAAAATTACAATTACAATTTCAAATGTTTTTCATTATTCATATCGAAATTGAATAACATTTTTGCTTTTATTTAATAATGAATAAATTATTAGCTATTAAAATCTTTTGGAGAATCGTTTTTATTCTGTTTTCTAATGACTGGTGTAATAAAAGTAAGATTACACCCTTGTAATAAGATTAATGTTGATGGTACATTGTCCAATGTTAATTTCCCTATACGTTAGATTTGTTGGAGGCACGGTACAGTAAGACCTCGACTTACGTAAGGGATGCGTTTGCAAAATCATTGCGTAACATAAAATTCGCTTAACTTGGATTGTTTGGTTTAATCTTTAAACATTCGCTAATTATCCGTACCATTCAAATCCGCTAATTGTCCGTTGATTTACTAAACCAGTCGTTCGTTTTATGTTTTTACCATCTGCATTAGCAGATATTGCAAAACAGTCAGACGTAAAAACAAACAAAAATTATGTTCTTCGTTTTATTACTCCTTTTGTAAATTTTAACAACATTAACTTTAAAGTAATTGCTCCCGTTTTTATAATTTGAACTCGTACTGAACCCAAAGTAACTACAAAAACAAGAAAATAAAAGACCTCGTAATTGTAGCACAATTAAAATCACGATTAAATCTACGCAACCCTACACAATCGATATTTTTAACGCACTAAACTGTACTAATGTTTAGAACAAAAGCAAATCAATAAAAAATAAAATTCTAGTGTAAAAATGGGAAGGGCAACTACGATACTGGTTTGGAGTGGAATTAGCAAAACAGTGGTCATAAATTTAAATATCTGTAAGATAAGAATAACTACTGTGCACAATAATGGGCTAATATAAATTATGTTTAACAAAATTGCGCTAACGTGAATTCACGTAAGTCAAACTCACATCAGTTGAGGTCTTACTGTATATACGAGGGGTACCCAAAAGAAACCGGAATTTTTTTCAAAAGCTATTTATTTTCAATTTTTTTTATAAAACAACCTTATTCCCTTGGTTATAAAACAACCTTCCCCATTACAACTAATACATTTATCCTGCCGGTGCTTCTACTGTTTAAAACATTTTTTGTAGTCATCTTTAGAAATGGCTGACAGCTCCTCCCTTGGTTTTTTCTTGACCACTTCAATGTTGTCAAATTGGTGTCCTTTAATGTCCATTTTCATGCGTGGAAATAAGGAAAAGTTGCACTGAACCAGGTCAGGTGAGTAAGGTGTGTGGGGCAGCAGAACCATGACATTTTTAGTCAAAAAATCTTTCACTGAAATGGCTATGTGTGCAGGTGCATTGTCGTGGTGGAAGAACCAGTCTCCTGTCTTTACAAATCGGATCTTTTTTAACAAACACTGTTGCACAATCTTCTTAAAACTTCCAAATTTTTCAGTCTACGGTCTGAGAGCACATGCTCTCGAATTTTTTGAATATTTTCGTCGATTCGAGCAGTTGATGGACATCCAGAACAAGGTTTGTCATCAATTGACATGTCACCATTTTTAAACCGAGAAAACCACTCGTATACTTGAAATTTTCCCATAACATCATCTTTGTAAGCTGTTTTCAACATTAAAACAGTATCTGCAGATCTTTTACAGAGTAGAAAACAAAATTTCACAGCTACATGTTATTCACTTAAACTTGCCATCATAAAAAACGAAACAAGAACAAAACAGCGCTAGCAAAAACAATCACTGCAGATGAATATTGAACTCGCAATGAGTTGCACTATACACGTCTGTGTGGCAGAAATGCGTACTACACAAGCACTGCCAACGGCAATGCTATTCCGGTTACTTTTGGGTACTCCCTCGTACATCAAATTATGTGAATTTTATGTTTAGATATTGAAATTTGATTGACTTTTTCAAAATATATCACACTTTCCAAGTGTTCAGTCACACTAGGTCACTTTCAGTTCTATTTTATTTGCTTACTATAAAATATTTCATCTTTCTCTCGATGTTGCTCTCTTTATTATCCAGTTATGAAAAGGATAGCATGTATAAATTTGTTATCGCTTGTTTTGAAGTTAGTTATAAGGTTTCACCGTAGGGTAGATGGGAGGGGTTAAGACAACTTTTTTTTTTTGGTTGAGGGCAATAAATTAGTCACCGAGCAATGTGAAATATGAAAACACAAAGGAGAGAACAATGAAATTAATTTAGCTAACTCCTAAATGATTGGTGTTCCCTAATATTGTTATATAAGAAAATCTTATGCCCATAACAGACAGGTGGAGTGTCAAATTATTTACACTCAATCTGTTAGTTGCAGGGCTAAAATAAATAGTTCTGTTTCTTGTCACATGGTCAGCCAATTAAATGACTGAATCATTTAAGAACAGAAAAGGTAGAGGTGTAAAAGGCACCAATCAGAGTTATCTCCTCTGAAAGTAATGAATTTCATTATACAGCCAGACCCTGTGGTGAATGAAGTGAAGGTGTCATTTGCAGAGTGGAAAATATGTGCTTTTCAGAGGGCTCGGCATGCTGATAAGTGTACTTTTCCATTCAGTGAGGAAGGCAATGGTAAACCACCTCACTCCTCGATTTACTTAGTAAAACCTCTACAGGTTCAAACCAGCCTTTTGGCTGATGACCTAAACAACAACAAGAAAATCTATAAAAATTAGCTTCAAAAAATTTCTCTTTCATTTCCCAATACTACATAGCCAATTTTCATTGTACAAATTTGCAACATACATAAAATTAATCAGGAGAAAATGTTCTCTTTCTAGTGTAGTGGTTCTGAACCTTTCAGGCACTGTGCCCCCCTTTGAACAATGATGTGAGGTCATGTCCCTCGTACCATCACCACTATAGCGGGCAAATCAAGTAGTAGCCTACAATCAGAATATGAAACAGAGATGCATGATGACAGTGTTGCCAGAGTATGACAATTACCATATTATTGCAATAATTGAGTGCTAGAGTATAATGTACAAAGAAGTACAATATTTTTGAAAATATACATGCGACTACATAGAGTAAATTATAGTTTTACCTTTTTATTTTTTTTTTTTTATATACTCATGTCTCCCTTGTAATTCTTGTATGCGCGCCCCCCCCCCCCTCTGCAGGTTAAGAACCACTGGTGCAAGTTAATCCGTTAGTAAATAATGAATAGTTCTGTAGCAGAATGAATTTAAACAATGTCATGACACTACACCAGAATTCTGGTGTTTGGATATAACTGGGTTAATTAATTTTTATCTTTGACTTTACCAAGAATTTTCCTAGAGTAAGTCTTTTTTAGAAGATATTGTCAAACGATAATCTATGTAAACGTTGTTCATCGTAAACACTCCTTCTCTAGACTAATTTGTAATATTAACGTAAGTCACAAAGTTATTTTTCATATTGATTGGCTTCTGTTGTAACTGAGACTAAACCATATCATCTTTATAAACGTAAGGGCATGTGTAACTGTCTATCTTGCCAATGTGAAATTTCATGAATTTGTGACCCATTATCTCAGCATCTATTGTAGATACATGGCTGAAATTTTACCAGTATATTACCCAGTCTGTGCTTTTACTTTAAGACTAGAATTATGTAGTTCTGTTGATTTATTAATTTTTTTAAATTTGGTTGTCAAAATTTCTTGTCAAATACCTATACAAACACTTTCATGACAAGTCACTCGAACACGAGAACCCTCTGGTGCGTTCACTTTCCACCTTTCATTTACCTGATAATCCCGCTAGATGCCTTAAAAGACGCTGAGATTTAATAATTGAATAATTAGACCTGCTAATTTATATACAAATTTCATTCTTGGGGCAGCACCATTGGGGGCCCTACCCCTCTCATGCCTATCATGTTATTTACATTATTATCATAATCATCACATTTGCTTGTTGTAAATAAAGAATTAGAGAGAAAAAAATGTCTTGTAATAATTGAATAAATATTTTTTAACTTAAGTCATTTTTTAATAAAACCACATTATTCTAGCAGTGTAATTAGATTATTGTTTGGTTTAATATTTACAAAAAAATTCAGCAACCATAATAAAGATAATGGGTCATCTTAATAAAAAAAACAAATTTTCAGAAATACTCATTTAAAGTTTTTATTGAAAAATTATTTAGTTTGCCTGATTTGAAAATAGTCTAGCTCCAAATTCAGGGTAATCATCTTCATCCATTTGATCTTCCTCTCTTCTTTTAACATTTCTGATTGATTACATTTATTATATTATAGAATTTATGTATTATTTAAGATATAAAAATATAGAATAAAGGAATATTGATTATTTGTTCAGGAAATCTCAAATATTGGTTAGCGCCAAAAAACTGAAAATCAATATTTTGAAAATTTTACCGGTTACACATGCCCTTAATCAGAATGGAATAATCTTGTTTTCCATGTTATTTTACAATATTTTAGCTCTTTTTCTCCGGTGCTTTATATTTATAAGAGCAACGTAACAACCACTTAAGTATTATTCTACGTAAGGCAATAATTTTTACTTAAAGTAGTTTAATTTGTAATTAAGTAGTGAATTTAAGTCAAATTAATTATTCTGTTATACTTACAAACATGACTTTGTTATTAAATAAATTTCATTGTCTTCCCGTTATCATTTCAATTATTTATAGATGATTTATGAGGTATGTTCCAAAAGTATGCAACTTATTTTCAAATCTCCGTGCCGACGTTATTCTTTATCATCTGGCTCGTGACATCTTTCAAAGTTATCCCCAATTGACTGTACAACATGTTCCCATTGGTCTTTTAACTTTCCGAAAGTCAGTTTTTGAAATGGCCTTTATTGCACTCATTGCATTCCTCTCAATTGTCGAATTGGTGTCCTTTGAGTGGAATTTTTAGTTTCAGAAACAGCCAAAGTCGCAGACATTATATCAGGACTGGACAGAGGCTGGCGAAGTAGCTTTATTTGGTGTTTTGTTAAAAACTGTTGCACAATATTCGATAAATGCTGGTGCATTATCTCGGTGAAGAAGCAAATTTCGCATACATGTAACTCATTCCCAAATAATCTGTTAAAATTTTTCGTAACAATTGAAGAGCTGAGTGGATGAAGGAGCTATTTAACATTTTTTCAAAAATTTGTTTTTGGTGATTGCTGAAGGTGTTGAGTGCATACTTAGTTACGTAGATGACATAGAACGCTGTATATCTACAGTTTACGGAAATACTAGGGCATGAACGGAATACATACAGCTTAATTTTAAGATTTGTAGAGGAATAAGATATTAAGATCATTTGACACCTTCTTCTACCAGAATTCACTACATCCTAATAGACATCTGTAGAGTAAAAACAGTTAAATCTAGTAATGAACACCTATCATCATTATTAATATGCACTGTGTATTTCTTTAGAAATGTTTCTTATAAAGATCTTTACGAGTATTTTGTATTATTAAATTACCGTTAATCCATTTGTAGATGATACAGTGTACAATAAAGATTTTTAGTTGATGAAAGTGTTGTACACATAAGAATAAGTATCGTAAGGTGTTATATGACAATGGTAGCAATGCTCAATAAATCTAATAAAAAAGTGACAAAGAAAAGTAAAGTTTTAAGAACTTTTAAGAAAACATTTTCATGAAGGAATAGGCCTTAGTACTTTCGTAGCAATTTCCACTAAACTATATTTTTGTTACATAGCACCTTCATCCACTAAGCTCTTCAATTGTTTACAGAATTCCAAGATCACTTTCTAGTTCATGTACAGTCAGACAATGATCTTTAATTGTAAGTCACACACACTTAAAATTTTCTGGTGTTATTGTGGTCGAAGGTCGACTAGAACATGAGTCATTGTCGACAGATGAACAGCCATTTTTAAACCGCTTGTGCCATTCTTTTATTTGTGTTTTGCCATTACATTCGTTCCCGAAGGCCTTGTGCGTCATTTCAATAGTTTTTGCATACCGTAACTCTTTTTGAGTTTGACACTAAACTTATGCAAATTCATTGGTCTGATCTCTCTGTCGTTTTCAACGATAAAATCTGACAAACATGCAAAATACTCTACAAAAAGACACACTGTGTGCGAACTAACATGTTCTGTTGATAACTGTGACATTTGGCAAGTTTGTGATAAGATAATGATTACGCTTGTACCTCACAGAGGTCACTACAAATACTGGAGCGGAAATTTAAAGGAAAATCAGATACTTTTGTGATACACTTCATATATAACAATATTAATTGAAAGATAATTCATAAAAACATTTGTGTACATTTAGGAAACCTGCTTTGTGTTGTAACTTCTTTGTATTTATTTTTAAATTAGTTATATTTTATGTAAAATTAATTGCATAATATTCTATTTTCATATAAGTGAAAACATAATACACAATGTGAAAAGTGTTATTAGAATCACTGTAATGCAAGCTTTTCTGCTAATGTAGAGCTGTCATTTGTCACTTTACCCAATTTATTACATTAAAATTGAGATTGTTTACCCTGGCTGAATAACTTTACTCTATTATTATTACCACTACACTAATTTATGTGTCCAAGAAATCCAGTTTATAAATTCCATTTCATTGATTCTGTAACACCTAAGCTTAGGTTCTTTTGGGATCTTGGTACAATAAATAATAAACGGACTTACTTTAAACTTATTACACTAATTATTTCTGATGGATATCACTAAAATAAAGACCGATCCATTGTTAAACATTTATCCTGAAATTTTATATTTCTCTTAAACTACATACCTTATATTATATATTCTCTATATAATCGCCACATGAATTAAGACATTTATCATAGTGATGCACCAGCTTCAATGCGATAAATAACAGCCCTTGAAACATCAGGAAAAGATGGGTCACATCAGAAATTGTTGAGCAATTATCTTTTCTGATTTCATCATTGATGCATTTCATCATGCATATTAATTCTGTTATTTCTAAACGTTTCACACCATTTTTGGATGTTTCTTACATTCATAACATTATCACAGTACACAACAACTAACTGCCTATGAAATTCAGCCGGCTTAATGTTTTGATGGTTTAAAAAAGTATTGCTCCATGTATTTCATAATCTGTGGCAATATTGATTTTATTTTTTATTAATTTTATGGTAACTCATGAGTATTATAACACAATAACTTACAGATAACAATACAGTTTGTTTATTACTAGTTGTGGCCTTCACTGACTCAGGTTCGGCAATATCAGCAAAAGAAATTTCCTAGCGATCTTTACTTTAGAGATAACCGTTAAGTTTCCACAATTAATGATTAAACATAACCTACTAACAAATGAATCGGTCATTTCAGAAAGCCCATAAGTTAAAAAAAAGTAACTTTTGGAAAAATTAAAAAACTTGTAATTTATTATTTTTCAATTTAAAAAAATGTTAAAAAATATAAATTGTACCGAGGGCTGTCCCCTTTAATATAAAATATACTTCAGTCTTTTTAAAGACAAGCCACTTGTTAAAAAAATTTAAACTTTAAACTTAGGTGTTTCTGAAATAAATTGTAGTTAATCACGAATTTACTTTGTTAGACCAGAAGAAAATATGCTGTACAATAGTATTGATTTATTTATTTTAGCAGTTTATACATTATGTTACATCACGTTCATTATCACAATCACAAATAGTAGTAATCTCCCTTAAAAAGATTTTTGCATAAAAACTTTGTATGGCCTCTTCGACTAGAAAGTAGAGCTTAAGCTTCAAAAGAACATCCACTTTCATTTTTTAATTAGAAGGAAACACTTTATATCCTTAAGGATAAACCTTTTCTTAGTGGTATATATTACTTAAGGAAAGCCAGACTTGTGTGATTTTTGTAGGGATGGTGTGTTTACATTCAGTTAGTTTTAAAATGCACTAAAGAAAAAATGTAAACTTTTGAATTATGGTATTTCTGAAATGACTAATTCAAATACTGATTGACTACATCAATTAAATCATTTACAAAACTTAACCTTAAACTAAACTTGACAATAATTAGGACACTGTAACAACACACAATCGATTTACCTGTCCACACCCACTTGTTACTGTACCAACAATCACTATTAATGTAATTCAGAACCGGTCCCATAACTACACTATTTCGAAACGGCCCGATAACAACTTTAATTCTCAATTCAACTATGACTGAATAAATTACAAATGTTTAATTGTTTTTATACCTGCGGTCTAATAGTTAATCTCGACCTTTAGAACATTTTCTCCATTCTCGTGGAACATTGTAAAAGGAATCAAAATAGAAAAAATTTAAACACTTGTCATACCGTTACTTAAATTTTGCTATGGCATCTGTATATTCAGTTGCTGCCAACTTATTTAACCACTTACTAACATCCTCTTTCAGTTCATCATCACTCCATAGCGGTTTTCGCCGAAACAGTCCTTCAGTTTTAGAAACAAATGGAAATCACTCCAAGTTCGGGCTGTCGGGTGGATGATCAAAAAGCTTCCATCGAAACTGTGGCAGCAGAATGTGGTCGTGCATATTGTGCAGAAGCACAATGCCACTAGACGACAATCCGCACAAACTTAGGGCACCATTTTCGAACTGAAGCTTCGTTTATCGCATTACCATGAACCTCCGTTATTTGTCTGTAAATTTTCATAAATCGCACTCTTTTAGCATTCAAAAAGCATATTACACTACGAACCTCACACTTGGCGGTATTGTTAATTTTATCACCCATTTAAAAATTTACAAATAATCAATACATGACTGTATAGGCTCGCTGTTAGCACCAGACTGGCCCAAGTTTAGTGGAAGGTCAATGACTCGTCAGTGGAGGTGACAGGAGAAATTCACGGCTTGTCAGATCAAAACATTCTTTACTTTCTGAATGACATTCGTAGTAAACACTGCTACAGTGTGTCAACAACAGCTGTTGTATGAATACTTGCATCACTGTGAATCTGATTCGAATTATTGAATTTATTATTAAAAGAGTAGAATTAGGGTATGTCTATTATTGTCATTTGTACCAACTGTTGCAATAAAAATTACCAGATGGTCATGACTTAGCGACAAATGTTGTGTAGTGATTTGTTAACTCATTTATACTAAAGAAAGTCTTTGTTCTACTATTGTGGTTAAATGTGCTATTTCGTATTATATGCTATATTTTTATAATTAATGTATTTAAATTATGTAATAATACAGTAGTAATCCTCTTATTTTTATGTATTAACAGCTGATAAATTTACTTGCATGTATACTGTAGAATGCCAATGATCCAAATTAAACCATCAGGTTGGTAAAGTTGTCACCACGACTCAGCTGTGTAACAACTGATTTTTGGAAATGAAGGTTCCTGGTTCAAATCCTAGTAAAGTAGAGTGGACGCCAAATAAGCTTGCTGGTTTTCTGAAGTGCGCAGAAGGTTATTTTGGTAATGGCGCGCTCGGTAACCTCAGTGAGTGGTAGGGGCCAGTACTGTACTAGCTGTGATCAGAGTCTTATCGCGTTGTATATGTGCTAACCCTAAAACAATAGTCTGTAATATGTTGTGTGTGGTAGGCATTAATTGTTGTATACAATGTTTTTAACATCGCTAATAGATTATAATATTTAGATTGTTTAGAACATGTGATTTAATAGGCAGTTTGGTACTAAGACATGAAATCTACCAACTGAATCTGAACTGTTTGCGGCGCACCTACACTGGCAAGCTTATTTGGCATCCAATCTAGTTAGTTTTATGTTGTTGTTTAGTTCATCAGCCGAAAGGCTGGTTTGAACCTCTATGGGCTTTACTAAGTAAAACAAGGTGTGATGTGGTTTACCAGGCCCTACGAAAAGCTTCTACTTTCCACCTTGCAAATGGCACCTTCACTTCATTCACCACAGGGACCGGCAGTAAAAGTGGATGGTTTTGAAATTAATGAAATAAATCGAAAATAAGATTTAAAAAAAATTTATTAATAGATTTGAAACATCATTTCTTGCCATTTTTTATTAAAGCACTTAAATTCTAAAATTCACTCATTTTGTTTTAAAAATTATGTCAGTCAAGTGATAACCTTCATTCTGCACGCATTTATGTAATCATACTTGGAAATTATCCATTGCCTTCACAATCATGTCGTTCTGTATCGCTGCTACTTCATTTCGAATTGCTAGCTTCAGATCTTCAGTTGTTCGAGGCTTTACTATACCCCCAAAGAGAAAAGTTACATACCGAAAGATCTGGGGAGCGAGCAGGCCATGAAAGGTCACCATTTCTTGAAACCACATGTTCTGGAAACATTTGTCGTAACACATTCATTGACATTCTGGCAGTGCGAGCGGTAGCCCCATCTTGTTGGAACCAAACATTTGCGGTGTCCACTTCACGACGTCGTAACTCTGGTGCAAGGAAATTATTTAGCATTTCGACATAATGACTTGAGTGATCGAAACTGCTCGACGGTTCTCTTCGTAAAAATATGGACCTATCACTCCAAATTTAGCCACTGCGCACCAAACTGTCACACGTTCACAATGAAGTGGTTTTTTGTGTCGGCTATAAGGATTTTCTGCCACCTAGTACCGGAAATTTTGTATATTTACACAACCAGACAGGTGAAAATGGGCCTCATCTGACATTATGATAATTGAATCGTTAGTTAAAATGTTCAGAATTGATTGTGCACGTTCTCTTCAGTTTTGGAAATCATGTTGGATTAGTTCTTGAACAGTTACAATTTTATACGGATGAAAATGAAGATCCAAATGCAAAATTCTTCAAACACTCCGATCTGATATTCCTAGAACAGCTGCGTGATGTGCAGCAGGGCAACATGGACTTCTGGCTACTGACAATCGCAAAGCATCTGTCTTTTGGGGAGTACGAACTCTACGTGGACGGCCTCTAGGTTTCCGTTTCTCTAAAATGTTTAACCCAACGCATTATTGCATTGCGACTGGGAACACTATGTGTCTACTTACTCCAAATTTTGTACGGAACAAATGCTGGGTTTTGACTACCGAGTAACTGTTACTAAAGTAAGTCTATGACGAAAGCACGATGTTGTGCGTTCCATAACTCCATTGCAACTGTATTGGCATTGAGCTGGGGAATGAAAGTCATTGACCCGGTTCTCCCCACTCGCATTGTTGCGATGTACAGTCAGATCAAAAACCATCCACTTTTTCTGTCGGTCCCTGTATAATGAAATTCATTACTCTCAGAGGAAATAACTCTTGCTAGTGTCTTTTACACCTCTATCTCTTATGTTGTTAAATGTTTCAATCATTTAATTGGCTGACCATGTGATAAGAAACAAATTATTTTGTAGCCCTGGAACTAGCTGATAGAGTTCAATAATTTAACACTCCATCTGCCTGTTATAGGCATATACTTTTGTACAGATTTGAATACTAGACAGTGGTTACCAGCGTACTTTGATGGTTAGGTTTCAATTAACCATACTCTACTCTCTGAGTCTGTACAAGACACCACCTCATTTACACATCTTACTCATCGTCCTCATCTCATTGGGCCATGGGGTTTCATATTCTTCTCAATTGAACAGATTGGAACACACATATTAGGGTTAAAAAATTTATCCAAATTAATCTAAACACAATCGAATAATTATTGGACATGAAGTGGAGGTGCAAGACACCGTCCTTCTTCCTGGTTCAACCACCATTGAATTTTAACAATGTTTAAATGTTCTTAATATATTTTTATATAAAATTAAAATTTATTAATTTTTAAATCCAAAAAAAAAAATTAAATTTACATTTTCTAATATACAGTACCGTTAAAAATAAATGGAACACAAAGGGATTTTGCTTTATTTTTGTAATAGACATTATGGGATATATAACCTTTCATGGACCAGGTTCGTTGGTTCCTGTTAAAGGAATGATGAGTTCTGAAAAATACGTATATTTACTCCAGAGAAGAGTAATTCCAACCTTACAAAAATTGTTTCCAGCTAGCGACAGGATTTTCCAGCCAGATCTTGCCATACATTTTAAAAATGTAAAAACTTCTTCCCCGAAAATAAGAAATAAATGTTCTTCCATGACCTAACAACTCAACAGACTTAAACCTGATTGAGAATCTGTGGTCAATTTGTAAGAAAAAACTTGCCAAAGAAGACTGTAAAAACAAAACTTCTGTGATTGTATCATTGATCAAGATATGATTTCATGAGGATGAACGTAGAAAAAACGTGTGAAATACTTGTTAAATCAATGCCTAAACGTTGTCATGAAGTCATAAAGAACAAAGGAGGACATATCAACTATTAAAATGTAAGTTTGTACATTTTTGTTTATAAATTTTGTATTAAGAAATTTATTGTTTTTTATTGAGTGTTCCAATTAATTTGAGCGGTACTTTACTTTATATGGTCATAATTAATCTCTGTTAAGAGTTAGCATCCACATACTTGCACTCAACCAGACTCGGGACATTTTTAAAGCTACCTTAAGAAGAGAATTAACTCAAATTTAGCTGTTAAATAATTTTAATATCTTGTAGATATTAACACTTGTCATAAAAATTGGTTTTAAACTTTTAAAAATGAAATAAGAGGTGTTTACTGTATTATTCTTATATTAAAAACTGTAATCATGTGATATTTTTTACAATAAATTAATATATTAGTAATATTAAAAAATAAATTGTATTATTTTATTTACATAACCTTCTTCAAAAAGTACGCTAGGGTCATGTTTATCCGAAACAGGTAAAATATTTTATTTTTTTATTTTTGATTCAAATTTAAATAATCAATACCGCAGTAGAATAAAAATCATATCTTAAGAATGCTGTGTAAGGTTTTGCAACTACAGACTGTGGTGTAAAATAAAAGTACATCAATTACTGTATAAGTTTAGTGTACAGTATATCTACAGATGTGTGTTTATAGAAGGCTACAGTTATTGTAAAGTACAGTACAGTGCTATTGTGCACTGTGAATATTAATGACAGAGCCGCTCAATATATCTTAAAGCCCTAGCTCTTCAAGAATGAAGCACAAGTGCAAAACAGACTATTTCAAAAAACAAAACGCCTAGGCGTAGACTTTTGCACTTTGTTGTACAATTTTAAAAGAAAACATTTCATACTGTACTGTATTCCATACGTTGATAATTTCTTACTGTAATACGTTCCTATGTTATTACTTTCTCTTGCCTATATGAATATATAGAAAGGAAAGTATTGTTTTCATATCAGTTTTTTGAAATCGAAATTTCACCAGATCTACATGTTAGTAGCGATTGGTCTGTGTGTGTGTGTGAACAAAATATCTCTAGAACGGAACATCGTACGAACTTGAAACTTAAGTTAGATACTACTACCAGACCCAACATGCATTTTCATCAAAATTGATCAACCGGAAGTAGTAGTTTATTCATATCATTTTATGACAAAAGTGAATATAATCAAATTTATAGGAATTTAAAGGATCTACAACTTTTATTTAAAGCATTTTTCTCTACAGAGCCTAGTTTAGTGTGAAAGAGTGATTTTCCGTATTTTTAAGACAAACTGAGGTTGATATTCATTTCGCATCTCTCACTCATGATTAAAATGAGGTTATGTTTATTGAAGTTAGTTTTTTTGTTTATTTCTAATGTTTTTTAAGAAGACAAAATACATGGTCAACGAGACAATCCACAAGAACAACTTTTTGCTGGGCAAGACAGAATCAAACAAGTGGAAGCTTATAACTATCTGGGAACCCGAGTCAACTGCAGTGCAAGCCACCTGCCAAAAATAAAGATCAGAATTGAAAAAGCCAGGGCAGCATTCCTAAAAATGAGACCACTTCCATCGGCCCGCAACCTGAGCCTCAAAACCAGGACCTGCTTCTTGAAGTGCTACGTCTTTCCCATCCTCTTGTATGGGGAGAGGCGTGGACACTCAGCAAAGAATGTGAGACCTGACTACAAGCGTTTGAAATGTGGACCTACCGGAGAATACTTCGAATACCATGGACGGACAGGGTCACAAGTATAGAAGTCCTCAGAAGAATGAGGAAAGAGCTGGAAATCCTGCAAAGCATAAAGATAAGGAAACTGACATACCTTGGACACATCATGAGGGGACCTAAATACGAGATCTGCATCTCAAAATCCAAGGAAAAATCGTTGGTAAAAGCTCGGTGGGACGCAGAAGAATATCCTGGTTAAGAAACCTGAGAGAAGCGTTTAACTTGTCGCATGACCTTTTCAGAGCAGCAGTAGACAAAGTACGACTAACCTTGATGATTGCCAACCTCCGTAATGGAGAAGGCACCTGAAGAAGAATAATGTTTTATTACTAATGTTAGGTTATATTGTTCAAAATTTGCATTGGTAAGAGAAAGTTGTGTGAGTGTTTCACACCAGATTTTTATTATTTAAATTAAATTTCTGTTCTTTGATAAATAAATTTTGTATTTTAATGTTAGGTTTCCCAAGCCTCGCTGTCTTCTAGGTTCATATTTACATTCTCGTAGAGAAAGTCTGTGCTGGATGCGAAGTAAATGATTGGAACAGTTTCTCTTAAGTTTTCTTAATGTTTCACACAGTGACTAAATATTTAAATCATATTTACAGACTTCAATATGATTGTATCCATAGAGCTTCAATGTTGAGAATTTTAAGGAATTTTTGACTCCACCCTAAAAAAATTATGAAATCTGTGAAATAATATATGGATATCTTTTAAGCACTTTACTTAAATGTTTTGTTATTATAAGTATAATGCTTATAAGATATCCATATATTATTTTACAGATTTCATTATTCCTTAACATTTCAGTTTTGTAATTATCATTTATTATGTATTGCTCAGACTTTTATTACTCATGTAAATATTTTTCGTTTCTTATTTCATTTTGTTTATCGTACCGTACCTATATTAATTTTTTTTACTTTACGCTACTTCTTATTTTGAGTACTTTGTATTCTCTGTTATTCTTGTTATGTGTATGTTTTTGATTTTCCTGTATTTGGTTTTTTCTTAATTTCTTTTTACTATTCAACTTTTGAATTACTGTGATGTATTCATTTTTTTAAAAATGTTCTATTTATTTTTCACATCATTTGTTTATTCAAAATTGTGTTAAGCTATTGGATGGTTGTACTATGTTGTATAAGTTTCTAAATAAAGAATCAAAGTTAAAAAAAATTAGCGGAATACATAACATATAACCTTAAGAAGAATCCATAGGCCTAACTGCAGTACAAGAAAAAAGAATGATTTGTTTGCATAGAGCTACAAAAACATTTTGATTAACTGGCCCCCCTAATTGTAAAAAGTTTACCAAAATAAAGTTAAAAGTATATTATCAAAATGGCTTTTTAGCGCCAGTAAACAATAGGCCTACATCAAGGACCTGATTACAACTTTAAATATGTTAGTTGTTATCCTATTATTTTGATTCTGGATGATTGCTTGTTTGAAAAAGAGGCACTAAATTGATCTATCCAGAACATTGGAAAACATAGTTGAGTAGGATAATTTCCCACCTTGTGTATTTAAGAGTTAACGTAGTGCAAATTAATCACTTGTAAAAACTTTTTTGGGGAAAAAATTAATACTACCTATTTTAACTCTGAACTAAAAATATATATTTTTCGAAAACTTTAACTTTAAATGTTTTAATATACTTTTGAATTTTCATACTAGATTTCTGTATCCATTAAAACTACAAAATTTTCTTTTTAGATCTAAACGTGGCGTGTCGTTTTTACAAACGAATTTATTAAACACGCCGTTGATGACGTCACATCTCTGTTGTGTGGCCTCTAAAATTAATATTTTATTTTATTTTAGGTAGCAGAATCAGCTGAGATGTATATTTTAAAGTACTGAAATATTACTTTTCCAGTATAATAAATTTTCCGTTCCCGTTCCCAGCTCTTTCACTGATTTAACACAGATTAGAGAAATTTGGCTTTACAAGTTGTCAATAGGTGGAACAAAAGTTGTGCAAGGGAAATAGTTTTTTAGGATTATTACCATTTATTTTATACGTTTTCCGTATTTTGTATTTTCATTTTGTTGTTAAGAAGTAATTTGTTTATTAAACTACATAATTTGAACACTTGATCATTTCACGAATCCCCAGATATCCCAGATGAGTGTTAATGCAATAAAGAAGGCCGAGGAAAGAGTCCTTTCCAGTGATTAAGGTGAAAAGATTGTGTTTTATTCAAAATGCAGTCCAACGTGTTAAGTAGATTATCAGCTTCTTTCAGAGTAAGAATTTAATTCCATACCTTATTACTGTGTATTTTGGGTGTACAATATGTTCAATAAGTAATTTTAGATTAAGTTTATAGTATGTGTTAAATTATAACCTAGCTTGTGTTGTCGGCCTCTGTAGTCACTAGTTTGTTTTGGACCATTTTATTTTGACTGAAATAAAATAATATATTCCGGTTAAACGATTTACGAAAGCTATTATCTCTTTCGTGTAACTTTAACTTAGTATTTAGGTAGATAAATACATTTTGCTATAATGTTATTTGTTATCAACTTGCATCTTAACCTATTATATTTAACCTTGGGATATGGTTTGCCCTTTTATTGTAACTTCTTTTAAAAGGGTTTGATAACACCCAGTATGTAAATTTTTTGGTATTCAATATAAGTGTCAGTTTACATTTATTAATAACATCAAACAATGATTTATTGTTTATTAATATTTGTGAATGTTTTAACAACACTCAGACTTTTTTCAGAATCTCAATTTTTTAACACAACTTAAGTAACTATTGCAAGTGTTAAAGTACTTCTTGTAACAAATATTTTACAATTTCCTTTCATTGTTGTTATTATCATTTATTATTGTTACATAAATGTTATCTAAAACTTAAGAAAAGAGCATTACTAATGTTGCCATACTTTTAAGTAGATAATTTTTTTGGGCCCTCTTAAGGCCCTCACTGGTTTTAACAATTATTTTAATGTTTATACATTTATATGTGCTAAATCCGAATCGAGGTTAATTCTTCATGAAAATCACTATGAACATTATTAATATAATCATTAACCAACTTGGTTAATTTATAAACTCTTAAATTTAACTTTGTATAATATCTGAAATGCATAGTAACACAGGTTTTGGTGTTCAAATATAAATAAAATTGAACAGAGAGATATATTAAGTGCACATGCTTTCTCACTCATACGTTGTCTCACCACATTCACCATCCTACTCTATTACCTGCGCAGTACCTAACTGCTAAGATAAATATTTGGAATGTAATATTCGGTTAATTAAAACTACTTTGTTAGTCTTATTTTTACTTTCTCTTGCCTTTAGGAATGTATAGGAAGGAAAGTATTGTTTTCATGTCGATTTTTGGAAATTGAGTTTTCACTGATCTACATGTATTCAGAACCCCTGAACCCAAAAAAATATGTTTTTAGCAATTGGTTTGTGTGCGTGTGTGTATGAACAGAATATCTAAAGAATGAATTATCATACGAACTTGACACTTAAGTTAAATACCATTAGAGGACATGACACAAACATTTTCATCAAAATCAGTCAACCGGAAGTAATAGTTTATTCGTGTAATTTTTCACTTTTTGCAAGTTTCTCAAAAGCGGCTCCGATGATTTTTTTAAAAATTGCCTGGTTTACTAAATTTTTTATGCTCTGCAATATAGGGTAGGCGCCATGTCTGCTGAAATTCTTGGTAAGGCTGTTTTCTCATAAAAAAAATGTTTTTTAAGATTGCGACATTAATATGCATTTTAGCGCAAAAATGTATAGTAAAAGTTGTAGAGAATTAAAAATTATACAACTTTTATTTCAAACATCTTTTTTGTATAACGCTTAGTTTAGCAGTAATTAGCAATTTTCTGTTTATTTCTCACAAAATAGTTTTAAATAATAAATTTTTTTAAAGATTTTACCCTTATGCATTTTACAACAAAAAAGTATAATAAAATTTATAGGAAATTCAAAGATCAACATTTTTTATTTAGAGTATTTTTCTCTACAGAACATAGTTAAGCGTAAAAGAGTGTTTTTCCGTATTTTTAAGCTAAACTGAGCTCTTTCACTCATTATTAAAATAAGATTATGTTTTTTGAAGTTAATTTTTTTGTTTATTTCTAATGTTAGGTTATATTGTTAGTTATTTGCATTGGCAAGAGAAAGTTGTGTGAGTGTTTTACACCAGATTTTCTTTGTTTGTTCAAAAAATACACTTAACGTATATGAGCTACATAAGTAGGGTCTCTAATTATATGCGATACAATTGTTTTCATTAAAAGAAAGCATTGAATTTGGTAGTTGAATAGAATGTAATATCCGTTTAATTAAATCTACTACTGTTAATCTTATTTTTGTTTACAGCCTGCTGCATCATGTTTACAACGGCAATCTTTAGCATCGCAAATATCATCTGTGTTAGCTCAACGTCATTATGCGACCACACACGAAGCAGATCTAGTTGTCATTGGAAGTGGACCGGGCGGTTATGTTGCTGCGATTAAAGCAGCACATCTTGGAATGAAGGTACAAAATTAAAGTTTTTATTTTTCAATTATCTCTACGTATAATATATTAATGGTTATTATAGATTTAAGATACACCTGTCTGTAGAATTCTCTATTCAAATGTGTAAAAATGTTCGTTTCAGGAAACATGTTCATCAACAAATATGTTCGTTTCAGGATGTACGTTAAATTTCTTGTTTAGGTCATCAGCCGAAAGTCTGGTTTGAACCTTTGGAGCATTGGTTCTCAACAAGAACAGAATAGATAAGCCAAATTTAAAATTTAAAAAAAATAGAATGGAGGCATTCTTTCTACGTGCTCCGTCCATCGATTTCAACATTCTGCAATCTTACCATTCAGGTTGTAACCATCCAGTTCCCTTCTGATGTCCTCATTTCTTAATTGGTCCCTACAACTGCAACCCTTTGTTCTTTGCAGGAATCGCATCTCTGCTTTCCGACTCTACTTTCCTGTAGTTTGGTGCAAATCCACGACTCACTTCCATAGAGTAGGGGTGGGGCAGGCATCACCTTGTAAAACTATCTTAGTTTCTTTCCTTCTTTTCGTAAGGTTCTGCTAATACTTCCGCACATTGCTTGGAATTTGCCAACCTTTCTTCTGTGTATCCAAATCTTCGCCGGCCGCATTGGCGTAGTTGGTAACGTGCTCGCCTCTCATCATGCGGTCATGGGTTCGAATCCATTCAGGCATGGCATATTTTCATACGTTACATTAAATCATTTCATCGTTCACAGTGTCCATTAGCAGCAGTAATTGCAGAAGAGTCGAACATTAATAAAAAAAAAAACTTGATAAACCCAATGTGACAACCTAAATAATTGCATTGTGATATTTGTTCGAGCTCTACATTATCTACCACAATTTTAGATCTGGTAGGATATTTACCAGTAAATGCCATTACCTTTAAAGTTTTTACCAAAACATTGAAATTATATTTTGTGCATTATTCATTTAAAACAATCACCGATGTCTTAAGCTCATCCTCTCTGTCATGTAAAATCCACAAATCATCTGCAAACAGTAAAGCATTTTCATTTTCTCTTGCCTATATGAATATATAGGAAGGAAAGTATTGTTTTCATGTCGATTTTTTGAAATCACGTTTTCACTGGATCTACACGTTTTCAGACCCCCTGAACCCAAAAAACTTATTTTTAGTGATTGGTCTGTGCGTGTGTGCGTGAACAGAATATATCTAGAATGGAACATCGTACAAACTTAAAGCTTGAAACTCAAGTTAGACACTAACTGGTGTTTTATTAAGGACGCAACCCTAATTATAAGAAGATAGAAGTAATACATCAGTAAATTTTCTGTCCCCCAATCGGTATGTTGGCAACAGTGTACTCAAGGCCAACTACCTAAGACAGTTAAAATATTCCAGTCAAGCATTAGTGTGGTGACAGCAGTCGTTTCGTTATGTTGTGTTAGCAATGGTTTTTTCCAAGGAAAAGATTGTGGCTTTTAACATAGGGTTGCATTCTTAATAAAACACCCACCCGTAGGGTGTTTTACTAAGGGTTATTCAGAGTTGCGTCCTTAATAAAACACCTGTTACTACTGGACAATAAAACACCTGTTACTACTGGACCCGACACAAACATTTTCATCAAAATCGGTCAATCAAAAGTAGTAGTTTATGCGTGTAATTTTTCACTTTTTTACGATTTTTTCAAAAACGGCTCCTACGATTGCTTTTAAAATCGCCAGGTTTTCTAAATTTTTTATGCTCTACAAGATAGGGTAGGCGCTATGTTTGCTGAAATTCTTGGTGAGGCGGTTTTCACGTAAAAAATGGGTTTTTTAAGATTACGGCTTTAATATGCATTTTAATTTTTCTACAGAGCCTAGTTTAGCGTGAAAGAGTGATTTTCCGTATTTTTAAGCCAAACTGAAGTCGACTTTCATTTTGCATCTTTCATCATCTTTCACTCATGATTAAAATGAGGTTATGTTTTTTGAGGTTAGTTTGTTTATTTCTAATGTTTTATTACTAATGTTAGGTTATATTGGTCATTATTTGCATTGGCAAGAGAAAGTTGTGTGAGTATTTCATACCAGATTTTTTTTTGTATTTTGTATATTCTATTATCGTAATTTTTGTAATACTTTGAAAGTGTGCTGTTAACAATAATGTGTTGTTTGTACTTTGCAGACAGTGTGCGTTGAAAAGGATGATTCGTTAGGAGGTACATGTCTAAATGTCGGCTGCATACCTTCGAAGGCACTGTTAAATAATTCCCATTATTATCACATGGCTCATTCTGGAGATCTCAATTCTAGAGGAATTGAAGGTGTGTTGTAAGTTTATCGTATCTGTTGGATCACAGTTTTAAAAGTGTATTATCACAAACTATTGTTAATGATTTATTTTTTACGTTCTTTTGCCCTGTATGAATATATAGGAAGGAAAGTGTTGTTTTCATGTCGATTTTTTGAAATCTAGTTTTCACCAGATATACACATTTTCAGACCCCCTGGATCCAAAAAAATTATTTAGCGATTAGTCTTTGAGAGTGTGTGTGTGTGTGTATGTGTGTTTCCAGCCAATTTTTAGAAAAATTAGCTTACAGTGCTCCACTGGAGATGCATACTGTATTTGCAGGATTATTACCTGAGCCGCATTTGGTGAACTAGCCCACAATTTAACTTAACCCAGTTTAAACTGTTGATCTAATTTTAGGCCGTGCACAATTGATGGTGAGGGAGGCGACGAAACGCGCTCCAGCTAGTTATACAAGTCGGAAACCAGTAAATATTGTTCTTTTCTAGTAGGGAATTCTTTAACGCATCTAATAGTGTTTACAGAAATAGAATATCATAACAGGGAAAATTTTTATTCCCTCTATAATGTGTAGGTAGCATTGATGGTTTGGGAATTGTTTGTTTTGAATGGAAGTCCATCCAGCTCGTGTGTAATTCAACGTACATGCATGTTCTTTAGTTTGTGTTGAAGCTATGACATTTCTTTAACGGAATTTGCCCTTGAAAAGGGAAGACGAGTCCATTTTACTGTTCAGGAGGGAGTTTACCATCACAGGCAAAAAATTTTAATTTTTTGCAGGGTTGCAAAGGACGTGTAACGGCTTCCTTCTAACCGAACCTACAGAATTTTTCAAAACACGTTGTAGGGAAAAGAATTTTCTACATTGCTTTGCTTACAGCTGTAACCTAAATATAATAGTGGCTCAGTGTCATCACCGTAAAGAATGTAAAATACCATCCCTTCATGCTTCCCTGTGATGTGAAAATGGACTCATGTTGAACATTTTGTTACTTCATCAAATATTTACAGAAATTTAAATAAAAAATTACATTTATTCCAGTAAACTCTTGTCTACAAAACATGTTTAATAAATGTTTTTGCTAAACTGAAATTTAAGCTCGTTATAGTAAAAAATCTTAAGTAAGCACGAAAATTTTCGTGGTGAAAATTTTGCTTGCCTAAAGGCAAAGAATTATGAAGCGATTTTCTTGTAATTATACTCAAAAGGCGCATACGTAGTATATGAATCAGCTGTAATTTTTTCAGAATTTTTCATCAGTAATGATGTTAAATAAAAGAGTTGTTTTGAGAAAATGTTTTGATTTTTGCAATTCTTCTGTTTTACGAGAAACAGTCCATTTCGTAAGGGTTAATATAATAATTAGGCATAAGAAAAAGCAAAGTATGCCATCCTGAGCATATCAGGAGTCATATATAACTTCAATTTTCTAATCAAATATATAACTCACGGAAGTTTACAAATGATGTTACTAATGTATTCCCCCAGCAAAGTTTAGTATCAAGAGTAATACCTAACAATTTTACTGAGGAAGAATAAGAACCGACCTGAGAAAACTATGAAGAGAATGATGATAATGATTTTTGAATTAGGTCTCAGTAGTTTCTTAGTGAAATTTTTTTCTTTGATCGTAAATTTTATGTTTATCCTAAATTCACTACTTAAATTTTTATTTGGTTTTTTCCAGTTTCGAATGTAACATTGAATTTGGACGCGTTAATGCAACAGAAGAAAAATGCTGTTAAAGCTCTTACCGGAGGAATTGGCATGTTATTTAAATCTAACAAGGTTTGTGCAATTTTTTTTCATCTTATTGTGTTGTTTAGGTCTTCAGCCGAAAGGCTGGTTTGAACCTGTAGAGGTTTTACTAAGTAAAATGAGGAGTGATGTGGTTTACCATTGGCTTCCTCACTGAATGGAAAGGTACGCTTATCAGCATGCCGGGCCCTCTGAAAAGCACATATTTTCCACTCTTCAAATGACACCTTCACTTTATTCACTACAGGGTCTGGGTGTATAATGAAATTCATTACTTTCTGAGTAGATAACTCTGATTAGTGTCTTTTACACCTCTACATCTTCTGTTCTTAAATAAATCAGTCATTTAATTGGATGACCATGTGATAAGAAACAGAACTATTTATTTTAGCCCTGCAATGAACAGATTGAGTGTAAATAAAATTTGACACTACCTGTCTGTTATGAGTAGCTTATATAATTATAAAACTGAATGTAACCGGCTATATCTGGAAATTCTAACCCATAAAAAGGGTTGGAGCGAAAAAAATACACGAGACTTTTTTTGTTCCTCACTATCTTAAAACCCCCAGGAAAAAATTAAAAATCTGAGGTATGACCCCTTCTCTGGGGGGCTCAAAAATCTGAAAATATGTCTTAACTCCTCAACAGCTGGACATACTGAGCTTGGGCCTTTTTTCATGATTTCTCGACCCAGAAAACTTTTACTAACATAATACCAATTGCCCTAACTTTGTCGCGTAATTTTCTTAAAAGAAAAATATTTGGGCAATGGCGGAATCCTACTCATTAACACATATTTGTAATTGTTTGAGTGGGGGAAATAGGCTTGGTAGCTAATTTCCCCCACTCTCTCATTGCAACAATAACAATCAGTTTATTTTAAAAACTTTATCTTGTGAAAAGATAAGATTACATACAAAATAAATCAAAGTTATTTCTTTGTTTTATTATCTTATTTGTTGTTGTACGTATTTAAAAATGGTTACTTTAAGTCTTTAATTTTTGTTTTAAATAATTTGTCAACAAATTATTCTCAATGTTGTTAAGTCTATAATTCCCAGCGTTTTCTTTTTGATTTATTTTATTTGACGTAACTGATGGGTTGTATGTTTTTCTTATGTATTCATTATAGGTCTGGTGAAGAGAAACTTTCCCCTCTGGCCTGTACCGTTTATCCTGCTTCGCTTATACATATTGGAAGAAAAGTAAAAAATTTTATTTAGAAAGTGGCTAACATTTTTTTAACACAAGTGCATTCTCTTCTATTGTGAAACTAAAATAAATTAATCGTTTTTGTCCCATGTTTCTGGGACTGTTGTACCAAGAAATAGCACGTTTGTGTAAAAAATACTTTTGATAAAAAACCTAAAATTTTCACAAAGTTCAAATTTTTTACAGAAATTTAAAACATTGTAGTAAATGTCGTTGTAAAGTTTGTAAATGATCGGATGAACCGATTTTTAGTTATTTGCTGACGAAGTAAAATCTTTTAAATATTACCCCGAATTATAGGCTCTTTTTAGGAAATTATCTAAAAAACAGTGATTTTTTTAGAGCCAAAAGAAAATATTATCTACCCCCTCAATAAAGAATTGAATTTTAATATAAAACGGTAAATATTGGCCATGGAGTTTCAAAGATATATGTTGTCAAAATCAACCGCCTATAATAAAAAATCGTTTAGTAGAAATAAAATATACTTGGTTCATCATAAGAAAGATATGTTGAGTTAACAAACAGCAGTTACCGAATCAGCTGATAAAGCGGTGACTCAGAAAAAATACAACATTTTTAATGGAAATGTCACAATGATAACTGAAATGTAATTTTAAGCATATACAGAATTAAACTTTAAATAGAAATTTTAAAAAACAAAATATACTATAACACTAAATTTCTAATTGAAAATAAATAATTATAATGTACGTAAGAAAGATGCGAGACAATACGATGTCAAAAGCGAACTGGTAGCATATAACGAAAACATGTTCTTGTCAAAAATGTGGAGAGATTTTCAGGTTTGGATTAGTCATCGTCAAATTCAATTATGAAATAACGAGTGACTAAACTAATATTAGATGACTTATCAGTAAAATAAAAATGTTTACTTATAACGTTCTCTTGTTTCGTCATACAGATCAGAGGTAATACATATACCTAGTAACCACATTTATTTATGAAAAAGAATGGAAATAAAGTGTACCATTTTTTACTTTCTCTTGCCTATATGAATATGTAGGAAGTGAAGTATTGTTTTCATGTCGATTTTTCGAAATCGAGTTTTCACTGGATCTACATGTTTTTAGATCCCCTGAACCCAATAAAATGTTTTTAGCGATTGGTCTGTGTGAACAGAATATCTCAAGAACGGAACATCGTACAAACATGAAACTTTAAACTTAAGTTAGATACCACTACCGGACCCAACATGAACATTTTCATCAAATTCGGTCAATTGGAATTAGTAGTTTATTCGTGTAATTTTTCACTTTTTTGCGATGTTCTAAGAAACGGGTCCTACAATTTTTTTTTAAAATCGCCTCTTTATTAAATTATTTATGCTTTACAATGTAGGGTAGGCGTCATGTCTGCTAAAATTCTTAAGAGAGGCTGTTCTCACGTAAAAAAAACTTTTTTTTTTAAGATTGTGCCTTTGATATGCATTTTAGCGCAAAAATGTATATAATAAAAATTGTAGACAATTAAAAACTCTACAACTTTTATTTCAAATATTTTTTGTATAATGCTTATTTTAGCGGTAATTTGCAATTTTTTTGTTTTTTCTCACAAAAATGTAAAAAATTGATCTTTTTACAATTTCACGATAAAAGTGTATATAATAAATAGGAAATTAAAAGATCTACAACTTTTATTTACAGCATTTTTCTCTATAGAGGCTAGTTAATCGTGAAATAGTGATTTTTCGTATTTTTAAGCCAAACTGTTGGATTTTCATTTTGCGTCTTTCACTCATGATTAAAATTAGGTTATGTTAATTGAGGCAAGTTTTTTTGTTTATTTCTAATGTTTTATTAGTATTGTTAGATTATATAGTTCATTATTTCCATTGGCAAGAGAAAGTTGTGCGAATGTTTCACTCCAGATTTTATAAATTTATTGATCGGTACTTAAAACATCAGTCATGATTTGATGTATGCCTAACAGTTTCATTTATAAAAGTACTTTTGAAAGTACCGGGTGAGCATAAAGTCTTGCCCTGATTATAAAAATTTATTGCAGAATAACTGTTTGACATAATAATTTAAATTTGATGCTGTTACATAGGTTAGTGTTAATAGTTTTTTTTTAAGATTACTTACATTAGTAAACTTCAACGTGTGCCCCCTTGGTAGCTCGGAGAATGTCGAAGCGGTATTCCAGTTCCCGCCAGGTGTTTTGTAACATGTGTTCTGTCACAGTACCCACAGAAGCTTGTATCCTAGCCTTCAGTTCGTCAACGTCAGCAACTGGTGTGGCGAAGACGCTATCCTTGATATAGCCCCAGAAAAAAAGTCAAGGGGAGTAATGTCTGGAGAGCGGGATGGCCAGGGTGTTGGACCATCCCTTCCAGTCCACCGATCCGGAAATGTTTCATCACGGAAAACACCATTAACGCTAACATTTACTTAGATGTTTTGCAACAGTTCATTGCACCACAGTTAGAAGAATATCAACCATGGATAATTTTCCAGCAAGATGGGGCACCGCCCCACTGGGCTTTGTAGAGCGTAATTTCTTGGATGAAACATTTCCGGATCGGTGGATTGGAAGGGATGGTCCAACATCCTGGCCACCCCGCTCTCCAGACATTACTCCCCTTGACTTTTTTTTCTGGGGCTATATCAAGGATAGAGTCTTCGCCACACCAGTTGCTGACGTTGACGAACTGAAGGCTAGGATACAAGCTGCTGTGGTTACTGTGACAGAACACAAGTTACAAAACACCTGGCGGGAACTGGAATACCGCTTCGACATTCTCCGAGCTACCAAGGGGGCACACGTTGAAGTTTACTAATGTAAGTAATCTTAAAAAAAACTATTAACACTAACCTATGTAACAGCATCAAATTTAAATTATTATGTCAAACAGTTATTCTGCAATAAATTTTTATAATCAGGGCAAGACTTTATGCTCACCCGGTATATTGTTGTCATTTTTTAATCAGCGTGTACACATTTGAAAATAATGCGCAGGCTCAGTGACGTCATTATTTATTTACTTGACATATCTTTCTTGCAATGAATAGAGTATAGTTCCATTGGCAAAACTTATGTAGCGCTCAACTTGTAAATTTTATATAAAATCCATCCCGGAACTTTTTGAACATACCATGTTAAACACTTGTAAATAATTTTAAGTAAATTTCAAAATAAATTAATAATGACATGAATTTTATAATTTTACCTACAGGTGACACTAGTTAAAGGCCATGGTAAAATAACCGGTGCAAATGAAGTAACCGCTTTACAGCCAGGTGGTCAAACTGAAGTCATTAAAACTAAAAATATTCTTATCGCAACTGGTTCTGAAGTTACACCATTCCCCGGTATCGAGGTAAGTTTAATCGTTTTATTGTTTTTTCATTTAGTTACTCATTTGTAAACATTTATTTCGTGGACGATTAATTAAGTGGAACGCCCTATTTACCAAATAACATATGAGATTGGCATCCTTGAATTTGAAGATATGTAACATTAACTGCTAAAAAGATTTGAGTACTTCATAAACAAATTAACAACAAATATTTACTTACTTCAAACATATTGCACCGTCAGGCTTAACCATATTACCAAATAAACTGAATTCAATGCGCTATGTAAAAAAAACAAACCTTACCTCACCAAGAATACGGTGCAGGCTTCCATTCCCAGGACAGACCCTCTTTAAATGAGCTTAACACACACAAATGACTTCAACTTCTTAAGGACCACATTTGGAAGTAAATAAAAAAAATTATGTGTTAACTGATTTTAATTAAAATAAAATTTAAAGAAAGTCTTATGAGCTACAAATAAAAATTTATGACTCTACACACATATAAAATAGAAAAGTGGTACCACAGTAAAATAAATAAAAAAGAATATAAAACTAATTGATTTAAATTTCACCACAAATACGCCATGGTGTTGGCATAACCCAATCACTGAAGAAGTAGAAAAACCTTGATAAGATGACTACGACGAAATTGTTGACCAGATTGTTAAAAGAAGGAGACCAGGGATTGACCAAATGTTGACTAAAAATTGACCAAAAGTTTTTCAAAAGTTGACCAAGAGGGTTTTTCTGAAAATAACAAGTCCTGTAGTTTACAAAATACTAAACAGACATTTTTACCCCCCAAATAACGTGATTTTTATAACTCCCTATTTTTAAAATTAAAACTTTAATTACTATTCAAGCGTACAGTTTTACTGACCCTAGATTTTAGAATTTCTTTTATTATATGGTATTTATAACAAATGCAAACAACATTAACAAACAATAATGCCCCAAAGAATTTACCCAATAATAACTAAAAACTCACACCCCAAAATTACGTAAGATTACCCAAAAAAATCAAATATAAAAATAGTTAACCCATTGACCTACGAATTGTTTTGTACTGTTGGTGGCCTTACAGTTGGATTTAGTTTGCATAAAATGGTACTATATTGTAAATAGAGAATACGTTTTTTTTTCTTTTAACCAATTCTCTTAATTTTTTTTCATTTTTTAAGAATTTAGTAACCATTTAGACCAAAGAATTACTTTTATTGTCTTTGAAATAATTTTTTTCTACAAATTTTTAAACCATTTTTTTCTTGTAAATGAAATTTTTTAAAAGTTTTTTAATAGTAACTTAGAAATTTATAATTCTCTATTAAAACTTATATAAGTGCCATCCAGAGAATTCTTTTTTCTACAAAACTATTAAAAATTTTTTAAAATTATTTAATAAAAAAAAAGTTGTCGTATTTTCTAATCACCGATCATTGCCGTTTTCACTTATTTACACATCAATATCCTGTCGGTAATGAAATTAATATTTAAACATGCAGAGATTTATTAAATTGTTAAAAATTATTGAATTAATAATATTGAATATTATAACTTGATATAAAACACCAAAAAATACGATAAATAACCTAAAAACTCTTTTAACAAACACGCATTTACAGAATGTAAACAAACGCCGTTTTTCAACACACGGTTATTTTGGTCATGAAATTATAACTGTACACTTGCACGAACTCTATTGGTAAATATATGAAAATAAAGCAAAAATTATGTAGTTTTCGTTAGTGCTGCTACTTAAGGAAGTTTTTAAAAACTACGTAGACAGGACTAAAGTACGAGGACGTTGAATCGCCGTCATTATATGCCAATGTGTTAAAAGAGTTAAGTAAAAAAAAAAAAAAATTATTAGCACCAGTGTGATCTATATAAAACCCAATTTGAAGTTAAATAAATTTTCCCAAATTACGCGAGCAAAAGACTTATACAAAATACACAAAAAACAGAACACAAAACAAAACTTAAACTTACTCAACAATCCATTATGCATTTCAAGAATTTGGAGTCCAAATCATTGCTCGATTTGAATTAAATATACATTTAAAAAAAAACTTTAGAAAAATAGCAACAGCGTATTGATTTAGTAGACAAAATTACAAGTCAAACAACACTTTTAACTAATTTTAGCCATCTTTGGCAACACGCCTTGAGAGCGATGCATATTTCATGATGCAAAACAACCAATCAAAATGAAACAGCTGAAGACAACATGAAAAAGTCACGTACACCATCCCAGTTCGTTCACCTTCGAAATAGTCGATCACTTAAAAAAGACAGACAAAATGCCTAATAGAACAAAACAAAATAACCTTTAATATTGAGAAATACAAAACTACATGGATAAAAGAACTGAAATCTAAATTCAATAATACATTTTTTTTTGTCATCAGTCTCGACTGGTTTGATGCAGTTCTCAACCCTGTTCTATCTTGCACAAGTCGTTTCATATCTACATACCTGTAACACCCTACATCTTTTGTAATTTGCTTTATATATTCTAATCTTTGCCTCCCTCTACAATTTACTCCCTAAATATTACCCTCCATTATTAATAGCCTAATATCTGGATGTCTTAGGATATGCCCCACTAGCCTATCCCTTCTTTTGGTAAGATGCTTCCATATACTTCTTTTTTCATCCACTCGCCTAAGAACCTCTAAATTACTTATTTTGTCCACCCACCTAATCTTTAACATTTTCCTATAACACCACATTTCAAAAGCTTCTATCCTCTTCTTTTCTACAGCCCCTATCACTCACGTTTCACTTCCGTATAATGCTACACTCCAAACATAATGTTTTAAGAAATTTTTCGTAATCTGTAAATCAATGTTTGTAGTCAGTAAGCTTTTTTTCATTTCAAAGGCTTTTCTAGCTTGAGCAATTCTACTCTTGATATCACTTGTGCTTCTACCATCCTTTGTTATTTTACTCCCTACATAGCAGAATTCCCGAACTTCCTGTATGTTTTCGTTGCCTACTTTTAAATTTCCCATCTCTTCTAAACCACTCTTGCTGCTGCACAACACTTTAGTTTTATTCTTATTAATTTTCATGAAGTAATCCTTTTTCAAGATCTCATCCATTCCATTTACGGCATCCTCTAGTTCTTTCTTTGTCTCTGCTAATACTACTATATCATTGGCGAATCTCAGCATTTTTATTGTTTCTCCTTGAATTTTTTATTCCTGTGTCAAATTTCTCCTTTACTTCATTTATAGCCTCTTCTATATACAAGTTAAAAAGTAGTGGTGACAAAGAACAACCTTGTCGTACACCTTTTCTTACAGCAGCCTCTTTTTCATACCCCTCGATTCTCAAAACAGCCGTTTGATTCTTATACACACTGTAGATAACGTTCCTTTCTTTGTATTTAATTCCTAGCCTTTTCAAAGTTTTAAACATTTTACTCCAGTCCAGATTGTCAAATGCTTTCTCTAAATCTACAAATGCCATATAAGTAATTTTATTTTTCTTTATCCTTTTCTCAATAATCAGTCTCAGAGCCAATATTGCATCTCGAGTTCCCATTCTCCTTCTAAATCCAAATTGGTCATTGTCCAATACTTCTTCTACTCTGTGTTCTATTCTCCTGTATATAATTCTTGTCAGTATCTTGGATGCATGGCATGTTAATAATAATAATACATAACCAACGTATTAAAATCTTTTCAATAATTCAAAATTCAAAACGAAATATAAAATTACAACCAGTAAGAAAGTCTAATAAAATTCCAAACAACACACACTGAGCAACAATCGAGACAAAAATATTTAAGAAACATCAGAATCACAAAGTAAAGTAAAAAATTAATAATAACGGCAAGAAATATATACAGTCTAGCCATAAATATTGTCCAATGTTGAAAGTGAGGGAAATTTTATTTTCCCTACCATGGCAACACTGTTTGAGCAAGTTTGTACATGAAAATAGTCTAGTAGCTAATTGTGTCTGCAATACTATTGCAGTTTAACAATGGACTGGTCAGAAAATCACACTTGCATTACAGTTATCGGTTTGCATAAGGTGGGAAAGAACGGTAAACAAATCTTTTCCATCCTTAAGTCTCTTAATATCAGTCAGAAGTTTGTTTATCGTACTATTCAACATTTTAACGAGACTGGTGATGTGTTAGATCGACCTCGGACTGGGCGTCCCCGCACTGCACGTTCAAAACAAATAGTTGAAGCTGTAAGAAGCCGCATACGTAGAAACCCAATCCGTAAGCAAACAATCCTTGCTCGTGAAATGAAAATTGCACCACGCACTGTTTCTCGCATTTTACGCGATGATTTACGTTTGAGAGCATACATAAAGGTATACCGGACACCTTTTAACCGATAAACTGAAGCAAATTCGGTACAAACGATCGAAGAAACTCATTCGCGAATTTGGCTCTGGTCGCTACCAGGACATTTTGTTTACCGATGAAAAAATTTTCACAGTTGAAAAGACTTACAACAAACAAAATGACCGTGTCTACGCTAGAAGCTCTTATGAAGCCAAAGAAAAGGTTCCGAGGATCCAACGAGGTTATCATCGCGCTTCTGTGATGGTTTGGTGGGGGGTTTCGTATCACGGTGCCTCCCACATTCATTTTTGTGAAAAAGGCGTTAAAATCTCGGCAAAAGTTTGCCAAGAGATGCTGACGGATGTGGTTAAACCTCTGAACACGACATTGTTCAAAAACAAGCCATGGGTATTCCAGCAGGATTCTGCTCCAGGACATAAGGCAAAGACGACACAAAGATGGCTTGAGAACAACGTTCCGGCGTTTATTCGTGCTGAAGACTGGCTATCTGGAAGTCCCGATTTAAATCCGCTTGATTATTGCTTGTGGTCATTGTTGGAACAGAAGGCATGTTCGAAACCTCACCGCAATGTCGAGGCCTTAAAGACTTCCCTGACGAAAGCAGTTACTGAAATTCCTCTCGAAACGCTGCGTACAGTGATAGATGGACTTTATTCCGCATTTGAAGTTATGTGTAAAAGCTAAAGGAGGCCATTTTGAATGAATTTTACATGAATAAACAGGTATTTTGTCACTGATTTAAATGGTGTTTTTATTTTTCCCTAGCTCTATTTGTTCTCTAAATATCTGTGTTTAACTGGTGGACAGTATTTATGGCTAGACTGTGTATATGTTACAATATGTTAAAAGTAGCGATGTGCTGATTCAAAAATGCTATTTCTCTCTAAACCGCTCTAAAATAATCGAGTGCACTTCGACACATTCACTCTTTGTTTGTAGTTTTACGTTATAAAGAAACTGTAAAAAATGAACAAATTTCACATGAGCAGCAGTATGGATGTATAACGTACTTCAATTTATTCACCATGTAAGTCCAATTTTGTGAACTGGTTGTGTGGAATCAAGATTGGCTTCTTCCATAGTTTGATAAGTGATTCATTTGTACTCGTTCCTATTTCGGGTATCCATTTTCGTATTAAAAATGAGTGGTTGGTCTCCTATGTATAACTAAGATTAGATTTGTGTAATTTATTTTTTTACTTTCTCTTGCCTGTATGAATATATTTAGGAAGGAAAGTATTGTTTTCATGTTGTTTTTTAAAAATCAAGTTTTCACCGGATCTACACGTTTTCAGACCCCTGAACTCAAAAAACATGTTTTTAGCGATTGGTCAGTGTTTGTGTGCGCGCGCGCGCGCGTGTGTGTGTGTGTGTGAACAAAATATCGCAAGAATGGAACATCATACGAACTTGAAACTTAAAATTTAAGTTAGGTACTATTAGAGGACCTGACGCGAACATTTTCATCAAAATCGGTCAACTGTATAAAATTGAGTTTTACACAAAAGACTGAAGATGTAACATCTATAAATTTAAAAAAAAATTTAGTTTCAAATGGTATAATATATTCTGATGGTGGTGGATCCACCGAAACACATGTAAGTGATTAATATAAAATCTGGTGTGAAACACGTACGACTTCCTCTTTCCAATGCCAATAATTAACAATAAACCCTAACATTAGAAATAAACAAAAAACTAACCTAAAAAAACATCACCTTATTTTAATCATGAGTGAAGGACGCAAAATGAAAATGAACCTCAGTTTGGCTTAAAAATACGGAAAATCACTCTTTCATGCTAAACTAGGCTCTGTAGAGAAAAATTCACTAAATGAAAGTTGTAGATCTTTTAATTTCCTATAAATTTTATTATATACACTTTTGTCATAAAATGCATACTAAGACTAAAATCTTAAAAAAATAGATTCTTTACAGTTTTTGTGACAAAAAACAGAAAATTGCAATTACCGCTATACTAAGCGTTATACAAAAACATGTTTGAAATAAATGTTGTAGGATTTTAAATTCTCTACAACTTTTATTATATAAATTTTTACTCTAAAATGCATATTAAAGTCGCAATATTTAAAAAACAATATTTTTTCGAGAAACAACCTTTCCAAGAATTTCAGCAGCTATGACGCCTACCCTATCTTGTAGAGCATAAAAAATTTAGTATATGAGCCGATTTTAAAAAAAAATTGTTGAAGCTGTTTGTGAGAAAATCGCAATAAAGTGAAAAATGACACAAATAAACTACTACTTCCAGTTGACCGATTTTGACGAAAATATTCATGTAGGGTCCTTTGTGGTATCTAACTTAAGTTTCAAGTTCGTACAATGTTCTGTTCTTGAGATATTCTGTTCACACACAGTTTTGGGTTCAGGGAGTCTGAAAACGTGCATATCCAGTGAAAAGTCGATTTCGAAAAATTGACATGAAAACAACACTATATATTCATTTAGGCAAGAGAAAGTAAACATAAAGGCAGCTTAAAAAAAGGTTAGTGAAATTTATTATTTAAAATAGTATTTAAAGTGTTATTTAATTATATTTGTATTATAATTTTCCTCTTTTCTTTCTCATTTATGTGAATTACATTCAGTATTTTTCCAAGAATAATCTCGTTTAGAAAACTGTCAATATGTATTTTGACTACGAGGATTAAATGTTTTCTAGGTGAAATTAATGCACAAATTATGAAGTTTGTACTTATGTTTATCTGTAGATTGATGAAAAGACTATTGTATCATCAACTGGTGCTTTATCACTTGAAAGTGTACCGAAAAAATTAATAGTCATCGGAGCTGGTGTCATTGGCCTTGAACTTGTAAGTTGGTTATCATTAATTTTATCTATTTAATTGGTTTGTTTTGTTTATCTATATTGTAATAAATATAATGAGTATATGTGTCATTCAGTGTTTTTAATATTAAAAATCTCTTTCATGAGAACGCGTCTCATGGTTCGTGGCAATTTTGAAAAAGGCTGAACTGTGGCAGAAACCATTAGTGATTTCTGTATCTACTCTTTAAGAGGATATTGAATATACTATTTTTTTTTACAAATTCCAACTTTGATTTCTTGACTTCTGGTTTTGGGCCACTTCCGGTCAAACCCGGAACGTGAAACCCAATGATTTCTGTACCTACAATTCATGAGGAATCAAATGATATTATTTGTATTTACAAATTTCGACTTTGATTTCTTGACTTCTGGTTTTTGGCCACTTCCAGTTGAAACTGGAACTTAAGACCCAGTGATTTCTGTATCCACTCTTCAAGAGGAATCAAATGACCTATTTTTGTTTCTAAATTCCGACTTTGGATTTTTGACTTTAGGTTTTGGGTCACTTTTGGTCGAAACTAGCACTTCAAACCCAATGATTTTTGTTTCAACTATTTAAGGAATCAAATGACACCATTTTAGTTTCCAAATTCCGACAGATGTTTTGGCTTTCGGTCAAAACCAGAACTTCTAACCCGATTATTTTTGTATCTACTCTGTAAGATACTCTTTCAGGTTGTTACCGTAAACTGAGATGTCGGTTTCTCTAAAACATGGTCGGACTATTCACAGTGCTGAATGAAATCGACTATACAGTATAATAAAATGTTGTGAAGTTGAAGCTAAACAAAAATGCCTTTCCGTGCCTCTCAACAAAAGCCATGAGTGATCGGCTAACTACTGTGATGTTTTTCTTTCCACAGTTTGAAATATGAATAAGGAAGTTAAAGACATGTTATTGCTAATTCTTCTTCAGCAACAGTTTTGTTAACATTTAGTAAAAAAAAAAGAAACGGCCAGAATGTAGGAATGTCTGCCTCATCCGACAGCTTTCATTGAAATTTGTATAGTAGTTGCACGATGGTGAAATGTAGTGTCTCACTGTTAAGATTGGCAGCACTGTCAGATTTTCTCTTCCCTTCCTCACAGCCCATCCATGCACAAAAGGTATTATCATGACTCAAGTAACTTTATCAATCTTGATTTTTTTGTAAGCACATTCTAATGGAAGCTGTTGTTTTATTAAATTGTTTTTAGGGTTCTGTATGGGGCAGACTTGGTGCCGAAGTGACTGCCGTTGAATACCTGGGAACAATAGGAGGCGTTGGTATCGATGGAGAAGTATCAAAAATCTTCCAAAGGGTGTTAGCCAAACAAGGTACGGTCGTGGTACTTTTTATGTATCACTTATTGTTCACTACATTGCAACTAGTCCTTACAAATCTAAAAATATTGTGACACTTATCGCTAAGGTCCGTTTCGGGATCTAGGTAATTAAATAATTAATACACTAAAGTTTAAAATTACAAGTATTTATTACAACTAAAAGATTTACAAAATAAATAATAAACTAATTATAATGAAGTAATATAATAAATAACTCAAATAATCTACTTAGTACTACTTACAAACAATTAAACAGAATGCACATACACAAAAATTTTACACAACGCTCATACACAAAAAAACAATAACAATAGTTGACCAATACAATCCCCGGGACACGTTGTCCTTCCCTAACATACCAATAGCACTCGCAATAAACCCTCGTCAAAGATCAAACGAATACTAACTCACCGACCGCACTTGAGGCTCTATTTATATAGGTGGTTCAAAGAGATTTCTCAAAAGACACAGAGATTCGATGTAATAATAAAATACAAAAACCTTTTTATTAGTTCTGGAGAAATCTTAACTAATGTAAACAAGCCATAATAGAATAAAAGGTGTTACAGGTAACCAACCGACTCTTTCACAAATAGTTGTACAACAAAGACCCTACCTTATTATACACGGCTCTTTTTAAATATCCTTTTATAACTAACCCTATTGTTACTTTGTCACTCTATTATTTACTATTTAACATTGTATGAATCCTCGATCCAGAACCTTCTCGCACATACATTCCCTTTCGATATCATCACAATATTTATTAACTTTACTAACAAAAAATCTGGTGTGAAACACTCACACTACTTTTTCGTGCCAATGTATATAATGAACAATATAACCTAACATTAGTAATAAAACTTTAGAAATAAACAAAAAAATTAAACTCAAAAAACATAACCTAATTTTAATCATAAATGAATGATGCAAAATGAAAAGAACCTTAGTTTGGCTTAATAATGCGGAAAATCACTCTTTCATGCTAAACTAGGCTCTGTAGAGAAAAGTACTTACAATAAAAGTTGTAGATCTTTTAATGTCCTAAAATTTCATTATAAATACACTTTTGTTGTTAAATGCATACTAAGGCCGAAATCTTAAAAAATCCAATTTTTTTACAGATTTTCATGAAACAAAACAGAAAATCACCAATTACCGCCAAACTAAGCGTTTTACAAAGAAATGTTTGAAATAAAAGTTGTAGATTTTTAAATTGTCTACAACTTTTATTATGTACAGTTTTGCGCTAAATGCGTATTGTGGCTACCGTCTGGAAATGATGGAAAGAATTTGCTTGATGCTTAAGTAAATTGAGGCAGCAGGATGAAGTTTTGGAAGCCTCAGCATGATAATTTGGATCGGGTCATGCTGCAGTGGTTTCAACTGCAGCGATATCCCACTTTCTGGGCCTCTGGTCGAAACAAAAGCAGAATTATTTGCATTGGAGCTTGGCATTGCTGACTTTAAAGCATCTGAGGGTTGTAATTCTGGGTATAGGTATCAGACAAACTAATGTCCCATAGCCGAGCGAGTGAGAGGGAAATATGTGGCATAAACGCATGCGCCAAAGGTCTCTACCATTATAATCCAGATCTGAAAACATACTACAGTCGTTATCTTGCTTGTTAGTGCACTGCGTGCATAAACGCTTGCTCACAACAGTGAATAAGATTAAAGACAACGTTATTGGAACGGTGCGTATGGTTTGTGTGAGTGAGAGCGTTATGCATTCTCTCACTCCCGCGGCTAGGGGACTTTAGTTCATCTGAATACTGTATTTGTGTGTGAATGTAAGGTGTTAACTTAATTTTGAAATGTATTTGTTCAAAATTTGGTTCCTCTCTGTATAAGGATCTCTCTTTATAACGATTGAAATGCCTAGGCCCTTGGATATCGTTATATAGAGAGAGGAATGTGTGTTTTATTATTTACATTAGTAAAAGAAAGTCGTGTGATTGTTTCACACCAGATTTTTACTTTCTCTTGCCTATATGAATACATAGGAAGGAAAGTATTGTTTTCATGTCGATTTTTCGAAATAGAGTTTTCACTGGATGTACACGTTTTCAGACCCCCTGAACTCAAAAAACATGTTTTTAGCGATTGGTCTGCGTATGTGTGTGAACAGAATATCTCAAGAAGGGAACATCGTACAAACTTGAAACTTAAGTTACATACCACTACCGACCCGACACAAACATTTTCATCAAAATCGGTCAACCGGAAGTAGTAGTTTATTTGTGTTTTTTACTTTTTTTCAATTTTCTTAAAAACTGGTCTTACGAGTTTTTTAAAAATTGCCTGGTTTGTTAAATTTTTTATGCTCTACAAGATAGGGTAGGCACCATGTCTGCTGAAATTCTTGGTGAGGCTGTTTTCACGTAAAAAAATTGTTTTTGTAAGATTACGGCTTTAATATGCATTTTAGCGCAAAAATTTATACAATAAAAAATGTAGAGAATTTAAAATCCTACAACTTTTATTTCAAACATTTATCTGTATAACACTTAATTTAGCAGTAATTAGCGATTTTCTTTTTTTTTTCCTCACGAAAATGTGTGAAAAATCGATTTTTTTAAGATTTTGGCCTTAGTATGCATTTTACGACAAAAGTGTATAAAATCAAATTTATAGGAAATTAAAATATCTACAACGTTTATATAAAGCATTTTTCTCTACACAGTCTAGTTTAGCGTGAAAGAGTGATTTTCCGTATTTTTTTGTATTGAATATGGATTTTGGAAACATTTTTAATGCGGGTAATTGTAGTATAAACTTGTAATACATCCTCAAATCATTGTAATAAAAAATCGTTTTTTTTAACAGGTATGAAATTTAAATTGGGAACAAAAGTGACTGGCGCAAGAAGAGAAGGCGGGTAATATTAAAGTTAGTGTTGAAAACGTAAAAGATCCTTCGAAAAAGGAAGATGTAAGTATTTTTAGTGGTTGTTGATTTTATTTTTATTTATTTATTTTCTTTAGTTAAATAATACCGGGTGTGTAAAAAGTCTGTTACCTGTTAATTTTTTTGTTAAATAGCTTATTGTAGCGAAGAATAAGCAGTGAGAATCAGTAGAGATACAATAAATGAACTTTTTAAGTACCTGAAATTTATGTCCGCCATCTTGGATTCCATCATATTAAATCTCTCTTTTTTTTAGATTTATGACATGATTTTGATGTAAAATTCCAAAAGAACACAATGATGAAACCCATTTAACGATATCTTTCACTGTTCTTTAGATATTAGCCATTAAAATGTCCAGTTCGGCCAAAAACGCTTTCGCCAATCTCTGTCTACATTTATTATTTGCGGTAGAAAAACATAAATGACACATCATTTAACATCATCTTCTTACGCGAAAATCAATTCTGCAGTCCATTTAATAATATCTCTTCTTGTTAGTTGATTAAACGATAAGTTTTATCACAAATTTTGACAAAAGAATGCTTAAAAATTTGCTGTAAAAATTTTCATTTTATCAACTAACAAGGATAGATTATTATTAAATGGATTGCAGAATTGTTTTTTGTTTCATTTTGTTTAATTGTTTAAATTGTTGTGTTTCAATTGTTTAATTGTTGTGTTATGGTGACAATCATAAGCTTGTCCAATGTTGGATTTCATTCTTACTGCTGTTGTTTAATAATACAGTAAAACCTCACTAATTCGGACTAATTGGGGGGAAGTGAAGTCCGAATTATTGAAAGTCCGAATTATCGTGAATATTTGTTTGCATCTAAAAATTGAATAATTTAGGCAATTAAAATTAAAAAATAAACGTTACTTGTCTGAAATATCGATGTTTAATGAATTTACAGTACAGTATATTGAAAAACACACTAATCACTTAATAAAAAAGAAACTTAAAATTACTGTAAAGCACTAAGAATGAAATTAACGAGATTTGGACAAGAGATACGTATAACCGTAAGGTACAAAAACATGGTAACAAACTGCTGTATGAAATGTAGTATGGCGAAAACAGGGTTGAAGTTGATGGAAGAAACAATAGCGGGGTGGTGTGGGTTAATTCAACAAAGACATTATTGTTCTGAGCAGGTATAAGTATGGCCATAGTGCAATGACCTTAGGAAAGATATCCAAAATGTGGTAGCATTCATTTGTGCACAGTAGGCCTAGTAAGTTTTTTCATAACACACTTTCTGTGTAACCCGAGTAACCAATAATGTATTACAGGATGAAACAATTTTTATTAGACAGTTAAAAGCTATTATTTTTTGAAGTAGCACTTTAGTAATTTTTAACTAAAAAACTTCTAAAAAAATTAAAAAAGCTGCTCTTCTTGGAATAGTCCAAAATATCGCGGATTCCGAATTAGTGAAGTCCGAATTAGTGAGGTTTTACTGTATTATAATAAATTTAACAATTTATTATTATTTTTGTTATTATAAATATAACAATTAATAGCATAATAAAAATAATGAATAAGTAAAGAAAATTTATATATGCAGTGCTATTTAATTTTATAAAAACCACAGCTTTAATCAAATATTATGTTTTGATAAGATTAACGGAATAAGATGTAATAATTGTTACATTTATAAAAAAATAATATTATTGAACAACAACAGTCAGAATGAAATCCAACATCGGAAAAGCGTAGGATTGTCACAATGGTACAGTGTTTGACTAATTTTTCAAGGAATATTACGTAGATTTTGAAAATTGTTAGTTTTGATAAAAATTATTACAACCAAAATGGTAGAATTGAAGTCAAGTGCCTAGTAAGTGATTCACTACTGAAGCATGTAGAAACACCGCTACGCAGGTATAGGGGTGCTCCGCACGCACGCATTTATGTGTAAGGGTCCATTTATGATGTAGGTTCCACGAAGCTGTGGACGTAGTATAAGTTAGGATGCAGGAATAATTAAACATTTATCAGTGGATTGTTAACTTAACCGTATTTAATTTTTGCTTTCTCTTGCCTATATGAATATATAGGAAGGAAAGTATTGTTTTCATATCAATTTTTATAAATCGAGTTTTCACTGGATTACACATTTTCAGGCCCTCTGAACTCAAAAAACATGTTTCTAGCTATTGGTCTGTTTGTGTGTGTGTGAATAGAATATCTCAAGAATGGAACATCGTACGAACTTGAAACTTCAGTTAGACACCACTCAAAAACGGGTCCTACGATTTTTTTAAAAATCGCCTCATTTACTACGTTTTTTATGCTCTATAAGATAGGATAGGTGTCATGTCTGTTGAAATTCTTGGGGAGGCTGTTTTCTCATAAAAAATTGTTTTTTTAAGATTGCAACTTTAATATGCATTTAAGGGCAAATATATTTATAATAAAAGTTGTAGAGAATTTAAAATTCTACAACTTTTATTCCAAACATTTTTTTGTAAAATGCTTAATTCAGTGGTAATTAGCGAGTTTATGTTTTTTTCTTACGAAATCATGTAAAAAAAATTGATTTTTTTTTAGCTTAGAATGTGTTTTACAACAAAAGTGTATGATCAGATTTATAGGAAATTAAAAAATCTACAACTTTTATTTAGAGCATTTTTCTCTACAGAGCCTAGTTTAGCATGAAAGAGTGATTTTCCATATTTTTAAGCCGAACTGAGGTTGATTTTTGTTTTGCGTCGTTCACTCATGATTAAAATTTAGGCCATGTTTTTTTTCTGTATTTAGTTTTTTTTAATTTACGCCCCAATTGGAGCACTCAAGTCACTCATGGACATGCGTTCCTTGAGGAGTTAGTTGTGGCACCACACTGTTGTTTTCTTCGTTCCCACATCAATTTCATATTCCTTGACCTGGTGGCTCTCAATCTCTCTGCTACAGCTGCATTCGGCTGTCTTCTCTCTCTGAAAGGCAGTTGGGTTATCCTCTTTTCCCTTAGGATGGTCTTCTCTTCTCGTCTCTGGATCATTTCTTCATTTATATTCAAGTTCCTCATGTCTGACATGACTTCCTGTATCCATTTGTTTTGGATCTTATTCTTCATTTGGTAGTCAAGGAGCTGTTTAATGAGTCTTGAGTCAGGCAGTCTGCTAAGGTGACCAAAGAAAGCGACTCTCCTCTTCCTCATTGTGTCCAATATCGGCTCATTTTCCTTATAAACTATATTGTTGGGGATTATCCACCATTTTCCTTGGACTTGATGCTTGAAATTGATGGCTGTTCTTAATATTCTTCTGTCTATCTTTTGAAGTTTTTCCGTGGTTGATCGAGTGTTCAAGTTGAAAAGGGTCTTACAAGCATATGTAGCCTCTGGCTTGATTACAGAGTTATAATGCCTGATTTTGGAGTTAATTGATAGGGACTTCTTCATATATATGGGCCAGGTGATTCTTTGGGCCTGTTTTTTTGTTTTATTACTAATGTTAGGTTGTATTGTTAATTATTTGCATTGGAAAGAGAAAGTTGTGAGAGTGTTTCACGCCAGATTTTTAGTAGGATATTAATGTTCATAGTTACTTATCTCTTTTACACAAGAAAAATTATTAGATTTTAGTGTATTTAAGTTTTATTATTTTTTTTATATGTATTAAAATGAAATTTGTGTTTTAATGTGTTTTTTCAGTTAGATGCAGATGTGTTGTTAGTGTGTGTCGGCCGCAGACCGTATACTGTTAATTTAGGACTTGAAGAAATGGGAATCGAACGGGATGAAAAAGGACGCATTCCTGTTAACTCAAGGTTCCAAACTGTTATTCCTAAGTGAGTATCTTAAAAACTGAAAATCAATGTTTATTATCTATCTATAAATATTAACGATTTAGGAGAAATATTCTGTATGTGATGCGCTCGGGGAAAAGGGACCTTAGGGTGAAATTTCTCAAAACTGTTTTTTTAGCTTACTTTGTAGATAAAAAAAAACAGCTGAAAATAATGTTTTTTGTTTTAGAATCCTAGGTTTGATATAAAGAAAGCTACAATATATTAAAAATTACATAGTACATTCATCAATTTTCAGAAAATCCTTTTTAAAGTATTGTTATTATACACTCAAAGAAAAAAGAAGATAGTTACAAATACAGAGTGTTTCAGGAGGAATCTGCCGTACTGCACAAGCTTATTCCTTTTGTCAAAACAATGAAAAAAGTTCATATAAACATGGGTCCAGAAATGCTTCGTTGGTGAGTTATACAGGGTCAAAGATTTCACCTGAAATTCAACTCCCTCAGTGAAATTAACTCACACTGAAATGTTTAGGTTGTTAATTGAGTTTTTCAATTAGATAAGTTTTATATAAAATGAGCTTACAAATCGTATAAAACCTGTGTGATTTTCATAATTTGTATTTTGCGTGTTTCTTAATAAAATTGAATTTAAAAGAAAACTATTCCGTTTTCATTGACTTTATTTACATTATTTTTTTGAGAATAAAATTCTCTACAAGTTGTATTGAACATTTTTCTTTGTTTATAGGCAATTTAACAGAGTTATTCTATTCCAAACGCAAAAAAAGTGTGTTTTTGACCTTAACCTTTTTTGCTTTACTCTGATTTTATCCTGAACTATTGGAGATAAAGTTCTGGGACAGGTTTTATACGATTTGTCAACTCATGTTACATAAAACTTATCTAATTAACAAACTCAATTAACACCCTAAAAAATTCAGTATGAGTTAATTTCACTGAGGGAGCTGAATTTTAGGTGAAATCTTTGACCCTGTATAACTCGCCAACAAAGTGTTTCCGGACCCATGTTTATATGAACTTTTTTCATTATTTTGTTGAGAGGAATAAGCTTGTGCAGTATGGCAGATTCCTCCTGAAATACCCTGTATGATCATGTTTTTTAGCATACCATACAAATTAAAAGCTGCTGAAAAAATAGTTTTTGTTTTGCTATTCTAGTTTGAAAATATTAAAAAAAAATTCATGTTTTTGAAGATAATACTGATTCACGGAAAAAACTCAGCACGTATAGACTACATTCTACTTATACTAAAACAGATTAAAAAATAAAATCTTATTTACAATTATACAATTAAAATTACTTAAAACTATTAATATGAATTTAAATTTCTTTGATGTGTATTTCACTGTTTTACCTTGAGTATCTTTGTAAAAATTTACAAAATGTAATTTCTGTTAACAGTGTATTTGCGATAGGGGATTGTATTCACGGACCAATGTTGGCTCATAAAGCGGAAGATGAAGGCATCGTTTGTGTGGAAGGTATCGCTGGTGGACCAGTACATATTGATTACAACTGCGTACCATCGGTCATCTACACGCATCCAGAAGTCGGTTGGGTTGGCAGAAGTGAGGAAGATTTAAAGAATGATGTTAGTACCTAAAATGAGTGTGTATCTTTTTAAAATACAGTTGAATGTTGCCAATCCGACAGATATGAACGAGTTTAATTTACATAGACCTTATTTATGTCATTTTTTTTGGAATAAAATTCTCTACAATAATTTTCATTGTAACATTCACAATTTAACGAAGTTATTGTACGCTAAACTTAAAAAAACTGTATTTTCTAACTATGCTTTTTAATGTTTTCATGTAGTTTTCTTAAAAACTAAAAGCGATACAGTTCTGGGACTCATTTTTTAAAGTTTGCCAGGTTAAATACCATAAGAAATCATTTAAATTTCCCCTAAATTTACCTTCTCAAAATTTCAGTACATGGCTTTATTAACTTTTTGCTCAAGCATTATGGCGAAATGTTTTGCCATGCATAACTCGCTATCAAAGCATTTTCGGACCTATTTGTATATGAACTTATTTTCTTACCATCATCAAAAGAACGATGGCGCAAAATTTGGAGCAGCTTTACACAATTAAATTTAGTGTTAATTACCCACGTTTCACTCCAGTATAAAGCTACACTCCAAACCTAGTGTTTTAAAAAACTTTCCTAATCTGTAAGTCAATGTTTGTAGTCAGTAAGCTGTTTTTCATTTCAAAGGCCCTTCTAGCTTGAGCAATCCTGCTTTTGATATCACACTTGTGCTTCAACCATCCTTTGTTATTTTACTACCTAGACAGCAGAATTCCCCAACTTCCTGTTCGTTTTCGTTGCCTACTTTTAAATTTTTCATCTCCTTTAAACCACTATTGCTACTGCACAACACTTTCGTTTAGTTCTAATGAATTTTCATGGAAGTAATCCTTTCTCATGATCTTATCCATTCAATTGAAGATATCCTGTAGTTCTATTTGTCTTGGCTAGGACTAACATATCATCGGCAAATCTCAGCATTTTTATTGTTCCTCCTTGAATTTTTATTCCTTCGTCAAATAGTTATATTGTATTTATAAATTTTATTTAAACAGTTTGTCTATAATTTTTCCGTTACTGTTTCAGGGAGTAGAATTCAAAATTGGTAAATTCCCATTTGCAGCCAACAGCAGAGCGAAAACAAATAATGAAACTGATGGTTTCGTTAAAGTACTAGCTGATAAGGTTTCTGATAAAATCCTTGGTGTGCATATCGTTGGACCAGTAAGTTGATTAATTATAAAAATCATCAGTACGTATTTTATGTGGGTAATTCAAAGATAAACAGGATTTTATTTAAAAAAAAAAAGATTGAGATGAAAGGATTTTATCGCAGATCGTACAATGAAGCTGGCTGCGTCCGGAGTTAATTGTGTATGCTTTTAATTTAGTTAATTTGCATGCTTTTGTCGTCTTCAAATCGTTGCTTTCCTACAGCTTTTAAAGCAGTCCAAACAAATAGAAGTTGCAAGGTGATTAGTCTGGGCTGTAAGGAGGGTGATTAAGTGGAGTCCAGTGCATTTCCTGTAGTTTGGAGACCTTTTGAGCTGCAGTATGGCAGTACGCTTTAAGTTCCATAAAAAAAAGATGATATTTTCCCTGATTTTGTCTCGCCTTATTTATTGGATGAGCACTGTCACTAAAACTGATGACCGATTAACAATCAAACACTAAGAAAAAGAAAGAACTAGCTTCTTTTCTAACTGATGGAGAAACACTGATGCTATGTGCATGTCAAAAGCGGTGAGGAGGCAAAGCAGCATGTAAAACCACCTGCACTATACGATATGTACCTTCACCTCCATATCCACTTTCTCCTCCACCTTCTTACGATACGCCTACCATGAGACTGATTAGATACATTTTTTAATGATTTACTGAAGTTTCCGATTACATAATTAAAGAACATATAGGCAACTATGCCGTTATAATTGCACAGGTTATTATAAAATCCTGGTAATAGTCGAATATTTAACTATCGAATATGATAACAAGACTAAAATGATGTTCAAGTAGTGAATCAACCAAAAATAATTTTGTCCACCATGATTTTCTTAATATAATACAAGATTTTAATGTGCAAGTTATCAGGAAAGTAAGTTTATAAGGCACGTAGTTCTTGCAGGAGAAGTTGACGTCAAATGAGGAGACCAGTGCATTTCCTGTAGTTTGGCGACCGTTAGAGCTACCGTATGGGGTCTGGCATTGTCATGGAGGAGGATGACCTGTCGAATCGGTTGGTCTAGTCTTCTGCGCCAATATACATCCCTCACCTTGTTCAACCGGTCACAGTAATAAGGAGCATTGATTGTGCGTCACTCATGCAAAAAATTAATGAGAAAAATGACTCACCGGTCGAAAAAAACGACCTAAAGAACCTTACCAGCTTACAGCCGAATTTTGGCTTTCACTGGGGCTGCTTCCCCTTTCCTGTGTGTTAATGGAGTCATAGCTCTTCTTCTTCTTATCTTTCCCTGTCCGACCGGAGGTTGGCAATCATGATGGCTATTGAAATCTTGGACACCGCGCCTCTGAACAGCTCCGCAGAGGTACAACAAAACCAGTCAAAAGATTCTTTAACCAAGAAATTATTCTTCCTACATCTCTTTTCCCTGGATCTTGCCTTGTATTATCAAATGAAGCATTTCATGTGTTGGTCCACGCACAATTGACCCAGAAATTCCATTTTCCATTTTTGGATGATGTAAACAAGTTCTTTTTCTGTTCCCATTCTCCACAAGACTCTCTTGTTGGTACTTTATCTGTCCAGTATTTTTAGTGCACGCCTGTATGACCAAAGCTATTTATATTTCTCCAAATCTATTTTTAATCTATTCTATTTCTCAAATCTATTTCTCCTGATAGCCTATTCATTTTCTTCAATGTCCAAGCTTCTGCGCCATGGATATTCGCGAGTGATAGCTTGGTTTGGTATTTTGGCTGAGAACCCCCTTATTATACCCATCTAGCAGGAGAAGTGTATAGCTTGAGTTGCAGCTCGTGTAGTTGGAAGGAATGCAATGCTTTGTTATAGTAGTGGGAGAATGAATGAGTTAGTACTGTGTTTCACTGCTACTGCATTTGTAGTGGTAGCGTGTACTAACTAGACTAAAAAAACATTCTTATCATCTGGCACATTAATTTAACAAATACCTACCGGGTTATTAACTTGGTCGGATTCATAATATTTAACTTACCAATTTATATCAATATATGTACATAAATGAATGTAATAAATACAAACAAATATGTTATATATGGAAAGTTTGAATACAAATGTTTTGTATCAGAGTAATACAACAATCGTTCTCCCAGCATGCATCACTCATTCATTATACCTCACCCATACCCTTCACCCTGCAACTATACGGAGCTTGGAACTGCACAATACTAAAATTTTGTATTTATTTTTTATTACTTTTAATTAATAAATTATTTTTTTTTTAGAGTGCCGGTGAGTTAATTAATGAAGCGGTATTAGCTATGGAATACGGTGCGTCTTCAGAAGATGTTGCTAGAGTTTGTCATGCCCATCCAGTAAGTAAAACATATTATTTGTTGGTATGGCTGTTTAGAAAGTAAAAACAGTTTGGGTAAGGCTGTTTAGAGAGTAAACAGTTAGGGAAACCACAATATTTTTTTTTTGTGATCTTCATTCAGATATACTTTCTGTTATTGTATAATGGGCTGTGAGGAAAAGAAGTGAAAATCTGACAGTGCTGCCAACCTCAACGGTGTGACACCACTACATTTCACTACCATGCATTTAATACATAATTTTTTAAACTAGTTTATTGGCAAGAAAATGTTTTTTCATAAACCTTGTATAAGAAAAAATCGGACCTGTAATATTGCCTGTAGCTTAATTACATGACTAGAAAGATTTGATTTTCAGTAATTACCAGGACATCACCGGGAAGATTTGGACACAATAAAACAAGAAACTACGAGAAAACTAAATAGGCTAACTGCCGAGGAATTCCAAGGGTGCTTTAATTAGTGGAAAAGAAGATGGAATAAGTGCACAGCAACAAATGGAGAGTATATGAAGGGAACAAAATCGAGTAGACTAAATTTTGCAAAATAAAGTTTTTATGGGCTCAGTTGGCGTATTTATTGGACAGACCTCGTATTGCTTCTTCATTGTCTTTAACTTCCTTCTTTATATTTTGAATGTGAAAAGGAAACATTACAGTAGTTAGCCGCGTGCTCATGGCTTTTGTTAAGAGTTACAGAAAGGCATTTTTGTTTATCTTCAACTTCACAACATTTTATACACTGCATATTAGATTTTGTTTAGCACTGTGAATAGTCTGATGAAAGTCACAGAGAACAGCTGTGACCAAAACAAACATTATTTTTGGTGTACTCAAAAATATCAATGTTAGTAAGAATTAGTGAAGAGCATTTACTGTTTCAACCAGTCACTGTGATCACGGTGACAGTGATTTTGCGTTCACCGTTACTTTTAATAGTTACTTGTGATTTAGCAATAACTTTGTATTTTCTTAGTACATTTTTCATTTGTTATCATGAAACAATAATAATGTTTTCAGTTGTTATTTCATGATAAATGAAGTTTTGATAAATTAAAAAAATGGGCTACATAAAATATAACTATAATAAAAAGTTAGCCTAAAACTGATTAACACAAGGTATCCTAAATTAGTAATAAAAATAACATTTTGTATAAAAAAGAGAAAGTACAAGAAACAATATTTACAACTGAAAAATAACAACACACATTATAAATAAAATAGCTAGGTAGAAGCGGGGTGCAATAAAAATAATACTGTAATGTAATTGTGTTACCGCGATCAGAGATGTAAAGGAACTACCCTTGTTTTGTTTAGTCTAGTAGATGAAAAACATAAAAGGGGAAGAGACTGAGAGAGGGAGAGAGAAGAGTGCGTAAAAATTGAAGTAAAAAAAGAATAGACGTGCCGGTTATCAAAGGAGAGGGGACAAGGAGAGCACTAAGCCTAGTAAACAGACCAACATATCTTACGTAGCTATCATAGGGGCCTTGAAGAAGAGTAAGCATATTATGTCGTTTTGTCTATTAACTGTGAACAGTGAATGAGCGAGTGAATTTGTTCATTAGTTCCTAAGGAAAAGAAATCGTTCTTTCTTAAAAGTGACAGTGAACAGCGAATGAGTAACTGATTTTTGTAAAAGTGATTGAAGGAACTGTAGAATTACGGTCGCCGTGTCGTCCTGCCTTAAACAGTGACCAGAGAATAAGTAAGCGATCTTTGTAACAGTGACTGGGGAACAAGAGGCTGTGCTATATTGTAGAATAGTACGGTGAACATTTGCCGTGTCGTCCTGTCTTCCAGTGATAGAAGAGTAAGCGATCTATGTAACAGTGACTGGGGAACGGTTACTCGCCTATCTCAATAACTGTGGTCACCGTGAATTATAAGTAACCGCGACTCGTTCACAGTGACAGTTCTTTTGTCTTTTCTCTAGTAAGAATCGACAAAATCGATATGTTTGGTTAATACACAATACATCGTTAGATAGACGCATATACTACTAGCTTTTAAAATATGAACACAATCTATTGAGAAATATTCAAAATACAGCACGATATATGAAGAGCCGATGTCATCAGCTCTTGGCAGTCTTTTGTAAAAATTCAAATCGGCTCAATTGACTTTTTGGCGTTGATGTAGTGAAAGAGAATTTTGTGATTTAAGAAAAACAATTAAGTGTGTTGGATTTGCTTAAAATTTTTGTTCATTTAAATATTTTGTGTTTTTTACAGACTTGCGCTGAAGCATTAAGAGAAGCAAACTTTGCAGCTGCTTTTGGAAAAGCGATCAATTTTGGATAAACGTATTGTAAATATGCTTTGCATTTGCCGAGCAATAATTATCGTTAATGAATTTTGTAAGTCGGTGAAGAATGTTAAAAAAGCTTAACAACTAAACGTTTTAGTTGGTCATAGATTATTTGTTACGTAATAAAATTATTTATTAATAAGAAATTTCTTTTTTTTTATAAATCAACAGGATTTTACCATTTAAAGGTGTATCATGTCTAAAATAAGCAATTTTTGGATGTAACATGTATGTATTTTTATGCTTTTTGATTCTACGTTGTATTTAAACACTTTTGAAATAAACCCAAGCATACACCAAGATCTGGAATAGCTCTCCTAAGAAACACATTATTTCAATTATTTTAATTTATGAATTACAAATAATTTGCATATAATATTACCTACGCAGTCGAAATAGGTAAATAAGTAAATATTATTCATGTAATTAAATTTTGGCAATAAAATATGATATTTATTCCTTAGTCTTATTTTGCGTTTTATCTTCTTTGAACACTTTTATAATTTATCCAGATTTATGCAAGGATTGAAAAATTTTGCTTAACACGTTCAATGCTACTGCCTAATGTTTGATTTAATGCGTGTGGCTGATGGTAAGATGCGTGCGACGCCATTTTGGCATGACGCGAATTGCACACATGAACAACTTTTTTGACTCTACTTGTTTTAAAATTTCAAATCCATTATTTTTGTTATAAAATATCATAATTTGGTTACAAGATAAAGACTTGCCACAAAATCAATAAAGATAAGAAAAAATTATTGTTTCGGATGATAGTTATTCCATGCCAAGGGTTGTGGTTTCGATTATTCACTACATTTTGAAGGAAATGAGGTTACTTTTCACTGAAATCATTCAAAATTCACTTTCATTGCAAATTTTCAAAATATTTCCTGCGAAGTATAGCTAACTATATACTTATGTAGAAAATTACGTAACTTGTAAATAGACCTGTAGCCATACATATCCGTATCATAAATAAGTAATACAAATCCAGAGAGAAGTCGCTAATAAAAATAAAATTTAATTGAAATGTCAGAATATGAAGTTGCTAAATTTATTTTGTTTTTCAAATTTTAGTTCCATAGTTTATAACTCTAATACATTTTGCAAAAGTAATTTCAATTGTGTAATGAAACACTGAAAATTATCTTCACATTAGAATAAACAGTAGGCCTACAATATTACCTATTAGTAGGCTATGGTTAGTGTCCTTATAAACTAATACAACAATTAAATTACACTTACCTTTTTTGATTTATAAAAACGTTGAAAACAGAACGTTACAAATAAATAATACTTAAAAAACACTCAAAAAACATATAAAATGTACTAAAATAAAAGATAGGATTACAAAAAAGCGCACATTTAAAAACCTGTCAAAATAAAATATGAGGGTGCAGCCGAAAACTAACTTGACTGTATCATAGTTTGAACAGGACTGAGTGGCTACAGAAATTTTTGTTGCTTTCAACCGTACCTGCAGTAAAATCTACCCTTAACAAAAGATTCAGGGCTATGACGCAAATTGCGTCATGCCGCCAGGCGGGAATGTTCTACTCGACGCAGATTGCGTCAAGCCGCACTGAACGTGTTAACTCTCTGTGTGTGAAATTTTTTTACATCTTACACATTCAATTTTTTCTTCCAACTTAATTTTAAAGATTCAGACTCTGGACAGAAGTTGCAGATGTGACATTTAGCCAGGGTACACACCGAAGATGCGCTGCTTTTTTTTTTTTTTTTTTTTATGAGGTAGACGTTGATTGTTGTATACAATGTTTACAATTGAATGTTTTTTACATCGCTAATAGATGATAATTTACATCATTTAGAACATGTGATTTAATAGGCAGTTCGGGGTTAAGTCACAAAATCTACTGACTGAATCCGAGATGTTTGCGTAGCTATGAGGGGGTACCCAGAAAAAACCAAAATTATTTTTCAAAAGCTATTTATTTTCAATTTTTTTACTAAACAACCTTATCCCCTTTAAAATACTCTAAATTACAACTAATATATTTATCCCGCTGGTGCTTTCACTGTTTGAAACATTTTTTGTAGTCATTTTTAGAAATGGCTGACAGCTCCTCCCTCGTTTTTTTCTTGACCGCTTCAATGTTATCAAATCGGTGTCCTTTAATATCCCTTTTCACGCATGGAAATAAGAAAAAGTCGCACGGAGCCAGGTCAGGCAAGTAAGGTGCGTGGGGCAGCGGAACCATGCCATTTTTAGTCAAAAAATCTTTCACCGAGATGGCTGTGTGTGCAGGTGCATTGTCGTGGGGGAAGAACCAGTTTCCTGTCTGCCACAAATCGGATATTTTTTTACGAACACTATTGTGCAATCTTCTTAAAGTTCCACATTGTCAGTCGACGGCCTGAGAGCACACACTCTCGAATTTTTTTAAACATTTTTGTCGATTCGGGCAGTTGATGGACGTCCAGAACACGGTTAGTCATCAAACAACATGTCGCCATTTTTAAACTGAGAAAACTACTCGTATACTTAAGATTTTCCCATAGCGTCATCTTTGTTTTTTACAGAGTAGAAAACAAAATTTCATAGCTACACGTTGTTCACTTAAACTTGCCATCAAAGAAAACCAAACAAGAACAAAACAGCGCTAGCAAAAACAATCACTGCAGATTGAACTTGCAATGAGTTGCGCTATACACATATGTGTGGCAGAAATGCGTAGTACACAAGCACCGCCCACAGGAATGCTATTCCGGTTGCTTTTGGGTACCCCCTCGTACATCGGCAAGCTTATTTGGCGTCCGGTCTACCCACAATGCCATGAAATTTCAATCTGCACATGCGCTATGTCAAGCGGCAAGCTGCATGCAGCCTCAAAAACCGACTGGTTGGTGTTCGAGATGCAGACGATGCAAAAAGAATGCACCTTGCCGCTGCATCTTCAGTGCGTAAGGTCCCAAATAACACCATTGGTTGGTTTTCAAGTCGCATGCATTATAATGTCGCAAGTATCATGCAAGCATGCTGTGCATCTCTGGTGTGTACCGTGGCTTAAATTCATTTCGGAGTTTAATAGAAAGATTGTTCTGTTATTTTTAGATGTCAAGGCATGTGACAGCGTAGAGATGAGTGTAAACAAGGAATGCAGGATGGTTAAAGGTATCTGTAAGGTAAGTTGGAGCTGTGTGAAGACAAGTGGTTCAATCAGAGAGATTTGCAATAGATAATGGTCTGAGGTAGATACAGGTGCAGTGGAACCTCTCTAATTCGTCTTGTTCGAGACCGAAGGAGTGACGAAATACAGAAAGTGACGAATTATGGAATTTTGCTATGCACGGTTAATAAATAACATACTCATACGTATATTAGATTAAAGTCGAATTACATAAATGAAACTTACATTAACGATAAACGCAATAATAAGTCCTGTAACTACAGTAAATTTGTATTAGTCTACGTATCTAGTTTTATACTACTTCAGAAATTCTGTATATGGTTGTACTTACATTTTCTAATTTGTAGAAGGCACAACACAGTACACGTTACCGAATATAAAATTACAATCGAAAAAGTATACATTTGCAAAATCGATGAAATGAATCTTTAACTATGATCACTTCACACTACAAAAAAATCACATTAAAATTTAGAAAACGTTACTTAATTACACTAATATGTATGTATGTATGTATGTAAAATGCAAAATTTATTTCTTGAAAAAGTGAGTTATCTTCTTTTCTACCAACGAGTTCTTTTCTTTTTCGTTGCTATCTTCCTCAACAGGTGAATCTTTGTTTTGAACGTAGGGCACAATTTCTTTGTCACTTAAAATCTCATACTCAAGTTCGTTAGCATCTTGCTCTATCCATTCAACTAATTCCTCGTCGGTAATATTTTTAGTCACAGGTGTACTCTGGCACACCTCTTTTAATTCTGATAAGACATTGTTTGTTTCATTGTAAGAACGGATGCTACTAGTTTCTTCTCGGTCAGCCCACAGATTGTTCCAACAAGACTTAAGTGTTGTTTTCAAAATGTTATGCCATGCTTGTGATATGTTATATATAGCATCCTTTGATTGTATACTTTTTCCAAAATTCTTAACCTGTGTTTCATTTTCGGAAAATATCAAACTCTGCAGAAATATTTTCCTATAATGAACTGGGGAGGGCTGACGAATTATAGAAGGTGATGAATTAGAGAGTGACGAATTAGAGAGATTTTACTGTATTATCCTTCCTCTTGTTTAGCACAGGGTCATCATAAAAAAAATGTGGGGTTTCAGTAATTTTGACAAAGATAGTAGAAAAATTTTGAAATGTTATATTTGTAGCTCTGATAGCCTCTAACCCATAAGTTTGTGTAACAGCAGTTCTTACCTCAACTTAAGGTTTTATTCTTTTAAAAGGTTCTTTATATACCATATTGGAAGTACGATGTTTGTAAATTATCAATAGTATAGAGAATTATCGAAGACATGAATTTTGTGCACGAAAGCGCTATAATTGGCAAGTGTTTACTGTTTACCGTATTACTGGTGGTTTGAGGAATGTATTATGTTCCTTTTTGTATTCCATTGTATTATATAGCATACTCCGGGCGCGAAACATGTGTAATCAATTTGTACTTTCTCTTGCCTATATGGATATAAAAGAAGGAAGGTACTGTTTTCATGTCAATTTTTTGAAATTGAGTTTTCACCGGATCTACATGTTTTTAGCGATTGGTCTGTGTGTGTGTGTACAGAATATCTCTAGAAGAAACATCACACGGAGTTGAAACTTGAAACTTAAGTTAGATACCACTAGAGGACCCGACACGAACATTTTCATCAAAATCAGTTAACCAGAAGTAGTAGTTTATTCGTGTCATTTTTACCTTTTTTGTGATTTTCTCACAAACAGCTCCTACAATTTTTTTCAAAAATTGCCTCATTTACTACATTTTTTATGCTCTACAAGATAGGGTAGGCTCCATGTCCGGTAATCCGTTCAGTAGTTTTGGAGCTTAGCCTGTATAAAAAACACGCTTTGTCTTTATAATATTAGTATAGATTTTTAATAATAATAATAATATATTTATTTTTGCTCAATAATAATATATATAATAAATGTACATATCATTTCCTATAACTACACATATTTACTATTAACATATCCGTTTAAAATAATTGAAATTAATCTTATTCATAAATAAAATAAAATAAAAATATACAAAAATGAGTTTAAGAACAAAAATACTACCTGACCTACAAAAAAATCGGGTGTGAAACACTCGGCACAACTTTCTCTTGCCAGTGCAAATAATTAACAACACAACCTAACATTAGTAATAAAACATTAGAAATAAACAAAAAACTAACCTCAATAAACATAACCCAATTTTTATCATGAGGGAAAGACGCAAAATAAAATCAACCTCAGTTTAGCTTAAAAATACGGAAAATCACTCTTTCATGCTAAACTAGGCTCTGTAGAGAAGCATGCTCTAAATAAAAGTTGTAGATCTCTTAATTTCCTATAAATTTGAGTATTCTTTTTTGTTGTAAATAGGTCGAAATCTTTAAAAAATCAATTTTTTACACATTTTCGTAAGAAAAAAAAACAAAATCGCTAATTACTGCTAAATTAAGCGTTATACAAAAAAATGTTTGATATAAAAGTTGTAGGATTTTGAATTCTCTACAACTTTTATTATGACATTTTTGCATTAAAATGCATATTAAAGCCGCAATCTTAAAACAATTTTTTTTATGAGAAAACAGCCTCCCCAAGAATTTCAGCAGACATGGCACCTACCCTATCTTGTAGAGCAAAAAAAATTTAAATGAGGCGATTTTTAAAAAAATCGTAAGATCCGTTTTTGAGAAAATTGCAAAAAAGTGGAAAATGACGGGAATAAACTACTACTTCCGGTTGACAGATTTTGATGAAAATGTTTGTGTCGGGTCCGGTGGTGGTGTCTAACTTAAGTTTTAAGTTCGTAAGATGTTCCGTTCTTGAGATATTCTGTTCACACACACACACAGACCAATCGCTAAAAACGTGTTTTTTTTTGTGTTCAAGGGGTCTGAAAACGTGTAATCTGGTGAAAACTCAATTTCAAAAAATTGACATGAAAACAATACCTTCCTTCTTTTGTATTCATACAGGCAAGAGAAAATAAAAAGAATAAAAAGGACTGTACAATAATTTACAACTGCAATGGCAATGAAGAATCAGTAACTTATAAATGCCCCTCGCCTGTCTCGTTTTTTTTTCATCCGTGATTCTCCCACATCGATCACATGAGGAAGCATTTTACGTTTATTCATTATTTGTTAGCTACCTTTCTATAAAAATGTTTTACGGAATTTCAGAGTGGACGCCAGGTAAGCTTGCAGGTGTCGTATGCGGAGTTTAGTATAGCGTTTCATTACGTATAAGGCTGAACTTGAAACATGTACAGTTTACAGTCCAGCCTCTCTTAGTTTGCTCCTAATGTAAACAAATAATGACGTCACTGAGCATGCGCATCGTATCCAAATGAGTACACGCTGATTAAAAAGTAACAACAAATACATTCAAAAGTATTTAAATACAAAATACTTTTAAAAGTATTTTTCTTAATGAAATTGTTAGGCCTACATCATATCATGACTGATGTTTTTATTACTTTAAGTACTTATAATTTAAAAAATAGTTAACTTAGTAGGAATACGAGATCCGTAAAGTGGCAGACTCTAGCCTGCACCCTATAGTAGGTGGCTTTTGTTTGTTGACAGTAGGAGCAAACTAAGAACGGCTGAACTTTTTTTTTGCAGTATAGGGAACTGTACAGACGCTGACGACGTCACTATAATTACGTAGGCTACTATATTATTACCCTATACTATTTATTATTATTATTATTATTACTATACTATTACTATTATGTTAGTACACGCCCTTATCCACAGAATTTTCATTTAGTGTCTCCTCATTTACTAATGAATAGAATTAGCTTATGTTTATCGTTTTACATTGTTTACTCATGATTAAACATAGGTTATATTCTTCGACTACTTTATCAAATTCAAAAATGTGTGTGTTTACCTATTTCTGTAATTTGACATGATGAATAATTTGCAGACAAATGTTGTGCACTACCATCTGTTTGGTTCAATTGCTTACTGTTTTTTTGTACATTTTTAAGTGATAATGAATGCAAAAAAATATTCATAAAGAATTTCAATATCCACAATAAAACAAAAGAAAAAACAGAATGGATTACGATGTTGCTAACCATAATACTCGATTTTATGAACCAAAACCTACTTATGGAGGTAAAAAATACATCAGTAAATTACCACAACCTTTAAAAATTCTTTAAACATTTTACGCTCAGGTGAATTGAGTAGTCTATTATTTGGAAAAAATTATTGGATACAGCAGACCAATGCGCTTGTTGAAGCAAGTAAGAAGTAGCAATAAATGGATTGGTAAGTAATGAATTTAACACGCCTCAGTTTTTCCGTGCATTGCATTAACAGATATGGCCTATGATACGTTAAATTCAGACACTGTTAACAATAGATTAGTTTCTATTACAATCAGAAACCACTTTCAAATAAAACTTACCTCAAATAAGTTTAAAGTACTGGGACTAGGCCTAATGAAACACAAATACAAAAACATCCGTAAACATTATAATACCATAAATACAGCAAGAATCAAACAATAGTTGTCTCGTAACCAACAAGCTCAAGTCTACACAGCTTTGCGTGGAGAAAGAAACTAAAAGAACCTGAGTGCTGGGGTAGAATAAAGTTCAAAATATAAGAAACCAATAAAACAATAAAAAAACAAAATTGCAAAACCTAACCCGCAGAAAGGAGACAGTCTACCTAAAAACCCCAGTCGATTCATTGCACCGATGTATCAAATTCACTAGAAAGTAGGGTTGGCCTTTTGAGTTATATGTATGGTTTGAAAAGAAAATTTAGGATAACACTGCCACCCTACTGGCTACTAAATTATCAAATAACTTTAAAATGGTCCTAAATGTCAAAATGAGTGTGAAACCTTGTAAATTGTTCGTTGTTTAGGTCATCAGCTGATAGGCTGGTATCAACCTCTAGAGGCTTTATTAAGTAAAACGAGGATTGAGGTGCTTTACCATTGCTTTTTTCACTGAGTGGAAAACTATGCTTACATACCAGGCCCTCTGAAAAGTATTTACTTCCCACCCTGAAAATGACACCTTTACTTCATTCACCACAGGGTCTGGCTGTAAAATGAAATTAATTACTCTCAAAGGAGATAACTCTGACTACTTACCGTTCACATGTCTACCTTTTCTGTTGTTAAATGTTTCAGCCATGTAATTGGGCGACCACACGATAAGATAACTATTTTTTGTAGCCCTGAAACTAACAGATCGAGTGCAAATAATTTAACACTCCACTTGCTTGTTATGGGCATATAAAAATTTTACAGAAAGGAAAATGCGTTAAAAGAATACTATTCATAGTAGGTAATAATAATTTATAATTTTGAAAACGAAGTAAATATATTATCTAAAATTCTAACAAAAACCAAATTTTTCTTTTAACGTATACTTATTTTTGCAGTACGCTCAAAAATGACCGTATTTTACAAACTAATTAAGCTAATAAAATAAAACAAATTATCATTTCTTATTAATCATGGGTGTAAAAATCCAGTGGATTTTCCTTTCTTGGATCCCTTAACAATATTCTCATTAAAGATTGTACGGTAGGTATGTGATTTAAGAAAAATGTAGGTAATCATAAAAATTTGCACTGTAGTATACAGACTATATGGTGTAATAATTCCTTTATTATAGTAAATACGAGAGAATAATAAACTGTGTTGCAGTATTTTTATTTTAGTATATTACTTTATACGCAGGACCTATACGCATGCATTGCGCTGTTTAACTTGTGGAGTACTAGAATGAAAATAGTGATATTAAAATTACTATAAGGGAAGAGGCGCAGTGAATGTAATTTCCGTACAAGAAATGAGGCCTATGGCATGGTTTCCCGTAGTGCGTGTACGGGAAACCATTGCATCTCCACGCCACGCGCATGTTCAAGGTAAGACGGTCTAGTATGTAATAAGTCCTATATTAAACTCAACATGGATACTAAAAATAAAATAAATACTACACCGGTTTTCTGAAGTGCGCAGAAGTTTTATTTTGTTAATGGTGTGCTCGGTTGCCTCAGCGAGTTTGGGGGGGGGTCAGTGCTGTACTAGTTGTGATTAGAATCACATCACTCTCGCATCGTTAAATATCAGCTGGCCTGAAAACATTTGTCTGTAATATGTTGTATGTGGTATGCGTTAATTGTTGTATATAATTGAATGTTTTTAACGTCGCTAATAGATGACAATTTACATCGTTCAGCGCCTTTGATTTAGCAGGCAGTTCGGTACTAAGACACGAAATCTACCAACTGAATCATAACTGTTCGCGCAGCCACACTGATAAGTTTATTTGGAAGTCCGATCTAAATACATGAACAAAAAAGTTTGGTGACCTTGTTCAAATTTATGCTATTCAAGTGATTAACGCAGCAATTAATATGGTTTGAACATTTTTTAACATGTTATTTGTGTGATTTTTGTTTTTTTTCGTTCTTTAACTATAGTCATTTGCACGTTCAGTTGACACAATCGATCTTATGGGAATCGTCACTGCTATTAGCCAAACTAAAAACATCAATTAAGGGCATCTGGATGCGTATATAAATATATTTTTTAAACCTCTATACAATTCAAGTTTTGCTTAACCGTAAAAAATTACGTGTTATGTAGAATGTTTAATGAATTGTAAAAAAAACTAAAAAAATTTTCTTTTATTAGGGGGGGGGTGGAGTTAAAATAAATATCTTATCTATTTTACTGCAGACCTACTAATGCCTTCTCCACATTCCCTCACTACACTTTCTAAACACTGCGTGATAAATCTACACAAATGACGCAATCGGTTATTACAAATCTAAAAAATCTTTCCCAGTATAGATATCGAAAAATATTTCACATTTGGAATCCGCATATGAAGTTAAGTATAAACTAATAGTGTTTATTATTATTATTATTAATAGTCATATAGATTAACTACTCTACATTATAAAGGTTTGTTAATAATGGGGTGCGGGGAGGGGATTGTTATTTTGATTATGATGGCATTGATTGATTAATTTACAAAGCCGATATTTGTGTAGACGTGCTAGTAGCGGTCAGAGCCCCATAAGAAAAATCTGGTGTGAAACACTCACACAACTTTCTCTTGCCAATGCAAATAATTAACAATAAACCTAACATTAGTATTAAAACATTAGAAATGAACAAAAACTAACCTCAAAAACATAACCTTATTTTAATCATGAGTGAATGACGCAAAATGGCAATCGAACTCAGTTTGGCTTAAAAATACGGAAAATCACGCTTTCACGCTAAACTAGGCTCTGTAGAGAAAAATGCTCTAAACAAAAGTTGTAGATCTTTTAATTTTCTATAAATTTAATTATATACACTTTTGTCGTAAAATGCATACTAAGACCGAAATGTTAAAAAAATCGATTTTTCTCACGTTTTCGTGAGAAAAAAAACAGAAAATCGCAAATTACCGCTAAACTAAGCGTTATACAAAAAAATGTTTGAAACAGAAGTTGTAGGTTTTTAAATTCTCTACAACTTGTATTATATAAGTTTTTGCGCTAAAATTTATATTAAAGCCGTAATCTTAAAAAAACAACGTTTTTACGTGAAAACAGCCTCACCCAGAATTTCAGCAAACATGACGCCTACTCTATCTTGTAGAGAATAAAAAATTGAGTAAAATAGGCGATTTTAAAAAAAATCGTAGGACCAGTTTTTGAGAAAATCGCAAAAAACTGAAAAATTATACGAATAAACTACTACTTCCGGTTGACCGATTTTGATGAAAATGTTCGTGTCGCGTCCGGTAGTGGTATGTAACTTAAGTTTCAAGTTTCAAGTTCGTACGATGTTCCGTTCTTGAGATATTCTGTTCACACACAGACACAGACACACACACACACACACACACACACACACACACACACACACACACAGACACGCACACACACACACACACAGACCAATCGCTAAAAACATGTTTTTTGGGTTCAGGGGGTCTGAAAACGTATAGATCCGGTGAAAACTCGATTTCGAAAAATCGACATGAAAACAATACTTTCCTTCCTATATATTCATATAGGCAAGAGAAAGTAAAAATACACTGTCCGGTACTGTTCCGTTGTGTCACTGAATGTGCAAACGACTATAGCATTGTTTTTTTATACACCAATTCATATATTTAATGACTTGCTCGAGTTGTTTGTTTTAAATTTTTCCACAGTACGTATGCTACGGTGATCCTTCAGACATTTTCGTTCATTTCGATGAACAACTCGAAAAAATATGCTTTGATACTCGCAAATTCATTGGCAAAAGTACTATTTTCACTAAATTAGAGTACATGCTCCATTTAATGGACGCATCAAAGATGTGTACCTACATTTTTCCGAAAAATAGATAAAAAAATGTTGAAATCTAGGATAGATTCGGTATACCACCAGTTGAAAAGTTAATGAAAGCTGTAACATTTTTAGCAATCATGTCTAGATTATTAGTGTTTCATGATTTCCCTTGCTTTAATTAGAAACAGGAGCAGTTTAAGCATTACCTATACGTACGGATTTGTTCACGTTACTTGGGCATCGAAAAGCGTTGAACTTCATTTTTCTGTTATTTATTTAACAACTTTACAACATTTCTTAGTTTTTATTAACTTTATTTTATAATTTTATTTAGTTGAAGTGAGAGCAAAGGCTGTCTACTTCACTCACGTAAGTTTAGTTCTTGTAAAATGATTTGCTTAAAGCCACATTGTAAGGCTGATTGTAAATAAATAAGTTAAAAAAAAAAAAAAAAAAAAAAAAAAAAAAAAAAAAAAAAAAAAAAAAAAAAAAAAAAAAAAAAAAAATTTATTTAACGTTGGATACCTATGTAATTTGTAAAAAAAAATATAATATTTCTTTCTTTTTTCTTATTTTTTATTTCTTTAAAGTCGCATCAACAGCTTGGTCATTAGTGATTACAGTGGGTTAAGAAATTGTAAAGATGGGTTTTGGCACGTAATAATTTCCAGACCCTAGCCGGGAATCGAACCCTGAACCTCAGGTTAGCAGATGCCTAAGATGAGCCTCATTATTGTTACGTCACGTTTTAGTTGTGTTTCTGATTGAGAGGCCTTTGCTAAAATTATATTGAAATCAGAAAGTAGCACACAAACAAGTAGTAAAAATTGTTTTTTGTAAATAGGTAGTTTTTCATTATGTTTTGTTGATAAGCTAATTAATTAACATACATGTTTTATCACTCATTGTCAATTAAATGCAACGAATTATGATAACGTTTAAAGTCTATATTATTATCAGTAAAAATTTTTTAGTTTGTAAAACAAGTTTCTCGAAATCAGTTGAAAGTATGTAAATGAACAAGTGATAACCTCACTTGCGCGCAGTTTCTATGTTTTAATAGGCCTACGTAACAGTTATTATATTTTTGTACTTAAAAATTTTATCTATGTATCTTTAAAAATGTCAAACGAAGATAATCGACAGCTGAGTTTACTTTTGTCGTCATATCAGAAGAATAAAGGAAACTCTAAAAATGTCGAAGGTAACTTGTGTTAAATTTTGTTTTTATAAAAGTTCGTGTTTATTGATAAGTTTAGTAATTGGAATATATTTTGCTTTTTTATTATTATTAAAATATGTCATCAATGATATACTTCAAAAATTCTGAAACATTAATTAACACAGTATTATGACAAGTTTACGTAGGCGTATCCAGTACCTTGAAAATACGTGTTATCTGTGAATATAGTGTTTTCAGAAAATTTTATTAGTGTAAACAATATGTTTTATTATAAAGAATTTCATGGTAAAAGTTTTATGAGTAGATAATGTAATACCTACTAACAATATGTTTCCTAAATAAACAATTTTTTCCTTATAAGTAACCTGACATTACATGTAAATTTGGTAAATTTATCTCTACTACTAAATTTATGTAAATCATTGAGTTGTCAGCTTATATATTTTAGGATGTAATCATTTCCTTCATATATACTAAGAAAAAGAACAATGCTTTCCATCTGATGTGCTTGTGATAGATTTTCAAACACTGGATATGACAGTTTTATGCAAGTGAAGTTCTTTAGCTCCTAATTTTTTAAAATCTTATGCCAATTAATAACAAAAATCTGCTGAACATCATAAGGTTTAAAAAGGTAGTCAGTCTGTGGTTGCTTAGACATGATGTCTACCAGATGTTGACTCCTATAAATTAACTGGTTCATTCACTTTTAAGTTATATAAACAGACTTATGCATTGACGAGAAAGACTCTTCAAGCTTAGTACATGGCTGTACCATAGGTTGATTTTTCGTGCACTATAATTTTATAAATTTATTTAATTGGTCTAATTGCATTAATAATAACAGTAATTTATGTAATTATGTTTTTTGTAGTTGTTTATGTATTTTGTTAATTGGGAAATAAAATTTATTTTATTATTATTATTTGCAAATACTCCTTTGAAATGGAAGACGCTAAGCAAATGCTTCGTTTTGTTTTTCATTTTTTGTTTTTCTTATCTCGTCAATACAGTTTCATTCTTGTGCTGTGTTGCTTTTTTCGTTCCTCATCCCATTTTGGCCTGTATGGCTTCGGTTCCTTTGGCTCTAGTGTAACTTCCCATTTGTATTTTGCTTCTAAATTTTGCTCTGTCGAAAATTTCCTCTGTTTCAATATTCGCCTTCTGTAGATCACCCTTGGTTTGTGTTACCCAGTTTGTTGTTGATTGCCACTTAGTAATTTGATCGAGAATCTGTCTTGTTAATCTGTGTGTCGGTAATCTCTGTATGTGTCCGTAGAATTTCGCTCTTCTCTTTCTCATATCAATTTCGATATTACAGAATTTTTCTGTCATTTCTATCTTCTGTAACCTGTATCTGTCTTTGGTCTGTCTGGGTCCTAAAATTTTCCTGATTATCTTTCTTTCCTCTTTCTTGACGTCTTCCATTTCGTTTCTTTTATCCAAAGCTAAAGTCTCGCTTGCATACAATGCTGCTGGTTTCACAACCGTGTTGTAGTGCCTGATTTTCAGTTTATTGACATCGATTTCTTGTTGTACAGATTCTGAACTTGTCCCAATGCTTTTTTCATTTTTTGTAATCTTAGGATTTGTGAGAGATTTTCGGCTCCGTTTGGTTCGATTATCTCCCCCAGATACTTGAAGAAATTCGCTCTGTTGATTTTTCCGTATTTTGTTCTTAGTTCTTTCGTTTCTGTTTTGATCCCAAAGAATTCTGTCTTTTCGAATGAAATTTGAAGGCCCACTTTTTCCGCGCATTCTTTATTAATATTATTATACTGCCTGCCAATGCCATTCCTGTAATTCAGCTTTAAAGCTGAAAGAAATTAAAATTTTTTAAATAAACAGTGATGTAAATGCCTTACTTTTGTAATTTTAGGGAATTAAGTTGCATACTGTTTGGAATCTGGTAACAAAAATGTCTTTGGAATAGCATTTTTGTAGTTCTATGCAAAGGCATAAAATGCTTGTTTCTTGAACTGTTGTTGAGGATTCATTTAAGGAAGTTTGCTGCGATATTGTTTACCCGTATAACCAGTTCTCTGACATAACATTGATTAACGTATAGTAATGTAGTCACCAATTATTTATTTATTACTTTCTCTTGCCTATATGAATATATAGGAAGGAAAGTATTGCTTTCATGTCGATTTTTCAAAATCAAGTTTTCACCGGATCTACACGTTTTCAGACCCCCGAACTCAAAAAACATGTTTTTAGCAATTGGTCTGTGTGTGTAAACAGAGTATCTCAAGAACGGAACATTGTAAAAACTTGAAACTTGACACTTAAGTTAGGTACCACTAGAGGACACGACACAAACATTTTCATCAAAATCGGTCAACCCGAAGTAGTAGTTTATTCATGTAATTTTTCACTTTTTTGCAATTTTCTCAAAAACTGCTTTTATGTTTTTTTTTTAAATCACCTCATTTACTACATTTTTTATGCTCTACAAGATAGGGTAGGCGCTATGTCTGCTAAAATTCTTGGTGAGGCTGTTTTCTCATAAAAAAATTGTTTTTTTAAGATTGCGACTTCAATATGCATTTTAGCGCAAAAATGTATCTAGTAAAAGTTGTAGAGAATTTAAAATTCTACAACTTTTATTTCAAACATTTTTTTGTATAACGCTTAGTTTAGCGGTAATTTGCAATTTCCTGTTTTTTTCTCATGAAATCTTGTAAAAATCTACTTTTTAAAGATTTTAGCCTTAGCATGAATTTTACGACAAAAAAGTATAATAAAATTTATAGTAAATTAAAAGATCTACAACTTTTATTTAGAGCATTTTTCACTACAGAGCCTAGTTTAGCGTGAAAGAGTGATTTTCCATATTTTTAAGCTAAGCTGAGGTTGATTTTCACTTTGTCTTTCACTCATGATAAAAATAAGATTAAGTTTTTCGAAGTTAGTTTTTTGTTTATTTCTAATGTTGTATTACTAATGATAGGTTATATTGTTAATTATTTGCATTGGCAAGAGAAAGTTGTGTGTCTGTTTCTCACCAGATTTTTTTTGTTTCAGAAACTAAAAATGTTGATATTACTGAGTTGCTGTCTGAAGCTGGGCGATATTCATATTCGGCTTTAGTAGCAATCGGTTTAAATTATTTGTATGATAATGAATGGGATAAAAATTTTACTGAAAAATGTCTGAGAAGTGTTATTAAACATTTAAAATTACCAAAACAGGTTTGTTTTTAAATTAAAAATTTGTATCCTAGTTTTAGAACTTATTTCTTGTCTTTTTCTTTTTCTGAATTTGGTTAATGTGTGATTATTTTGGTATACAATTTTTTAAATAATTTTTCTATGAATATTCACCGCTGTATGACGTCTGTTAAAAAATTTCCTGTATTTTTTTTATAAGAAGAATACTTGACCTACACCTTAGGCGTCTGGATTCCCTCCAAAGTAATCTCATCCCCAATGTACACACTTATCCCATTGTTGTTTCAACTTACTGAAGCAATCCTAGAACGCTTCTTCTGGAATGGCCTTCTGCTGCTCTGTTGGGTTTTTCTGAGTCTCAGGAATCGTGGCAAATCTTTTTCCTTTGAGGGTTTTTTTTGAGTTAGGGGAACAAGAAGAAGTCACAGGGTGCAAAATTGTGTGAGTCGGGTTGGTATGTAAGCATGGTAATCAAATTTCTGGCCAAAAACTCACAAGGTGTTGTCATAGTGGAAGAACCATTTACTGCTTGCCCAAAGTTGGGTTTCATCTGATTTTATGTCGTAGCCGTTTCCAAAGCTCAAAGTAAGACTGGTTAAACTGTAGAGCCTTGTGGAAGGTACTAGTAATGGGCAACTTCTCTGGCATCAAAAAAAAGTCAGCATGACCTTTACTTTGGAGCAGACTTGACGAGCTTTTTTGAGTCTTATCACTAAACCATTATTTTTGAACCAATTGTAGCAAGTTGTTCTTTTCATGGATTCATCACCTTGACAATCAATTCATGAGTTTCCGTGTTTCATATACATTTTCTTGTACAATGAAATTTTGACATCAGTAAGTGATTTTTCCCGTATTTTTAAGTCAAACAGAGAATGATTTTAATTTCTAGTGATTCTTTTTTTGATTCAAATTAGGTAACGTTTTTCATTTTACATTCTTTACTAACGATTAAATATAGGTTATGTGTTTTGTTACTTTCTCTTGCCTATATGAATATACAGGAAGGAAAGTATTGTTTTCATGTCGATTTTTCGAAGTAGAGTTTTCACCGGATCTACACGTTTTCAGACCCCCTGAACCCAAAAAACATGTTTTTAGGGATTGGTCTGTGTGTGTGTGTGTGTGTGTGTGTGTGTGTGTGTGTGTGTGTGAACAGAATATCTTAAGAATGGAACATCGTACGAAGTTGAAACTTGAGTTAAACACTACTACCGGACCCAACAAGAACATTTTCATCAAAATTGGTCAACTGGAAGTAGTAGTTTATTCTTGTAATTTTTCACTTTTTTGCAATTTTTTCAAAAACAGGTCCTACGATTTTTTTAAAAATCGCCTGGTTTACTAAATTTTTTATTCTTTACAAAATAGGGTAGGCGTCATGTCTGCTGAAGTTCTTGTAGAGGCTGTTTTCATGTAAAAAAATTGTTTTTTTTTTTTTAAGATTGCGGCTTTGATATGCATTTTAGCGCACAAATATACTCAGTAAAAGTTGTAGAGGATTTAAAATTCTAAAACTTTTATTTCAAACATTATGTGTTTAATGCTTAGTTTAGCGGTAATTAGCAATTTTCTGTTTATTTTCTTACGAAAACTTGTGAAAAATCGATTTTTTTTAAATTTTGGCCTTAGTATGCATTTTACGACAAAAGAGTATATATATATACAAATTTATAGGAAATTAAAAGATCTACAACTTTTATTTTAAGCATTTTTCTTTACAGAGCCTAGTTTTGCGTGAATGAGTGATTTTCCTTATTCTTAAGCCAAACTGAAGTTTATTTTCATTTTGTGTCTTTCACTCATGATTAATATTAGGGTTAGTTTTTTTGTTTATTTCTAATGTTTTATTACTAATGTTAGGTTATATTGTTAATTATTTGCATTGGCAAGAGAAAGTTGTGTGAGTGTTTCACACCAGATTTTTATATTTACATTGTCAAAATAAAGTCTTGTGAGTTTCACACCAGATTTAAAAAAAAATATAATCTGCAATTGAATTTATTATGTTTTGATTTATTCAGGTGGAACCAATCATGTTCTCTCTGCTACATGGTAAGACTCGGCAAGAACCATCTGCTTACATTGATCTAGTTATGGAAGAAGCTGCTTTGAAAGAGGATTCTTCAATGGTGACACAAGATTGTGTTTTGTTAGCTGTGGAAGAAGGTAAACTAAATTTATTAAATTTGAATTTTACAGTAACATAATAAGGTCTTTGTAAAAGTATTTTCGAAACTTATATTATCTTGAGTTGAAATTATCACATAAAAAATTTAGGTACATAATAATCCAACATATTTGCAGTGAAAAAAAAATCGGGTGATTCTTCCTCCAGCATTACAACCCAATGTAAACCTTAGCATCTAACACTAAACCCCTTTGATTTCCTCTACCCTTCGCTATCTCCATATCATTAGTCCCGAAGTAAAATATTGGTTACTCAAAAATTAACGAGTGTCATTTGGAAAATAAAGAATGTTTATCGTAATTTTGAAATTTTTACTTTCTCTTGTCTATATGATTATATAGGAAGGAAAGTATTGTTTTCATGTTGATTTTTAGAAATCGAGTTTTCACTGGATCTACATGTTTTCAGACCCCCTGAACCCAAAAAACATGTTTTTAGCAATTGGTCTTTGTGTGAACAGAACATCTCAAAAGCAGAACATTGTACGAACTTGAAACTTAAGTTAGATACAACTAGAAGACACGACACGAACATTTTCATCAAAATCGGTCAACTGGAAGTATTAGTTTATTCGCGTCATTTTTCACTTTTTTGTGATTTTCTTAAAAACAACTCGTACGATTTTTTTAAAAATCACCTCATTTACTAAATTTTTTATGCTCTACAAGATAGGGTTGGCACCATGTCTGCTGAAATTCTTGGTGAGGCTGTTTTCTTGTAAAAAATTGTTTTTTTAAGATTGCAACTTTAATATGAATTTTAGCACAAAACTTTGTATATTAAAAGCTGTAGAAAATTTAAAAACCTGCAACTTTTATTTCAAACATTTTTTTGGATAATGCTTACTTTAGCGGTAATTAGTGATTTTCTCTTTTTTCTCACAAAAACATGTAAAAAATCAATTTTCTAAATATTTTAGCCTTATGCATTTTACGACAAAAAAGTATTTAATCAAATTTATAGATTTTATTTATCAACTATAATTTTCATAAATAATAATGCTAAAGTTGAAAGGAAATATTTAATGAATATTTTAAGAATTTCAGCCTGACAAAGATCAAACTTGGTACCCCAATCGACCGTCCACAGCACCAAAGAAACCATTCAAAGAACGGGTACTTTAGCTAGTTTAGAGATAAATTAGCTTCCATTGAGTTACTTGGGTGTGATATAACTAATAACATTATTGATAAGTTAATTTTTTTTTACTTTAAGTGAATTATAATTTGACGATAAAAGAAAAAATCCCTTTCATGAGACGTCTTGTCTAATGGCTGGTGGCAATTTTTAAAAAAGCTTACTTTTGATTCATGACAAAAACCATTAGTGATTACTGTATCTACTATTTAACAGGAATCACCCTATTTAACAGAATTACCCTATTTCCAAATTCCGACTTTGATTAATTGACTTTCGGTTTTGGGGTATTTCTGGTCGAAACTGGAACTTCAAATTCAATTCAGGCCCACTAACTTTTTGTGTTGGTTACAAATCCAAAAACCGTTTTTTGTTATCTCTTGTAGTAACTGACGTTATTTTTTTAGCTTCTGGTTCTGGGCCACTTCCGGTCAAAACTGGAACTTCAAACCCAATCCAGGCCCACTAAATTTTTGTGTTGGTTACAAATTCGAAAACGGTTTGTTGTTATCTCTTGTAGTTTCTGACGTTGATTTTTTTACTTCTGGTTCTGGGCCACTTCTGGTCAAAACTGGAACTTCAAACCCAATCCAGGCCCACTAACTTTTTGTGTTGGTTACAAATGCGAAAACTGTTTATTGTTATCTCTTGTAGTTTCTGATGTTGATTTTTTGACTTCTGGTTCTGGGCCACTTCTGGTCAAAACTGGAACTTCAAACCCAATCCAGGCCCACTAACTTTTTGTGTTGGTTACAAATTCGAAAACGGTTTGTTGTTATCTTTTGTAGTTTCTGATGTTGATTTTTTTACTTCTGGTTCTGGGCCACTTCTGGTCAAAACTGGAACTTCAAACCCAATCCAGGCCTACTAACTTTTTGTGTTGGTTACAAATGTGAAAATGGTTTGTTGTTATCTCTTGTAGTTTCTGACGTTGATTTTTTTACTTCTGGTTCTGGGCCACTTCTGGTCAAAACTGGAACTTCAAACCCAATCCAGGCCTACTAACTTTTTGGTTTAGTTACAAATGTGAAAACGGTTTGTTGTTATCTCTTGTAGTTTCTGATGTTGATTTTTTGACTTTTGGTTGTGGGCCACTTCTGGTCAAAACTGGAACTTCAAACCCAATCCAGGCCCACTAACTTTTTGTGTCGGTTACAAATTCGAAAACCATTTGTTGTTATCTTTTGTAGTTTTGATATCTGGGTGTGACGGATGGACAAACTAAGGAAAATTATAATTGTAAAAATTGCACCAAAAGGATGAACACTTTGCCATTATACATAATATCCATTGGGTTGGTCTAGAGGTAAAGTCGCCACCGTGAGTTAGCTGAGTTTTGGAGATGAAGGTTCCTGGTTCAAATTGTAGTTAAGGTTTTAAACTTTTATAAAGATTTGAAACTAGACCGAGGTTACCAGTGTACTTTGATGGTTGCGGTTCTATTAACCATAATTTCTCAGGAATGGTTGGCCTGGGTCTGTACGAGACTACACCTCATTTACCATCATACACATCATCTTTATCAGATTGGGTCATGGGGTAGCTTATTGTTCTTAAATTGAACAGATTGTAACGTACACAGATTAGGGATTTAAGAAAACAGTTACATTATGTTGATTTTAGATTTTTTTTTATGTTTTGCTATTGTAGTATTTGTAATCTTTGAATTTTTATGGGGACAGGGCCCCTGGAAGCACGGGGCCCGGGGCGATTGCCCTGCTCGCCCCAGTCCTGGTTCAGTACTCATCTTTGAGCCAAGGTCCAGAAACCGGCGACTGGCGTATGTCACCCAATGCGTTGCAATGGAAATGATTTGTCTTTAATTTATATGAATTGTATAAAATAAAATAAAATCAAGTTAACTTTCTTTGATGTCCTGTACAAAATTTGTATTAATCAATTGGTTTTCTTTACAAGCAGGATTCGTTGAAGGTATGGTTAAATAATAATTAATTGTAGTTTTGTTACTATGAAATGTCATTGGTCTGTTATGTAATGCCACACGATGTGGATGACAAATAATTAAGTAGTGGCTTATTTGGGGCAACCTTAAGACTACCAACAGGCTTTGCTTCAGCTTAGCTAGTAGTTCATGAGGATGATGTTGCAATCTAAAATTTGTGTGTTACAGTATTACTGTACAACCCTTCTTATAGGGGGTAGACCAATTTCGGATAACACACAAAGATATTTTTTTTAGTTTAAAAACAGTGTGAATGTACAGTATGTTTACAATTGTTTGTTAGTGTATGTAAACAAAAATACAAAAATTTCAAGAGAACAAGAAAGTCTTATTTAATTACTGTACTGTATTTACAGTTTTTTTAAAATTATTCTTACTGTATTAATAATTATCCTTAAAATTTATGCGTACTGTATTTTTGCAATTTTATTAAAATCAGCGTCTACAAATTTAAAAATAAAACGCCTGGCTACATTTGTAGTGCTGTACAAGGTAGAGTAAGTGCTGTGTGTGCTGAAATTCTTGACGAGGCTACGCTCTAGTGGTAATTTTTTTTTTTAAGATTGCTGCCTTAATATGAATCCAGGGAAAAATTATACATAATGGAAGTTGTAGAACATTAAAAAACTACAACTTTTATTTTAAACATTTTTTTCTACAATGCTTAGTTTACCATCAATTGTAAAAAAGTTTACAATTTTTATTTCAAGGATTTTTTTCTACAGAGTTTATTGTCAGTTAGTGATTTTTCAAATTTTTAAGTAATACAGAGGTTGATTTTCATTTGCCTCATTCACTCGTGATTAAACTTCGTTTATGTTTTTCATTTTATATTGTTTACATTGGCAAGAGAAAGTCGTGTGAGTGTTTCATACCAATTTTTTTCAATTATTTATTTGAACAATGACATTTCAGTTGAGTTAATGTTTATTAATGCATGGGTTTGATAAAGTTATATGATGTTCAATTTAATGTTGTTATAATTTTGTATTAGTGCATGGTACACATAATATATTTTCCAATTTTTTTTCTAAATTGTAGTTTTCTTTGCAATATTCATATGTTGTAATTTTTACAATTTTTACAAGAAGTAATAACTCACTAATAAAATTGTAATAATTTTCATTATCAGGATGATATTACTCTAAATATTTTATGTGAGGGTTATCTGGAAAGTATGATGGTGAATCGAATATAATTGGGATTTTTGTTCCTGAGCATTAACAGTTGGTAGGACTGGACTTGGGGTTCTAGTATGTTTGGGTGGAGCGAGCCAGCCATGACATATTTTCTACTGCTTTGTCAGTAACACTCACGATGTCAGAGCTTCCCTCCATTGTGCAACGCATAATTATAAAATTTCTTGTTCGTGAAGGAGTCCAAGTGACGGAAATTTTACAGAGATTTACTGCACAGTTTGGTGATCAAATATTGTCAAGGATGTGTAAGTTAGCTTGGCATCAAGAATGTAAGGATGGAGGAGAATGTGTGGAAAAAGAGCAACGTGATCGCCGTTCTCAGACCAGCCTTAAAGACGATAACATTCTTGAAGACAGTCGACCGGTGAGAGTATCAGAAATTGCAGAACAGGTTGGAATAAGTTATGAAAGCTGTCAAGCAATCGTTTTAAACAGTCTACAGTCCCGTAAAGTGTGTGGCAGATGGGTCCCTCGTCTTTTGACCGGAAATCCAAAGATGAGACGATGGAGGTAATGCATTTTTGAGTTGGTTCATCTCCTGCAATAAAACGTGGGTCTACCACTAAATTTTTGAATGTAAACAAGCCAGTAAGGAGTTTAGGAGGAAAGGGGAGGTAATCCCATTGATAGAAAGCCAAGACTTGACTGTCAGCTGGCAAGGTTTTTTTAACGGGCGAGGCATTTTGCTCATTGATTTTTTTTTTGCACGAGCAACTCACAATCAATGCTACTTACTACTGCAAACTGTTGAACAAGGTGATGGATGCATATCGCCTCAAAAGACGAGACCAACCAATTTAAGAGGTCATCCTCTTACACGACAATGCCACGTTCCATACTGCAGCTCAAATGGTCTCCAAACTTCTCCTGCAAGAGCTACATGCCTTGTTACCTTACTTTCCTGATAACCCACGTATTAAAATCTTGTATTATGTTAAGAAAATCATGGTGGACAAAATTATTTTTGGTCGATTCACTACTTGAACATCATTTTAGACTTTTATCACATTCGATAGTTAAATATTCGACTATTACCAGGATTTTATAATAACCTGTGTAATTATTATGGCATACTTGCCTTTATGTTCTTTAATTATGTAAGCAGAGATTTCAGTAAATCATTTAAAAAATGTATATAATCAGTCTTATGGTACGCGTATCATGAGCAGGTGGAGAAGTAAGTGGATGCTGAGGTGAAGGTACATATCGTATAGTGCAGGTGGTTTTACACGCTGCTTTTCTTCCTCCTCATCGCTTTTGACATGCACGTAGCATCAGTGTTTCTCTATCAGTTAGAAAAGAAGCTAGTTCTTTCTTTTTCTCAGTGCTTGATCGTTAATTGGTAATCATGATTAGTGTCAGTACAGATGATGATGATAAGATGTTGTCACTCAGTAAACGGTGGCTGACAATTAAATATTTCTAGTAATCGCAGATTCAGTGCTCATCCAATAAATATAGCGAGACAAAATCGGTGTGAATATCATCAACATTTTATGGAACTTAAAGCGTATACACAAACAAATTTCACGAGTATTTGAGAATAACTTCTGAAACATTTGTTTATTTAGTTGACAAAATTACACCACAGTAGGAAAAAAGTAAGACATATTACAGCCTGCAGTCAATCCAATCAGCGTTTAAGAACAACACGTAGTTGCTGTATAATTAAACGTTCAATAAATTGTTAAAAATTTTGTTAAGAAAATAAAATTAAAACTCATCTTGCTAGACCTCTTTGTAAGCAGCAAGCTAATATCGTAGTTGACAAAATTACACCACAGTTGGAAAAAAGTAAGACATATTGCAACCTATCTGTCAATCCAATCAGTTTTGAAGAACAACTTGTAGTTATTATATAATAAAACGTTCAATAAATTGTTAAAAAAATTGTTATCCACGATAAATAATAATTTAACACTGGACATCCTATTAAATTCTAATAAAACGTTTAATAAATTGTTAAAAATTGCGTTAAGAAAATTAAATTAAAACTTATCTTGCTAGATCTTCTTGTAAGCGACAAGCTAAAATCAAAATGGTTTGTTTTTAAAAGTCATCTCGCTAGAACTCCTTGTAAGCAGCGAGCTAAAATCAAAATGGTTTGGTTTTAACCCTTACTAATCGGGAGGCCCAATATCACTCATTCGTCATCATCTCTCTTTAAACTCAATTATCTCCGCAACTATTCATTATTTTCTAACGGGTGTAGTTTTATTAGATAGAGAATTTTTCTTCTTTCATTTGATGTATCTCGCATATTTTGTACGATGAAAATTGACGACGTGGTGTTACGTGAAATAAAGAGATTTTATTTGAAGAGCCAGTACTAAAATTTGAATGTTTTTATCCATAATTTCATCAGTTAGCTTTAAATGTAACAATCAAAATCAATAAATTAGAAGTGCCGGTGACAAATTTTATGACTAAAATCGAACAAAGAAGGTTAACACTACCCGTCTCGCCTATCCCTTGGTTAAACCTTACAATTAGCGTCAAAATAAACGATAACATATTTTGATTTTTGCTATCCTGTTTAGAAAAGGATAATACACAAAACAACATGCGGAAAAGAGATAGAACTTTCAAAGAAGAGTAGTAAATAAAAATTGAAGACACCACATTATTTTGAGGTGATTTTTCTCCCATTTTTTTCATTCAGCACGTTACTTTGTTGAACAAAAAGTGTGATATCTTTTGAATGTGTCTATCAATTTGCAATATCTAAATGTTGTTATTTTTTACAATGAATTGCTTTTTTTATGTATATAGCTAAACATATGTTTTTGTATTTTTAACTGATTTAGTGACGCTTTTTCGTACGTAAATTGATATACTAAAAGAAAATATATTTTCTTAATTTTCAATTTTTATTCTGGCCGTAAATGAAAACGGAAAAATTTGGTTTAAACGTTGTTCTAATAACAAATTCTGTATAAATAAATAGTAATTTTTTAAAATTTTTAGGAATGAAACTAAATGAAATAAAAGAGTTTTTGTTAGGCATAAAATGACAGTCCGCGTGATCGTTAAAATCTCCGTTCTCATCCAGTTAAAAGTCATCTCACTAGACCTTGTAAGTTGTGAGCTAAAATCAAAATGGTTTGTTTTTAAAAGTCATCATGCTAGTCTTCCTTGTAAGTAGTGAGCTACACCTCTATCGCTGCCTGTTCACTATACATACACCCGTAATGCACAAATGCATTGATTTACCTCGCCTTTACAGCAACCTGCACCTGCACTTACATCACCATCTTAACCCTCCCTATACGCGTACCCTTAGGAATATTTTTGTAATGAATTTTATTATTTATGTTGTTTAGTTCGTTATTTTTGTTGTAGGTGTTTATGATGCCCGTTGGCGAGTATTAATACGACATTTAGGTGAACAATTAGGGACCAGTTGGGATGTTATAGAACAGTATGAGAAGTCAGTTGTTGATTGTTTATCGTCTATACAACCAAAGAAAACAGAGTAAGTATCTTTGGCATTAGTCGTACTTTATCAGAACGGATATTCTGATTCATTCAAAAATAAATCTTTATAATGCATCTTGCAGTTTGAAATAAATTCTATTTTATATAATGAATTTATATAATAAATTTCACTAACCTTCTTTTTAAACTGCGTCAACTTTTTATCATTACTTACACATGTTTCAGTGGATCCACCATGATCAGAGTAAATAACAAAATTGAAACTAAAAACTTTTTTATTTATTTAAAATCTATAGAAGATGATACATCTTCAGTCATTTGTATAAAACTGCCTTCAAGACAAATACATTCATTTCTATTATTAAAAGTTATTTCATTTAAATCTACAGTGTATCATTGTCTAAAATGTTCCAAACATTTCTTGTTGGGGAGGCAATTTTTAAAATTGTCATCTGTCACACCCAGATGTCAGAAACTACAAGATATAGCAACGAATGGTTTTTGAATTTTTATTTTCCTTGTCTATATGATTATATAAGAAGGAAAGTATTGTTTTCATGTCGATTTTTCAAAATCGAGTTTTCACCAGATTTACACGTTTTCAGACCCCCCTGAACCCAAAAAACATGTTTTTAGCGATTAGTCTGTGTGTGTGTGTGTGTGTGTGTGTGAACAAAATATCTCAAGAACAGAACATCGTACAAACTTGAAACTTAAGTTACATACCACTACCAGACCTGACAAAAACATTTTCATCAAAATCGGTCAACCGGAAGTAGTAGTTTATTCGTATAATTTTTCACTTTTTTGCGATTTTCTGAAAAACTGGTCCTACAATTTTTTTAAAAATTGCTTGGTTTACTAAATTTTTTTACGCTTTACAAGATAGGGTAGGCACCATGTTTGCTGAAATTCTTGGTGAGGCTGTTTTCATGTAAAAAATTGTTTTTTTTTTAAGATTGCGGTTGTAATATGCATTTTAGCGCAAAAATTTATATAATTAAAGTTGTAGAGAATTTAACGTCCAACAACTTATATTTCAAACATTTGTTTGTATAATGCTTAGTTTAGCGGTAATTAGCGATTTTCTGTTTTTTCCTCTTGAATACATGTGAAAAATCGATTTGTTTAAGATGTTGCCCTTTATGACAAAAGTGACAATGCATTTTATGACAAAAGTGTATAATCTAATTTATAGGAAATTAAAAGATCTACTACTTTTATTTAAAGCATTTTTCTCTACAGAGCTTAGTTTAGCGTGAAAGAGTGATTTTTCATATTTTTAAGCCAAACAGGTTGATTTTCATTTTGCGTCTATCTCTTATGATTGAAATTAGGTTATGTTTATTGAGGTTAGTTTTTTGTTTATTTCTAATGTTAGGTTTATTGTTGATTATTTGCATTGGCAAGAGAAAGTTGTGTGAGTGTTTCACGTCAGATTTTTGATCTACACAAACTGAGTTTGAAGTTCTGGTTTCAACTGGAAGTTCCAAAACCAGAGGTCAAAAAATCAAAATCAGAAATAGCAAGAGACAGCAACAAACGATTTTTGGATTTGTAATCTACACAAAAAGTTAGTGGGCCTGAATTGGGTTTCAAGTTGTGGTTTCGACCAGAAGTGGCCCTAAACCGAAAGTCAAGAAACCAAAGTGTGAATTTGGAAACAAAATTAATGTCATTCGATTCCTCTTAAAACGTAGATACAGAAATTACTAATGGTTTTTGCCAAAAGTTAAAGGTCACCTTATATTCTGGATTAAGCCGTATGCAACTTCTGGCTCTTCCTTAAAATAGAAACCGTTGTGAAAGGAAAATGTTTTAACACCATTTCCGACATTGCGTTAGTGGGCGACGACAGAGAAGCTAAAAGCTCTTCTGATAGAAGCCTTCCAGAAATGCTTCCAATCATGGAATTAATGTATCGCTTGCCAAGGAGTACTTTGATGGAGATTTGTTAAAATTTGATGTAAGGTTATTACTTTGTTCGTATTAAACAATTCACTGTAGTTTTTAATCACACCTTGTATACATTGGCTAATTTACAGTTTACTGGATATCTATTTAATCAAGGAATTTTTAGCATATAGTCAAAGGAAAGTCCGAAAAATTTATATTTAAGATTGTGTTGGTCGTACAGCATTTTTACTTTCTTATGCCTTTATGAATGTATAGGAAGGAAACTATTGTTTTCATGTCGATTTAAAGAAATCGAGTTTTCATCCGATCTACACGTTTTCAGACTCCCTGAACCCAAAAGTGCATGTTTTTAGCGATTGGTCTGTGTGAACTAAATATCTCAAGAACAGAACATTGTATGAAGTTGAAACTTAAGTTAGTTACTGTTAGAGGACCCGACTTGAATATTTTCATCAAAATCAGTGAACCGGAAGAAGTAGTTTATGTGTCATTTTTAATTTTTTGCAATTTTTTCAGAAACGGCTTGTACAATATTTTTTAAAATCGCCTCATTTACTACACTTTTTATACTTTGCCAGATGGGGTAGGTGCCATGTCTGCTGAAATTCGTGGGAAAGCTGTCCTCTCGTAGAAAAAAATGTTTTTTTTAAGATTGCTTCTTTAATATGCATTTTAACACAAAATTGTATGTAATAAAAGTTGTAGAAAATTTAAAAACCTACAACATTTATTTCAAACATTTTTTTGTATAACGCTTAGTTTAGCAATTTTTTGTTTTTTTTTTTCATGAAAATCTGTAAAAAAAATGTTTTTTTTTTAACATTTCAGCCTTAGTATGCATTTTACGATAAAAGTGTATATAATCAAATTTATAGGAAATTTAAAAAATCTACAATTTTTATTTAGAGCATTTTTCTGTACAGAGCATAGTTTAGCAGCAAAGAGTGATATTTTGTATTATTAAGCCAAACTGAGGTTGATTTTCATTATGCATCATTCAGTCATGATTAAAATAAGGTTATGTTTTTTGAGGTTAGTTTTTTGTTTATTTCTAGTGTTTTATTACTAATGTTAGGTTATATTGCTCATTATTTGTATTGGCAAGAGAAAGTTGTGTGTTTCACACCTAATTTTTTTATTTATTTTTTTTTTGTCATCAGTCTCTCGACTGGTTTGATGCAGTTCTCCAACCTGTTCTATCTTGCACAAGTCGTTTCATATCTACATACCTGTAACACCCTACATCTTTTGTAATTTGCTTTATATATTCTAATCTTTGCCTCCCTCTACAATTTACTCCCTCAATATTACCCTCCATTATTGATAGACCAATACCTGGATGTCTTAGGATATGCCCCACTAGCCTATCCCTTCTTTTGGTAAGATGCTTCCATATACTTCTTTTTTCATCCACTCGCCTAAGAACCTCTAAATTACTTATTTTGTCCACCCACCTAAACTTTAACATTTTCCTATAACACCACATTTCAAAAGCTTCTATCCTCTTCTTTTCTACAGCCCCTGTCACCCACGTTTCACTTCCGTATAATGCTACACTCCAAACATAATGTTTTAAATAATTAATTTTAATAAAATTAAATAAATTAATTTAATAAAATTGAATAATTTAATTCCATATTAAAGAAGCAATCTTGAAAAAACCTTTTTTTTCTACGAGAGGACAGCCTCCTCATGAATTTCAGCAGACATGGCGCCTACCCTATCTTGTAGAGCATAAAAAATGTAGTAAATAAGGTGATTTTTAAAAAATTGTATGAGCCAGTTTTGAGAAAATTGCAAAAACGTGAAATAATTATTATATAATTTAATAAAAGTGAACTCTGCCATTGCCGGTCACAAGCCCGGGGCCTCATCTGGCAAGTGATGAGGAAAGAGGAGTGGGAGGAGTAACAACCTCGTTAAAAAACCAGGGTCCATCTGGCTCCGGATGGTAGCACCCTGTAAGGGCCCCTGCCGAGGGTTACTAGGTGAAAACCGGTCAACGGCCTCGAAGGCGGATGAGGAGTAATCCCAACGGCGGAGTGGGCGGATGAGCCTAGGGAGAAAACCCAAATTAAATCCAGGGTAGACTTGACTCGCAGCTGTGGTGGAAGCAACAAGTCTAAGGGAGTAAACCTGATTAAAATCCTGCAAGTTTGGAGGCAGTAAGGTGGCGGCCCCACCATCAAACTTAACTTGCGCAGCGCTCGTAACGCAGCCAAGGGATTCTTCAATCACTACTGATAAATTGCAAACAGCCTCGGATAGGACCGGAAAAAAAGGAAAAACAAAACGGAATGCCAACAAAAACCGATTTGGAATAGTGGATACAATGGTTTTTACAACTTGGAATGTGAGAGGTGTGAGGGGGAAGGAGGAGGAACTGATGCAAGAGCTAAAACAGAATAAGGTAGACCTGGCAGTAATCACAGAGACCAAGAAAAAATTGAAGGGCACCAAGGATTGGGGAGATTATGTGGAATTATGGAGTGGTGTAGAACAGAGCAGAAGAGCATGTGCTGGAGTGATGGTTTTGGTCAATCGGGTATGGAAAAATAAAATAGAAAGCTATACATGGGTTAATGAAAGAATTTTGACAGTTCGGATTAAATTAGATAGAGGTTTTCTGACACTGATAGGTGTATATGCTCCAGAAGAAGGGAGAAAAGAAGAGACTATTGAATTTTACGAGATATTGCAGAAGCAATTGACATCATGTAAGAAATCAGATTAAGTCATTGTCTCTGGAGATTTAAATGCACGTGTTGGTAATCAACCGATCCCACAAATGGTTGGAGCATATGGAGAATGTCACTTGAACGAGAATGGTAGACAGTTACGTGATTTTTGTACATTCAATGATCTGAAAATCACAAATACCTTTTTCAGAAAAAAAGACATCCACAAATACACTTGGGCAGCAAGAGGTTACAAATCATTAATTGATTATGTTATTGTGAATAAGAAAACTGCAAGCCAAGTTCGAGATACCAGAGTATATAGAGGAAGCGATATTTCAAGTGATCACTACCTAGTTGTTTCAAAAATACAGTTATGGACCAAATGGAGAAAAAATAAAAAAGTCACAAGAAATGAAGGAAATGAAGTTTATAAAGTCTACCTCCTGCAGACTGAGAGTGTCAGGACCCTGTATCAGACAAGATTAACACAGAAACTTTCTATGAGGCCCACAGCACCGACAGTGGAGGAAGAGTGGATCAACTTAAAAGATACTTTAAGAGAAGTAGCCTATGAAACGCTGGGGACAAAAAAACTTGTAACAAAACATAAAGGTTTGAAAATTTGGAACGAAGAGATTGCTAAAGCTATTAAGGATAAGAAGATTGCCTACAAACAATTATTGAAATCACCTACAGATCAGGCAAAGGAAAATTACAGAAGAAAACGTAATGTAGCTAGAGCCATTGTTAGGAAAGCTCATGAGGATGCATGGGATAGGTTCATTGCAGGAATTGAAGATGATCTACATGGAAGGCAAGAAGTTGCCTATAAGTTGATGAAACACCTCAATAATGATGAGAAGGAGATGGCTAAAATAGACAATACAGAAAAACAGGAATGGATTGAGCACTATAAAAGATTGTGGTACAAAAGCGATTTACCATTCATGGAAGAAGCTCATCATCCAGAAGCAAAACATGGTATTGATCAAATAGCTATTGAGGAATTGGAAGAGGCATTAAAACAAACAAAAAATAGGAAGGCAACAGGATTAGATCATATAAATTCAGAACTATTGAAATATGGTGGTACACTACTCAAATTTCGCCTGCTTCACTTGATGAACATGTATTGGACTTCGCGATACATTCCTAAAGATTGGAAAAAAGCCATAGTAATCTCGCTGTTTAAGAAGGGTAACAGAAAAGATACAAATAATTACAGAGGAATTACCTAGTTGTTTCCCACAAGTTTGTTGAGTAATGTGTATAAATTATACAGTAAAATCCTGAACAATAGACTCAGAAAAATCTCGGATGTGTTATTATTAGAAGAACAAGCCGGCTTTAGAAAGGGCAGGTCTTGCATTGACGATGTTTTTTCTTTAAAGCAGATAATTTCAAAACGAGTTGAGTTCAATTTGGAGACACACCTTGCATTTGTAGACTACGAAAAAGCGTTTGATAAAGTTGATAGACGTATCCTGTTTGATGGATTGGTCAAAAGAAGCTTTCCAATACACTTGGTGGAAGTTATAGAGAGTTTGTATCATGAAACAGCTGTCATCTTGAGTTGTTCAGGCTCTCTCACAGAGGAGGTTCGTACAAATGTTGGTTTGAGACAGGGCTGCCCGCTCTCACCAACTTTATTTAACATTTATGCTGATGATCTCTGTAGAGGATGGAAGCAAAAAGTCCACCCAGGCATTTGGGTAGCCCCGGAAGTCTTCATCAGCTCGTTGTGGTTTGCTGACGATCAGGTGATACTGCAGGAAACAGAATATAATCCTCAGAAAGCATTACACCAATTGAATCTTCTCAGTGCTGAATATAACATGAAGATCTCATTCAGTAAAACGAAGGTGATGGCTTTTGTGGGAAAAGATCCAGTTCGGTCTAAGATAGTTCTTGATGAAATTGATCAGGAATTGAGCATGAAAATAAATAGATTCCAAGCTATCTGTGGAACAATCAACAGGACCTTGAGGAACAAAGCCAGAAGGGAAACAAAAATGAAATTCTATAAAGTTATGGCTATCCCCACTCTTTTATATGGTTCTGAAACCTGGGTACATAAAAAGAAGGAATGGAGCAGGTTACAGGCTGCTGAAATGCGATTCCTAAGAGCAGTGAAGGGTTGTACTAGGGAAGACAGAATCCATAATACTGAGATCAGAAAAGAGCTCAACATACCCTCCATATGGCAGAAAATCGAGGAAACCAAACAAAACTGGAAGGATCATGTGGAGCGCATGGAGGATGGAAGAATTCCCAGGGCAGTCATCTCCTATCAGCCAGTAGGAAAGAGAAGTGTGGGCAGGCTCGTAAGAGATGGAATTGATTAATAAAGGCGTTTGCAGTCGGAACAGGCAATGTGCCTAATCCTTGAAGGAAGACGACGACGACGAATAAAAGTGAAATAATAAAATAATTAATTAATAATTTATTTATTTTTGTTACAGGGAAGAATTAAAAGGAGCGAAAAGTCGTGAGAGATTAGCACGTGCTAAACGATTTGCATTAATTGGTTTAGCTTCGGTAGGTGGTGGTGCTTTAATTGGTATTACTGGAGGTTTAGCTGCGCCATTTATAGGGGCTGGTTTAGGTTCTGTTATTGGAACATCAGCTATATTTACGGCTTTAGGTTCTGCTGCCGGTACTGCAATCGTTGCTTCTTTGTTTGGTGCTGCTGGTGCTGGTTTAACAGGTATTGTTTTTTATTCATTTTACTTTCTCTTGTCGTATATGAATATATAGGAAGGAAAGTATTGTTTTTAACACTTTCCAGTCTACCATGTTTTTCACTATGCACTACAGACTAGAGTAAATTATACGTATCTTGCACTGTAGACTGACGTTTTTTCAGCTTTTTCAAAAAATCAGTGTGCAGTCACTTCAGTTCTTATCAACAAGGGTATTATATGAAAATAAAGTTTGAAATGTGCTCTTTTTAACCATATATTTAGTTTTTTGTTTAGGTCATCAGCCAAAAGGCTGGTTTGAACCTGTAGAGGTTTTACTTAGTAAAACGAGGAGTGAGGTTGTTTCCCTTGGCCTTCCTCACTGAGTGCAAAATTACGCTTATCAGTATGCCAGGCCCTCTGAAAAGCACATATTTTCCACTCTGCAAATGACACCTTCACTTCATTCACCACAGGGTTTGGCTGTATAATGAAATTCATTACTTTCAGAGGAGATAACTACGGTTAGTGTCTTTTACACCTCTACCTCTTCTGTTCTTAAATGATTTAGTCATTTAATTAGCTGACCATGTGTTAAGAAACAGAATTATTTATTTTAGCCCTGCAATGAACAGATTGAGTGTAATTAATTTGACACTTCACCTGTCTGTTATGGGCAGATTATTATATTATTATATTGTCAATTGTATATTAGAACCTGTTTCCAATACATCTACAATATTATTTATTAGTGGTGTTATATTTAGTTTAAGTCAGTTATTAAGTTATTTATGAAATAATACTATTCACAATTACTCTAATTTACACATTTCTGAAAAATTTTATATGAAACTTTTATCAATATCGCTTTCATTTTCCGCTGGGTCGTATGATTCATGAATGTCCATGTCATCTAATTCTGACCCAGAATCTTCTGCAAAACAATCTAATGCATCTCTAGACATCGTTTCAGGAAATGTATAATATGTATAATAATATAATGTATAAATGTGTGTGCGCGCGCGCGTGCGTGCATGCGTGCGTGTGTGTGTGTGTGAGTTTTCACTGGATCAACATGTTTTCAGACACCCTGAACCCAAAAAACATGTTTTTAGCGATTGGTCTGTGTGTGTATGTGTGTGTGCGTGCGTGCGTGCGTGTGTATGAGTTTTCACTGGATCGACATGTTTTCAGACACCCTGAACCCAAAAAACATGTTTTTAGCGATTGGTCTGTGTGTGTGTGTTTGTGTGTGTGTGTGAAGAGAATATCCCTTCTCAAGAAGGGAACATCGTAGAAACTTGAAACTTAAGTTACATGCCACTACTGGACCCGACACGAACATTTTCATTAAAATCGGTCAACCGGAAGTAGTAGTTTATTCGTGTAATTTTTCACTTTTTGCGATTTTCTCAAAAACTGGCCCTACAATTTTTTTTAAAAATCGCCTGGTTTACTAAATTTTTTATGCTGTACACGATAGGATAGGCGCCATGTTTGCTGAAATCTTGGTGAGGCTATTTTCATGTAAAAAAATTGTTTCTTTAAGATTACGGCTTTTATATGCATTTTAGAGCAAAAATTAATACAATAAAAGTTTTAGACAATTTAAAATCCTACAACTTTTATTTCAAACATTTTTTTTGTATAACGCTTAGTGTAGCGGTAATTAGCGATTTTCTGTTTTTTTTCTCTCGAAAACTTGTAAAAAATCGATTTTTTTAAGATTTCGGCCTTAGTATGCATTTTACGACAAAAGTGTATATATATTTTAAATTTATAGGAAATTAAATGATCTATAACTTTTATTAGAAGCATTTTTCTCTGCAGAGCCTAGTTTAGCGTGAAAGAGAGATTTTCCGTATTTTTAAGCCAAACTGGGGTTGATTTTCATTTTGCGTCTTTCACTTATGATAAAAATTAGGTTATGTTTATTGAGGTTAGTTTTTTGTTTATTTCTAATGTTTTATTACTAATGTTAGGTTTATTTTGTAATTATTTGCATTGGCGAGAGAAAGTTGTGTGAGTGTTTCACACCAGATTTTTCTGTAAAATTTGATTGCAGGGTACAAGATGCATAAGCGTGTTGGTGAAATTGAGGAGTTTGCGTTTGGGTATTTAAGCCCAGCTTGTGCTGCTGATGACGTGAACAGTACAGTGAATATTGTTCCTATTCAGCAGCAGTTGCATATCACTATTGCTGTGTCTGGATGGCTGAAAGATGATTGGTTCGTATAAAAGTTTTATTATTTTATTTAAATTTTTTATTGTATCTAAAATACGAGGTTGATTCAGAAAGTAAAGAATGTTTTTTCTTTATTTTGAAGTTTTTTACTTTCTCTTGCCTATGTGAATATATGGGAAGAAAAGTATTGTTTTTATATTGATTTTTCGAAATCAAGTTTTCACCAGATATACATGTTTTCAGACCCCTTAAATCCAAAAAACAAATTTTCAGCGATTGTTCTATGTGCGCATGTGTTTGTGTGAACATAATATCTTAAGAATGGAACATCGTACGAAGCTGAAACTTAAAACTTAAGTTAGGTACTACTAGAGAACCTGACATGAACATTTTTTTCAAAATTGGTCACCCGGAAGTAGTAGTTTATTTGTGTGATTATTTACTTTTTTGCGATTTTCTCAAAAAGCGGCTGGTGCCAATTCGAATTGTCCACGGTATACCATTATTATAATTACAAATATTTAATAAATACAGTAGTGTACGCATAAAAAAATTAAATTGCTTCAAAATAGTTAGTTATGGCTGTTTACTTCTTCTTCTTTTCAAACTCCTTGTGGACTTCTTTGTATGGTATTATCAGCTCCTAGAGTCCTCTTTTGAATTGAAGGGCCCTTTCTATGACAGGATCCGTCTCCAACAAGTGATCAGCGAGCTGCGTTGCCATGCTGGGGATCTCGTTGATGGTTCGTGAAGAAATGATTGGCTTCATTTCAGGATCGTCAAGCAAAGAACTGCACATACGTATGAAGAAGTTAGACTGACACATGGAGGAAAATGTATGGAGAAATTACAGTATGGTGCAGGGGGTAGGTATGGGGGTTGTACTGGCGAGGGCCTGTACCTGGTAACGCGCTCACTATGTACAGTACGTGAAAATCTAGCTTGGCTCATGGTGGCAATCACCATACTAGAGTGTAACTCAACAGGATATGAACGCCAAAACGCCGAACACGTAGAGTGACACATGTGTTTGGAATTGTTCGAGTGTGGCTATTAAATAACGAGACTGATGTTATAAAAAATTTTATTTTTATTTTATACATAATCATTTATTGTCACCTTCAATATACACTCCTCTATCCCTACAACGCTCCATGCGAATTCTCCATTGCTGGAAACAGTGCTGGAAGTCATCTTCTGTCAGCTCCTTCAGGACATGTGCCGCTTTCTCTTTTACAGCTTCCACAGACTCAAATCTTGTCCCTTTTAATGCAGATTTCACCTTAGGGAACAGGTAATAACATGTGATGAAACATGGTTTTTTTACTTATGATCTGGAAACGAAGCGCCAATCCATGCACTGGAAGAGCCGAACTTTACCGAGAGCCAAGAAAGCTCGAATGAGCAAGTCTAAATTTACTAAAGCAATGATGATTTTTTTTTTTATATCCATGGGGTTTTGTACCTTCACTGGGTTCCTGAAGGTCAAACAATTAATCAATATTACTACCTTGTAGTACTTTCTAAACCATGTCAAAGAGTAAAGAAAAAACGCCCCAAAATGTGGAAAAACAAATCATGGGTTCTCCACCAAGACAATGCGCCAGCTCATTCCGCGTTATCTGTCAAGAGGTTCCTAGCTAAGTACCGCATCTCAGTGTTAGAACATCCACCTTATCCACCAGATCTTGCACCACCTAACTTCTACCTGTTCCCTAAGGTGAAATCTGCATTAAAAGGGACAAGATTTGAGTCTGTGGAAGCTGTAAAGAGAAAGTTGCATGTGTCCTGAAGGAGCTGGCAGAAGATGACTTCCAGCACTGTTTTTTTAACAATGGAAAATTCGCATGGAGTGTTGTAGTGATAGAGAAGGAGTGTATATTGAAGGTGACAATGAGTGATTATGTATAAAATTAAAATTAAATTTTTTACGTCAGTCTCGTTATTTAATTGTCACACCTCGTATGACTTAACCTACTCCCACTAAGTACAGTGTACAAAAGGTGAGATTATGTGCATATTTTAAGGTTTTAGGCCCACGGATAACCGAAACTGCGAATAGCAAGGGATCATGTATTATGTTGACATTAGAAGAAAAGTTTTAAAATTTGCAATCCAGTTTGTAATATCTCTTGTGAAATTACTTTTAATGCAATGCAATTATTCGATTTTATTTATTGTTTCAGTGAGGATAATTTTACGAGGCCGTGGCTTTGTTTAGGTAGTTCAAAAGAACAGTATTATTTACGTTACGAATCGAGTTATTTATTAGAATTAGGAAAGGCGATGGAATATTTTGTCAGTATTGCTGTCAGCGTCGCTGCTCAACAAGCGTTAAAATATACAGTACTGTCCAGTAAGTATCGCTCGACTTTTAATAACACCTCAAATTTTTAACACTTTAAGTGTTAATCGCGTCATTTGACGGAGCCTGTTTGTTTATTCTGAATCTAGTATCATTTTAGTACATTAGTACACCGTTAATGCACTAGTAGATTTATGTTCTATTCAATTGTAGGTTGAGGTTATATGTGTGTTTTCGGATGTTTATCTCAACATGGATTCAAGTATGTTGTCAGATGATACAATTATTGCTGTTCCTCAAAATTATACCATAGCATAAAAGTGTAAATAAATAAATTGTGTGAGTGTTTCACACGAGATTTGTACTTTCTCTTGCCTATATGAATATATAGGAAGGAAAGTATTGTTTTCATGTTGATTTTTCAAAATTAAGTTTTCACTGGAATTTCATGTTTTCAGACTCCCTGAACCCAAAAAACACGTTTTTAGCATTTGGTCCGCGCGTGTGTGTGTGTTTGTGCGCGTGCATGCGTGCGTGTGTGTGTGAACAGAATATCTCAAGAACGAAAGTTTGTACAAACTTGAAACTTAAGTCAGACACCACTACTGGACCCAACACGAATATTTCCATCAAAATCAGTCAACCGGAAGTAGTAGTTTATTCGTGTAATTTTTCACTTTTTTGTGATTTTCTCAGAAACAGCTTCTACGATTTTTTTAAAAATCGCCTTATTGACTACATTTTTTATGCTCTACAAGACAGGGTAGGCGCTATATCTGCTGAAATTCTTGGTGAGGCTGTTTTCTCATAAAAAAATAATTTCTTTAAGATTGCGACTTTAATATGCATTTTAGTGCAAAAATTATATCATTAAAGTTTTAGATAATTTAAAATCCTACAACTTTTATTTCAAACATTTTTTTTGTATAATGGTTAGTTTAGTGGTAATGAGCAATTTTCTGTCTTTTTCTCACGAAATAGTAGTGTAAAAAATTGATTTTTTAAGATTTCAGCTTTAGTATGCATTTTACCACAAAAGAGAATAAAATCAAATTTATAGGAAATTAAAAGATCTACAACTTTTATTTAAAGCAATTTTCTCTACAGAGCCTAGCTTAGCACGAAAGAGTGATTTTCCATATTTTTAAGCCCAACAGAGGTTGATTTTCATTTTGCGTCTTCACTCATGATTAAAATTAGTTTTTTTTGCATCCAGGAGACTTCAAAGGGAGTATAGGACATGTCAAGATAAAACTGATAAACAAAAAGTTTATCACAATGATAAATTCATCACTTACCACCGTAAATTTGTTTATGCTACTGCTTACTTCAGTAGGCTTGTCATGAACCACATTGTATCAAATAGTACACTATATTTGTTTAATTAGAAGTTAAATACTTTTCAACCAATAACTATTTAAAAAGGAATTCGTGCACACTGTAAAATGATTCATAAATCAAATATTGTTTTAGCTTTTTTTAAAATGACTTAAATTGTCACAACTTTTTAAACCTTGTGGCAATTTATTGATGTATTTTCTACCTGCATAAGTTGGTTTTTGTTCAAACAATTTAGTGTTGTGATTAGCAACATAATAATCGATTTTGTATCTTGTGTAGTGGTTGTGATCATCTAAATTTTGTATAAAGGAATTTTGCTTTACGTACATTATTACTTTAAAAATATACAAAGAAGGAACTGTAAGCAATTGCAGCTCTTTAAATAGTGATCTGCATGAGGTGAGGTGGTTGACTCCCATCATACACCTGACAGCTTTTTTCTGTATTTTAAAAACTCTTTCCATGTTACACTGTGATAAATTACCCCATACTAATATGGCATACCTGTATGAGATAAAATTAAACCATGATAAGCTGCTATTAGCGATTTTTACTTTCTCTTGTGTGCGTGCGTGCGTGCGTGCGTGTGCGTGTGTGTGTGTGTGTGTGTGTGTGTGTGTGTGTGAACAGAATATTTAGTGTAGAATAGAACATTTTTATCAAAATCGGTCAACCGGAAGTAGTAGTTTATTCGTGTAATTTTTCACTTTTTTGCAATTTTCTCAAAAACTGGTCCTACGATTTTTTTTAAACTTGCCTGCTTTACTAAATTTTTTATGCTCTACAAGATAGGGTAGGCGCCATGTTTGCTGAAACTCTTGGTGAGGCTGTTTTCATGTAAAAAAATTGTTTTTTTTAAGATTGCGGCTTTAATATGCATTTTAGCGCAAAAATTTATATGTTTAAAGTTGTAGAGAATTTAAAATCCTACAACTTATATTTGAAACATTATTTTTGTGTAATGCTTAGTTTAGCGGTAATTAGCGATTTTCTATTTTTTTCTCTCGAAAACGTGTGAAAAATCGATTTTTTTAAAGATTTTGGCCTTAGTATGCATTTTACGACAAAGTGTATATAATCAAATTCATAGTAAATTAAAAGATCTACAACTTTTATTTAAAGCATTTTTCTTTAAAGAGCCTAGTTTAGCGTGAAAGGGTGATTTTCCGTATTTTTAAGGCAAACTGAGGTTGATTTTCATTTTGCGTCTTTCACTCATGTTTAAAATAAGGTTATGTTTTTTTTATGTTAATTTTTGTGTTTATTTCTAATGTTAGGTTATATTGGTCGTTATTTGCATTGTCAAGAGAAAGTTGTGTGAGTGTTTTACACCAGATTTTTTATCATTTAATCTGGCAATTTGTTTTAATGCATGGATTAATATGGATTCTACTGCTATGATGCTAATTAATAACTTAGATAATATTTATTTTATCATGAAAAATATTTTCGTTATCGTTTATTGAAGATGTTTACTTTCTTTAGGTCTTGTTAGTGCTGTGGCGTGGCCTGCTGGAATATTAGGTTTAGCGTCAGTGATTGATAATCCATGGGGTGTCTGTTGCCGGAGGTCTGCTCAAGTCGGCAAACAACTCGCCGAAGTTTTATTGTCACGTGAACATGGACAAAGACCTGTGACTTTAGTTGGATTTAGTTTAGGAGCTCGCGTCATCTATTATTGTCTCAGGGTAACACATTGAATTATTATATTAGATGTTAATAATATTCAGTCTATCGCACACTTTGTTTAATATTTATTTGGATGACGTGATCAGAAGATGGAAGTCTTAAATACACACTGGTATTCTCATAGGAGAAGATAGGGTTGTAAACTGTCTATTATTTGCCGATGACCTGATAGTGCTACAGGAGAATAAGGATGACCTGCAGAGAGCACTTTTCATGCTGAACAAACTCCGCAAAGAATATAAGTTGATAGTTACAACAAAGAAGACAAAGGTAATGGCATTTAGGGGGAAGTAGCCAATCAGAAGTAAAATTGTTATAGATAATAATATTTTGGAACAGATCTCCCACTTTCAGTATCTAGGTTGCAACATTACTTACTAACAGGATAAAGATGCTTACAATAAGATGCACCGATCTAGCAAATATGCGGAACTATCCACCTCACTTTAAAAAATAGCACCAGCAAAAACATGAGGGTGAGATTTTATAAAACATTAGCAGTGCAGACTCTACTCTATGGCAGTGAAACTTGGGTGCTATCAAAGCGAGAGGAGAGTAGATTGCAAACATCTGAAATGTAATTTCTTCGACATACGTATGGGTGCAGTAGAGAAGATTGTTACAGAAATACCGAGATAAGGAAAGAACTCAACATCTTCTCTATAAACAACAAGGTATCCCAGAACAGAATGCACTGGTTAGAGCATGTAAACAGAATGCGGGAGGATAGGATACCTAAGCAGACACTGGGCTATAAGCCGGAGGGCAGGAGAGAATGAGGACGCCCAAAAAAGAGATGGGCAGATTTGAGAGGTTCGGAACAGGCAGAGATACCTAATCCTTGAAAGGCAGAAGAAGAAGAATGATAAGAGCATTCAGAGCTATTTTAGTGTGGAATTCGGCTATGGTTTTTAAAAGTTCAAGTGAAAAAATTAAATTTGTTAGCTTTGTCTTCAAACTGAGCATTAACACGTTCAGTGCGGCGGCCGCATTTATGATGTTTATCGAACACTACCAGATGACCAGTTGAGTGGAAGGTCAAGACTCACCAGTGGAGGTGGTGAGGGAACTGCATGGCTTGTCACATCAAAATGTTCTTTACTTTCCCAATGATCCTCGTAATATTTGTACAGAATTAAATGACTATTAACAGTTGTAGGATTCATTGGGAAAAACATGTTTCAGTGTTTAGGCTTATCCTTGTGGTAGGGAATTTTCAGAAGTACAGGGAAGTTTCATGTGCTGCCAACATTACTGCTGGTGGTCCCATTTAGTTTAAATCAGATTAAACAACAAGGTCTGTTCTAAAAGTTCCTGAACTTTTTTTATGGCGCTCCTACAATTAATTTTACAGAAATCCACCGGGGCTCATTGTAATGATAGAAACATCATAAGTAACCTCCATTTTGTAGTTTGTTGATATCTTGCTTAGTTTTGGAGAAACAGCTGTTTCAGTGAAAGTGTATTCTATGCGTTTGTCTTAGTTCAAAGTAAGTGACATGCGTGAACAGCATTGTGCAGTGAAATTTTGCGTGAAACTCAGAAAATCTTTTACGGAAACTCAAAAATTGCTTGTCCAAGATTATGGTAATGAATCCAAGAAAAAAATTTCTCGCTACGATTTGTTCAAATTGTTAAAAAATGGTCAGTAATCAGTGGATGATGATCATTCTGTGAGCCTTCGACTGACGATGCTCATGTTGCCAAAATCAACTCTTTGGTGCGTGCAGTCGATGTTTGACTTTACATTTAGCTTCTGAATCGGCTACGACAAAAAATCAGATGGAAACATCCTGAACTTTGGTCGAGCGGTGACTGGTACTTCCACCACAGCAACCCACCAGCCCATTAAGCCCTCAGAACTCATGAGTTTTTGGCCAGCAATTTGATTACCGTCTTTCCCCACCCAACGTAGTAACCTTATTTAGCATCCTGTGACTTTTCGTTCCGCCAACTCAAAAAAAACCCCTCGAAGGAAAATGATTTGCCTTGATTCCTGTGATTCAGAAGAACATGACAGAGCAGCTGATGGCCATTTCAGAAGAAATGGTCAAGGATTGCTTCAAAAGGTGGAAACATTGATGGGACAAGTGTACGTTGGGGAGGAGATTACTTTGAAGGGGATCCAGAACCCTAAGCTGTAAGTCAAGTAGTATTTTTTTATAAAAAATGTTCGGGAAGTTTTTGAACAGACCTCGTATCTCTTGCGTACTTGTACGTTTTTTTGTAGTGAGTGACATGAGTGTTGTTTACAGGAAATGTCCGATAGAGCAGGCTGTGAAGGTATTATTCAAGATGCAATTATGATTGGTGCACCGTGTGCAGCTCACCCCGATGATTGGAGGAAAATGACAAGAGTTGTAGCTGGCAGGCTAGTCAATGGTTATTGCAGGTAACAATCAATGTCTTTTGATTTCTTACCATGAAGTTGTTTCACTACGATATCTCTAAATTCACTAAGTACGGTTATGTGTGTAAAGAAGTGCTGTTTTCCTATAACTATAATATAGTGAGAACACCCAACTGTTGAAACAGGGGCTGAGCAAGATGGTTCTTCCTAAAAATTATTTTTAAAATAATTTTTTGCGTCGTAATTGAAGGTTCCAAAATTTAATAATTAACCCTTCTAAGCCGGATAGCCTGTGTACGGTTGTTAGATGACAAGTGTGTAAGTACTAAACTTTTTGTGTAATAGTGAAGATCATTGTACATGCACGCCAGTAAACATTATAGTTAAATTAGTTAAGTAGCTGAATTTATGCGGAAGAAAGTAAGCTATTTAGAAAAACACAATCAGGTTAGTGGGAAATTCTGTATTGATTTGTGAATGTTGGGATACCACTCAAGTCAGGTTTTTTTGAAGAAAACGTTGTAAAGGCCGTATCTCATTTAAAAATAGTTCTAACCACGTTTGAAAGCTTGAATGGTAAAGTTAGGTAAATTTTTCAATGGTGCTATTATAGCAAAACCGGTTGAATTGAATATGACCTATAAAAGGGAACAAACGTTCCGAAATTTGTAGAATAGCCTAAATCTAAAAATGCCTACAAATGCCTGTTTTCAGACATTCTTCACAATGGAACTAAAATGTTCCAATATTATCTTTTATAATTTTTTTCTACATGCACCTGTTCACAAAATTCAGTGCTTTCATATAATAACATACATCATACAAATAACTGTAGGAATGGGTCTATGACATAAGCTCAAAGAGAGAAACTTTTACGGCTTGCATTTTACTGTAGAATCTATATTAACTTGACTTTTACATACGCTTGAATAGTCGTATAGTGTGGTAAGCAAGGGCATTTAATGTATCAAATTTTTCGCTGGACATCTTTTTATAATACTAGATTAAAAAAAATAAAAATAAAAAATATTTATTGCCGAATTTTTACAAAAACGCGCAACTTTGCATAAATTACAACAATTTTTTTGTGAATTCGTTGTAACTGGCGTAAAAAACCGGAGTTTCATGTTTGTTTTTTTTTTAAACATCTCTTGAAGTTTTCTTAATGTCTCAAAAATTTCAAATATTTTAGATGAAAGATGGATAAGAAAAGCCAAGTCGATCAGTGCGATCTCGGAATTAGTGTTTGAAGTGTTAATATTCTTAAACCTATCAGTGACAGAATGGTTAACTTTTCCAAGTGTACAAAATGCACCGTTCCAAGCTATAACTCCATATTGCAATATTGGCTGAAATAGGGCAAAGTAAACTGTATGTAATGCTGTCACATCACGATACGAGGTGTGGCTATTAAATAACAAGACTGACGTAAAAAATATTATTTTTATTTTATACATAATCACTTATTGTCACCTTCAATATACACTCCTTCTCTATCCCTACAACGCTCCAAGTGAATTTTCCATTGCTGGAAACAGTGCTGGAAGTCATCTTCTGTCAGCTCCTTCAGGACACGTGCCGCTCAAAAATGTTTGAAATGAAGCTCGCAAAAATGTTTGTACTGACACTTTGTACGCGATTGAAAATGACCCAAATTTTTTGTAAACGTTAATAACATGTGATGAAACGTGGTTTTTTACTTATGATCCAGAAACGAAGCGCCAATCCATGCACTGGAAGAGCCGAACTTCACCGAGAATCAAAAAAAGCTCGAATGAGCTAGTCAAAATATACTAAAGCAATGATGATTGTTTTTTTTTTTTTTGATATCCATGGGATTGTGTACCTTCACTGGGTTCCTGAAGGTCAAACAATTAATCAATATTACTACCTTGAGGTACTTTCTAAACTATGTCAAAGAGTAAAAAAAAAAAATGCCCCAAAATGTTTAAAAACAAATCATGGGTTCTCCACCAAGACAATGTGCCAGCTCATTCCACGCGATCTGTCAATAGGTTCCTAGCCAAGTACAGCATCTCAGTGTTTGAATATCCATCTTATTCACCAGATCTTGCACCACGTGACTTCTACCTGTTCCCTAAGGTGAAATCTGCATTAAGAAAGACAAGATTTGAATCTGTGGAAGCTGTAAAAGAGAAAGCGGCACGTGTCCTGAAGAAGTTGATAGAAGATTACTTCCAGCACTGTTCCCAACAATGGAAAATTCGCACAGTGCGTTGTACGGATAGAAAAGGAGTTAATATTGAAGGTGACAATAAGTGGTTATGTACAAAATAAAAAAAAATTTTTTACAACGTCAGTCTCGTTATTTAATAGCCACACCTTGTACATTACGTTACATGTGGAATCCGAACAAGACGCGTTGAGCCATCCATCTGTTGCAGTGCATAATTGGCTCAGCAATGAGATACAAGATAGTAATAAGCAACATAAGAAACAAAATGTGAGCGAGAAGGAGAAAGAAAAAAGACCGATGAACGAATAATTAGTGCGAGTAGGAGAACAAAGCGACAAAATTGAATATGTGAAATAGCAGCTGGTGGTAAGCAACCCAGATAAAGTGAGCGCATGTTTTGAGAGTACACTAATCTTAGCAAAACCTAACAAGCCCAGTTTCATCACTTTCCTCTTTACCATCCTCATTCTTGTCGTTTTGCTTTCCATCTGCTCCACAATCGCTTCTTCGGTCACAAATACTTCTGTTTGATCCCTGCCATCTTCATTTCACCTCTTATGAATATCATTTACAACAAGGCATATGATGTAGCTTCAAATCTTCGCACTGATGTTATTCTTTGTCATCCGGTTTGTGGCACCTTCAAAAGTACGAGGGCAATCCAGAAAGTAACAGACGTTTTGGCCTGGCGCGGCAGTGAGCGGAGATAGCACCGCCATCTTGGCGTCAGAGTGTTTCTACATTCAGTACACAACCAGGCGTGGTAGCTAGAGCATTGTGCGTATTGTACTTTTTATACAGTGGAGTTTTAAAATGAGTGCTGCGATTGAAAATCCCACCAGTTGTGAAGTGCGTGGTGTTATACGGTTTTTGTTGGTGAAAAATGACAAACCGATTGAAATTTATCTCCAGATTTGTGACATGTACGGCAAAGGATAATGAGTGAAAGTCGAGTGAGGCAGTGGCAGATGGAGTGGGGTCACACGCATTCGCCCAAGAAACCGAGGAAGTGTCTGCAGACGCTATCAGCAAGAAAAATCATGGCTACTGTGTTTTGGAACTCTCATGGAGTGATTTTCATTGATTTGCTTGAACGAGGCCAAACAATCAATTGAGAGAGGCATTGTGAAACACTCAGAAAATTAAGACATGCGATACAAAACAAGCGTCAGGGAAAACTTAGTGTGAAAGTTATGTTTTTCCACGACAATGCCCGTCCACACACGGCCAAACGTACTCAAGAGCTCTTGAAAGGTTTTGGATGGGAAGTTTTTAATCATCCGCCGTACAGCCCGGATTTGGCGTTGAACGATTACCATCTGTTCCCAGCGATGAAGACATGGCTCGCTTTGCAACGCTTCGACACTGACGCTGAACTCCATACCGGTGTAAACCAGTGGTTGAACTCGCAGGCGGCAGATTACTACAAAGAGAGCATTGAAAAGCTTGTACCACGTTACAATAAATGCCTTAATTTACTTGGCGATTACGTAGAAAAATAGCCTAACAGTTAACCTTCAAAATGTATGTAATAAAAATTGGTGTTTTTACTTAGTTTATTTTTTATTTGAAAATGTCTGTTACTTTCTGGACAGCCCTCGTAATCCCCTATTTGACTGTGCAACACACTCCCATCAGTCTTTCATCTTTCTGAAACAGTTCTGGAAGTCAGATTTTGAAATGTCCTTTAGTGCACTTGTCACATTCTTCTCAATCATTTCTATGTCGTCTAACTGGTGCCTTTTTAGTGGAATTTTCAGTTTTGTAAACAACTAAAAGTCAAAGGGGGCTATGTCGGGACAGTTCAGAGTCTGGCGAAGTTGCTTAATTTGGTGTTTAGTCAAAAACTGTTGTCCAATGTTCGATGAATGTGGTGGAGCATTATCGTGGTGAAGAAGTTAGTTTTGCTCACACACGCTACTCATTCCCAAATATCGGTTAAAATATTTGAAACATTTGTTTTCGGAATTCCAAGATCACTTTCTTGTTTGTGTATAGTTAAACATCAGTCTTCAGTTGCAAAATTTTCCAGTGTTATTGTGGTCGAAAATCGGCCAGAACACGAGTCACTGTCAACAAATGTGTGGCCATTTTTAACCCTTTCAGCGCCAAAACAGTATTTAAAAGTTTAATCTAAAGAGTCATTTAATTTGAATAAGGGTGTACAAAAAGTGCTAGCCCTTATTTCGAAAACTTGCACATGTAAGCCTCCCATTGCCGACCAAAATTTCAACATTACAGAAAAATTTCCTGTTAAAAAATAATTTTTAAAAGATTTTTAATTTTAAAATAAATCATTCTAACGCTAAAAACATTCAAAATAGTTTTTTTTAAGTTTATTTAAAGTCGCAACGACAGTTTTGTCTTTGACAACTACTGTGGGTTTTTGTACCTACGTAACGGTGGTTTTAACGTGTTAAAATTTCCTGACCCTAGCTGGGAATTGAACCCAGGACCTATCGCTTTGTAGGCTAGCGCGCTAGTCACTATGCCTCGGAGGTGATTTCAAAATACATTATTTCAATAATTTTTGTTAAAAAGTTATTTTGGAAATGTTTGGTTATCTGGACGTTGGCGCTTTATGCGTAACTTACGGACGTCCGCTAAATTGAATGTTATCACTACGTAAAATATATTGACGTCCTGTTTTTCAGACGTTGGTACTGAAAGGGTTAAACCGCTTGTACAACTCTTATTTGTGTTTTCCCCATACACTTGTTCCCTTATGCATCATTTCAATCGTTTCTGCTTAACTCTTTTCGAGTTTGAAGCAAAACTTGTTGCAAATTCATTGATCTGATCTCTCCATCGTTTTCAACGATAAAAAATTGGATGAACTTAAGCAAAGCACTCTACAGAAAGACACACTGCGAATTTACTTGTTCTGTTGATAACTGTGGCATCTAGTGAGTTCGTGAGAAGATACTGGTTATGCTTGTACCTCACAGAGGTCGCTTCAAACGTTGACGTGGAGATTTGTCTCTCTTTCTCTTTCACTCACCGTCTCACACCCTTCCTCTTTCTTTCTTGTGATGTTGTGTTTTTAGTAAGTGGATCTATCATTAGCACTTTTTATGTGTGATACTGTAGCAGATTAAAAAAATTTCTACATGTGATTTAATATTATTGGTGTGTGGTGTTACAGATCAGATTGGTTACTTAGATTTCTGTACCGAACACTCTCCATGCCTAGCGGTGGAGTGGCTGGACTACAACCAATTGATTTAGATGACAGAAGAATGAACAACATCGACCTTTCATCTGTTGTTTCTGGTCAGTTTTTATTTTTAATTTATAAACAATAAAATCTGTTTTTTTTTTGTTTTTTGTTGGAGGGAATTTATAAGCTTCGCTTTTTAAAAGCATTGAGGAGAGAAACATGATTAGTTTAGCAATGTGTCGATTCAGGCGATACTTGAAAAACAATCGGTATCAAGAATTGACTGTAAAAAGTTGATTCTTCTATAGTTTTTGAACTGTAGCAAAAACACTGTAATTTTCTAAGATAAAAGATAATTATAAATACATTTTAAATTAGTATTGTTGTTTAGGTCATTAGCTGAAAGGCTGGTTTTTACTAAGTAAAAACAAGGTGTGAGGTGGTTTACTTATGCCTTCCTCACTGAGTTGAAAGAGTATACTTATCAGCATGCCAGGGCCTCTGAAAATCATCTACTTTCCACCCTGCAAATGGCACCTTAACTTCATTCACCACAGGGTCTGGCTATATAATGAAATTCATTACTGTCAGAGGAGATAACTGTGACTAGTGTGTTTTACACCTGTACCTCATCTGTTGTTAAATGCTTCACACAGTCATATAATTGGGTGACCATGTGATTAAATTTTTTGTTTTTGGTTTAACGTCTGACTGTTCTACAATTACTGCTAATGCAGATGGTGAAGGATGAAATGATTTTTTGTAACGTATGAAAAAATATGCCGTGCCTGAATGAGATTTGAACCCAAGATCGCATGATGAGAGACGAGCATGTTACCAACTACACCAATGCGGCCGGATTAGAAACAGAACTATTTTTTGTAGCCTTGAAACTAGCAGATTGGTTGCAAATAATTTAACACTCCACCTGCGTGTTATGAGCATGGTATCTTTTATATAGATTAATAAGTTTTATGATTATTATGATAGAAAATTGTTTTGGTTGTTTTTTTTTGTGAACAGGTCACAGCGAATATCCAGACAAGATATCTCAAATACTAAAACAAGTTGGGTTTAATGTAAGAGATATTAATGAAGTTTGTTCCTCGGATAAAATGACCCGCTCACAGACTGATTTACAAGACAGAATGGTTAGATGATTTTTTTGATATTTTATGATAATTTCTACGCTGCCTTTACACATAAGTTTTACACATTAAAGTACACTTCGAATAAATATGTAGGGTGACAAATCAGTGCAAGACAACATTCTAGTATAACACAAACATACTAGTATAGACGCAAAATGAAAATCAACCTCACTTTGGCTTAAAAATACGGAAAATCACTCTTTCACACTAAACTAGGGTCTGTAGAGAAAAATGCGTTAAATAAAAGTTGTAGTCCTTTAAATTTCCTATAAATTTGAGTATATACATTTTTGTCGTAAAATGCATGCTAAGGCTGAAATCTTTAAAATATTGATATTTTACACGTTTTCATTAGAGAAAAACAGAAAATTGCCTATTACAGCTAAACTATACGTTATACAAAAAATTGTTTGGAATAAAAGTTGTAGGATTTTAAATACTCTATAACTTTTATTAGATTCATGTTTGCCCTGAAATGCATATTAAAGCCGCAATTGTAAAAAAAAACAATGGTTTTACGAGAAAATAGCCTCCCCAAGGATTTCAGCAGATATCTTGTTAAGGATTTGGCGCCTACCCTATCTTGTAGAGCATAAAAAATTTAGTAAATGAGGCGATTTTAAAAGCAATCGTAGGAGCCGTTTTTGAGAAAATTGCAAAAAAGTGAAAAATGATACAAATAAAGTACTACTTCCAGTTGACTGATTTTGATGAAAATGTTCGTGTCGGGACCTCTAGCGTTACCTAACTTAAGTTTCAAATTCGTACGATGTTTTGTTCTTGAGGTATTCTGTTCACACACACACAACCAATCACTAAAAACATGTTTTTTGGGTTCAGGGGGTCAGAAAACGTGAAGATCCGGTGAAAACTCAATTTCGAAAAATCGGCATGAAAACAGTACTTTCCTTCCTATATATTAATATAGGCAAGAGAAAGTAAAAAATTATTGTGGAATATTCTACAGAAGCCAGGACTGGCGCATATTTTGAAATAGATCTACGATACCAAACAGACGACTTTGTTTATGCATTTATTCTTGTTTTTTTTTTTGCAGGAATCGGTTGTTAAAATTACTCCAAGATCAAAATCGGAAAATGATTTACTTGATGTTAAAACACAGTCATCACATCCATGACGTAAATAGTTTTTAAGTATATGTTTAATTACATAATTTTTTTAACTTAAGTTGTCTTGGGCATTCACATTTCTTTTACAGTATTTGTCAAAATATAGGGTGATTCAAAAAGAGCGCCGGTTTTGATATATCAAATTAAGAGATTTCTTTTATTGAAAAACTGAAAATAAATACATCAACAAGTTCATCTTACCTTCCGATTTCATGTATGAAAAATGATGTCATGCATGTGTCCTCCTCTACTGCGCTGGCACGCATCAACTCTGTCCATGAAATTGGATATTACTGCACGACAAGTTTCGACTTCCATTTGCCCGATAACCCGTCGAATTTCCTCCTTCAAGTCATTGATGTTTCGGGGTTTATTGGCATACACCAATGACTTCAGATGACCCCAAAGATGAAAGTCACAAGGCGCCAAGTCACATGACCTTGGTGGCCATTGATGGTCGGAATTACGAGAAATGATGCGATCCTGGAACCGTTCACGGAGTAACAACATTGTTTCTCGTGCAGCGTGACAGGTGGCACTATCCTGCTGAAACCATAACTCGTCAATGTCCATTCCATCCAAATGACGCCACAAAAACTCCCTAATCATCGTACGGTATCGGTCTCCATTTACTGTCATGGCTTGTCCTTCTTGATTTTCAAAAAAGTAAGGGCCGATGACACCGCCCGACCAAAAGCCGCACCAAACTGTCACTCGCTATGCATACATTTCCCTTTCATTAACCTGGCGAGGGTTTTCTAAACCCCACATACGGCAGTTCTGTTTATTAACAAAACCGTTTAAGTGGAGGTGCGCCTCATCACTGAAACTGATTTTGTTTGCGAAGGTGTCATCATCCTGCCGTTTTCTCAATACCCAGTCAACAAACTGTCGTCTCTTCTGGTGGTCTGCCACTTTCAAATGTTGCATCAACTGAATTTTATACGGGTGATATTGGAGATCGTACCGAAGAATTCTTCGTACAGAAGAACATCGTAAACCCAATTGTTGAGAACGGCGACGTATTGATTTTGCTGGGCTAACAGCCACACTGTCACGAACCAACGCAATGTTCTGCTCAGTTCGGCCAGAACGACGACGTCCAGAACTTTTAAGGTCGACTGTTGAACCCGTCTCAAAAAATTTTTTCATGAGCCTGCGAACTGTTGATTCATTCGGTGCTTCATTACGTCTTAGAGTACCGCGAAGTCGCCTGACAGTAGCCGCATAACTCTCCACTCTGGTAAAATGTTTTGACGATTAACACTCGTTGCGCAATAGTAAACTTCTCCATGGTTAGACACAGACTGCGAGAGTACTACACTGCGAAAAAGAGAAACTACAACTGAATCGTCAATCGGAATGTTCTCCGAAATAGAAATGAGGTCTAACAATGTTGCCAACCGATAAACAAAAATTTACCAGCCGTTTAAAAACCAGCGCTCTTTTTGAATCACCCGTTATTACAAGGGTAATATCAAAAGTAACGTCTCCGATCGTTTAGAAATACAGAAAATGATTTTAAGTTTTATATCGGTTACATTATGTTAAAGATCGAATCTTTTTTCTACAAAGTCACCTTTGCCCCCCGGATTGGCGTAGTTGGTAACGTGCTCGCCTCTCATCATGCAGTCCTGGTTTCAAATCCCACTCAGGCATGGCTTATTTTCATACGCTACAAAAAATCATCATCCTCACACAGTTACACCAACGTCATTGCTAATGGTCTTGCAGTTGATGCAACGTTAAATAAATAAATAAAATTTAAAAAATCACCATTTCAGTTGATGGATTTTGTATGCTCACATTATAAAAGCTTGCCATTATGTCGTTGAGAAAGAATTGAATATCAACTTTCAACTTAAGAAATTGCTGGCTTTATTCTGGACTAAGGGGGTTGGATCAACTCGGGGATAGCGTAGGAAAAGTCAACTCATTGTCGTAGTTGGTCTTCCTTGAACCTTGAAAATTAATGTTCTTCCACTTCTTTCCGTGTCGTGAATTTCAGTATGACCAACTGTATTCTCGTATAAATTTATTTTTTATCAGTTTCACAAATTTATTTAACTTTCAATAAATTGAATGATTGTGTAAACTTTTGCACTTGGCATAAGCACCAAGTGAAAGTCCTTTACAAACAGCTGCTAAACCAAGACTTGAGCATCCAATAAAATGCATGCAGTGTTTGGGAGTGTGGCAAACAACGAAGCCAACCTATTGTTATCAATTATGCATCGGCGACACTTGGGAGACGCTATTTTTAGAATTACCCTTGTATATTTAATTCTGCGAAAATGTTGAAAACATAATATCGAGAATTTTATTTTTATAATTATCATAATATTGTATACCAAATCTGGAAATTCCTAGAATTTCCTTTCTGTCTTTCATGGTACGTGTGATATTATTTTTCTACTTATTTAGTAAGTTTAATTGAAAATGTATGAAATCCTCATAAAAAATTGAATTTATGGCACCAGAGTGCATTTTATTTAGATATTAGATAAATGAAAGTTCAAATTGTATACGTAATATTAGCAGTGTTTTTACTAGGATGTTTATAGTAAAAATTTGTGAATGCTGTGTTAGATCTGTCCTGATGTAAACTTTAGTGTAAAGATTTTTGTAAAACAAATTCAATACTTGTATAAATGACTTCCTGTGGCCTAAATTATTAAGGAAGATTGGTGGTGTAACCTTATTCCTATTTTCCTTGCCACGAAAGAAAACTGTTGTTTGTGAAAAACCATTTTGAAAACTACTGAAATCTGTCAAATTTTTCAAACACAACAGACTTATTTCGTGGTGAGTACTGTGGTATGTTCCAATCACAAATACAGAAGTATTATTGGCTCCTATTTTGTTTATTTCAGGACAGAATTAACACAATTCAAAATGTAAGTGTTAACCCATTGGCATGTAATGACAGCGAAACACCATCCACCATATTTGTGCCGTTGTATACAATGGTGGCGATTCAACATCCTCGTATTTTATTAAAAATCCTGTCTACATAGTTTTTAAAAACTTCTTGATGTAGCAGCACTAACGAAAACTACTTAATTTTTGCTTTATTTAAATATATCTACCAATAGAGTGTGTGCAAGCGTCAGTTATAATTTCATGATCAAAATAACCAATACCATGTGTTGAAAAATGGCGTTTGTTTACGCTCTGTAAGTACCTGTTTGTTAAGAGTTTTTAAGTTATTTATCATATTTTTTGGTGTTTCATATCAAGTCATAATATTGAATATTATTAATTCAATAATTTTTAACTATTAAATAAATTCTCTGCATACTAAAATATAATTTTGTTACCGACAGGATATTGATGTGTAAATAAGTGAAAACTGTAATGACCGGTGATTAGAAAATAGGGTATAACTTTTTTTTATATTAACCAATTTTTAAAAATTTGTAAAAAGTAGAAAAAAGAATTCTCTAGATGGCTCTTATTTAATTTTTTATAGAAAATTATAAATTTCTAAGTTACAGTTAAAAAAACTTTTAAAAAATTTCACTTACAAGAAAAAAATTTGTAGAAAAAAATTATTTCAAAGACAATAAAAAGAATTCTTTGGTCTAAATGGTTACTAAATTCTTAAAAAATGAAAAAGAAAATTAAGAGAATCGGTTAAAAGAAAAAAAAGTTATTGTCTACTTACATTATAGTGTCATTTTATGCAAAATTAAATCCAACTGTAAAGCCACCAACAGTACAAAAAAATTCGTAGTTCAATGGGTTAAAAGAAAAAATTATATATTTTATCAAATGAATTTTATTTGTTATTTTAATCTCCAAAAAGTTACAGTTTCGGTAAGAAGTTATTATTGTGGTGCAATTCCGGTAATTAGAAGAGACAGTAGGGGTCACGTTAGGATGCGCAGTAACTGATGACATCACAGGTGCTTAATAACACAGCCAGTTGTTTGTATTATTTCAGTATTTGTGAATATTGTCAGTCCGTCTAATTAGCGACTAACGGTATTATGTGAATTCTTTGTGCAGTTAGTTTAATGGAATATATTATTGAACATAACAAAAACTAGTAAATATTTAGGCCTACTAATAGTTATTATATGTATATTTAAATTTTCTTGTTGTTTCTAATATTTAGTACTTGTTTATATCTAGTGAGTTCTAATATAATTACATTGAAAATTGTTGCGGATTGTGCTAACAATATAAAAAATAAACATGAAAGATTTTCATTTCACTGTTTTTCGAAAGATGAAACCTTAAGAAAAGTATGATTGCATGCTTGTCGACGTGCAGACAATTTTTCGGTTGATTCTGCGTGTGTTTGTGGTGCTCAAGTTGAAGACTGACCTGGAACACGATTTAAAATCTGAACTTTGTAACTTTAAAGCTACAAAAAGATTAAAATCGTTTGCAGTTCCACATCATAAGATACCATCTTGCGGAACTGTTTAAAATTTTAGTGTCTCCAAAAGAAATTTAAGACATGAAAAAAGAGAAAAAAATAGAATTTCTTGTTTTGCAATGAGAAAATTATGGTTGTTATGAACCTCTTATTGCTAATGAAAATAAGCCTATTTCACACCGAACCTACAACGCAAAAGAAACTGAAGATTTTATAGCGTTGAGAAACAAAAATTTGTGTCTGCAAGAAAAAATTACTGAAGTTTTGCGGGAAATAACTTATATTAAAACCGAAAACACAGATTTTAAAAAACTCACTGAATACGATTTTAAAACATCTTTTTGCAAAAAATAACATATAACTTTAGGCCTAACTGTTAAATATTCACAACCATTTTATTTTCCTACAAGTAGGCTATCAAAAATTGTAAATTTATTTATATTACAATTACAGATTTGTTTAAACATTTTTTTTCATAATGTGAATATATAAAGACAATCTGTTTATTTAAATCGTCAACGAAAAATGGCAGGTAATTATTTTATATTTTACTTATATTTCATTAAAATTCTTTATCATTATTATTCTCGCTGTCATTATTATAGTAGACAAAACTTATTTATTATATCCCAATATTAGTCTTGAATGTAGAAGAACGAAGTTAAAAAACTGGTGCTTTCCACACCGGTGATGTCATTTGCTAGTGACGGTATGTACTCATAATGGCTGGTCATGCGCGTGACCCCTACCGTCTCTTCTATTTACCGTGGTGCAATTAAATTTCTGTTTTATTGAATTGTGATATTCGAGTTATAGTGAAATCTGAAACAGTTTAGCTAAATCCAAATTATAGTAAGATTTATTTTGTTATTATATTATTAGGGATTATAGTACCAAAATCAGTTTACGTATTAGTAGAATTATTGTGGTCCAGTTTTAATTAAATATTTACTTATAATTCATAAGTTATGATAAATTGAATGGTTCCCACCAGTAACATTCTAACATTCTAAGCAACAGATTTTTCAAAATCGTGTTATTTACGCAGAAATGTTTGAATCGACGTCCTGAATTAGTGTAGGGTAATTTTAAAGTATGGAAACGGCTTTATATTGCATAACTGAAACGTATTTGGTGGAAGAAGCTTATGCAAATCTGTGTGGTTTTAAAAATTCAACTTTTTGGTGGTTTTGAAATTTTTGTCCACCATATTTGGATTCAACTTTATATTTTCAAATTGAATGGTGGTCATGTCACGTGTCATTTCAATGTAAAATTTCACGAAAAAACCAATGGTGCAAACTGTTTTACGATAGATGCCTTCGTTTTTGAGTTATAAGCATTCAAAATTGCAATTTTTTTGGGAAAATTGTGTTTGCTATAAAAAAGTTAGAACACACTGCATTACAATTGTTCAATGGTTTGCGCCATTGTTTTTTCTTGAAATTTCATATTGAAATGACGTGGCCACTATCCCATTTAAAAATATAAAGTTGAATCCAAGATTGTGGACAAACATTTCAAAACCACCAAAAAGTTTGATTTTTAAAACAACTTTTAATAACGTAGTTATTAGATACTTTATGATTGAAAATACAATAAAATAGTTTATGCAGTGGGTAAAGTTGGATTTTTAAAGCTACACGGATTCGCATAAATTTCTTCTGCCAAGTACGTCTCAGTTATTTAATATAAAACCGTTTCCATTCTTAAAAATCACCCTGTATGTTGAAATCTCTCAAGCTGGTACCACTAGGATTGGTGAATACCGCCAGTTTCAGGCCTTATGGTGCAGTAACGTTTTAAGCGTCAAAGATCGGCTCACCCTTTAAAGTTGTAAAAACGTTGCAAACGACTGTCGTTTTTGATGTTGCAATTCAAAATCCTCGATATTGGTAATAATTTTCTTAAATTACATTTAGTAATATTAGTGTATATTTTACATTTCATGACTAAATAGAACATTTACTAAAAAAAGTATTAATCTATTATTATTGCAATAATTCATTTTTATTGTCTCCTAAAAAAATTTCAATTTTTCGCTTGGAACATTACTGATGGGAACCATTCAATTAATATTATTATTATTATGTAATCATAAAATGATTTACTTTTTATAATATCTCTCTCTCTCTTTTTCTCTCTCTCTTATGGCCTATTTCTAAGATGCTAGTTTACTATACTCTATTTCACGTTCAGAATGCAATACAGCTCTTATGAGAACCTGTTGTGTTATCAGCCGTACAGAAAACATCAGCCTTCCTCCACCAACACCATCAAAAGGTCAATGACAAAAATATTTGGAGTTTCGCTTACCACACTATCAAGCTCATTTTTAATCATAAAATTTTGAAAAAATACTTTTGCTTCCTAATGAATCGTATTTTATTACGCTGTAAATGTTATTATTATACTCTGATATTTAGAGAAGAGACCGTAGGTAGGTATAAGAGAAAGGGGTATAATGTCTCTCTTCATCACCCTCACTGTCAGGCCAGGGGAGTTTTATTACCATTTTTAGACCTTTCCGAGATACTAACAACTGTTATTCAAACAAGATTTAAAGATTTAAACAATATTGTCACCTGATGGCGACATTAAGTGGTGAGTTAAAACCTTTAATTTTTGGTGGCCCTGGAAGGGCCGTTTAAGCGGTGGTCGTCTTGATGGGAAGCGTCGGTCATAGTCGGCGGTCAAGGAGCTGGGCGACACGGTGTGTCGTCGTCCAACGGAGACATCATCTTCTTCCCTTGCAGTAGTGCGTCGATGGCTGCTTAACCAAGTCCGGTGAGCGTAAGGCTCAGTCGAGGTACCGCTATGGTCATCGCTTGCGTCAGCGGGCGATGACAGTCTGGTCGACAGCTTGTGGTGACAGGTCGGTGAGTGGTAGCATCATCTCTCTCGCTGGGTCATCAATTAGTCTTCGCCGGAGTCCTGTAGCCGTGTGCTATGGTGGATGTCTTGTCTGCTGTCTGGATTGGAATTGAATCCCTTCAGCTCAGTGTAGCGCTCTTTATATAGTTGCCGAGAGGGTGGTTATTGGTATGGCCTTGATGACAAAGGCCTCTGTCAGTACGCAGCCGAAAGGTTTGCCGGTATGCCGCCAAAGGGCCTACCACGCCGACGAGAAGCAGGAGAAGTACTGAAGGCCAGCAACACAGTAAATGATAAATTAGATGGGGTGACGGTGACACAGTAACAATTCGTTACTTTAAAATAATTAAAAAATACAATCAAATTGATAAACGATTCCAGTGCTATAATAGTTTGTCGGTACCTGATCTTTAAACGATACAAATATTAAGTATGTTTTCATATTACGTTATTCAATAATTCAATTGGATTTTGTAAATGAGAACGTGTTGTAGTCAATATTTTAGTTAGTGTAGTGATATTAATATTTTTGTAGCGCTCAAACTCCCGTATGAAAAATATTGCTTATGAACTTTCCGTACTGCATTCTGAACGTGAAATCAACTATAGCTGCTACTTGTAGCAGGACCTACTATAGTTCATTTTACATTCAGAATGCAGTAAGGAAAGTCCCTAAGCAATGTATTTCTTATGGGAGTTTGAGCACTACTACTCTAACTAAAAATATCGACTCCACGCCACAAAACCTTCTCATTTACAAACTCCTATTGAATAACATAATACAAAAACATACTAAATGGTGACGCACAATGGGACCAATAACAGCTCTTGAAACATCAGGGAAACTAAGGGCCAATTCAGATATTGTCACGCGACAATTGTTTTTGATTTCTTCATCGACCTTTTTCTACTAGTCCTCGTCGAATATTGAGGGCCTCGCCGAACGTTCTTCATCATGCACATTAACTCTCGTATTTCTAAACCTTTCACACCATTTTCGAATGATTCTTTCATCATTACATTATCACTGTACACAGCAACCAATTGCATATGAATTTCGACCCGTTTAATGTTTTGATGGTTTAAAAAAACGTATCACTCCATGTGTTTAAAAATCTGCGGCAACATCAATTATCTGATTCATTTCAAATTGCAGCAACACCAAACGTAACACCAAACACCAAATGTAAATAAAGATACAACAACACGACAACTGACAAACAAAAATGCAGTGGGTATATTACGAGACTGGCCTTCCACCACACACAGGTTAGCCAACCTCAAGGCGAGAAATTTCCCAACCTCTTTACATCAGAGATGACTATCGTAATTGTTCGTTTCCATTACGCTATTTCGCTAGCTGTTTTTTCAACTAGCGATACTAGTACTGGTATCTTCAGACTAGGCCTTAAGAAACAAAAATCAATTTATTACTGTGATCAATTTTTATATTTTTATGATTATAATGAAAAATTATATGCTAATATAATAATTATAATGAAAAATATTATGAAAGCTTATATTTTATGACACAAGATGTAAATAAATAAATGTAAAATGTAAATAAGTAATTATTTTATTATATTTTAAATATTAGGTTTTTTTTGGTGTTTGATTTTTTTAATGTTAGTTTTTTGTGAATCGGAATTAAGTGTTATTGATAAGAATTTATAGATGTAGTCAGATTTAGTGCACGTGACAGCATCAGCGGTGCTGTTGGACAGGTTAAGTAGCATTGTGATAATAAATGATACTGAATTTCTTTTTTTTCACCACCTTGGATAATCGAGGTGTATATTTTACGTAATTACTTCTTTGCAGAATTATACCTTGTTTAAATATAAATGTTTTATCATTGTAAAAACACATGATGGCTGATGTTTCATATTACTGGAAAAGTATATAATGTAGAAGTCCAATTTTATCAATTAATGATCCTTTTCTCTAAAATTTTAATCATATTTTCTCTATTGGAATTTATTGAACACATTGACTGCCTTGTTGGTGAGATATGACTGGTTGTATATCTTGTAGTAGTGGAAAATTTAGCTTCTAAATTTTAGCTTCTAATTTAGCTAAATATAGTAAATCAAGCTTGGGGTGGGTCCGGGGTATGGATACCCCCTTGGAGAGCAGGAGGTCCGGGGGTCCTCCCCTTGAAAAAAAATTAAAACTACACATCTTAAAAAATGTTTTCACGAAACTAAAAGGTCCTTTTAGGGTTTTGTTCTTCATTTTAAAAAAATATTTTGAACATTTCAAAAAAGCAACTTTGTTTGGTAAGGGATTACTATTGTATATTTATAAACATTACAACAAAAATCAAAATTGTAAGTGCCTTTAGTAGGTAGAGTATTACTCTTTGAAGTTGTCATTTAGCTTTTTTATATTATTCATGATTTTTTAAAAAATACTGTGGCCCTCTCTCATAACCAATTTTTTAAAGATTTAAAAATTCTGTTAGTACAGATTCTTTTCCATGAGGGTAATTTTTTTTAGTTGTATTGACTACTCATCAGAAAATTTTGTATCCGATTTTACAGTGCTTAATTTTGGAATCGAAGTTAGGTTACATCACAAATAATAATCAATTTCTAGTTATATAAGGTCTGTCTAATAAATACGCTAACCAAGGCCATAAAAACTTAATTTACAAAATTTCTGCTTCATCAATTTTGTTCCCTTCAAAATACTCTCCATTCGTTCCTATGCCTTTCTCCAATTTTCTTTTCCATTGCTCAAAGCACCCTTGGAAGTCCTCAGCAGTTATGGTTTTTAGTTTCCTCGTCGTTACTTGTTTTATTGTTTTCACATCTTCACAGTGCTGTTCCTTCATTACCATTTTGTATTTTGGGAAAAGTAATTGGGGGCGAGATCTGGTGATTAAGGGCCGGCCGCATTGGCGTAGTTGGTAACGAGCTCGCCTCTCATCATGTGGTCTGGGGTTCGAATCCCATTCAGGCACAGCATATTTTCATACGTTACAAAAATCATTTCATCCTTCACCATCTGCATTAGCAGTAATTTCAGAACAGTCGGACATTAAACAAAAAAAAAGAATAAAGGATGGGGGATGAAATTTTTTGTCCGAAATTTACGAACAATCAACGCTGAATGTGCAGGTGCATTGTCATGGTGAAGGATCCATCCATCCCTTGAGTCAAATGTTCATTTAGGGTTATGTGTATCATTGATTTACCTAAATTAAATTTGTTTACAATTATTCGCACAGTTTTTCGGTGATTGGTAAGGACGAGGGACTGCACACGATAAATGTTTTTATCAACACAGGAGATTGATGGTCGTCCCAGCCTTGCATCATCCTTGGCATCTTCTTGACCATCTTTGAACCGCTTAATCCACTTAAAAACGGATGGTTTCTTGAGATAATTTTCACTATAAACAGCCCTTAACTTATCAGTAATTTCTAGAAAGCTTTTTCCGAGCTTTACCAAAAACTTGATGTTGAGTTGTTGCTCAATGATTTCGTCAATTTTCATTTTGACGAACAGTAAAAACACAACTGGCACAGTACACACAGTTTGACATTCAGATGAGTGGTGACGGCTCATTGGTTCTCAGGCTACATGTGAGCTGGTGAATGGAACTATACATCACGTCATAGCCGCCATATTGGATCAGTTTGCGTATTTATTGGACAGATGTCATATAGGTTTGTAAATGAGCTACAGTTCTACTAACTAACTTTTCAGTTATCCAATTTGTAAAGAGGGAGGTCACCTGATTCTGTAAATTATAAATACAGTGTATTATACAGAGTGTTAATAAAAGAACTCCTTGATTTCAAGTGTTATTTTTTAATTAAAAGAAAAACTTACATGATAATAAATTCTGGTAAGAAATTTTTCAAGTTTTTTTAATATTTACTAAACTTTGATATGTGCACCATACGTTGCCCTGCATACCTCCAAATGGTAATCCACTTCTTTCCACGTACTTGCCAGCATATCGGATGTTATTGCTACTACTATTGCAACAATCCTCTCCCGTAGGTGTTCAATGTCACGGATTTTCTCCTAGTAAACAATGTTTTTAACATGCCCCCAAAAAAAGAAATCTGGTGGTGTAATGTCTGGGCTCCTTGGTGGCAGTGGGATCGAACCTTTTCTTCCGATCCACCGGTCTGGAAAATGAATGTTTAATGCAGCACGGACACAGTTGTTGTAATGCAGTGGAGTGCCATCTTGCTGAAAGAAAATTAATCCTTTTCTCCTTCAATATCGTCAATCTGTGGAAAGGCGTACTGCTTTAACATTTTTCACAGTAATTTTTTTCACAGTATTTCACAGTAATGAGTTCTGTTAATTGTTTTTTCGGCAAATATGAATGGGCCAATGATGCGATCAGATGGCCTATCTGGAGATGTCCCTTTCAAGACGCTGCCCGTTGCCTTAAACTGGATAAACCACTCCAGAATCGTTTTGTTTGTAGGCGCAGTATGGCCATATTCGCGCCGAAAATTATCCTGAACTGTAATAACTGAACACGTCTCTGTAAACGAAATCATGCCTTGTCGTTTCTGCTGCGGTGACGCCATGACTGGCAGACTGACACCGCGTGAAGGCGAGGCAAGTTAACCAACAGGTTGGCCAATGCAACAAATTGAAACTTTACGACATGCCTGACAGAACTATGAAAACCAAATTCTTTTAACTAGTTATGTTATTGTATTATGATTTATTGAAATCAAGGAGTTCTTTTATAAACTCCCTATATTGGAATATAATATTTTTAACAACGAAAAACGTATTTTTGTACTGCAATATTTGAGAAATCTAGTATAGTTAGTGTAGTTACATAGTTGAAAGCTTAAACATTTGAAATTATTAAACGAAAATTTAAATAAATATATATTTTTTAAATCCCTATCTGTGTACATTGCAATCTGTTCAATTTAACAATAAGCAAATCATGACCAAACCATCCTACCTTGACTTGAACACTATACAGAGACAAATTCACTTACCAAGATTCCGTTAATGAACACACTCTACACAAAAACTCTAAAATTTTATAAAAATTTAAATATGAAGTGTAAATTAAAAAATACATAATCATGTGGGAACTGTAAAAATTCTAATATAATCATTCAATTATTATTATAAATATATTGTACATTATTATAATCCTTTGTTATGTTACTTGTTTTTATGTCGCTTAAAACTAAAAATATTAATGCAACTGTAATAAAACTATGTAATTATAAAAAATATTTTTTTTAAATCATGTTTTATAAGAGTTTTTAAATTAATGTTTCTCTCTGAATTACTCTGTATTACTTAAATGTAAAGAATATAATTTAAGGCTTATGTAAAATTAGTTGTTAAACAATAAAAATTTTATAAATGGTCTAATATATATATATATATATATATATATATTATATATATATTTTGTATAAATATTTTATAGTACGCTTATTGTATGTATGAATAGAAAAGTTTTGTGAAATATTACATGACATATCAATTTTTAAAGTATTTTCATTCATTAAACGGCTGTAACAAAAATTAATAAAAATTTTTTAATTAAATTAAAATTTTAAATTTTAAAATTTTTGTCACCGCCAGCATTTCTAATTAATCATTTACTGTGTTGCCGGCCTTCCAGCCCTTGTCAATGCGGTAGGCCCTTTGGCGGCGTACCGACAAACCCTTCGCCTGCATACCAACAGAGGTCTTTGTTGCCGAGGCGGAGTGAGTAACCCCCCCTACCACTGTGCTCTCAGTAGCTATATTAGTGGATTCCACTGAGCTGCTTGTCATTATGCTCTACATCTTCGGTGAAGATCGACCAACTCATCCACGAGATAAAGGAAGATGCTCTGGGACTTGGCAGCAGCCATCACCGCAGTCATGCACTTTGTATGCCGATCTCCTTCGAGACCAGCACAACAGTCCTTCTCAGGGCCAATTTATTAAGGTTTTAACCGGCCCTTTTCAGGGCCATCAAACTGAGCCACGGCTCTCGTTGCAGCCACGCGCTGCCTACACCAGTGCCGAAGGAGACCGGCACAACGGTCCTTCTCAGGACCAACTCATTAAGATTTACACCGGCCCTTTTCAGAGCCATCAACCACCTCTGTCCGTCCCAGCGGACTCACCCATAAACGGCTCTTTTCAGGGCCACCAAACAGATAAGGTTTGCCACTTAATATTGCCATCCGGTGACATTTTAAATTTTTTTTAAATTTAAATTTAATTAAATTTTTTTAGTTAATTAAAATTTTCTAAATGGTCTAATTTATATATATATATTTTGTATAAATATTTTATAGTACTCTTATTGTATGAATAGAAAAGTTTTGTAAAATATTACATGGCATCAATTTTTAAAGTATTTTCATTCATTAAACGGCTGTAACAAAAATTATCGGCCCATAACTGGTACGAGGTCTATTCAAAAAGTTTCCGAATTTTCTTTTATAAAAAATAAATACTTGATTTACAGCTTACGGGTCTGGATCCCCTTCAAAGTAATCTCTTCCCCAACGTATACACTTGTCACATTGGTGTTTCCACTTTCTGAAGCAATCCTGGAACACTTCTTCTAAAATGGTCTTCAGCTACTCTTTTGCGTTCTTCTAAATCTCAGGTATCATAGCAAATGTTTTTTCTTCAAGGGTTTTTTTGAGTTTGGAGAACTAGACATCGTCACTGTGTGCTAAATTATGTAAGTAGGGTGGGTGGAGAAGTATGGTAATCGAATTGCTGGCCAAAAACTCACAAGATCTGATGGTTGAATGGGCTGGTGCGTTTTGGTAGAAGAACCAGTCACCGTTCACCCAAAGTTCTAATTTTTTGTCGTAGGAATTTTTCAGAAGCTCAATGTAGTAAAACTGGTTAACTGTTGAGCCTAATGGAAGATACGCATAATGGACAATCTCGCTGGCATCGAAAAAACAGTCTGCATGACCTTAATATTGGAGCGAACTTGACAAGCTTTTTTGGGTCTTTTCACTGAACCGTTTGAATCAATCATAGCATGTCGTTCTTTTCATGGATTCATCACCGTAAGCCTTGACTAGGTATTCATGAGTTTCCGTGAAAGATTTTCAGAGTTTTATGCAAAATTTCATGGCCAACGCTGTTCATGTAAGTCATTCATTTGTAACGTGAAAAATGCGTATAAAATACCTTTTTCTAAAACAAATGTTTCTATTAGCACAATGAGCCCTGGTGGATCTCTCTGGAACTAACTGTAGGAGCGCTATAAAAACAATTTGGCAACTTTTTGAACAGACCTCATATTGCATTACAGTCAATGCTTGATTAAACGGATTAATTTGGGGATACCGATGTCGGTTATTGTGAAAGTTATTAGCTATGTCCACACTCATGCGATGTAGTAGGCTACATCGCATGCGATTTCACCTGTCCACTTTCATTTTAAGAGCTTTATCTAAAAAAAATACATAACAAATATTTTTGAACACTACACTAAATTAAAGTCTGTTCTTACCTGCATTGATTGGTTTGACTTAGATTATTTTATTTTGAAACTAGCCGGAGATACAGCAATTTACGCATAAAGAGTACTCAGATTTTAGCCGGTTTTCCATTTATGTGGTTTTTAAACATCCGCTACTCCATCCAGGCTTTTCATAAAAGAACTGCGTTTAAGTACGTTGAAGATCAGAGTTTTCTCTATATGAACATTTTAAAATAGAAGTCTGATGTTCCATTTTAAAATACCGGCCATTTTTTTTAAAAAGTATTTTGAGTCCACGTAAAGGTAGGGAAATGATTTTTGGACTGAACCATGTATTTTGCCATTGTATCGTATTTTGCATTTGTAATTAGAAATATATGTGTGGTGTTAATAGAAAATTCTATTAGTCTCTAAACTTCTTGAGAGGAAACAGCTCTATAGTGGTGTCTGCTCCGTGTATAGTCGTTTCGAAAAACAAACTGTTGTGTTTTTCCTGCTGCAACTCATTCCGTAGCTCATTTTGAATTATTTAACGATGTTTTTATTAAAAAAAATAAACGCTTTGCTTGACATAATACTGTTGTGAAAATGTGTGGTTCAGTCCAAAAATCATTTCTCTACCTTTACGTGGAGCCAAAAAGTCACTTATAAAAATGGCCAGCATATTAAAACGGAACATGAGATTTAACTTTTAAAATATTCATATTATAGAAAAAACTCTCATCTTCAACGTACTTAAACGCCGATTTTTATGAAAAGCCTGGATGGAGTAACGGACATTTAAAAACTACATTAACGGAAAACTGGCTAAAAACTTAGTACTTTTTCGCGTAAATTGCTGGAGTTATCTCCAATTAATTTTTAAATAAAATAATCTAAAGCAAACCAATCAATCCATGAAATAACAGGCTTTGATTTAGAGTATTGTTCAAAAATATTCGTTATGTTTTTTTTTTTGAGATAAAACTCTTCAAACAAGTGTGGGAAATCGGTATGCCTCTAAGCGCATGCGATGTACTGCTACATCGCAAGTTGAAAAAAAAGCACATGAGTGTGGACATACCGATTCAGTTTTAAGACAATTGGTCACATATGTTTCTTTAATGTGTTAAAGTAAACATTGGATTTGTTTACAACCTTATATTATTATAACTTTCAAAAAACTGTACTTTTCTTCGTGAAAGGTACAGTTTTTTCTTCACAAAAATTAACATTCCTTAGATTTCTGTAATGTCAAACCAGATTTTTTTATTTAGGAGGCTATTCCGTTAAATCGAGCACTGACTGTATTTTTAGATATACGTATTTAATTATTTTGTGTGTATTAATAGAGCCTCATTCGTATTGTATTATTAGTTTTGTAAAAGATATATCATACATAGTGTTTCAAAAAGGACGCAACGCGTTTCATGATGATATGAATATTTTTTTTATCCCTAATGAGCGTACAAGGTGTGGTAGAAAAGTAACGAGTTGTTTTATGTACCAAAGTTTTTATTTTTTCAAACATCAATGTTATCTCCGTCAAAGTAATTCCCTTGGGCAGCTACATATTGATGGAGACGTTCCCACTTTTGGTAGCAGCGCTGGACATTTTCACCCGGTATGGTCGTCAGCGTGTCCGTTACACTCTTTTGGATGTTTTCTAATGTCCCAAAATGACGTCCTTTGAAAACATTTTTCAGTTTAGGATAAAGGAAAAGTCACAGGGAGTGAAGTCAGGTGAATAGGGGGGCTGGGGAACCACAGGAATGCGTTTTGAGGTCAAAAATTCTGTGACGAAGCGGGCAGGGTGACATGGAAAGTTACCTATGTGTTACTTCTTACTTCTTGATTAATTACAGTTGCGTCCTTTTTGACACAAATTATGTTATGTAACCATTTAATCATATATTGTAAAATATTCTTGGATTAGTGTGTGTCAAATTTTTCAAAAATTTGTTACTAAATTTTAATTTTAGAAGTGGTTTTTTTCTATTGGTTTTTAATACGTAAGAGAGTAGTAAAAGTACTGACCGAAATTCTTGCCTTAATTAGGACTTTTTTTTTAAGTAGATACCAGTGAGTAGTTTTAAGGATACACTTTTTTTAAGTACACTTATTGAAGCATTAGTTATTTTCCGTGGTTATCAGATAGGTAAACCATATAATTATGAAACAATTACTAACTTAAGTTCAGCAAATTTTGACAAACTTTCTTAACAGAATTCTATGCAAGTAAATAATTATAAAATATTGTATGTTGTTGTATACAAGGGGTGTTCAAAAAGTATCCAAAATGGTCATTCAGTGTGTTAATGTTATGACTTATGGCAATGTTTACCTAATCATCTTCGAAGAAGGAACCTTGCATATGTACACACTTGTGTGATTTCTTTGGTCTAGGAGACTTTGTTGTGTGCGACTCCAATGTTTGCTGTTTCATTAGTTTTTTCACTTTTGCAATCATTTCGGAATGTCTAACTGTGTCCAGCTGCATTTGTTGTCCTTTAACATCTTCTGCCCTTAATTAAACCGTGCAAACCAGCTGTAAACAGCGGATTTTTACTTTCTCTTGCCTGTATGAATATATGGGAAGGAAAGTATTGTTTTCATGTTGATTTTTTGAAATCGAGTTTTCACCGAATCTACACGTTTTTAGACCCCCTGAACCCAAAAAAAAATGTTTTTAGCGATTGGTGTGCGTGCGCGCGCGCGCGTGTGTGTGTGTAAAAAGAATATCTCAAGAACGGAACATCGTACAAACTTGAAACTTAAGTTACATACCACTATCAGACCCGTCACGAACATTTTCATCAAAATTGGTCAACCGGAAGTAATCGTTTATTAGTGTAATTTTTCACTTTTTTGCAATTTTCTCAAAAACGGGTCCTACAATTTTTTTTAAAATCGCCTGGTTTACTAAAGTTTTTATGCTCTACAAGACAGGGTAGGCGCCATGTCTGCTGAAATTTTTGGAGAGGCTCTTTTCACGTAAAAAAATAGTTTTTTTAAGATTGCGGCTTTAATATGGATTTTAGCACAAAAATTTATATAATCAAAGTCATAGACAATTTAAAATCCTACAACTGTTATTTCAAACATTAACGCTTAGTTAATTACCACTTAGTTTAGCGGTAATAAGCGATTTTCTATTTTTTCCCACGAAAACGTGTGAAAATCGATTTTTTTTAAAGATTTCGGCCCTAGTATCTATTTTATGACAAAAGTGTATATAATCAAATTAAAAAATCTATAACTTTTGTTTAAAGCATTTTTCTCTACAGAGCCTAGTTTAGCGTGAAAGAGTGATTTTCTGTATTTTTAAACCAAACTGTGGTTAATTTTCATTTTGCGTCTTTCACTCATGATTCAAATTAGGTTATGTTTTTTGAGGTTAGTTTTTTGTTTATTTCTAATGTTTTATTACTAATATTAGGTTATATTGTTCATATTTGCATTGGCAAGAGAAAGTTGTGTGTGTTTCACACCGGATTTTTTTAGTGTATTATCTCTGTAAACTTGCTGCAGACCCAAAAGCGTCTCTGAAGCTGACTTTTCCAATTTGGACATGAACTTGATGTTCACTTGCTGTTCGAACTGCAATATTGTGTTGGACTGAAACACTCGCATCCATGTTGCATGGAGCACTATGCATTGTCTAAACATGTTCAAACAAGAGTGCGCATCCAATCACATTGCTAGTTCAGCTATCTTATCGCTTGTTTGACGACAGCAAGGCAACTCCGGGAACTTTTTGAACACCCCTTGTATTATAAATTATTAATGCTGTTTTATTATGTATATCATAAATACAGTTTTATGTCATTATCAGATTGTCTAGATTTTCTTGAATATCTCCTAACTGGTATCTATATAGGCGTACTTATAACCAAAAATATTTTTTTAATTCCAACAATCTGTGTGTAACTTTAACAAAAATCAACCTTTTTGTGTTATTCCTAATATTTTTTTGTAATGTTTTTTACTCTATATCTTGATTTGATATTTTTTTTTAAATTCCAAGTACAGTGACATCTTGGAAACTTAAAATTGCATGGTACTGATATTTTACACGAGGTGTCTTACTAGAAAATCAAATAAAATAAATTTGTTACTTTCTAGAGCATCAGTAAAAATAGTTTAGTATGAATTTTAATTTGTAAAGGTAGATAATATCAGTAAATTTTAAAAAGTTTAACTTATTTTAAAGGTAAAGAATAAAAGTGAAATATTTTGGACTAGTCAGTCGATAAGAAAATTCTTCTATGTAACTGAAGACGTATTGTAGTCACTTTTTCAAAACTAGTGTTTATGATAAATTTATACGTACGAGGTGTGATCAAAAAGTAAGGTGACTTTTCATTTTTATAAAAAAATATTCATTTATTCATCCAAAATTATGTTATCCCCTTCAAAATAATCCCCCTCTGTATAATGCACTTGTGCCAGCGCTTTTTCCAGTCATCAAAACATTTCTGAAATGCACTTTTGGGTATTGCCTTGAGCTCCTCCAGCGATGCAGCCTTAATCTCCAAAGAAGAGTCTGGGCTCTTCCACTGGGATGATTGGGCTTTGGTTTCGACATCATAACCATAGACCCATGTTTTGTAACCAGTTATAACCCTTTTGAGCAGATCAGGATCATCATTGTCGTCGTTCAACATGTCTTGGGCGATGTTCATGCAAAGCTGCTTCTGATCAAAATTAAGCAGTTTTGGAACGAATTTCGCTGACACACGTGTCATACCCAATACATCCGTTAAAATTGATTGGCATGAGCCAAACGATGTGTTAAGATTATCAGCTATTTCTCTAATCGTGATTCGACGATTTTTCAAAACAATTTCTTTCACTTCCTGAATATTTTCGTCGGTTTTTGACATGCTGGGGTATCCAGAGCGAGGTTCATAGTTTACATTTTCTCGGCCCTCTTGGAATAACTTATACCATTTATAAACATTTTTTTGCTCAAAGTTGACTCACCATATGCCACTGTCAACATTTCAAGAGTTTTTGAACACTTAATACCATTTTTTACACTCTGCTCCATTATTTTCAACAGCAAAAAATCGCCGAGCATGCAAACACAAGTCTAACCTTTATCCCTCTCACATAAAAACAACATGTGCTATATAGTCAAAACTTTGAACATATGATCGTAACGGTGTACCAACACAACAAAAAAAAAAAATTTTAATTAGAGTGTACAGAGCACGCAAAATTCAAAAAGTCACCTGACTTTTTGATCACACCTCGTATATTGTTTAAAATTGTGAAACAAATTACAAACCATGTCCAAAAAGTAAGTACTGTTAAAAAAAAAAAAATAATACTAAATTTTTTTTAAGACAATTTTATTTTACATGGAAAGATGATACCTTTAACCACGAGGGTAGGCTGATAACTAATGCACTCATGCTTGTAGATTGCGGACAAAACAAATTAAAGTAAAGTTCCTATATATATATATATATATATATATATATATATAGCAAGTTTTTTGCAACGTCAGTTGTGTCGCTTCTCGCATCCCAATCGCCATCTTTCCTTATCGATCCAGTCTCCTTCAAAAAGTCCTTTACTTTCCATTTGAATGCGGACGTTGGAGATCCATTCCTTTCGCGGCCTTCCACGCTTATTTCTGTTTGCAAGAATCCAGTTCCAGACCTTCAACGGTATTCTCTCCTCATTCATTCTGCGCAGATGTCCATACCATTTTAATTGTTTCTCTCCGATGACATCCATTATCGTGTTTTTTGCGCCCATCCTCTCCCTTATGGTTTCATTCCTGATTCGGTCCAGCAACGTTAAACCTAAGCTTCTCCTCCAGTACATCTTTTCAGTTGAGAGAAGTTTTTGAGATGTAATTTTATCCACACTCCACACTTCCGACCCACACGTCACGACAGGCTCAATCATTGCCTGGTATATTTTTTTTTGTTTTTTTAGTTATGTTTTTATTCCATAGGATTGGGTGTAGTGATCTAATCATATTTTTCCCCTTCCTTATCTTTTCCATGATATCAACTCTACCCTTTCCATCCTCACTAATTACAACGCCGAGGTATTTGTATTTTTTAACATTTATGATCAAGCCATTTTCCGTTTCAATATCCTGTCCTGTGCCTCCTAACTGCATGTATTGTGTCTTATCTGTATTAACCTCCAAGCCCCATTTTCTGTATTCCTCTATCAGTTTTATTATCATGTAGGTCATGTCCTGATGATCTTCTGCTAGAACTACCTGGTCATCTGCAAAGAGGAATGTATGTATCTTAACATCCTCCAGCTCTATTCCCATTGGGCTACATTTTTTTGTCCATTTCTTTAGAGCATTGCACAGATATATTTTAAATAGGGTTGGAGAGAGGCAGGAACCCTGTTTCACCCCTTTTGTTTGAGAAAAAGCCTCAGAGGTTTCATTTCCAATTTTTATGACTGCTCGATTTTCCTTGTACAATGCTTTCACGGCATTTATAAACACATTATTTATGCCTGCATCTTTCATTGCAAGCCATAATTTCTGTAATGGAACGGAGTCGAATGCTTTACACAGATCTATAAAAGTGGCGTGCAATTCCATACCTCTTGCTTGTCGCTTTTCTATTAGATGTTTCAGGGTGAATAAATTGTCCACACAGGAACGGCCTGGTCGAAACCCACTTTGCTCTTCTATCTCTGTTATTTCCTAACTAAAATCCTAACTGTAAAGTTCCTAACTTTCAAAATCTTGTAGATTTTGAACATGATTCAAGTAGTGACAATGAGGATGATGTGTTGTCTGATAAAGTTTTATCCCATGCAGAAGAATTACAATAAAGTAATCTGTTACTGTACTTTATTTAGAATTTACAAATTTAAGTCTAGTTACAAATAAATGTTTATAATAATAAGAATTTAAATTATTACAAAATTAACAGTTGTAAATTACCTGTATAACGAATGTAAACTTTTTTGATGCCCATAACAGACAGGTAGTGTCAAATTATTTACACTCAATCTGTTAGTTGCGGGCTAAAATAAATAGTTCTGTTTCTTATCACGTGGTCAGCCAATTAAATGACTGAATCATTTTTTTAAGAACAGATGTACATGTGTGAAATATACTAATCAGTGTTATCTCCTCTGAAAGTAATGAATTTCATTTTACAGCCAGACCCTGTCATGAATGAAGTTAAGGTGTCATTTGCTGAGTGGAAAATATGTGCTTTTCAGAGGGCCCGGCATGCTAATAAGCGTACTTTTCCACTCAGTGAGGAAGACATTGGTGAACTACCTCACTCCTCGTTTTACTTAGTAAAACCTCTACAGGTTCAAACTAGCCTTTCGGCTGATGACCTAAACAAACAAACAAACTTTTTGGATGGATCATGCTACGTAATATTTTTTAATGAAAACTGTTTTGAATAGGTCTCAGCTTAGCGTAGATAAAATATAGAAGAGGGGAATAACTCACCGCATTCATACTTATTTGGGTCGAACTGTTTTTGAATAATATGTTTTGTGTCAATTATAAAACTACTTATCCATTAAAGTAACTCCGTCTTTAAAAGTTAGTTTTATTACTATTTTATTGTATCATTATGTATATAAATAAAATTGTGATTTTGTCTGTACAATTTTTCTAAATACCCCAAATTTTGTTTCTACGCCAGATGTATAACCTGATTTTCAAAAGGAGAGCGCTGGGCAAAACGTGCGTCTGCATTAGTGTAGTCGTGTATGTAGTGCAATAGCGCAGCGTATGTAATCTACAAAGGAACAGCATGCCTACAAAATACAATGGGTGCAATTTTCAACAACACTGACTGTATATCTTACTGTAGGTCGGAGGGGTATGCGGGGTCCAAGTCAAGTATGCGCATGCGTAGTACAGCGCTTACAGCAATGCGCTTGGCCTTTACCACATAAACACAGAAAATAAGTACAGCTGAATTTTTGTCTGTCTGTTTATCTGTTTGTATGTTATGGCATCATGCAAGAACCGCCAAACCAAATTCAATGAATTTCGGCATCTAGGTTTTGGACATTATTGAAATGAAAATAGGCTATACATTTTGTTAATATCACAAAGGGATGGAGGAGTTTAGAGGGAGGGGTAAACAAAAAAACTACGAATATCTCCGTTAAAAGTTAATGTATCAAAAAATGTTATATAATCGAAATTACGAAACGTTTTAAAGACGAATAAGTTTGATTATGTAAAGTTTTTCATTTTCATCAATAATAACGGAGATATTACCAATAAAAAAAAATCTGGTGTGAAACACTCACTCCTGTTTTTTAGTGAATTTTTCACTTAGTCCATGTTTCAGAACATGTAGCACAATCAATTTTAAGAGGAAAAATGGCGTTTTAGAGGAGTGTTCCTGCATGCTTTCTAATTAATGTCAGCCAAAATTCAGCCTTTTAGTACAAGGGTAAAGGAATTAAAGCGTTTTTTTAAAATTATTTTTGTTCCCGATGGACATAACAAGTTAGAACAAACACTGTATCCCTTTAATTAATAAAGAAATGAAATTTCACTTTTTATTGTCGAGTTGTTTTCTGAGAAAATTTAATGAATTTTCATTATACAGCCAGACCCTGTGGTGAATGAAGTGATGATGTCATTTGCAAGGTGAAAAAAAGATGCTTTTCAGAGGGCCCCGGCATGCTGATAAATGTACTTTTCCACTCAGTGAGGAAGGCAAATTTAAACCACCTCACTCTTCGTTTTACTTAGTAAATCCTCTATTGGTTCAAACCAGCCTTTCAGCTAATGACCTAACCTACAACATATCCAGGAAAACGCAGTACAATTTATACAAAAATCTGTCACAAATTTGTTTTATGTTCAGTGATTAACAAGTTACACAAAGAATCTTTTTGAAAATTAATTCATAAGGAAGAAAATATTATTACCGTACCAAAATAGCGCTATTCTAGGATGAAGATTAACATAAATTGTTTAAAGAATCCAGAAAGAAGTGTACACAAAATTACAAAATAAAACAAACAATTGTCTTAAATTTGTATTTATATACTAACAAATATAAGAATCAAATGGCTGTTTTGAGAATCGAGAGGTACAAAAAAAACTGCTGTAAGAAAAGATGTATGACAAGGATGTTCATTATCACCACCGGTTTTTTATTGTGTAATAGAAGAGGCGGTATTATAAATTAAGTGAAGGAAAAATTTGATGCAGGAATAAAAATTCAAGAAGAAATAATAAAAATGCTGATGATATCGTAGTATTTGCCGAGACAAAGAAATAACTAGAGGAATGAATAAAACGGATGACTTTATGAAAGAGGATTAGGCCTACTTCATGAAAATTAATAAGAACAAAACAAAATTTTGTGCAGTAGCGCAGGAGTGACTTATGTGGAGATGGGAAATTTAAAAGTAAAAAACGAAAACATACAGTAAGTGCAGGAGGGGGAATTCTGTTATCTAGGGAGCACAAGTTGTGCAGACCTGCCGTCGTATTTGTATTATATTATTTTAAAGTGCTGCGCATTTTCGGCCAGATCACCCACTGATAACTGATGTTATGTCGTAGTTTGTTGCTAATTCACTAATCCTCTTTGTCTTTTTTCCGACCCACCGTTCACTTGCCTTGTCTTATTCACTTCTGAATGCAACATGTGCGTGGGTGGTCTCTCTTCGTCTTTGATTAGTCATTGTAACATTATGTATCATACAGGTAATTAAATAGAATCAAGGCTCCTCATCAATTTTAACAATTTCAATATTTATTTCTATATTTACGTGTACTAAATCCGATTCTGAAGTTAATTTTACATGCAAATCATTCTAAAATTATTTTGTAAGTGTTTTTTTATCGTCGACCGACACAACCTTAGTTTCCCGTAACTTTTTAATTTACGTCGTTATAATATGTAGTAGACTATATTTACAAATTTTATGATGCAAATGAATTAATATTGATCGAAATTAAACTATATTGATCAATAAAGATAAATTAAGATATTTGCGAATTCTAACAAATAACCTTTCATCATATTATGGCAGGGTGTGTGACGTCATAGACCAGTTTAATTTATTAAAATGAACGGGTTATCAATTAGAACGTCCAAGAACTTAATTAATTTCTGTTTATTGATAAATATTTGTTATTTTGAAATTTATCAATATTCTGAAACATAATGGTGTAAATTAAATAGGTACGGGAAACAGGTTGTCAGTCGACGTTAAAAAAACTCATAAATAATTTTATAATGGTTTGTACGCAAAATTAACTTCAGATTCGGATTTAGTACACATAATTGTATAAATAAACATTAAATTGTTGTATTTGGTGAGGAGCCTGATTCTTTATAATTACTTTTGTGTGTTTTTATGTATCAAATAATTTTGTGTGAGTTTTCGTCACTGTCTAGACAGTTATTCATATATAAATGCTACGTTAAGTGTATCAATCAACTTAACCTGTTGTGGACATTGTAAGTATGGCATTCATATTATTATTTAATGTTATTTTAGAACTGAGCTAAGCATTCGATTATGTTGAACCATTGTCTACCTGTACTATGTATCTGTCAACCTAACCTCATTATAGATACTGAAGTCACGAGATTGCCTTTTGCTTATGGATGGGCTGTGAGGAAGGGAAGTGAAAATTTGCAGTGCTGCTAACCTCAACAGTCAGACACTAGATTTCACTACCGTGCACTTTCTACATACATTTTGTACACTGTGGTTTATTACGAGAAAATGTTTTCTTCATAAACCTTATAAGAAATAAATGTGACCTGTAATATTGCCTTTAGCTTAATTACATCATCATCATCTTCACTTCCAAGGATTAGGTTACATGAACCTGTTCCGGTACCCATCTCCCTCTCGGCCTCCCTACATCTCTTCTGCCAACTGGTTGATAATTTAAAGCTGCCACTGGCATCCTTTCGTTTGGCATTCTGTCCAGGTGACTACACCATCTTTGTCTATTTTTTATTATCTTTTCTTGCAAAGACTGAACTGATAGTGCGCTTCTAATATCCACGTTCCTTATTCTATCCATTCTGGTACATCCATGCACACTTCGCAAAAACTTCATTTCCACAGCTTGAATTTTACTATCGCTTTTAGCAGTATGCACCCAAGACTCACTGCCATATAGGAGTGTTGGAACCGCAATAGTGTTGAAAAATTTGAGGCGTGTTTCCTTCCTCGTTTTATTCTTCAGATGTCTGTGAATATTTCCACAAATATTCTTAAATTTGGGCAGTTTAACTGTTATGTCTTTATCAAAATCGTATGAAACATCACTCCCAAGATATTGAAAATGTTTAACCTGTTCTATTGCCCTTCCATTCATCTCTATTCTCGTCTCTAGCTTAATTACATGACTACAAATTTTTATTTACAGTAATTATCGGCTACCTTATTCCTTTGGAACAAAATTTTCTACAAATGAATCGCCTTTTTTACTATCGCTCGTCTTCACTACTGACATGTCCTATACTCCTCCTGGAGTCTCCAGGGCGCAAAAAAAAAACTATCAGTCTCTCTACTATCTACCTAACCGTTTCCTTTTTTACCAGGTGTCAACAAAACTATTGAAGAATTAGTTTCTTCACTATCTTTAACTTCCTTCTTTATATTTTGAATTGTGGAAAGAGAAACATTACAGTAGTCAGCCGCTTGCTCATGGCTTTTGTTAAGAGGCTGGGAAAGGCATTTGTTTAGCTTCAACTTCACAGCATATTAGATTTCGTTTAGCACTGTGAATAGTCTGCCCACATTTTCGAGAAACTAACATTTCTGTTTATGGTAACAAACAGTTATAATCATACAGTTAACCTACAAAAATTTCAGCGATATCCTGTATAGGTTCTGGGTATAATAGAATTTGTTGTAGTGAATTTAAAGCAGTCACGCATGTGCACTGATGCATTTCCCCCTTTACCCCTCGTTGCAAACAAGGGCAAACTCGTGACTCAAGTACCTCAATACCTCTTTTTGTTTCAACGCTTTCTTGTCTACGGACTAATCCTCCGAGTCGTAATTCACTAATCTTCTGTGTAAACGCTTTTTTACTAAGCTGTACTGACAGCCTACACAAGTGATATTAAAAGTAGGCTTGTTCAAGCTAAAAGGGCCTTTGAAATGAAAAACAGCTTATTGATTACAAACATTGATTTATAGATTATAAAAAATTTCTTAAAACACTTTGTTTGTAGTGTAATATTATACTGGAGTGAAACGTGGGTAATAGGGGCTGTAGAAAGGAAGAGGATAGAATCTTTTGAAATGTGGTGTTAAAGGAAATTATTAATGATTAGTTGGATGGAGAAAATAAGTAATTTAGAGTTTCTTAAGACGAGTGGATGAATAAAGAAGTATATGGAAATATCTTGCCACAAGAAGTGATAGACTAGTGGGGCATATCTTCAGACTTCCAGGTATTGGCCTATCAATAATGGAGGATAATATTGAGGAAGTGAATTGAAGGAGGAGGCAAAGGTTAGAATATTTAAAGCAAATTACTGAAGATGTAGGGTGTTGCAGGTATGTATAGTTACTTGAGTCAAGAGTTTGCCCTTGTTTGCAATGAGGGGAAAATGGGTAAAGCATAAGTGTGCATGTGTGACTGCTTTCATTTCAGTACAACAAACAAAACTTTTACTGTACCCAGAGCATATACAGTATATGGCGAAACCTTTTGTAGGTTAACTGTATGAATATAACTGTTTGTTACCATAAACAGAAATGTTAGTTTCTCAAAAACGTGGGCAGACTATTCACAGTGCTGAACGAAATCTGATATGCAGTGTAATAAAATGCTGTGAAGTCAAAGCTAAACTGAATTACCTTTCCTCTGCCTTTTAACAAAAGCCATGAGTGAGTGGCTAACTACTGTGATGTTTCTCTTTCCACAATTTGAAAAATAAAAAAGGAAATTAAAGACGTGAAGAAGCTATTCTTTAATAGTTTTTTTTGACACCTGGTAAAAAAAGCAAACGGTTTGGTGATACAAGAGAAACTGCTAGTGATGATGCCAGTGACAGCGATAGTAAAGAAGGCGATTCATTTGTAGAAATTGTTGTTCCAATGGAATAAGGTAGTTAGTAATTACAGTAAATCAAACATTTCTAGTCATGTAATTAAGCTATAGGCAATATTACAGGTCACATTTATCTCTTATAAGGTTTATGAAGAGAACATTTTCTCGGAATAAACCATAGCTTACAAAATGTATGTAGAAACTGCATGGTAGTGAAATGTACGAGTAGTGTCTGACTGTTGAGGTTGGTAGCACTATCAGATTTTCACTTCCCTTCCTCATAGCCCATCCATACGCAAAAGGCAATCTTGTGACTTCAGTATCTATAGATATGAAACGACTTTTCTCTTTTTTTTTTTGTTTTACGGCTGACTATTTTGCAACTGCTGCTAATGCAGATGGTGAGAAGAATGATACATGAAGATGAGTGATGAAAAAATGCCAGACCTCACCAAGAATCGAACTGGCAATTGGCTTCTATGCTGGGCTCCCGGGTTCGATTCTTGGTCAGGTCTGGCATTTTTTCATCATTCGTCTTCATGTATCATCCTTTTCACCATCTGCATGAAACGACTTGCACAAGATAGACTGATTGGAGAACTGTATCAAACCAGTTGAGAGACTGATGACAAACAAATACATTGTATTTTATAGTATATTATAGATACTGAAGTCACAAGATTGCCTTTTGCATATGGATGGGCTGTGAGGAAGGGAAGTAAAAATATGACAGTGCTACCAACCTCAACAGTCCGACACTTCTCGTACATTTCACTTCCGTGCTGTTTCTACAAACATTTTGTAAGCTGTGGTTAATTCTGAGAAAATGTTTTCTTCATAAACCTTATAAGAAATAAATGCCACTTATAATATTACCTATAGTTTAATTACACGACTAGAAATGTTTGATTTACTGTAACTACCAGCTACCTTATTCTACTGGAACAAAATTTTCAATGAATGAATCGCCTTCTTTACTGTTGCTGTCACCGGCGTCTTTACTATCAGTCTCACTAGTATCTACCTAACCATTTCCTTTTTTTACCAGGTGTCAACAAAACTGTTGAAGAATAGCTTCTTCACGTCTTTAATTTCCTTCTTTATTTTTCAAATTGTGGAAAAAGAACATCACAGTAGTTAGCCACTCGTTCATGGCTTTTGTCAAGAGAAAGATCATTTATGAAAGATATCGCGAGTAAACAAACAGCAGTTACCGAATCAGCTGATAAAGTGGTGACTCAGAAAAAATGCAACACTTAATGAAAACATTACAATGATAATGACTACCGGACCCGACGCAAACATTTTCATCAAAATTGTTCAATCGGAAGTAGTAGTTTATTTGTGTCATTTTTCACTTTTTTGCGATTTTCTCAAAAACGGCTCGTACGATTTTTTTAAAAATCGCCTCGTTTACTACATTTTTTATGCTCTACAAGATAGGGTAGGCGCCATGTTTGCTGAAATTCTTGGTAAGGCTGTTTTCACGTAAAATATTTTTTTTTTTTAAGATTATGGCTTTAATATGCATTTTAGCGCAGAAATTTATATAATAAAAGATGTAGAGAATTAAAAATCCTACAACTTTTATTTGAAACATTTTTTTGTATAACGCTTAGTTTAGTGGTATTAGTGATTTTCTGTTTTTTTCTCACTGAATAGTGTAAAAAAATCGATTATTTAAGATTTCAGCCTTAGTATGCATTTTGCGACAAAAGAGAATAAAATCAAATTTATAGGAAATTGAGAGATCTACAACTTTTATTTAAAGTATTTTTCTCTACAGAGCCTAGCTTAGGGTGAAAGAGTGATTTTCTATATTTTTAAGCTAAACTGAGGTTGATTTTCATTTAGCGTCTTATCACTAAAAAAAAAAAAAAAAATTAAAATTAGGTTACGTTAATTGAGGTTAGTTTTTTTGTTTAAATCGAATGTTTTATTCCTAATGTTAGGCTGTATTATTCATAATTTGCATTTTTTTTTTTGTTTAACGTCTGACTGTTCTGCAGTGCTAATGCAGATGGTGAAGGATGAAATGATTTTTTGTACCGTATGAAAATATGCCGTGCCTGAATGGGATTCGTACCCAAGACCGCATGATGAGAGGCGAGTACATTACCAATTACGCCAATGTGGGCGGCATAATTTGCATTGGCAAGAGAAAGTTGTGTGAGTGTTTCACACCAGATTTTTAAATAATGCGCATGCTCTGTGACGTCATTATTTGTTTACATGAAATATCTTTCTTATGATGTACTGTGTATAATAAGTTATTTACTAATTAGATATAAAGAATACAATCCATCAGCTATAAAAAAAATGGTGTTAACAAAAATGAGATGGGGATTGTCTTTTTTGTAACCATCTTTTACTCCAATTTGATCTGTAATGCTAACAATAGCCCAATTGCAATAAGTAGATTGGGGTCTTTTCCGTTCAGTGTATGCCACTATCAAATCCAAATTCTCTGAAGGGTTGCACACATGTTAATTTCTCCCACTCCCTGCCTTTCGAAACTCAAACTGAGACGATACACGCACGCGTACATTCGTCCTTCCCAGTCCCAGTTTATAATAAAAAAATCTGGTATAAAATACTCACACAACTTTCCCTTGCCAATGCAAATAATTAACGATGTAATAAAACATTAGAAATAAACAAAAAACTAACCTAAAAAAACATAATTTTATTTTAATCATGAGTGAAAGACGTTAAGTGAAAATCAACCTCAGTTTACCTTAAAAATACGGAAAATCACTCTTTTCAAGCTAAACTAGGCTCTGTAGAGAAAAATGCTCTAAATAAAAGTTGTAGGTCTTTTAATATCCCATAAATTTGATTATACTTTTTTGTCATGAAATGCATAATAAGCCTGAAATCTTAAAAAAATTGATTTTTCACACTTTTTTGTGAGAAAGAAACATAAAATCGCTAATTAATGATTAACTAAGCATTATACAAAAAATGTTTGAAATAAAAGTTGTAGGATTTTAAATTTTTTACAACTTTTATTGTATACATTTTTTTGCTAAAATGCATATTAAAGCAGCAATCTTAAAAAACAATTTTTTTACGTGAAAACAGCCTCTCCAAGGATTTTAGCAGACATGACGCCTACCCTATCTCGTAAAGCATAAAAAATTTAGTAAACGTGGCGATTTTAAAAGAAATTGTAAGACCAGTTTTTGAGAAAATCACAAAAAAGTGAAAAAGTAAGTGAATATACTACTTCCGGTTGACCGATTTTGATGAAAATGTTCGTGTCGGGTCTTGTAGTGGTGTCTAACTTAAGTTTCAAGTTCGTACGATGTTCTGTTCTTGAGATATTCTGTTCACACACACACATACACAGATCAATCGCTAAAAACTTGTGTTGGGTTCAGGGGGTCTGAAAATGTGTAGATCCGGTGAAAACTCAATTTCGAAAAATCTACATGAAAACAATACTTTCCTTCCTATATATTCATATAGGCAAGAGAAAGTAAAAATACTATGTTACACATTCTGTTGTTTTATTTCTTCTTAAGATTGCTTTATTCTGAGGTTTTTATTATTTTATATTTTTCATTTACAGGTTACTTTAACATATTCTAAATTATTTACATTATATTTTACATTAAATTATTACGTTATATTTTTCAATTATTTACATTAGGAAGAGAAAGTCTGAGTGTTTCACACAGACTGTTTTAGCAGTCACATCATCTGGGATTATGCAATAACTTCCTTTCCTAAAGGAAGTCTGCAACATCATCATCCGTCCGAATATTATTAAGTAACTACAAAATTCATAGTAGACTGACTATGCAGACTTTGAAGTAATTAACTGTGAAATTGGAGTGGTTGACATTACGCAGGAATGTTTTTTTTTTGCATCCAGGAGATTCCAAAGGGAGTTTTTTTATGCATGCAGGAGACTCCAAAGGGAGTATAGGACATGTCAAGATAAAACCGATAAACTAAAAGTTTATCACCAATGATAAATTCATCACTTACCACCAAAAAATTGTTTTTGCTACTGCTTACTTCAGTAGGCTTGTCATGAACCCCATTGAATCAAATATCACACAAAATTAAAAAAGTCAAACAATGATAAAGTCATCACTTACCAATAATTTTTTCCTGCTACTGCTTAACTCAGTTGGCAAACTACCCCCTTTTGACCCTTTTGTATCAAATAGTACACAATATTTGTTTAATTAGAAGTTAAATACTTTTCAACCAAAACTATTTAGAAAGGAATTCGTGCACACTGTAAAATGTTTCATCAATCAAATATTGTTTTAGCTTTTTTTTAAAATGACTTAAATTGTCATAACTTTTTAAACCTTGTGGCAATTTATTGATGTATTTTCTACCTGCATAAGTTGGTTTTTGTTCAAACAATTTAGTGTTGTGATTAGCAACATGTTGCTAGTCAGAGTGGCACGCTAGACACAGTAGTGGGGGAATTGTGTAACCCTTCAGGGAATTCGGATTTGATAATGGCATACAGAAAACGGAAAAGACCTGTAGATTGTTGTCCATTACTGAAATAAGAACTGAATTGAAACGGAAACTGATGTGAGAGCTGAACGTGTAAAAGGGGGCTAAAGACAGTGGTCACAGTTATCTCCTCGTGAGAGTAATAAATTTCATTATACAATTTTTCAAGGCTTAAGAGCTCTGAATGTATCCATTGCCCCCTATCCACTTCATAGCTAGCCAATAACTTGCCAGCCAAGTTGCCAATACTTGCTCTTGTAGCTCTGTTAAATATATATCGTCAGCCTTTTTTTTGATCTTTCATTATCAATTATATACAAGTGTTTCAGGAGGAATCTGCCATACTTCACAAGCTTATTCCTCTCATCAAAATAATTATTCATACAGACAAGAGTAAGTAAAAAAAAACTTATGTTAAAAGCAATTCTATAAAAGCACATAATGTTTTCAGTTACCGCAGCAATAGTAACAGAAAGGCCACTGTGAGCATCCTCACCTTTACAAACTTGACTATTGAGAAGAATTCTATGTGGAGGAGCAAGGGCAAGCATCATGTCTTCCCAACTTGATTATACTTTCTATTTTATATAATGAATTTATATAATAATTTCACTAATCTTCTTTTTAAACTGCGTCACTTTTATTTTTATTTTTACTTACACGTGTTTCAGTGGATCCACCATCATCATCAGAGTAAATAAAATAATTGAAACTAAATTTTTTTTTTATACAAATGACTGAAGATGTATCATCTTCTATAGATTTTAAATAAGTGATATTAAAATTTTTTAGTTTCAATTATTTTATTTACTCTGATGATGGTGGATCCACCGAAACACGTGTAAGTAAAAATAAAAGTGACGCAGTTTAAAAAGGTTATTGAAATTTTTATATTAAGTCATTATATAAAATAGAAATAATTTCAAATTGCAGGATGCATTATAAAGATTTATTTTTGATTTTACTTGTGTAGAATCTTTTATGCAACAGGTTGCTGAATGATCCAGGTAAGTATTATAACCTGTACTGACAACCCCAGATAATTTAGACCTACCATTCTGGATAGCTAGGGAATTTATCAAATAAGAGTTGTGGCAATTAAATTCCAGGAATTCAGTTATAACTCAGGAATTGGCAACACTGCATTGTTCGACTGGAAAAAGGGGACCTTCTTTATGTTGCAGTCGAAGTTTGAAGTTGATGGAATGTTTGGTTTATGTTTTATGCATGTTTTTCAAAAGTAACTTTTTAAGTGGTGTTGTGAAAATGAGTGACTCACATTACAAGCGAGGATGAATCTGGTAGTTACTGGAGATGAGACCTGGATACTTGAGTATGACCCCAGTCGGATCTTGCACCACAACACGCTGGCCCATTCATCATTGCGCCAGATGTAAAGATTTATCTTTAAAGGTATACCTTTACTTATTTATTTATTTATCTACTGTAAAGATATTATCTTTCGGCTGGCCACAGACGTAAAGATTTATCGGCAAACTTGTGTACGTTCCTGAAAAACTGTGTGTTAATGGCTCTCGTAACGTGCTGGACTTAACTTTTACACATATCTGTGCAGTTACAACCGCGGAGAATATCTGCCATTAATGTTGGCAAGAGTGTTGCACCACATCGCTCAGAGCTGTACCCAAGTCTGTACGGTTTGGTAGCACAGTAACAAGAAAAAATATTTTTTCAACATTAAGGAATCTTAATTCTTAATGTTGCTTTAAATGTTCCTCACAGGTAATTGTTTTTCTCATAATTGTATCTTTCTTTGCAAGACTATTTCTCAGCAGTGATAAAAAAAATTCCATTCGTGAATAATTTTGAAAATCATCTGGCTCTTTGTCTTAATTTTTTTGGTACCACCATGTGGCCAATACGATTTCTCATATTTAACCAGTTTTTAACCCACTTAGATCATTCTCTTGGTGCATTTTTAGTAAAATACATATTGAGCATAGCATAACGTAAAGCCTGTTTCTTTCTAGTACCAAGCATATTACAAATCCCACTTGTACACTTCACTGCCTAAAACGAGAGGATATAAACTAAACTCCGTGTAACTTATCTTTCGGACCATTGGTTTGCCCAACAGTCCAAGGACTTGTCAAGTTTGCGGATTTACACGCAGTTTTCGCCCATGAAGTTTGTAAAGATGTGGTCGCACGGACTTTACTGAGGGTTTCTTGATTCACTAATTAGTGGAATGCCACGGGTTTAGACTGGTGCGATTTTCAACTAGACTTATCTTTACATGTTAGCGTGTGTCAAAATTTAATCCATACAAACTTAACTGTTCAAATTTACCCTTAACGGTTAAGTCTGCCGATTAATGTTTATGTCTGTGACCAGATATTCATTTTGCAAGAGTTTTTGGCACAAAAAGGTATTCCAACATTGCTGCACCCAACTTATAGGCCTCATATTGCCCCCTGTAATTTTTTAAACCACGAGATGAAGTCGCACCTCAAGGAAACTCATAATGGTGGCATACACGAGGTCAAGGAAGCTGTAACTGCAGTGCTGAAAAGAGTAGCTTCCAAGGATTACCAAGGGTGCTTTCAGTTGTGGGAGCAACGTTGAAATTGTTGTACTGAGTTGAAATTCTCAGAAGTTCAAATTCCCAGAACTTAATTGTCACACCTCGTAAAGTTATTACATTAGTAGGTTTAGATACAGTCTAGGAAACACCAATAATTTTTATAAATAGGAACATATTTTTATTAGAGAACAAAAAAAACAAATTTTTAACAAAATTAATTTATTCTAGATTTCACCAAGTTTCATTTTAGTTTTAATTACCTAATTATACAGCCAAAACACTTAACAAAATATTTTATGCGATACATTTATAATTATATAAAATTTATTTATCGCAAACACTGATGAAAAAACAAACAAATAATATCAATAAAATACTGAAAATTGATATTACTTTACTCTTAATGGTCCAATTTTATATTACAATAAAAATTTTATAATATGTTAAAGAGTAACAACGTAAAACATCAAAAATGAGCTGACATTTAAAAAAATATATATAACAATCTAGAAAGATTTGAATTACAACCGGAAAATATCACATTTACAATATTGTTAAAATGAAAAATTTATCATTTGTACACTGATGGAAAAAACTGATAACTAAATTAATTGAATAAAATTAATTTTTTTTAAGTTAGTCCTTTCGGCCTCCGGGCCAGCCCAGTCAGTCAGCTGGTAGAAATTCGCTATTATTTGTTAAGTAACACTGGTTAGGCAAGCGACTTTGTATGGTGACCAGCTGACAGCTATCCATGAACAAACTGTACTGGGGGTCCCTGTTCAAACTCATGCCCAATCCACTTAAAAAATGCAACGAAAAGAGCAATCAAATTGGGTAGTTGTCAATAGTGTAAGTTCCCGATAACAAAAAAGCTTAAAAAAAGTTAGTCCTTTCAAATATTTTTGAGGAAATTTTGTGAGTTCGGTAAGTTACTGTGCAATAGTCTTTTTGCTTTGGTGGATTGTTTCACTGTTAGGTTAGTTTCCCTATGCTGTCATTAGGTGCGTTCTAGTAAATTTTAACATCTAGATTTTAGTGAAATTAATTGGTCAATTAACAGAAGTGGAAATCAATAACAGTTGGTTCCAACAAGATGGTGCTACAACACACACATCTTAACATTTCAATGGCTTTCTTGCATAACGTCTGGTGATCGAATCAGATCCAGGAATTTGTGGCCTGCAAGATCACCTGATCTGACTTCCCGATTACTTTCCATGAGGGGCAGCAAAACAAACAGTTTATTGCACCAGACTACACACGAATGATTAACTAAAAACCGCATAAATTCAAGGAATCACTGTTTGTGAGTTGGGTAGAGTGTAGTGCTATATTGACGCCAAAGGAGGAAATTTTTCAACACCTTTAATAAACAATTCAATAACGTATAATAAGGTAAACATTAACCCTTAAATGCGTTTTGCCGTAACATTACGTATTCTGTCATGCCGTCATATGCTGCCCTTTAACAGTCTCAGTTTGTGCTTATGTGAATTGACTAAATGCAGTACTGTTTAATATAACATTATTTCTGGTATATATATTGTATTTCACAAGATCATATGAAGTTTAGTTTGTAACAGATGTTTTGATGGGTCTTTATGCATTCAAGTGTTTCTGCCCGTCAGCTGTACGTTTGTTCATCTGATTGTTTATTTAGTTAATCCGGGTTCTTAGTGATTTTATATTTATTTCTAAGTAGTTCTTATACTTTTCTTAGTATTTTTATATAAATAGTTACTTTATTCTGCCTAAATTTATGATAAAATGCAGTTTCGGTTTCTTTTGTTTACAGTGTTGTATTTCTCGTTTTAGGTTACAAACTGTAGCTATACCGGTAGAATATTGCAGTCCCAATGGATTGCGTCAGGAAGTTGGGGTAAATCCCCACTATGTTGACATCAAACATTCTGTTGCAGAGTCTGTAAACTACTACAATGGTGGGGGTAATACTTCCCCGCCAAGATTAACATCTGGAACACTACTTCAATTTCGTTATGGTATGCCTAAAACTATTATTTTTTACATTTAACATTATTTACTTTTATAATTATCATTTTTTTTATATGCTAAGTAATTATGTTGAAAATTTTGTGTAGTTATTGTGAATAGAAACTGAAATGCATGCTGTGTAAGTTTACATGAACATTTGTCAGTCAATTTCTAAATAAAACCCTCGCAGTTAGGGGGTAACACCTAACAGAATATGACAACACAGTTGTTTCGAGCAACAGTGGATAAAGTTCAGGATGTTAGTTGGTGGCCAACACCAATCTCAGGTTCGAATCCCGTTCAGGCACGGCATATTTTCATACGTTACAAAAAAATCATTTGATATTTCACAGTCTGCATTAGCAGTAATTGCAGAACAGTTGGACATTAAACCAAAAAAAAAAAAACATCTGAAATGGATACGAACCTAACAAAGAAGAAGATTTGGGAAGTGAGTATATATATGGAATCCAATTCAGAATGCTTTCTGGAGGTTAACATACAATGTTAAGGTCCTGTTTCTCGCATGGAAGTAAAAGTTAGTTGGCAATCGGGAATCTACTGTGTAACTATAAATTATTGTAAATTGAAATGAAAATGATAAATCCTCAATTCTTAAAATACTGGGTGATTATAAATGATTCATCAGATTTTAAAAATCTGTATTTAAAAAGTAGTAAACGTAAATTTATGAATGATACATGGAAATAAACATAACCTGTCCTAAGTTTCCGGGTGGTTGCCGAAAGGTAGAACAAGCTCCGTTTCTAAAATGCTGTCTATGCATGAGAAAGCATGTGTGTTTCAGAGTATGCGAAATGTTTATCTGTTGTTACTGTGCAGCGTTTATTCCAGATAGTTTGACCAGGCCACCAAAGCGGTTTTTTTTTTTTGGGTTGAAACAGTGGAGAGAGAGTCAGGGCGTGTTTCATGCGTAGCCCGAAAAAGTTAACTCTGTTCTGGTAGCCAACTTGATATTCTACAGTCAACTCTGGAAGATTTTGCCAAATCGATTACGACGGAAACCGTACCGTATAAAAATTTATTATAAAAGTTACATCCACATTAGGGTGTGTACCGACAAAGACTGGAAACAGAGGTCGGAATGTTTTAAGAAAATGTGGGCCAGACAAAAGGAAGCCACGCTTAGGAGAGCGCGCTTTTCAAAGAAACCCAACACTGGAACAGACCCAAACTTGAACTAGTGATCCTATGAGGTCTCAAAAGTAAAAAAAAAAGTTATATCCAAATAACCTCAACAAATGATTCAAATTTTGTAATGCCATGCAGGAGTTTAATGACAAGACGACATTTCACTTAAATGGAAAAGTGAATCGGTATAACGTCAGGATATGGGGTACTGAAAATCCTAATACTGTAGTGGAATATGAACATGATTCCCCTAAACTTATTGATTTTAGCACAATTTTTAAAACAAAGGTGGATCGTTTTTCTTCATGGATATGACAGTGACGAGTATTTCATACCTCGTTGTAAAGTAGTTGTTATTCAAAAATAAATCTTTATAATGCATCCTGCAGTTTTAAATATTTCTATTTCATATAATGAATTAATACAATAATTTCACTAACCTTCTTTTTAAACTGCGTCACCTTTATTTTAATTTTCACTTACACGTGTTTCGGTGGATCCACCATCATCAGAGTAAATAACATATAATTGAAACTAAAAACATTATTTATTAAAAATCTATAGAAGATGATACATCTTCAGTCACTTGTATAAAACTTTTATACACGTGTAAGTGAAAATTAAAATAAAGGTGACGCAGTTTAAAAAGAAGGTTAGTGAAATTATTGTATTAATTCATTATATGAAATAGAAGTAGTTGTTATTGTTTCCAAAATTGAAAGAAGACTCAAATAACTTTGTATTCCAATAAGATGGAGCTGGATCAAATGAGATACATGATGATTTACTGCTCTTTGCATGGCCTCCTAGATCTCCTGATCTAACGGTTTGTGATTTTTTCCTTTGCAGATATAATAAAGACTGTGTTCACTTCACGTATCACCACACCCAGCAATTTTGGTTGAGCTGCAGGAATGCATTTATGATCATTAACAGCGAGATGTTACCGCATGTGTGGGCTGAACTGGACTACTGCATACATGTTGGTCGCGTGACAAAAGGATACAGAACATTCGTGAGTTTATGTTTATTTTTTGCATGTATTATTCATAATTTTGTGTACTACTTTTTTAAAATTTGATAAATCATTTAACAAATTAAACTAACTTTACATATCTCATATCTTCCTAATCATTAACTAAAAATTTGATAAAGATTAACTCCTTAAAGGTTCGAGACAAAATATTTTGTTTGTCAAAGCATGAACTTATTTTTGCTTTAGAACGTAATATTTTGTCACCTAAAGCTGGCAAAGCATACCAGTCTTTTGTAGTTTTGTTTTCATTAGTTAGACCCTAGTAGCGCATTTGTTTAATGTTAATATTTCCATATTCAGTGACAGTTTTTAAGCAACTAGTTGTTATTACAGTCATATTACGTAACTAATGCTGTCCGTTTTTTATCGCGTGCTTGTATTAGTTTTATTATACTGTGAAACCTCAGTAATTTGAAGACATTATTTGTCCCTGTCATTTTGTATTGATACTTATGTTAAATCTAACTTTGTTATTTGAAATAAAATTTTTTTGTTAATTCAAAGTTTTTATTTTATTTTGATGTTACTTGGAATGCTTGTAGAACAGTCAATAAAGGGCACCAGGCCGTTTTCGATCCAACAACCAGTCGATTCGATTACATCACATTGACTAATAAATATATGGAAAATACGACGTCTTAATTTCATGAGACACAACCAAAAATTATGTTGTTCTTTTTTTCTCGAAAATAATACATGATAATGAACAAATTTTTACATTGCACTTTAATTAGGCCCACACTGCATCATCTTTTGTTTAAAATTTATTTTAGTTATTGTATTGTACGTATGTACAGTAGTTTTCGGATACAATGACCTCAAAGGGACCGGCTTTTTCCGGCCACTGTAAGTGATGAGCTTTTCTCGTAGCACAGGTCCAGTTACGGTCATATTGTCTGCCTGTTGCAATGTAAACCACAAAAAGAGCTTCTATGTATTTTTTTTTGACTAAGTCAAAGTCTCTTCGATTTTTCTTTACCTTCATCAAAACTATTCTGAATTTTTCCCGTTTTGTCCAAATTGTGTATATTATGGAGTGTCCAACGTTGAATTCCCTTAGAATATCCTCACTTTCCTAACACCAAATAATGTGCGCTTTTTCTGTCACTGTAAATCTACGCGATGATGCCATACTTAAGTTGGTAAAAAACAGAAAAATAACTGATGGATTTACACAAAAGATATAAACTAAACTTGAGTTAACAGGACAATAAAACTATAGATCAATGCTGTAAAATTAAGACATGAAAAGAAAAGATAGACCTACTAGTAATCAAACTTCTGACTGTTAATGCATGTTGTGACTAATGCCATTAGGAAAAAAACACGTTATGACTGTACTGCATCCAAGAGTCACTTGAGACTGTGGGAAAGATAAGCGGTTCTAATTTAACATTGGTTGTATAGAGCAATAAGCTCTCCTCTACTATCTATCCTACAAACATATCTTGTATTTAATTAATAACTTACAAGTTATAGTTGTAATTTAACTTAAAGTTAAAATAAGTGACTATTATTAAAAGAATAATGTTCGGCCCCAAATATTTGATTAAAAGACGCAGTATTTAAAATTAAAAATAATAAAATAGTTTAAAATAAAAGTAAAAAGTAACATTTATAGAATAAAAATTTATAGGCCTAAGGCGATGAAATTGATAAATATACATTTTGAAAGAATAAAAAAATGTTCAATTTAATTTTATCTTTTCATAACATTTAACGGTTCTACAAAAAAAAAAAAAAAAAAAATGCTGTACATTACCCTATAAATAATTATATTCAATTACAAATGTACAGTAGAATCTTGGTAGTCCGCCCTTAAAATATTAGGCCTAAAAGTATGAAACCTCACCCAGGACAGATTTTGGTAAAAGATTTAAATTGAATTAGGGAAATCAACTCGACCTTATTACGGCGGATTTAATAAACATGTATGTTTAGGATTTGATTAAAGAAATGAATAAGCAGACCTTAATTGTTATTAAATGGAATAATTTTTGGCCTTTTATTCAAAACCCAGAATTGGACCATACTCTATACTTCACGCTGAAGTGACAACGAAACGTAATTCTCAGAACACGAGCACCCCCCTCATCGCACAATGCGATGTCAATAGCCGATAATTATGTTTAGTACTATGATGATGATTATGTTTACTACAGAATACTCAGCAAACATTTTTTAATTAGTTAATTTAAAATCCCATAGAAATTAATGCATATTCATTTTTTGTTTATATTTATAATTTATAGTTCCAAAATTCCAACACATCCAGTAATCCGGCACCCTCTCGGTCCGGACTACTGAAATTCTACTGTAATAACAATTCTGTCACATAATTACATATTTCAGATAATAACGTAAACATTTTCAATCGCAAACGTAATTTGTTTCAATAGCATAAGTATAATATAGCCTACAATACGATCCTGTTTTTAACACAGTACATAACAGCGCTCTGGCCATATAAGTAATGGTATCTTCCGACTCTTGGACAGAGTATAGACTAATGAGTAACACGCTGACTCAAACTGTTGACAGATAACCGGCATAGTTAAAAATTCATACAGTTGTCACGAAAACTGATATATGATTTTCATTGTAAATGATATTATTTTATATTACACATAATAGTGGCCCAACCTTTCCATCGTATATTGGTCTCTCTAACCGATACATCATTGTATCCAATGTCACTGTATTTGATTTCTGCGTTAAAACAAAGTGAGAACATAACAAAGTTGTAACTGTATCATTTTTAGCCACAGTCCAGTGAACATTGTAATTCAAAATTTTATAAATTGAAATTTTTTCAACAATCCCTTCGGATTTGAATTACTGAGGTTTCACTGTATGGTACTAGTTTTATTAGGGTTAAAATAATTACAATAATAGTTTTCGAAAAGTTAATTTTCTTACATATACATTTATAAAAAGTCATATAATAAAAATTAAAAGTAAATAAAATAATTCCGTGGGGAAAAATGACGCAAAATAATATTACTTTGGGTTTAAAAAATCAACCTTTAATGATTAATAACACAGCAGTGTACACGCTACATTTTCCTATTTTAAAAACAAATTTATACTGACAAATAAAGGAATTAAAAATTCATTATTAAATTTGTTGACATAAGTACAGAAATATACAAAACTAAACAATTATCAGTCACAGAAGACGACCCTAATATTTAATATCTTAGAATATATTATCTAAAAACTATACATTTACGCTCTGTAAATAACAAGAAGTTACTACTAATTCTTGCAGGCTGAATTTCCTCTATATACATATCCATAATCAGCTATTATTATATAATTTAAAACTAATAATTAAAAATAAAAAAAAATTATCAATTAAATCGCACTATTTATTATAATAACCATTATTAATAATAATTAAAAACAATATTTTACACATAACACTAAATGATAGTAATATAAAACAGAAATAAAAACTTTGACATACAGGCAAATTATTGATCTACATGCATCTTTAATTTGTTTAATAATTCAAACAATTTAATTATTAGATTTGTTTTATTCATAAATTTCCTCGTCACCATAGTCACCACGTTTTGTATATAGTAACGCCTGTAACATAAAATACAAACATTACAAAATATTATTATTTTGTAATATTACAAAAATACAAACACAAAAATTAAGTTATAAATTTCTTCGACTGATTTTATGATTTCACACTGATATAAGAATGGGGAAGCCCTCCACCCACTATTTCCTGCAACAATTGTGATTAGGTTACTTTCACTCATTCAACAACCCTCATTCATGTAGACTGAGAAGTTCCATTCATGTAGACTGACTAACCAGTAAAGTTGGTAGGTATCTTAATAGTGTAGACGATTTTTGAAAAAATGCGGCGTAATAGGTAAAATACAAAGAATATTAACACATTTATCATAATAGCATGTATAAAATGTTTGTTTGAGGCAGTAGTAGATTAGTAGTAGAACTAGATGAGTAGTAGAAAAACTCTTTTATAGACGTTTGCTATGTTCAATGTTAAGGACATGTGCCATTTTCTTGGCGGCAATATCGAGCTACTGCCTCATCAGATGGGGTTATTTCATGTTGTTTTTAAACGCAGGCTAAATATTATCCCCTCGCTTATCAATTCACATTTATCACAGTCAATTCTTCTCGAATGAGCGATGCAGGCTTAAATATTATCCCCTCGCTTATCAATTCACATTTGTCACAGTCAATTCTTCTCGGATGAGCGACTGACCGGAACGGATATTGTATAACACTTTTACTGTCGTTCCTGTGAATTGGCACTGTCACAAAACTTTTCTCTTTTGCGGTACCTGTCATTTGACGTCTTTGAACTCCCTGCGCTGTATTAATAGATGAATATCCATGCACGGCATTCTTGTGTTGCGAACATTATTTTATACTTTCAGTTATAACATACACCATAAGGCTCGCTTATAAAAGTTTTTTGTTTCCTGTCATTTTCCATCATGTCATTGTTTCCTGTCATTTTCCATCATGTCGTTGAATTATGATGATATTATATTAACCAAACATTCTATTTATGTAATTTAATTTATTATATTCTTCAAATCACCTACTAATACGAAAACAGCAAATGCTTCCCATAAGTGCTTTCGTGCATAAAATCCAAATCCTCAGTACTTTTCTTTAATATTTATAATCCTCAGTACTTTTCTTTAATATTTATAATTAAAAAACATCCTACAAGAATTAAACTTGTCATTCTCATTATTTATTTTATGTATTTTATGGGTGATTTGGAAATTTGTGTATTGTATTATTTGTAATATATGGTCCCCTGTACACATCCGTTTCTATTGTATCATTTGTCACCAGATGCCGAGATTAAACCTTTAACATTTTGTAGCCCTGAGAAGGGCTGTTTATGTGTGTTTCTGCCAGGGCAGAAAGTTTGTTTATGACCCTGAACCATGTAAAGGGTTGGTGAAAACATGGAGTTGCTCCTGAGCCGATGTGTTGCTCTCGAAGGAGAATATTGTAGGCAGCGAGCGCGTGTTTCAGGTTGACGACTCTGTAAAGGGCCAGTGAAAACCTTTAGGAGTTGCTCCTGAGCCGCTGTTTTGCACTCGAAGGAAACCAGTTTGCGCCATGGTTCAGGTGGATGACCCTGTACAGGGCTAGTGAAAACCTTTAGGAGTTGCTCCTGAGCTGTTTTGCTCTCGAAATAGACCAGTTTGCGCCATGGTTCAGCTGAATGACCCTGTAAAGGGCCAGTGAAAACTTTTAGGAGTTGCTCCTGAGCCGCTGTTGCTCTCGAAATAGACCAGTTTGCGCCATGGTTCAGCTGAATGACCCTGTAAAGGGCCAGTGAAAACTTTTAGGAGTTGCTCCTGAGCCGCTGTTTTGCTCTTGAAGGAGACCAGTTTGCGCCATGGTTCAGGTGGATGACCCTGTACAGGGCTAGTGAAAACCTTTAGGAGTTGCTCCTAAGCTTATTTGCTCTCGAAATAGACCAGTTTGCGCCATGGTTCAGGTGGATGATCCTGTAAAGGGCCAGTGAAAACCTTTAGGAGTTGCTGCTGAGCCGCTGTGTTGATCTAGGAGAGTAGAGTAGGCAGCGAGCGCGTGTTTCAGGTTGACGACCCTGTAAAAGGCCAGTGAAAACCTTTAGGAGTTGCTCCTGAGTCGTTGTGTTGCTCTCAAAGGAAACGAGACTAGTTTAGGCTGCGAGCACCATGGTTCAGGTTGATGACCCTGAAAAGGGCCAGTTAAAAACCTTTGTGGGTCCTGAGTAGGACTGATGAAGGCAGCGCGTGAATGTGGCTACGGTTGCTGAGTTGCTTGCTGCTAGAAGCCCCAAAACTTCTTACTTCTTTCTCTCGTGGATCCATAGAATCATAGGGTGCAATGACTATTTGCTCTGTGCAGTGTTCTTATATAGTCACCGGGAGCGCTGCGGTAGGGGGGCGGTTGTTGGCCTCAGTATTGGTGACAAAGGCCTCTGTCGGTATGCCATTAAAGGGTTGAACGTGCCGACAAGGGTCTGGAGAAGTATTGAAGGCCGGCAACACAGTAAATGATATATTAATAACATATATATAACACAGTAAATAATTAATCATTTACTGTGTTGCCGGCCTTCAATACTTCTCCAGACCCTTGTCGGCACGTTCAACCCTTTAATGGCATACCGACAGAGGCCTTTGTCACCAATACTGAGGCCAACAACCGCCCCCCTACTGCAGCGCTCCCGGTGACTATATAAGCACACTGCACAGAGCAAATAGTCATTGCACCCTATGATTCTATGGATCCACGAGAGAAAGAAGTAAGAAGTTTTGGGGCTTCTAGCAGCAAGCAACTCAGCAACCGTAGCCACATTCACGCGCTGCCTTCATCAGTCCTACTCAGGACCCACAAAGGTTTTTAACTGGCCCTTTTCAGGGTCATCAACCTGAACCATGGTGCTCGCAGCCTAAACTAGTCTCGTCTCCTTTGAGAGCAACACAACGGCTCAGGAGCAACTCCTAAAGGTTTTCACTGGCCCTTTACAGGGTCGTCAACCTGAAACACGCGCTCGCTGCCTACTCTACTCTCCTAGATCAACACAGCGGCTCAGCAGCAACTCCTAAAGGTTTTCACTGGCCCTTTACAGGATCATCCACCTGAACCATGGCGCAAACTGGTCTATTTCGAGAGCAAAACAGCTCAGGAGCAACTGCTACAGATTTTCACTAGCCCTGTACAGGGTCATCCACCTGAACTATGGCGCAAACTGGTCTCCTTCAAGAGCAAAACAGCGGCTCAGGAGCAACTCCTAAAAGTTTTCACTGGCCCTTTACAGGGTCATCCAGCTGAACCATGGCGCAAACTGGTTTATTTCGAGAGAGCAAAGGACTGCTACAGATTTTCACTAGCCCTGTACAGGGTCATCCACCTGAACCATGGCGCAAACTGGTCTCCTTCGAGTGCAAAACAGCGGCTCAGGAGCAACTCCTAAAGGTTTTCACTGGCCCTTTACAGAGTCGTCAACCTGAAACACGCGCTCGCTGCCTACAATATTCTCCTTCGAGAGCAACACAGCGGCTCAGGAGCAACTCCTAAATGTTTTCACCAACCCTTTACATGGTTCAGGGTCATCAACAAACTTTCTGCCCTGGTAGAAACACACATAAACAGCCCTTCTCGGGGCTACAAAATGTTAAAGGTTTAATCTCGGCATCTGGTGACAAATGATACAATAGAAACAGATGTGTATAGGGGACCATATATTACAAATAATACTACAATACACAGATTTCCAAATCACCCATAAAATACATAAAATAAACACATGCAATAACTTGATACATAGAGCATACGGATAAGAAAAGTTTAAAAAATAAATAATGAGAATGACGAGTTTAATTCTTGCGGAATATACAAAATTAAATGTAATGAAATATATCCAAGAAAAACCACCAGGTCATTCAAAAAACGGTTTACAGAACAATTTTTGAAATACAAAAGCGACAATAACAATACGGAAATAAACAAAAATTAATGAACTCACAAATTGAATAAAAAAGTAGGCACTAGTTGTTTTAAATATAGATATAATAATTGACTGTTCCTTATCTATCATGTTGAAAGTAGGATGGTTTTTAATTATAAATATTAAAGAAAAGTACTAAGGATTTGGATTTTATGCACGAAAGCACTTATAATTGGCGAGCGTTTACTGTTTTCCGTATTAGTGGTGATTTGAAGATTATAATATATTAAATTATATTATAATGATGGTGCTGATAGAATGTTTGGTTGATATAATAATATCATCATAATTCAACGACATGTTGGAAAATGATAGATAATGCACGTACTAAGGATAATAGTACTAAGGATTTGGATTTTATGCACGAAAGCACTTATAATTGGCGAGCGTTTACTGTTTTCCGTATTAGTGGTGATTTGAAGATTATAATATATTAAATTATATTATAATGATGGTGCCGATAGAATGTTTGGTTGATATAATAATATCATCATAATTCAACGACATGTTGGAAAATGATAGATAATGCACGCGCTGTACAACACAAATTAAGTTATAAACACGCTTTGTACGAACGTTTAAAAAAACACAACAGACAGGAAACAAAAAACTTTTATAAGCGAGCCTTATGGTGTATGTTATAACTGAAAGTATAAAATAATGTTTGCAACACAAGAAATGTTATGCACAACATAAATAAATTATTAAATACAGCGCGGGGAGTTCAAAGACGTCAAATGACAGGAACCGCAAAACAGAAAAGTTTTGTGACTGTGTCAATTGACAAGAACTATCCGTCCCGGTCAGTCGCTCATCAACAGTGACAAATGTGAATTGATAAGCGAGGGGATAATATTTAACCTGCGTTAAAAACAACATGAAACAACCCTATCTGATGAAGCAGTAGCTCATACTGCCACCAAGAAAATGGCACATTTTCCTAACGTTGAACATAAGCAAATATCTATAAAAGAGTTTTTCAAAAGTGGTCCCACTGCCCAAATATTTAATACATGATATTATGATAAATGTGTTAATATTCTTTGTATTTTACGTATTAGGCCTTAGGCCCTATTTTTTCAAAAATCATCTACGTATCCTATTAAGGTACCTACCAACTTTACTTGTTAGTTTCGCCTAAGGTATTTACTTTTTTCTTTTTTAAAATCATATAAGTGTACTTTTTAAATTTTCTTGTGGTGTTGGTGGTCCTGTTTCTGTCAGGAAGTCAACTCTACTGTATTTTATCAAATTAGTAAAAGGGCTTGTTGTTTTCAAATTAATTTTTTTTGAAAAGTGGTGTGTGAAAATAAACTTCTCATTAGCTATATTTGTCAAAAATCGTCTAAGGTACCTACCAACTTTACTTGTTAGTTTCACCTACAGTATTTACTCAAAATTATGTTTTATTGTAATTTTTGTATAGTGAATCATATATTTTATTGAATTAAATTTATTTAAAAAAAATCAAACAAGCGTACTATTTATTTAAATTATTCAACATTTTGCTTATCCAACCTGGTCTCGTGTTTTGTGTCAAATAATCAAGACTACTGCTTTTCATTTAAATTAGTGAAGAGGCTTGTTGTTTTCAAATTTCAAAAGTATTTTTTTGGAAAGTAACCATCGTTGTTGCCTAGAGCAGGAAGTAGTGGGTGGAGTGCTGTCTTTTTTATATCAGTATACGCTTTCAGCTGCTTACAATGTGCTAGTTATAATCTCAACGTATCCTATTAAGGTACCTACCAACTTTACTTGTTAGTTTCGCCTAAGGTATTTACTTTTTTCTTTTTTAAAATCATATAAGTGTACTTTTTAAATTTTCTTGTGGTGTTGGTGGTCCTGTTTCTGTCAGAAAGTCAACTCTACTGTATTTTATCAAATTAGTAAAAGGGCTTGTTGTTTTCAAATTAATTTTTTTTGAAAAGTGGTGTGTGAAAATAAACTTCTCATTAGCTATATTTGTCAAAAATCGTCTAAGGTACCTACCAACTTTACTTGTTAGTTTCAAATACAGTATTTACTCAAAATTATGTTTTATTGTTATTTTTGCATAGTGTATCATATATTTTATTGAATTAAATTTATTTAAAAAAAATCAAACAAGCGTACTATTTATTTAAATTATTCAACATTTTGCTTATCCAACCTGGTCTCGTGTTTTGTGTCAAATAATCAAGACTCTACTGCTTTTCATTTAAATTAGTGAAGAGGCTTGTTGTTTTCAAATTTCAAAAGTATTTTTTTGGAAAGTAACCATCGTTGTTGCCTAGAGCAGGAAGTAGTGGGTGGAGTGCTGTCTTTTTTATATCAGTATACGCTTTCAGCTGCTTACAATGTGCTAGTTATAATCTCAAAAAACGCACTGTAATGGAAAATGCTGCTAATTGTGTGGTATTTTAGAATTTTCAGCAAAAGGTCACCAGCCAAAATTCATCGTAAATGTTTTTGCGGAGTTTAAGTCAGCCAAGCATTATGAGTGAAGGTGCAGGTGTAAGTACAGGTTTTTGAAAATTGGAAAAACATTCGCGATTCAGAAAGAAGTGGTAGGCCTTCTCGACAACCTTGCAGCTTAAGTCCATGAGAACCATCGGTTGACAATCACGGCACTTTCAAGATTGTCAACCGATGGTTCTCATGAACTTAAGCTGCGAGATCATCACTGACAAGAGGAGGCCTACCACAATTTACGATGTATTTCGGCTGCACAGTGATATTTCGCTTAAAAAAGTCTTAAAACACCACACACTCCATATTTAGTGGAATTTTCTATTCAGGTGTTCACACCTGTAACATGTAGGTGGCGTGTTAAATTATTTGCACTCGATCTGCTAGTTCCAGGGCTACAAAAATTAATTCTCTTTCTTTATCACATGGTCACCAAATATGATTGAAACATTTAAGAACACAGTGGTATAAGAATAGGATCCTGCCTCCAGACTATTACTTGTGCTAGGCAACAACGCTAATTACTTTCTGGACAACCATTGTATTAGGAGGTATTCCGAAACCTTTGAAAGAGGTCTCAATGATAAGCATACCATGGGTGGAAGATATTCTACCATTGCTTCTTGTTTGTTTTTAATTATTTTTCTTGTTAACAGGGGAGTCTACTAGAAAGAAAAAACTTTTTAATTGTGGAGTAGGAAGCTTATATTTTAACTAATCATTGGGGGACACAAAGAAGAATGCATTGCTACATTTTCACAAAAAGAATCATATTTAGGTTAATCAAATTAATTTAAAAACCAGAAGAATGAGCATAAAATTATCTCGACACCGGTATTGACTATAAGATATGGTTATTCTGAAAATTAGATAATGCTTTTCGTAAGAATTATAATAATGTTTTTCGTAAAAGAATTAAAAGAAGATGTACTTATTTAATTGATTGTTCCAGGGCTACAAAAATTAATTCTCTTTCTTTATCACATGGTCACCAAATATGATTGAAACATTTAAGAACACAGTGGTATAAGAATAGGATCCTGCCTCCAGACTATTACTTGTGCTAGGCAACAACGCTAATTACTTTCTGGACAACCATTGTATTAGGAGGTATTCCGAAACCTTTGAAAGAGGTCTCAATGATAAGCATACCAAGGGTGGAAGATATTCTACCATTGCTTCTTGTTTGTTTTTAATTATTTTTCTTGTTAACAGGGGAGTCTACTAGAAAGAAAAAACTTTTTAATTGTGGAGTAGGAAGCTTATATTTTAACTAATCATTGGGGGACACAAAGAAGAATGCATTGCTACATTTTCACAAAAAGAATCATATTTAGGTTAATCAAATTAATTTAAAAACCAGAAGAATGAGCATAAAATTATCTCGACACCGGTATTGACTATAAGATATGGTTATTCTGAAAATTAGATAATGCTTTTCGTAAGAATTAAAATAATGTTTTTCGTAAAAGAATTAAAAGAAGATGTACTTATTTAATTGATTGGGTAGCATCACAACACTAGAATCCATTTTATATTATTTTATTATTATCCATTTTTATATTATTTTATTTTAAGAAGTTATAAACAAATTTTTATATTCACCTTTACACTGCTTCTTTTTCTTTTTTCTACATACGAGCACTTTAACAGTGCACATAACTTTATCAGGTAATATCACAAAAGCTTCCAGAAATACTATGAAGAATTCCTGTTCCTTAGTCAAAGTTTGAATTCAGATTGATTATAAAATAGGAAACTCTACTGTTATTGCTATCTGTGTCAGCACATGAAACAAATATTTTACTATACAGGGAGCATCAAAAAGATGAGTGAATAAGTGATGATTGGCGTGATGATGAGTCTACATGATGTCGTTTCAGTAGCCATGGAGCTGTGGTTAGGTGAGTACCACCATTCATTTGTTGTCAAGGCGGTTTTTAAAATTGTTGAGTCTTGCGTCATTCCGTCAGCACTTTAATGTGGGTCGGAGAGGATGTGTTCCATCTCATAACACAATTTTGTTATGGGTGAGTAACTTCAGAGCTACAGGCTTGGCCTTAAAGCGTAATTCAACAGGCCATCCAAGGTCTAGTCAGGGAATGCCATCCAAGGTCTAGACACCAAGGAATGTTGAGCGAGTAAATCAAGCTGTAAAACCCAGTACACAGCAGCCGACTTGTAAATAAGCTGCTCTTTGTCTATGTCTGATCTCACAATGAGACGAATATGGCGTCATGATTTGCATTTTCAAGCAATTGTCAGACATTCGCTCTTGACAACATTTTAATTCCTGGACCATAACAATTTTATATGGATGAAAATACAAATCATGAAGCAATATTCGTCTCATTGTGCGATCAAACATTTGCAAAGCAGCAGCTTGTTTACGAGCTGGCTGCCGTGTACTGGGTTCCACAACTTGTCTCACTTGGTCAAAATTCTCTGGTGTCCCGGCTCACCTTGGACGGCTTGTCGAATCACGCTTTAAGGCTGAGCCTGCAGCTCTGAAGTTACTCACCCATAACAAAATTGTGTTATCAGATGGAACGCGTCCTCTTCGACCCGCATTTAAGCATTGACTAATGCTGAGTAACAACACAAGACGCACATTGTCCACCTGATCACAGCTCCATGGCTACTGAAACGACGTCATGAAGGCTCATCATTGTGCTGCTCCCCACCATCCCTCACTAACTCTCGCTCATCTGTACAACACCGAAAATCGTCAAGATCTTTTTGCCGTTCCTGTATAGTAAAATATTAGTTTCATGCAAACACAGATAGCAATCGCAGTAGAGTTTCTTATTTTATAATCAATCAGTCTGAATTCAAACTTTGATGAAGGAACATTCTTTATAGTATTTCATATTACCTGATAAAGCGGTGCACAACGCGAAAGTACTCATGAGTAAATAAAAATGAAAAAGAAGCAGTGTAACAGTGAATATAATTTTTTTACAACTCATATTTTAATAAAGATATACTAAGGTTTTTACGAACAAACCATTTCAACTCAAATTGTACACAAACAGTAGTGTAACCTAAATGAATAAAACGGTGAAATAAATAGACAAATGAACAAGCTTCAAACGGGTGAAAAAATCAAAGTTTTATCCTTTTCCATTTGGAAGATATCTGTAATCGAAATGTGTTGTTTATTCTGTACGAAAACAAGACTAGTTTTGGAAACCGATCAGAATTTTCTTTGTAATTCATTTTCCGACTATACGTAAATATAACGTTTAAAAGAGCGCATTTCAGAAAATCAAAAAACATTCTTTTTTGAAGTCCTAGGTAAACGTAGACTCCCCCCTTAATTTAAAGTAGGGGTGAATTTTATGAAGTGATAACTGTTAACTCAATTCACATTTTAAGTAAGGAGTGACTTTATCCTACATCGTAACAGTCAATTAATTGGAAATACTATTTTGCAGTAGGACGTAAAATGTAAAAAAAGAACTACAGTGAATTTAGCAAAAATGAAAAAAAAAACAGGTGGTTGTAGCCGGATAGATACTGGTAAAAACAATTTCATCAAAATAAGAGAATGTAAATGTTACTGGAAACATTCTCAAAATTTCTATGAATTTGTAGAATGAATATTTGAGGTTAGAGCACAAGAACTTCTCGATAAACAAATTTTTGAAATGCATCCAGCCAACCATTTAATATGAATTACACAGTATAAATGAAATTTATAATCGAATAAAACTGAGTTTGATTTGATGACAGAATGAAAACACCATTTTAAATTTTAGTTAATATAGCTCTGAAGAAGGTGGTACCACCGAAATGCGCGTAAGTTTTTTAATTTAAAAAGGCAACCAAACGTAAGGTAAAGTTAAATCTCATTTATACTGTAAGTTCTTAATAACTTTGCTACCATGCATATAAACGTAACATACAAGGAACCCATATGAAATTAGAATCGACAAGCATTACTGAATGAGAAGAGACATACCTCCTTGAACGTTTCATAAAATGAATGGACATCTGCATCCGCACTAAATTTAGCCATCAGCTGCCTTTGTGATGGAGGTTCAAGAGCCGTGTCCATAGCGGTCCAAACAGCAGCTTTACCCTGAACCTAAAAAAATAAAAAATAATTTATATTAGCAAATATATTTTTGAAATCTTTACAATATACTTTCAATAATTACAAATGAAAAAACCTGGTATGAAACACTTACATGATTTTCTCTTGCCAATGCTAATAATGAACAATATATCCTAACATTAATAAACAACGTAGTAAAATAAAAAATGACTGCCTCCGTGGTGTAGTGGATAGCGCACTAGCCTACTAAGCAGAGGTCCCAGGTTCGATTCCCAGCTAGAGGTCTGGAAATTGTGTTTAGGTCAATAGCTGAAACGCTGGTTTGAATCTCTACAGGTTTTAGTAAGTAAAAACAAGGAATGAGGTGGTTTACTACTGCCTTACCGAGATAAAAAAATATGCTTATCAGCATGCCAGGCCTTCCAAAAAGCACCCAAAACGCGCACACCTACTGAACAGACACCTAACTGCGTGAAATTTGTCTTGAGTAAGTACAGTAAAGTACCGATTTTCCGTGGATCGTTTAACCGGGGTTTGGATTAACCGTGCGATCCCTAGAAATGTTTTTTTTTTTTTGGTTTAACGTCCGACTGTTTTGCAAATTGCTGCTATTGCAGACGGTGAAGGATGAAATGAATTTTTGTAACGTATGAAAAAATCGTTACAAAACCGATTTGACCGCGTGATGAGAGGCGAGCACGTTACCAACATCGCCAACGCGGCCGGCTAGAAAAATTAAAATCACTAGAAAAATTAATTATGTATCTACTGTATAACTTTTACAAATTAAAACTTTTCAACTCCCGATTTTCGTCATCGTAATTATCACAATTATTGTGATTTACTACGATAATATTGTTCGAAGGTAAGATTTATAAAAATTTATGTAGTAAATATTTTTATTTCAATACAATTTGTTTATTTATTTCCGATATCTGATAGTATTAACATGTATTAGTCAGTAGAATAAAACATACGCGTAACTGGTGGTTTTGTTTATGACGTAGGTGGTCTCGACCGAATTGGGTTGTACCGTGCGTTCGGAAAGTCGCTGTGCACTGGAATTGTGACTATGGATTTATGAAAATATGTATAAAGAAATGACTTAAGCATTTTGGAAAAAAATTTATTCAATACCTTAATTACATTGTTAAACCGTGATTACATTGTTTATAGAAGGTGTTCGAAATGACCTCCATTGGCATCAATACAGCATTGCACTCGTTTCATTTTGTTTGCAAACACCTTTCGCAACTGAAGAACAGTGATTCCTTGAATGTATGCCGTTATTGCGGCTTTAAGTTCGTCAATCGTGTGTGGTCTGTTCCGATACACAGTTTGTTTCGCCGCACCCCATAAAAAGAAATCGGGGGGAGTCAGATCAGGAGATCTTGCAGGCCACAAATTCTTTGAAATTATTCGTTCACCAAACACGTTGCATAACGTTTTATACAGTTGCGAAAGGTGTTTGCAAACAAAATGAAACGAGTGCAATGCTGTATTGATGCCAATGGAGGTCATTTCGAACACCTTCTATAAACAATGTAATCACAGTTTAACAATGTAATTAAGGTATTGAATAAATTTTTTTCCAAAATGCTTAGTCATTTCTTTATACATATTTTCATAAATCCATAGTCACAATTCCAGTGCACAGCGACTTTCCGAACGCACGGTATTATCCGTGTTTTCCGGTTATCCGGTATAGTTATCCCCCCAATTACCACGGATAATCGGTATTATACTGTACTGTATCAAAATTGTATATAGTTTTCGTTTTTAATAATTAAATTATTAGACATTATAATCTTTTCTACTCATTTTTAGTTTCTAAACAACTGGAGTAATAAAAGTAAGATTACACCTTTATAATTAAATTAATGTTGACAGTACATTGTCCAATGTTAATTCCATGTCAGATTTGTTGGGAAGACGGTATGTCTGTTCTGTTTCATCATTAAACAATAAAAATAATTTAAATAAAAATCAATCATCCTTACTTTGCTCCTACTGTCAACAAACCAAAGCCAGCCACTACAGGGTGTACTCTAGGGTCCACGACTTTTTTTTTTACATGATTAGTAACTTGTACAAATAGAAATGAAGAATCAAATACCACAACACTAAATTTCTAATTGAAATAAAATTATAATGCTTGTTAAGAACGATGCGAGACAATACGATGTCAAAAGCGAACTGGTAGCATATTAAAACGATGACATGTTCTTTATCAAAAATGTGGTGAGATTTATGAGTTTGGATTAGTCATCATCAAATTCAATTGTGAAATAACGCGTAACTATATTAATACTAGATAACAGAACATTAAAAATAAAATGTTTCTTTTAAAGTTCTCTTGTTTCATCATACAGATCAAGAGGTAATACGTACATATAACTTTTAACCATGTATATTTATGAAAAAGAATGAAAATAAAGTACACAATTTTATAAATTTATTCATTGTTCAGTACTTAAAGCATCAGTCATTAGACGATTGAACAGTTTTATTTTGTCGCCAACTGCCCTACTAATATCATCGCCTACAGACGGTCCCGGAGCCTGCCACAGAGAGCACTTCCAACATGCAGCAAGCAGTGCCCCCCCCCACCGACTTGAAGTGGTACTCGCCAGCAGGGTGTATAAACAGGTGTTCTAAACTGCGAGCATCACTCACTCATCAGCTCCCAACCAGGAAGGAACACCAGAAGAAAAGGAAGCCCACCTCAGCAGAGACAAGACCAGACGCAGCCATCCCTGGTCGACGCTACCGGACGCTTCATTCCCTCCTGGTCAGCCGAAGAAAGCCCATGCGTGCCAGTAGGCATCACAGTAAAGAGCGAGTCCGACGGAGGCCAGAAGGGAACCGCCTCGGCTGACCCGAAATTGCGGGGCTCTGGGGACCAAACTGCCGCTGAGGCAAGGCTAGGCCTGAACCCGGTAGCTGAGCTGTCACCCTTCAGACACCACGCTGCACATGCTGGCACAACGCGTCCGGCCACCACCAACAGCAACACTGTTTACAGAAGAAACGGCCCTTTTCAGGGCCAACCATCCTGCAAGGCGAGGCTTGGGCTAGTGCCATTGACCCCAGTCGGCGACAATTTATAAAAATAGTAAAATAATTTTAAAAGTATTTTGTAGTTACTTTTTATGAGCATGTACACATTTTTAAGTAATGCGCATGTGCAGTGATGTCATTATTTATTGACAGTCGGAGCAAACTAAGAAAGACTGGACTTTAGAAATAGGAGAATACCTCGATATTAATATCCGAGTCTATTGTTGTACAGCTGATGAGAATATGGTTCTTATCATCAATGATCCTAATTTGTCCATGACACGACAAGTTGCTGTAAACTACGTTGATCTTAGCAGGCCCAAAAGAACTCCAATGACTTTGTTTCGTATTGCGAACACACAGGGTCACTTTCTTATCAAACATTATCTCCCAATCACTACCTTCATCTTCTGAAAAAAACACGCAAGAACACCAACATAGTAATCATGTGAACAAGTGTCTATTCTACAGGTAAGTTCTTTTTTTTCAATTAACTAAAACAATTTTTGAAGCGTTTTCACACATTTTAACAGAAAGATATGAAAAGAAATCTGTAGCATTTTCTTTTTGTCAATTTTACACATTGATGAGAGAAAAATCTTACACTCATATGACTTTCTCTAGCCAATGCAAATAATGATTAATATAACCTAACATTAGTAATAAAACATTATATAAAGGAAAATCAACCTCAGATTGCTTAAAAATACGGAAAATCAACTCTTTCACACTAAAATAGGCTCTGCAGAGAAAAATGCTTTAATTAAAAGTTGTGCTATCGATGTCCAGTGGTGAAGTTCGTAAATGATATTTATAAACAAATAAATAAGTTTAACAACTTTCTTTCATTTTAAAATATATGTATATTTTAAAATTTCGATTAAAACCTTTTAAAAACAATTAAAACTTTTAAAATCTTAACTTGAAAACTTCCTTATTAAAATAATTGTATATTAATTATTTGGTCTTTTTTTTTATAAAATCTGTAAATGCTTCTCTCCTTTTCAAAGATTTAAGATAGACTCAACTTTCAACAATCCTTTTTTAAAATTTTGGAATTTTAAATTTTCTTTTTTGTTTTTTTTTTTGTTTTATTTATCTTACTTACATCTGGAAGCTGGAAATCATCTGTATTTATGTTGAGATGTAAATATAACAAATGTAAATGTTGACATGTCTTGGTTATATCAGTTGTGTCAGTTGTGTGGAGGGTATGTTTTTACGTGTGTGTTTATTGTAATTGTGTGTAAGGAATTATGTTTATATACTTGTCTCATAATCTATTACAATCTTCCCCCCCCCCCCCTGGGAAACATACACAAGCAAAAGGAATAAGGGGTGGGTGCTTAAATGTCAAAAACAAAAAAGATAAGTACGGAGCAGTTGTCGGCCTGAGACGGTAAGTTACAATCATTCGGGGCCCCTTTCATAACACATTCACACATCAAGTAACATCGGATACACCTTTAATACCAACATCACAAGCTCGAGAGTCGCGACGTACCTCACCTAATAATATTACTAACCTTGGTAATTTATGATACCTTTTTAAGATTAGAGATATGTTCTTTGGATATTTCTCCCCCGACAGTCTTACGGAGTAAGGCTGTAACAGGTGTAGAGAATCCAATTATATAAAATGGTTCCGACCACCGGTATGCCATTTTTGCACAAATATTTTTCTTTTTCGAACTTACGGGATGAGTTTTAAGTAAAACTTTATCTCCCACCGAAAATGGATTTGGATGGCGTGTAGCATTATATCTACGTGCCATATCATGATGAGACTTAATTAGTTGCCGTCTAATTGTACTCATCATGTTACTCGATCGTACGGGATTCCGATGAAGGATATCCTGAATATTCCACGCTCTATCCAAGGGCGTTTGGGCTTGAAAATTATGTAATATGTCAAAAGGACATGCACCGTGGGCGGTATGTTGTGCCATATTAAAGGCTAATTGAAACCAAAAGAGGGATTTATCCCATGTCGTTTGGGCAGTTGCGTGGTACGCGATAAGAATAGACCTAAGATTTCTATTCAGTCTTTCAGCATGAGATGGGCGTGGGTGGTAAGGAGATAGAGTAGCCCTTTTAATTCCTAAGGTAAAACAAAAATTTTTAAACATTGTGGAGTTAAATGTTTTGGCATTATCCGTGACAATTAACCTCGGAATGGAGTAGTTCTGAAAGATACGTTTTAATTCATCTATAATAGAGGATGTATTAGTATTTTTTAATGGAGCTAACCAAGTAAATTTTGAAAAACTATCCACCACCACCAGAATATATTTATAACCTTGGTTAGTTTTTGGAAGACTACCAACGGTGTCAATAAATAACGTATCAAATGGTATTGTTGGAACTCTTGAACTAAGATTCCCCCATTTATAATTCATGCCAGGTTTGCTGCGTTGACAGATCATGCAAGCATTCACCTTTAAAGGAATTTCCTTATATATGTCAGGCCAATAAAAATGCTTTGTTATTTTATGTATAGTTTTGTCAATACCTAAATGTCCTCCTATTTCCGAATGATGAAAATATTTAAAGACTAAATCTTTTAAAGAATTGGGGAGAACAATTTTGGTCGGATTATGATTTTTGTCTTGTAGACAGAGGATCCCTTTTGATAAACAAAATTTATTGTTCATTTGTTGTTTTTGTTTAAGGATAAAGGTATCCTGTTTTTGATGTTGTTTTATATCTGTAAAGGAAAGGGGAAACTGTGATAATAAAGCATTGATATACGATATCTCTTTTGCTGTATCTTCATTATTTAATTCATACATTCTCGATAATGCATCAGCCACATTATTATTTGAACCACGAATGTGATTAATTTTAAATTTAAAGACGGATAAGCGTAATAACCATCTAGCCAACCGACCTAATTGTTTTGGTCGTGAAAGAAGCCAGGCTAAAGCTTGGTTATCCGTTTCTAAAAGAAATTCACGGTGCGTTAGATAAGTTCTAAAGTGATCTGTCGCGAAAACAACTGCCAGACATTCACGTTCATATGCAGAAAATTTTCTTTCTGCTTCTGTCAATGTTTTAGAGGCGTATGCTATAGCTCTTCTGGACCCTTCATGTTCTTGGAGTAACACCGCCCCTATACCTGTATCTGACGCATCTGTTTGTAAAATGAATTCTTTAGAAAAGTCTGGTATGGAGAGAACTGGAGGATTTGCGATTGCTTGTTTAAGATCTTCGAACGCTTTTCTTTGTGAGTCTCCCCAAACAAACTGAGTATTTTTACGTCTTAATCTATTCAGGGGTTCGATCCTGTCAGCATAATTTTTAATAAATTTGGAAAAATAATTAATCATACCACAATACCGATGTACTTGTTTTACTGATGTAGGTTCCGGATATTCTAAAATTTTTTGTGTCCTCGTTGAATCTATAGAGACACCCTTGTATGACAACGTGTGTCCAAGAAATGGTATTTCATTTACAGCAAATGTCACCTTATCAGGATTAATGGTGATACCAGCTTTTCTCAAGATCGACAACACTATTTTGATATGTTTTAAGTGTTCTGTAAAACTTTTGGAATATATTAAAATATCATCCATATAATTAAACACAAATTTATATTTAATATTTTTAAATATTTTATTCACAAGGCGAGTTAGAACTTGTGCGCCGGTCGACAAACCAAAAGGTAATCTTTCATATTCATACAATCCATCTGTAGTACAGAATGCAGTAATTTGACGAGATCTCTCTGTCAATGGGATTTGATGATACGCTTGTGCCAAATCTAATGTACTGAACCATCGTGCTTTGGAAAACCATTGGAAAGCGTGATTTATATTTGGTAAGGGTTGCGCTTCCGAGTCAATTATTAAGTTGACCGAACGATAATCTACAACCAAACGACTTGAACCATTTGGTTTCGGGATCAAAAAGGCCGGAGATGAATAAGGAGAAACACTCTCTCTAATTACCTTCTCTTTTAATAGTTTATCGATTAGTTTTTTCATTTGGAATGTTTTTATTGGATTTAAAGGATAGGGCCTAGATTTTATAATTTCATTATTTTTAAGTTTGATATCATAGGTTAATTCATGAGTACAACCTAATTTAGCCGTAAGTACATCCGGAAATTCTTTACACAAATTATTTATTTTATTTTTAATGTATTCAGATTGCTCTATATTATTAATTTGATCTGGAAATATATTTATTAAATAAAATTTTTGATTCTTTAACCATTCAAAGGTTATTTCTGATTTTATAGCATTAAAAATAGCGCGTGTTTTATGTAAAAAGTGCATACCAAGTATTATTTCATGGTGTATCTTTTTTAACACTTTGAAATTTATTTTCCATGATAGATTGTGTAGGTTAATTCGAACCCACACTTGTTTAGTAATTTCCAAAGGGAATTTGTCAGCTGTGAGGCAGATTGCGTTAAGTTTTTCCTCTTTTATGATTGCATTGTTATTTTTCAAAAGTACATACATTTTTTGGTTAATAATATTATGTGTAGAACCTGAATCAATAAGCGCGTTAAATATATTATTTTTAATTTTTATTTTTAAACCTTTCAATGTATTTTTATAAGTCAACCTTTGTTTTCCTATCTTTAAAGATTTACCCATCTCATGTTTACAAACACGAACCATATGAGTATGCTGCGCGTGTTTGTATCCGTTTAGTTTTTTGACATGTTTTTATTGTTTTTCTGTTGCCAAAGTCTACAATTTCGTTTAATGTGACCTGGTTTATTACAATAAAAACATTTTAATATTGTTTTTGATATTTGTGACCCAATGTTATCGGATGTCGTATTTTGTGATATGATTTGTTTACCTTGAAGAGGCATTGTGTTATTTATAGAGTTTAGTGCGCTTGTATCGTTCATTTTTGATGAACCTATCTCATGAAGAGTTCTAGCATAAACCCTCTCATATACATAAGCATCCAATTTATTAAAATCATGTAAGTTATTGGGTCTACCAATTATGCCTAAATGTGTAGCATATATTTCATTTAAACCAGTTAATATTATTTTAATCAACTCACCTTCGGTGAGGTTAAGTCGTAATACATCATGATTTTCTAAGATTTCTCTTATGTATTCTGTCAAGGTTTCCATTTGTGACTGATTTCTGTATAATAATTTTAATTTTAATATCTCTTTCATTTTTGGTGTGATCAGTTTGTTCACCAAATCTCGATGAAACTGATCAAAATTGTGGTTATTTCTAATGGAATTTTCAAAAATTTGTTCCGTAAAACCGGTCATAAATGGAGTTAATAACACCAAGGGTAGATCTACTGCATAACGTTTCTGAATTTGTTTAATAATTTTGATATTTCTAACCAACGTATCAATATCACGTCCATCTGTGATAGTTAATTGTTTTAACTCGTTTTCAATTGGGTTTGCGATTTTTGTCCAATTAAAATTTAATTCACGTTGGACACACACAGGGTTATTGTGACCTATCGCATTTGGTATTAATATATCATGAACATCATTCCTAAAAACGGGACTTTGTATTACTCGATGATGTATCAAGCTAATTTGATCATCATTAACAATTTCTTGCCTTTGGTTAGGTACTGGGTTGTTATTTAAACGTACCTCTTCGAAATTTAAATTTTGGTCAAGATTAGGTCTAATTTCGATATTGTGTAACTCATTAGCCTTCCAATTATCAAATTCCTGTTTTAAATTTTGAAAATCTACAACCTTATCTGGTTTATTTGCTAATATAAACAGTAAGAGTTTATTAAGACGGTCGTCAAAAACTTCAGCATTATATTTCTCTAGATCGTTTAAATTTTCTGTATTTTGTAACCGCACAAAATAATTTTGACACTCAGTTAATTGTTTATTGAGGTCAAATCTACGTATTGCATTAATGTCAGTTTGTCGTCCGTTATCTATCAATTTTTGTAATCGTTGTTTTCTCTGTCCTATATGTCCGGTTGTTACGCTTTTTCGTAGTCTCAGTTGAAAGTTAAGGTTGTTGTCATCCAGTCTATTAGGGTCAATAAGTGGTGTTACTTGTTGTTCCATAATTTATATTCTGTAACTGTGTGTTTGACGAATGTGTGTAAGACGACTTACCAGATAACTGATGTATACCTTTTTCCAGATGTAAGGACGTTGTCTTTTTGGCCGAAATTGGAGTTGATTTGAAGTTGGAGGATTGTTGAAAGATTAGTGAAAGATAGGCGTTTACGATGATAATATTGTGTTCGGAAGTGTTATGTTGAAGTCTGTTTCTGCTGACGTTCTATGATGTCTTTGATTTCTGTTGTTGATTTCCTTTTAAATTTCTGATAATTTTTGTTAGATTTCTTCTTTCAGTTTTCCGTTTTTCCTTTCTCCTGTTGAAATTTCCCTTATATTTTTAGCTTTCCCGGTCGATGCACCATTTGCTATCGATGTCCAGTGGTGAAGTTCGTAAATGATATTTATAAACAAATAAATAAGTTTAACAACTTTCTTTCATTTTAAAATATATGTATATTTTAAAATTTCGATTAAAACCTTTTAAAAACAATTAAAACTTTTAAAATCTTAACTTGAAAACTTCCTTATTAAAATAATTGTATATTAATTATTTGGTCTTTTTTTTTATAAAATCTGTAAATGCTTCTCTCCTTTTCAAAGATTTAAGATAGACTCAACTTTCAACAATCCTTTTTTAAAATTTTGGAATTTTAAATTTTCTTTTTTCTTTTTTTTTTTGTTTTATTTATCTTACTTACATCTGGAAGCTGGAAATCATCTGTATTTATGTTGAGATGTAAATATAACAAATGTAAATGTTGACATGTCTTGGTTATATCAGTTGTGTCAGTTGTGTGGAGGGTATGTTTTTACGTGTGTGTTTATTGTAATTGTGTGTAAGGAATTATGTTTATATACTTGTCTCATAATCTATTACAGTTGTAGATCTTTTAATTTCCTATAAATTTGATTATATACACTTCTGCCGTAAAATGCAAACTAAGGCTGAAATTGTAAAAAAAAAAATCGATTTTTTTACATGTCTTGGTGAGAAAAAACAGAAAATTGCTAATTAGCGCTAAACTAAGCGTTATCCAAAAAAGGTTGAAATAAAATTTGTAGGGTTTTAAATTCTCTACAACTTTTATTATATACATTTTTGCACTAAAATGGATATTAAAGCCGGACCGCAATCTTAAAAAAAACAATTTTTTTACGAGAAAACAGCCTTCCCAAGAATTTCAGCAGACATGGCAACTACCCTATATTGTAGAGCATAAAGAAATTTAGTAACCGAGACGATTTAAAAAAATATCGTAGGAGCAGTTTTTGAGAAAATCGCAAAAAAGTGAAAAATGACACGAATAAACTTCTACTTCCAGTTGACTGATTTCGATGAAAATGTTTGTGTCGGGTCTTATCGTGGTATTTAACATAAGTTTCAAGTTCAAGTAAAATAATAAATAAGTAAAAATAAGTAATAAAGAAAGTAAAAAAATAACCGGTACATTATTAATATACAGATATGGTGAAATGTCCGAAAACGGCATAATATTTTGAATGTAAGGGAAATTTCAAGATACAGTGAACTCCAAGGGACTGACTTTTATCAGCAACAATAACCGATGGCCTTTTCTTGTAGAAACTTCTGATCTGAGAAAAGTGCATTCACAATAAATCCCAATGTGACTGCTGGTTGGTCGCGTTGCGGTTTTGGTGAATGCACTTTATGAACTTTTCTTACATGAAAGTTTTTTACTTTCTCTTGCCTATATGAATATATAGGAAGGAAAGTATTGTTTTCATGTCGATTTTTCGAAATCGAGTTTTCACCGGATCTATACGTTTTCAGACCCCCTGAACCCAAAAAACATGTTTTTAGCGATTGGTCTGTGTGTGTGTGTGTCTGTGTGTGAACAGAATATCTCAAGAACGGAACATCGTACGAACTTGAAACTTGAAACTTAAGTTACATACCACTACCGGACGCGACACGAACATTTTCATCAAAATCGGTCAACCGGAAGTAGTAGTTTATTCGTATAATTTTTCAGTTTTTTGCGATTTTCTCAAAAACTGGTCCTACGATTTTTTTTAAAATCGCCTATTTTACTCAATTTTTTATTCTCTACAAGATAGGGTAGGCGCCATGTTTGCTGAAATTCTCGGTGAGGCTGTTTTCACGTAAAAACGTTGTTTTTTTAAGATTACGGCTTTAATATAAATTTTAGCGCAAAAACTTATATAATAAAAGTTGTAGAGAATTTAAAAACCTACAACTTCTGTTTCAAACATTTTTTTGTATAACGCTTAGTTTAGCGGTAATTTGCGATTTTCTGTTTTTTTCTCACGAAAACGTGAGAAAAATCGATTTTTTTAACATTTCGGTCTTAGTATGCATTTTACGACAAAAGTGTATATAATTAAATTTATAGAAAATTAAAAGATATACAACTTTTGTTTAGAGCATTTTTCTCTACAGAGCCTAGTTTAGCGTGAAAGCGTGATTTTCCGTATTTTTAAGCCAAACTGAGTTCGATTGTCATTTTGCGTCATTCACTCATGATTAAAATAAGGTTATGTTTTTGAGGTTAGTTTTTGTTCATTTCTAATATTTTATTACTAATGTTGAATTATATTGTAAATTATTTGCATTGGCAAGAGAAAGTTGTGTGAGTGTTTCACACCAGATTTTTATTATTATTTATTATTTGATATTGAGAAAATGATGGACAACATTTTATAGATTCATCATAAAATTGTATTTTGTATACGAGAGAGGTTTACATTTGCATATATCTTGAAATTTACCTTACATTCAAAATCTATTAATCCGTCTTTGACTTTACAACCCATCCTGTATTATTTATACATTCATTTAAGAACAAAAAAAGTCTGATCAGTTACCTTCATCAATGTCATCAGTCAAATCATCGTCATCATCATCATCATCATCATCATCATCATCCTCCTCCTCTTCCTCTTCGTCAACAACTTCACCTTCTTCATCTTCTTCATTTTTTGAATCTTCACCTCCTTGTGGCTGTTGAGGACAAATCTGAGCTGCTAATTCCTTTGATTGTGTTTCTGCAAAAATGAGTATTACATAAATATTACATAATATATTCACACAAAAACCACTCACTTACACATACTGATCATTGCAACTCAAAAACAAAAGGTGGGTTTAGAAAAATTTTCAGTAATACAGTATCTCGGTTATCTGACCAATATGGGGCAAAATTTTGGTCGGATAACTGGGGAATTGGATAATCTGGGGTTTTAATTCCCAAAATATTTTTCGTTATAGGGCTACAGATTCCATTCAAGAGCAAGTAGGTATACTACTCGCACTTGGAAAATGCTGTTCATGCAAGTCACTTATGTTGACTTTCTCTTTCCTGTATGAATATAACGGGTGTTTCAAAAAGGACGCACTTCGAAGTTTAAGGGTTAATATTTTCTGCATAGGGAATATTTTTTCCCCCAAATAATAATTGGCACTACCGTACGCATTGATGACCCATTGTGTATTACTGATATGTACTAGTGCTATCCCAGTATTCATTTGTGTCTGTAGTGTCTTTATAAGTTCAAACATGGTTTTTTCAAAGGATGAACGTGTTTTATTATTGAAAGTTATTGGGCATATAAATCTTACAAACGAGTGAAAGACGAGTTCCAGTTAAAATTTCCCAATTCTGAAGTACCTAATAACACCACAATATCGTGTCTGATTAATAATTTTCGTGAGGCTGGCAGTGTACAGGATTGGTAAAGCACAGGTCCACCATCAGTGTTAACAGAACAAGTTCTGGACGATGTGAAACGTTTGACTACCTCACCCGGCAAATTACTTAGTAAGTTATCTTCACAGGCTGGATTATCACTATCTTCCGCTTTAAGGGCTACAAAAAATTAAATCTGCATCCTTACCGCATCGGTGTCGTTCATGAACTGAAAGAAGTTGACCATGGGAAACGTATACAGTATTGTCGTTGGATAGGTTCTCTTGTTAATGACAACGGTGTTGAAATATTGAATCGTGTTTATTTCAGTGACGAAGCATGGTTCCACTTGGATGGTTACATCAACAGCCAAAACTGCCGAATATGGAGCGCTCATAATCCTCACACATTTCATGAGCGTCCACTACACGCACGTAAAATTGGTGTTTGGTGTGCAATCTCCCGGCGTCGTATTGTTGGGCCTTTATTTTTTGACACATATGGTGTGGTGTACCGCAACTTAATTGAACAATATATAGCGTTGTTAGAATTACACGATCGAGATTGTTGGTTTCAGCAGGATAACGCAACGTGCCATACTTCTACTGAAACGCTGAATATGTTACGAGAATTTTTTGGCCATCGTGTGATATCAAAAGTATTGTGGCCACCAAGATCCTTAGATCTTACTCCTGCGGATTTTTTTCTTTGGGGGAATTTAAAGAGTAAGGTTTTTAAAAACAATCCTCATACAATTGAAGAATTGAAGGGTAATATTGAAAGTGAGATTACAAACATTAATGAGCAAACACTACGAAAAGTGGCTGCAAATGTTATGAAACGTGTCCGAACTTGCATTACAAGCGGAGGAAGTCATTTTGAACATTTATTGTGAAGTTTTAAAGGTAATAATTTCATACCGTATAATTTGTAATTACTTAATGTAATAAATTAGCGTTCTAAAACTTCGAAGTGCGTCCTTTTTGAAACACCCATTATTAGAAGGAAAGTATTGTTTTCATGTTGATTTTTCGAAATTGAGTTTTTACTGGATATACGTTTTCAAACCCCCTAAACCCAAAAAACATGTTTTCAGTGATTGGTCTGCATGTGAACGGAATATCGTACAAACTTGAAACTTAAGTTAACTACTACTGGACCCGACACGAACATTTTCATCAAAATTGGTCAATAGGAAGTAGTAGTTTACTCGTGTCTTTTCACTTTTTTGTGATTTTCTCAAAACTAGCTCCTATGATCTTTTTTAAAATTGCTTCATTTACTACATTTTTTAATGCTCTATAACAGCGCTTCTTAAACTGTGGGTCGCGAGACTACTGAAAGGAGGTCGCAAAGATCTGATACTTTTCAATTATATATATGTGAAATGAATGGGTACGTATTCTTTAATCCTTATTTTATTTACATTGTAAAATAGTGCGATATTACATCTACATCTACGGTTAATATATACTTCATTATATGGAGGAGGGGGTCGCTTTAAAATTTCCTAAGCTTGAAGGGGGTCGCTATATAAAAAAGTTTAAGAAAGGCTGCTCTATAAGATAGTGTAGGTGCCATGTCTACTGAAATTCTTGGGGAGGCTGTTTTCTCGTATAAAAATTGTTTATTTTAAGATTGTGGCTTTAATATGCATTTTAGTGCAAAAATGCATATAATAAAAGTTGTAGAGAATTTAAAATCCTACAACTTTTATTTCAAACACTTTTTTGTTTCCTGAAAATCCGTAAAAATCAATTTTTTAATATTTCAGCCTTAGTATGCATTTTACAACAAAAGTGTATATAACCAAATTTATAGGAAATTAATAGATCTAACTTACAACTTACAAGTACAGATGGAGAAGACCCAGATTAATATGGGACATAAGCGTATTAATATTGTAAAGTTTACAGATTATAACTGCAGTGAATAGCACGGGATATAATATAATGTTATATTAGTAATATAACATTAGAAATAAACAAAAAACTAACCTCGTAAAACAACATAATTTAATCATGAGCGAGAGACACAAGATGAAAATCAACCTTTCACGCTAAACTAGGCTCTGTAGAGAAAAAAATGCTCTGAATAAAAATTGTAGATCTTTTAATTCCTATAAATCTGATTATACACTTTTGTCGTAAAATGCATACTTAGGTTGAAATATTAAAAAAAATCAATTTTTTTGAACACATTTTCATGAAAAAAAAAACAACAGAAAATCGCTAATTACCGTTAAACTAAACGTTATAAATAAAAAAGTTTGAAATAAGTCATAGGGTTTTAAATTCTGTACAACTTTTATTGTATATATTTTTGCGCCAAAATGCATATTGAAGCTGCAATCTTAAAAAACCATTTTTTTTCTACGAGAGCACACCGTCTCCAAGAATTTCAGCAGACATGGCGCCCCACCCATGCTCTCGTAGGGCATACAAAAATGTAGTAAACGAGGGAATTTTTAAAAAAAATTATACGAGCCATTTTTGAGAAAATTGCAAAAAAGTGAAATTGACACAAATAAACTGCTACTTCCGATTGACTGATTTTGATGAAAATGATCAAGTCAGGTCCTCTTGTGGTACCTGACTTAAGTTCATACAATGTTCCGTTCATGAGATATTTTTTTCACACACACAGACCGATCGCTAAAAACATGTTTTTTGGGTTCAGGGAATCTGAAAACGTGTAGATCCGGTGAAAACTCTATTTCAAAAAATCGACATGAAAACAATATTTTCCTTTTTATATATTCATACAGGCAAGAGAAAGTAAAAAACAAAACATAAAAATCTTTGACAATACGATACAGAACTCAACATACCCTTAATCTGTCGTACATGCTCGATACACTCTGCTATTTTCTCTTTAAATTGATTAGCAAGATCAACTGTTTTAAATCTGATAGCTAGCCGTTCAAGCTGTGGTTCAGCAGATTCTTCGGATAAATTCATTGCTGTCCAACACCAAGCTTGTTGACTAGATGCCATAGGAGCCAAAGTTAATTCAGGACCTATCAAATGGTTGCAAACTATTTTATGAACCTAAAAAAAAAAAATATATATCACACAAATTTACAATCTTTTTAAAAAAAATTTGTGGCAAGTTTTATAATAGTCATCTACCATTTTCCTTTGTCCATCTGATTGTCACATCCACGTCAGAAACTATATGGGATTGCAACTAACGGTTTTCAGATTCGTAATTTACACAAAAAATTAATAGGCCAAAATTGGCTTTGAAGTTCCGGTTAAGACCGGAAGTGGCCCAAAACCAGGAAGTCAAAAAATCAAAGTCTTAATTTGGAAACAAAAATAGTGTCATTCGATTCCTCTTAAAGAGTGGATACAGAAATAATTAGGTTTGAAATTCCGGTTTCGACCTGAAGTCAAGAAATCAAACTTCGAATTTGGAAACAAAAATAGTGTCATTTGATCCCTCTTAAAGAGTACAAACAGAAATCACTAATGGTTTTAGCCATAAGTCAAAAGTAAGCTTTTTTAAAAATTGCCACCAGCCATGAGACGTCTTGTGAAAGGGATTTTTTAAAATTTATTTTTCTTTCACCAGAAATATGAGAGCACATCAAATTAGAATTGCTTATTATCATAAAAAAAATCTGCTGTGAAACACTCAAAGACTTTCTCTTGCCAATGCAAAGAATGAACAATATAACCTAACATTAGTAAACAATGTAAAATGAAAATGGCCGCTTCCTTGATGTACTGTAGTGGATAGCACACTAGCCTACTAAGCGGAAGTCCTGGGTTCGATTCTCGGCTAGGGTCTCAAGAATGACTCAATTTCAAATGTACCCATAAATTTGAATAATATTTGCCCATCCCTTAGATTCTTTTCTTAACCCACCATAATCGTAATGATCAAACTGTTGATGTGACTTTAAATAAACAAAAAAAAAAAACTAAAAACATAACCTAATTTTAATCATGAAAGAATGATGCAAAATGAAAACCGACCTCAGTTTGGCTTAATATTATTAAGCTAAACTAGGGTCTGTAAAGAAAAATGCTTAGATTAAAAGGTCAGTTTTTTAATTTCTAATTGCTAAAACTTGTGGTATTATAATTAATAAACACTTTATTTACATTTTGGTAATTAACGAGGGCTGTTTATTTTTCAACCACCGATATCACGCAGTGATAGCAAGACAAGTGCCAGGTTAGCGGTGTGAGCAGTAGTCGATCGCGCATCTTCCCCACTACAACATTTGTCACTGCTGAGTTCAAGTAGTCAGTTTGTGCTGAACTGCAGTTGCATAAACATGGCTGCCTCTATTAATTCTACCGCCGAATGTGAATTGAGGAGTGTTATTCGTTTCCGGCAAGCAGAAGGGAATAGTGCAACAGAAATCCATAGGAGAATGTGCCGTGTTTACGGAGATAACATTATGAGTGATGGTGTTGTGCGTGAATTGTATCAAAAGTTTAAAGGCGGCTGAACAGACGTGCATGATGAAGGTCAAGGGCGCAAGTCTGTCGCTACAGACGGCCTTGTTGAACGAGTTGACAAAGTGGTTAGAGAAAACCGTAGATTCACAATAATTGTGTTGTCTTCGAAATTTCCAGACGTGTCAATATCTTCTCTTTACTCTATTGTTATAGAACATTTAGGCTACAAAAAGATTTGTGCTTGCAGGGTGCCAAAGATGTTGACCGACACCCACAAAACTCGCCGAATGGCTTCAGCTTTGATGATATTTGAAAGATTTTTTAACATCAATTGTAACCGGAGTTGAGACATGGATTCTTTGTGACACACCCCAAACAAAACAACAATCTCAACAGTGGATACACACAAATTCACCGAACAAACCCAAAAAATTCAAGCAAACTTTCAACAACCGAAAGGTTATGGCTACGGTCTTTTGGGACTAAAAAGATTTGTTGCTTGTGGAGTTCATGCAGCTGGGGACCACAATTAAAGCAGCGGTTTATTGCTAAACCTTACAACATTTGCAGCAATCCATTCAGAACTAAAGTGAGGTTTGCTGACACCTGGAATTGTTCTGCTTCATGACAGTGCCAGTGTAACCCAAAAACTTCAACAATTTCAGTGGGAAATTTTTGACCACCCACCATACAGTCCGGACCTAGCACCGAGTGACTTCCATCTTTTCTCTGAACTAAAGAAATGGCTTGGAGGTCAGCACTTTCCAACTACTGAGGAACTTTAAGACAAGGTCAAGACACGCTTAAATTCACTGGCAGCAACATTTTACGAAGAGGGTATTGATAGTCCCGATAGGGATAGGGACCGATAGAGGGAAAACTTGTCCACAGGTATGACAAATGGCTCAATCTTCAAGGTGATTGTTGAGAAGTAAACATAAATGTATTAACATTTTGGTAATAAAATAATTTTTTTCTAATCACTTGTCTTTTATTTATGGCCCATCCAAGGTAGAAGAAAAAACGGCCCTCGTATAACAATTTAAATTAAATTTCATGTTGTTGCCGAAAGAAGAAATTTTATTTTGCTTAAAATTCACTACAGACAAACAAGGGTGGACTCACAGTGACAAGGCTTCGCATAACGACTCAACAAGAGTTTCTCTACAAGGGCCCACCACCAAAAACTTATTCCCCTACCATCGCATCACTCCACAGCCTAAGTTCATTACTTTTAAGTTCCCCCCTCCTTCATAAACATATTTCACTTTATAAAAATTGTACATAAAATAAAAAAAAACCAACTAATTAATTTACCTGTTCACGTCTCATTAGCAGACGGTACATAAGTTTAACAGGATGGTACAGAATCTTCATTTCACCAACTCCTCTTTCCTTCCACTCTTTGGTTTCCGCATGATGTTGGTACAATTTAGCTCGCTGACAAAATACTGTAATTATTTAAAAATAACAATAAGAACTGGCACTACAGTACGATGAGTGTTAATAAAGTATAGATACTGAAGTCACGAGATTACCTTTTGCGTATGAATGGGCAGTGAAGGAGGGAAGTGAAAATTTGCAGTGGTGCCAACCTCAACAGTGAGACACTACTCATACATTTTACTACCGTGCAGTTTCTGTATACATTTTGTAAACTGTGGTTTATTCCGAGTAAATGTTTTCTTATATAAATATTGCCTATAGCTTAATTACACGAGTAGAAAATGTTTCATTTACTGTAACCAGCTACCTTATTGCATTGGATCAAAATTTTCTATGAATGAATCGCCTTCTTTACTATCGTTGTCACCGGCGTCTTCACTATAAGTCTCACTAGTATCTACCTAACCGTTTCCTTTTTTTACCAGGTGTCAACAAAACTGTTGAAGAATAGCTTCTTCACATCTTTTAATTTCCTGCTTTATTTTTCGAAATTGTGGAAAGAGAAACATTACAGTAGTTAGCCACTCACTCATGGCTTTTGTTAAGAGGCAGGGGAAAGGTATTTCGTTTAGCTTTAAGTTTACAGCATTTTATTAAACTGCATAATAGATTTCGTACAGCACTGTGAATAGTCTGCCTATGTTTTCGACAAACGGACATTTCTGTTCACGGTAACTAACAGTTACATTTGTACAGTTAATCTACAAAAGGTACCGCGATATACTGTATATGCTCTGGTTATACCGTGCGTTCGGAAAGTCGCTGTGCACTGGAATTGTGACTATGGATTTATGAAAATATGTATAAAGAAATGACTAAGCATTTTGGAAAAAAATTTTTACGTTATTGTTCTGATATTTTAGAGAACTTTACGCATCAAATAACACAAGTGGAAATGAATAATGGTTGGTTCCAACAAGACGGGGCAACAGCACATACATCTAACATCTCAATGGCTTTCCTGCGCAACGTGTTTGGTGAACGAATAATTTCAAAGAATTTGTGGCCTGCAAGATCTCCTGATCTGACTCCCCCCGACTTCTTTTTATGGGGTGCGGCGAAACAAACTGTGTATCGGAACAGACCACACACGATTGACGAACTTAAAGCCGCAATAACGGCATACATTCAAGGAATCACTGTTCTTCAGTTGCGAAAGGTGTTTGCAAACAAAATGAAACTAGTGCAATGCTGTATTGATGCCAATGGAGGTCATTTCAAACACCTTCTATAAACAATGTAATCATGGTTTAACAATGTAATTAAGGTATTGAATAAATTTTTTTCCAAAATGCTTAGTCATTTCTTTATACATATTTTCATAAATCCATAGTCACAATTCCAGTGCACAGCGACTTTCCGAACGCACGTTAGTATAAGTTGTTATGTTTGTTCTACTGAAATTAAAGCAGTCACGCATGCGCACTGCACTGGTGCTTTTCCCCCCATTACCCCACATTGCAAACAAGGGCAAACTTGTGACTCAAGTAACTATATCCGACCTTTTTTTTTGGCGAAAACCTAATGGATGTGAATCAAGCGCGCTTGCATGAGCTGATCTAGAACCTTTTGTGTCCATGCATGTACTTTTTTTCCACCTGTCAATAGTGTTATTCGCTGTGAAGCAGCCATTGAGTGAGGTAGTGTGTGTGCTCTCATCAGTTTTTTTGCAAGGAAAATCACAACTGCAGCAGCGTTATTGCATCCAGAAACTCCACAAACAGTGACCCTGACTTCATGAACACCGTAATCAGTGGTGACGAGTCTTGGGTGTATGGGTACAACCCGGAAACCAAATCCCAGTCATTACAGTAGAGACACATTCCATGTCACAAAGACCAAAAAAATCTGGTGTGAAACATTCACACAGCTTTCTCTTGCCAATGCAAATAATTAACAATATAATCTAAAATTAGTAATAAAACATGAGAAACAAACTAATTAACTGACCTAAGAATTTTGGCAGACATGGCGCCTACCCTATCTTATAGAGCATAAAAAAAATGTAGTAAACAAGACAATTTTAAAAAAAATCGTAGAGCAGCTTTTGAGAAAATCACAAAAAAAGTGAAAAATAACATGAATAAACTACTACTTCCAGTTGACTGATTTTGATGAAAATGTTTGTGTCGGGTATGGTAATAGTATCTAGCTTCAGTTTCAAGTTCGTACGATGTTCCGTTCTTGAGATATTCTGTACACACACACCTAGTGACCAATCATTAAAAACATGTTTTTTTTTGGGTTCAGTGGTCTGAAAATGTGTAGATCCGGTGAAAACTCGATTTCGAAAAATCAACATGAAAACAATATTTTCCTTCCTATATATTCATATAGGCAAGAGGAAGTAAAAATAGGTACCTTTAGTTTCCTCTTCTTCACCGGTGGATAGTTGGACTAAAGGTGGAAGAGGAACAATAGGTTCAAAATGTGGGTCGTTCTGATTAGGTGCTACTTCCCCTTCATCATCTTCGCCACCACTTGAATCACCTTCACCAGTCGATTTTTTCGAAGTAGTTGCACCACCGGGTTTCACATATTTGCCGAAAACTGTGCTATCAGCACCAGACCACTGAAAATTTGTTGATGCTGAAAAAGAAGAAAAAACAATACAATATATCTTTACTTAAAAACAGGAAAGTTATAGCAAATAACACCATAAAACATATCCATGTAAAATTGACAGAACATGACTTATGCAGAACATAAAAATACATAAATCACTTCAGGCACTGTAGAAAAAAATACGTGAAATAACTATAGTTTTCTTTTTTTACTAAAACTAATTATACCGGGTAAGTGAAAAGTCCAAAAATGGTTTGTTCGAATGTACAGGAAATTTCAAGATATATACAAATGTGAACCATACGCGAACACAAAATACTATTTTATAATGAACAAAATTTTTGTCTCGACATGATTTCTTCAAAGTTGTTTAGTTAGACGATATCTAAACGACTATAATAATATCTATATAATTTAGATTATAATTTTATAATATATAGACTATATATATAATATATAATATTACTACTATATAATATTTAGACTATAATAATTTAGATGATATCTAAACGACGAAATCTAAACGACTATAATAAAAAATCACGAAAATTTCAAAATCTTTAAAGAGCTTACAGCTACGAAAAAAATAAAGATACAATTGAATTTTTGTTTTGTTTTAACGTCTATTTATTTTGCAATTTCTGCTAATGGAGACGGTGGAGCATGATATATGAAAATAAGTGATGAAAAATTGCCAGACCTGACCGGGAATTGATTCCCAGACCCTGGCGTACAAGTCAGTTGTGCTAACCACTACGCCAACGAGCTGGCCAATTGAATGAATTCATTTATATCAAAGATATAAATCTTGTTATTTGTTGCATTACTTTAAGACAACTTTCTCTAAATTCTTTTAATATTTATTTGCTGCACGAAAACAAACTGGAAAGTACAAAATTAATTCAGTTGGTTTTCACAGTAATTTACGAAATCGGTAGTACATCCACACATTAAAAAATAACTAATTACCTGGTTTAAAACCAACATTTTCCGTCGGTTTACTAGCGAGATCAGCAAAGGACATCGCTTGTTTGAAAAGGAAAGAACATTTTTCTTCCTCAGCTGATTCAGGTTTATCTGGTGTGAAACCAATATTTTCCGTTGGTTTACCAGCAAGATCAGCAAATGATACTGATTGTTTGAAAAGGAAAGAACATTTATCTTCCTCAGCTGATTCAGGTTTATCAGCAGCGCTGCCAAATACTTTTTCTTTTGTTTCCACATTTATTGTTGAAAATAGACTAGTAGTAGGTTTCTTATCAGCAGTTACAATGTTACTTGAGAAATTAGGAGGCTGGACAACCTGAAAAACAAAGAAATCCGTTTAAAGTATTTATACTCATAATCTTTACAGTGAAGATCATTACAGCTCTCACCACGATAGAAGTCTGCTATGTTCAAAAAACTCTATTTCAGAAAATACTAAACAAGAAAAATGTGAATAATGCACTAAATTAAAAGCTTCTCAATAAAATTTATCGACTTATATGAAATACAGTAATACCCCGAACTTAACGCGATAAGTTGAAGTTGAATTTGCAATGATTTGAAGATGAGTAGCTTCAGTGCAAAGTTTGTTCCGAGGCCACTGAATACGAATTAGATGGAATGTCACATGACAATCACCGGTGAGCTGTTTAAGACAATTTCAAAGGATTCTGTCACTGGTGATGAAACTTGGTGTTCGCCTACAACCTGGAGATGAAACAGCAATCATTAGAGTGGCAACGTTTTACAACTTTGGAGGCCATTGAATCAAAAAAGACGACAACAGATTGCGAAAAAACCTTCTACCATAGCTTCCAACAATGGCAGGATCGAAGGAGCAAGTGTGTGCATACGCAATTCTTCTTTAAAGGTGATTAGGTAAGCATTGGCATACGCTAAACCACCATTCAGCCAAACTTATAAGCGTGTCCCTCATATGTCTATGATGAACCGTGAAGTGGACAGCTAATTCTAACTGCTCTCCTGACATACATCAGCCTTTTTATACTCCCTGTTAACACCATTATTATGGAGCTTACTTAAAATTTCACCCTCACTTGTTATGTTTAATTACCTGAACCCCTCTTCAGGCTGCTGTTAAAATATTACATGTATCTGCTTCATCCCCCACTATTTCAATATATTGCATCAATAAATTTGTGCATTTTATCACTTTCTGTTTCCATCCCTCCCTTTTTATATCACTATACAATTTGCTTTTGTGAAGTGCACATCTTTGTTACAGACGCTACGCGACCCTGGCACCTGTGGCCAACTATTTGGGTTTGGCTTTGTTTTAGTGTGTTCTATGCTTATTATGACTGAGCCTTGTACATTATACAGTAGAATTTTGATAGTTCAACACTCTGTGGACTGAGAGGTTGTCGAAGTATCAAAATGTTTAACTATCCAGAGCAAATGGCATATTACCTGTATACATAAGAAGATTAAAACTATTCTATATAATAAATTTCACTAACATTTTTTTAAGCTGCCTTTATTTTTTATTAATCACTAACACGTGTTTCGGTGGATTCACCATCATCAGAGGATATTATATCCTTTTAAACTATTTTTTTTTTTTAATTTATAGAAGATGTTACATCTTCAGTCATTTGAATAAAACTGAACTTTTATACAAATGATTGGTAACATCTTCTATAAATTTAAAATTTTTTTTGTTTTAAACGGTATAATATACTCTGATGATGGTGGATCCACTGAAACACGAGTAAGTGATTAATACAAAATAAAGGCAGCTTAACCCTGTTCAAACTGTTGATCTAATTTTAAGCCATGCACATTTGATGTCGGGGAGGCGACAAAACATGCTCTAGCTAATTATGTATAAGTCGGAAACCCGTAAATATTGTTATTTTCTAGTAGGGAATTCTTTAACGCATCTAATAGTGTTTACAGAAATAGAATATCATAAAAGGGAAAATTTTTATTCACTCTATAGTGTGTAAGTAGCATTGTTGTTTTGAAGGAAATCCATTCAGCTCGTGTGTAAGTCATCGTACATGCATGTTCTTTAATTTGTATTGAAGCTATGACATTTCTATAACGGAATTTGCCCTTGAAAAGGGAAGACAAGTCCATTTTACTGTCAGGAGGGGGTTTACCATCATAGAGGCAAAAACATTCGTCACTTTGCAGGGTTGCAGAGGACATGTAACAGTTTCCTTGTAACCAAACCTACAAAATTTTTCAAAACACGTGGTTGTAGGGAAACAAATTTCCTACATTGCTTTGCTTACAGCTGTAACCTAAATATAATAGTGGCTCTGTGACATCACCGTAAAGAATGTAATATACCATCCGTTCATACAGCTTATAATTATTCATGCTTCCCTGTGATGTGAAAATGGACTCATGTTGAACATTTTGTAACTTCGTTAAATATTTACGGAAATTTAAATAAAAAAAATAACATAATTCCAGTAAACTCTTGTCTAAAAAACATGTTTTATAAATTTTTTTTGCTAAACTGAAATTTAAGCCTGTTATAGTAAAAAATCTAAAGTAAACACTAAAATTTTCGCTGTTGAAAATTTCGCTCGCCTAAACGCAAAGAATTATGAAGTGATTTTCTTGTAATTATATTCAAAAGGTGGATACGTATTTTATGAATCAGCTGTAATTTTTTTCAGAATTTTTCATCAGTAATGACGTTCCATAAAAGAGTTGTTTTGGTTTTTGCAATTCTTCTGTTTAACAAGAAACAGTCAGTTTCGTAAGGGTTACAAAAAGATAAGTGAAATTTATAGAATAGTACAGGATGCATTATAAGGATTTATTTTTGAATAAAGCATTAAAAACACGATTTTAGTATGAGAATTGCACAATTTTAATGAATACAAACAAACTGACATGCTTCTGTACAATACTGTACTCAAGAACGGAAGGGTATGGGGATGAGGAGAAAGTTAAGGGGCTGACTTGCCTGCCGGATCGCTGCTTACATCATGTCATGTTGCTTTACCACGAGCCGTGTCGAATTATACAGAGTGTTGAAGAAGCAAAGATTTACTGTATTAATTTTATATATGACTTATGCGATAAATTCAGTTTCCATTTAGTGTGCTTATTAATTATTCTTTGTCACGTGCGCTCTACATGGTACAAGACATCTTCTGATGATTACTGTGTGCTTCACTGTTTATTAATGCTAACAACTTTGGGCTAAAAAGGTAAATGCATCTTATGTGTATTTTGCTACCTTTACCGAATTCATCTCCACGCTTAATGCTACTAAATCCTTCTGCGCCAGGAACCGCATATTCGAGGTCCGAGCAGTTGCATGCTTCGAGTGGTTGTATTTATAAAGCTATCAGGGCATATGATATCTCAAAATATGTGCGCCGAAACGTAATCAAATTTGAAATAAAACACAAAGTAAAGGGTGATTCAAAAAGAGCGCCGGTTTTTAAACGGCTGGTAAATTTTTGTTTATCGGTTGGCAACATTGTTTGACCTCATTTTTATTTTGGAGAACATTCCGATTGACGATTCAGTTGTAGTTTCTCTTGTATGCACAGTGAGTGACAGTTTGGTGCGGCTTTTGGTCGGGCGGTGTCATCGGCCCTTACTTTTTTGAAAATCAAGAAGGACAAGCCGTGACAGTAAATGGAGAACGATACCGTACGATGATTAGGGAGTTTTTGTGGCGTCATTTGGATGGAATGGACATTGACGAGTTGTGGTTTCAGCAGGATGGTGCCACCTGTCACGCTGCACGAGAAACAATGTTGTTGCTCCGTGAACGGTTCCAGGATCGCATCATTTCTTGTAATTCCGACCATCAATGGCCACCAAGGTCGTGTGACTTGACGCCTTGTGACTTTCATCTTTGGGGTCATCTGAAGTCATTGGTGTATGCCAATAAACCCCGAAACATCAATGACTTGAAGGAGGAAATTCGACGGGTTATCAGGCAAATGGAAGTCGAAACTTGTCGTGCAGTAATATCCAATTTCATGGACAGAGTTGATGCGTGCCAGCGCAGTAGAGGAGGACACATGCAGGACATCATTTTTCATACATAAAATCGGAAGGAAAGATGAACTTGTTGATGTATTTATTTTCAGTTTTTCAATAAAATAAATCTCTTAATTTGATATATCAAAACCGGCGCTCTTTTTGAATCACCCTATATTTACTATTGATGGTGCTTGCTAAGAGGCGGGTGAAGTTGCAAATGTAAGTTTTTGCTTCAGCAATCTTTCAGATAGTGTAACTTTGGGATTTCATCTTTAGGGTTCGTACTTCTGTAGGCCTATTGTAGTGATGTGTATCATTGACTGAAGAGAGACACAACATTTACGCAGTTGCTAGGCTGAGATGTACAATTGTTTATGAGAGCGTAAATGTTTTCTGTCTTTGCTGTGACACATGGAAACTTTTCTCCCCCTCCTTTCCACACTACATCCTGTTACTGGTGTATTTTTATAGTAAATTATTTCCTGAAGCAAGGTCATGCCTTTATTTAATAACAGAGCAATATGGCGGCGAGGGAGTTGCCCACCTAACTAACTCCTTTACTGGCCTCTATCAATTTTCAGATTTTTTGAAAAATTATTACAAATTTCAAACTGCAATTACTCAGCCAAATGTAAACCAAAATACAAATTAAAAACACGGTTTTATTCACGAAACTCTCTTCTCCAAAACATGTTATGTACAATTTTATGCTAAACTGAAATTTTAGCATGTTACAACCATAAATATGAAATGGTAACCTAACAATTTTCATGTTTTTATATTCACAAAAACGGTACATATTATAAGCAGATGTAATTTTTTCGTACTTTTTAATCAGTAATGAACTTAAATGGATTTATTCGGGAGCGTGTTTTGACATTTACAGTTTAACAGTAGCACCAAAGTGGAACGGCGCAGAAGGGTTTATTCCCTTGTCTATAGTACAGACAATAATAAATCTACCTTAGTGTTCCTACTAATGCACTTAAATGTGTTATTATAAATTATACCATTTTTCAGGGCAACTTGCCTTGCCTTTTTAGTCGTAACACTTTCAGTAACAATTTTTTCTCTTAGATTAATAAAAAACAAGTAAGCTACTTACAGGAGGAGTGGAGTGTGTTGCTTTTGAGGCAGATGGTTCGTCATCATCAGGATCACATCCCGGACATCCAGGGCAAGGGGACGCATTCAAATACGAATAAAAATTCGGTGGTAATTGAAGCTGACGTGCTTTTTCTTTTAAATCGTCACTGACAGTTTTTTCATACACCACTTGAACATCTGTAAACGAATGTAAAGATATACATACTGTATTATTTTATTAAACATCGTATACAGGTTCAACAGCTGTATTATATCGGTAATTGAAATTCTTCACACCACCAGTAATATGGCAAGCAGTAAACGCTCACCAATTATAGTGCTTTCGTCCATAAAATGCACATCTTCAGTGATTTCCTATATAGTTACTTCGAGTAATGAGTTTGGCCTTGTTTGCAACGAGGGGTAAAAGGGGAAAAGCATCTGTGCGCATGCGTGACTGCTTTAATATCAGTATGACAGACATAACAATTACACTACACCCAGAGCATATGCAGTATATCGCAGAACCTTTTTGGTTAACTGTACGAATATAACTGTTTGTTACCGTGAACAGAAATGTCGGTTTATCGAAAACATGGGCAGACTATTCACAGTGCTGTACGAAATCTATTATGCAGTTTAATAAAATGCTGTAAAGTTAAAGCTAACCAAAAAACCTTTCCCCTGCCTCTTAACAGAAGCCATGAGTGAGTGGCTAACTACTGTGATGTTTCTCTTTCCACAATTTCGAAAAATAAAGCAGGAAATTAAAAGATGTGAAGAAGCTATTCTTCAACAGTTTTGTTGATACCAAAAAAAAGTAAACGAAGGTTTGTAGGTTTAAAAAAGTAAATGTAGGTGAAAAAAGAAAACTGTTAAAAAGGAAAGGTGATACTAGAGAAACTGCTCGTGAAGACGCCGGTGACAGCGATAGTAAAGAAGGCGATTCATTTGTAGAAAATTCTGTTCCAATGGAATAAGGTAGTTGGTAATTACAGTAAATCAAACATTTCTAGTTATGTAATTAAGCTATATGCAATATTACAGGTCACATTTACTTCTTATAAGGTTTATGAAGAAAACATTTTCTCGGAATGAACCTCAGCTTACACAATGTATGTAGAAATTGCATGGTAGTCAAATGTACGTAGTGTCAGGTTGTTGAGGTTGGCAGCACTGTCATATATTTACTTCCCGTCCTCACAGCCTGTACGTACGCAAAAGGCAATCTCATGACTTCAGTATCTATACAAATATTTTGCTTTCATGTATATATAAAAAACTTGTATTTACCTTATACTGTAACAGTTCGACAATAATAATTGGTTAAAATTTGTCATAAATTGTATATAGTAAGATTTAATTAAAATTTATGACACAGATAGCAATAGCAGTGGATTTTTCCATTTTATAATCAGTTTGATTCAAACCTTTGACAAAGAAAGATGCAATCTTCATATAATATTTCTAGACACTTTCATTAACATTACCTGAAGAAGCGGTGCACACTGCAAAAGTACTTGTAAGGAGGAAATACGAAAAGCAGTATAAGATAAATACAAGTTTTTTATACAGTCGACCTCGGTTAGAAAGCTATATCGGTTATAGCGCTATTTTCAAAATGTCCTTAGTGGGAATTCTTAGAATTTTGTTGCAGGCTACACAAACATCATGAGTTGAGTCATTTCCTGCCAGGCGTTCTCACCCTCACACATATGTCTGTATGCCTTAGTGGGGAGAAAGCTTCAATTCAATCTCCTGAACCCACAACAACAGTGTGTGCATGGTGTTGCTCGTATACAGTATATTCTGTTAATAGTCCGTGATCGTTACGTTTCAGTTTTGTGTTTTGTATTGTGCGCTAACATCATGGCAAAAAGAAAAGCCTTATCATTTGACTTAAAACTTGAAGTGATTGCATGCTTAGAGAAAGGTGAAAAACTAATTGAGGCGTGTCGAAAGTTGGGGTTGGCTGGTTCAACAGTTCGTGACAGTTCAACAGTTCTAAAGAGAAAATTAAATCAACCTACTGCAGTTATGACAACAACAAAGAATCTAAAAGAATGAGAACAACGAAGCATGAAGACTTAGATCAAGCCCTATTGAAGTGGTTTAAGCAGCGCAGTTTCGACACACCACTTAGTGGCTACATTATGTTAACAAAAGCTCAACAGTTAGCAGAACTTATGAACTTGGACTTGGTGTGTAGCAGAGGTTGGATTGACCGGTTTAAGAAACGACATAACATTGTCTTTGGTAAAATATGTGGGAAGCAAAGGAAGTAAACCAAAGTGTACCGCGCGAATGGATTGTGCGAGTGGCCGAAAATTATAGACGAGTATGGTAGTGAAAACATTTTTAACGGGGAGAAGTGCATTGGCAGAAAACTGTCAAAAGAACGTATCACTGTGTTTGTGTGTGCAAATATGACTGGAACAGAAAAGCGGGACCTTTTAGTGATTGGTAAATCGAGACATCCCCGATGTTTCAAATCTGTAAAACGATTGCCTGTGAAAAATTGATCAAACAAGAAAGCCTGGATGATTTCAGATATTTTCGAGGAAGAAATTAGGAATTGGGATGAAGAACTGGTTAAGAAGAGAAGAAAAATTGCCCTACTAGTAAACAACCGTACAGCGCATCCAAATATCAAAGAGCTCAAGAGCATAAAACTCATCTTCTTGCCTCCGAATTGTACAAGTGTACTCCAGCCAATGGACGAAGGAGTTATCAAGAGCTTAAAAGCTCACTACAGAAAGAAATTAGCGGTATGTATTCTTCATGAACAAGACACTTTAAACTGCGGAAAAGTGACTTTACTTGATGCTTGTCGGTTTCTCCAAAAGGCGTGGATTGAAGTTTCAAAATCAACAATTGTACGCTGTTTCAACCACGCTGGCTTGTTTATAAATCCAGAAAACCTTGACGACGATGACATGCCATAGAGCGAATGGATTCAGCAGTACAACATATCTCAAGACCTACAATCATTCATTTCTTTCAACGAGGATGTTGTAACCAATGGAACTAGCACCGACCAAGAGATTATCAGCCAAGTTTTACAAGAAAATAACACCGACAAAAATGAGTTTGAAGAAGTAGAAGTGGAAGACGGACCACAAGAACCTCCAACGTACACTGAAGCTCTAAACCAAGTAAACCAGTGAATTTCATTTTATGAGTGCAAGAGGGAAAACGACAGTGATGATACAATTTTATTAAACTTGTATAAAATTTCAAGTGATATAGAACGAAAATTTTTACTTTCAAGAAAAGTACAAAAAAAGTATCAAAGACTTTTTTAAAGTAGAGTAAAAAAAATATTGTGTTGGGTAACTTTTAGTTTTTAAATAATAATTTGTAATTGTGTGTACAGTAATAAATATATTTTATTAGTTTCATTAAATATTTTTAAATATGTAATACTCTATGTGTAATAAATTGTAATAAACTAGCCAGTAACTAATTATACAGTACGAAATATGCTTTTTTAACCCTACATACAGTATTTCCGTCGTTTACAAAGCTACCTCATTTATAGCGCTCAAATACGTTCGTCCCTTCAATCGCGTTACATCCGAGGTCGACTGTATATGCATAAAAAACAAAAGATTTATGAGGAGTGGCTATTTAATAATGAGACTGATGTAAAAAAATTTATTTTAATTCTATACATAATCACTTATTGTCACCTTCAATATACACTCCTTCTCTATCCCTACAACGCTCCATGCAAATTTTCCATTGTTGGAAACAGTGCTGGAAGTCATCTTCTGTCAGCTCCTTCAGGACACGTGCCACTTTCTCTTTTACAGCTTTCACAGACTCAAATCTTGTCCCTTTTAATGCAGATTTCACCTTAGGGAACAGGTAGAAGTCACATGGTGCAAGATCTGGTGCATAAGGTGAATGTTCTAATACTGAGATGCTGTACTTGGCTAGGAACCTCGACAGATAACGCGGAATGAGCTGGTGCATTATCTTGGCGGAGAACCCATGATTTGTCCTTCTACATTTCGGGGCGTTTTTTCCTTACTCTTTGATGTAGTTTAGAAAGTACCTCAAGGTAGTAATATTGATTAAGCGTTTGACCATCAGGAACCCCGTGAAGGTACACAATCCCATGGATATCAAGAAAAAACAATCATCATTGCTTTAAATTTTGACTTACTCATTCGAGCTTTTTTGGCTCTTGGTAAAGTTCGGCTCTTCCAGTGCATGGATTGGCACTTCATTTCCGGATCATAAGTAAAAAACCACGTTTCATCACATGTTATTATCGTTTCCAAAAAATTTGGGACATTTTCAAACGCGTACAAACATTTTTGCGAGCTTCATTCCAAACATTTTTGAGTGGCACGTGTCCTGAAGGAGCTGACAGAAGATGACTTCCAGCACCGTTTCCAACAATGGAAAATTCGCATGGAGCGTTGTAGGGATAGAGAAGGAGTGTATATTGAAGGTGACAATAAGTGATTATATATAAAATGAAAATAAAATTTTTTATGTCAGTCTCGTTATTTAATAGCCACACCTTGTACATGGAGTCTACTGCTATGATGCATACTAATAACATAAAACATGTTTTTTATTTCAATATTTTGTGTTCTATGAAAGATGTCTTTAAAACACTACTGAAGATATAGTTCTAGAACTTGTTTTATAAAATTTTTGATATCAAGTATCATATAAATCTACCAAATTTGTCATTAAAAAAGTGGCCCTCAAAAAATTCAGTACAACTGAATTTCACCAGGGGACTGAAATCGGGGCGAAATATTCCATTAGCTGTAACTCACCAATAAAGAGTTTTCGACCATAAGTTTGTATGAACTTCCATTATTTTAATAAAAGAAACATACCCGTAAAGTTTAACAGAATCCTCATGGGACACTCTGTATATATTTATGTAGAAACATTGACAGACTTATTAAAAATATGTTTTAAAACCTAAAGTGTAATTTTTATTTAATAACCTTCATTTTTTTTTACTCTGAACTTAAAAAATTTAACACTTTTTAACCGAATGCCCTCTGCCCCCTTTATTTAGGATAACGGAGGTTATACTGTACATTGATAAGGCAATGATAAGAAACCACAGCCAATCTCTAAATGAACATCTTAGGCACACATACAAAATTACATATTAATAAAACGTTATTTAATTACCTTCACTAGTCTGGGTCATAGGTGATGAGCCACCAAACAAAGATTGTGATGCACTAAAACCTGCAATTAAAACAAGAGATATAATTAAGATACAATATACAGCCGGACCTCTATTTATCGAACTTCTTTTTCAATTGAAGTATTTCCGAGTCTCGTGAAATTGTAATGAAAAAATCTGGTGTGAAACACTCACACAACTTTCTCTTGCCCATGCAAATAACATACAATATAACTACATTAGTAATAAATTATTAAAAATAAACTAGGCTCTGTAGAGAAAAATGCTCTAAATAAAAGTTGTAGATCTTTTAACTTCCTATAAATTTGATTACAAACACTTTTGTCATAAAATGCATACTAAGGCTGAAATCTTAAAAAAATCAATTTTTTACATGTTTTTGTGAGAAAACAAACAGAAAATCGCTAATTACCGCTAAACAAAAAAATGTTCAAAATAAAACTTGTAGGATTTTAAATTCTCTACAACTATTATTACATCCATTTTGCGCTAAAATGCATATTAAAGCCAAAATCTAAAAAAAAAAACAATTTTTTTTACGAGAAAACAACCTCCCAAGAATTTCAGCAGACATGGCGCCTACCCTATCTTGTAGAGCATAAAAAATGTAGTAAATGAGGCGATTTAAAAAAAAATTGTAGGAGCCGTTTTTGAGAAAATCGCAAAAAAGTGAAAAATGACATCTATACCACTACTTCCGGTTGACAGATTTTGATGAAAATGTTCGTGTAGGGTCCGGTAGTAGTACCTAACTTAATTTCAAGTTTGTACGATGTTCCATTCTTGAGATACTCTGTTCACACACAGACCAATCACTAAAAACATGTTTTTTGGGTTTAGGGGGTCTGAAAACGTGTAATCTGGTGAAAACTTAATTTTGAAAAATCGACATGAAAACAATACTTTCCTTCCTATATATTCATGTAGGCAAGAGAAAGTAAAAATGTTTCTGTATATCGAAAACAAATTCTATGTATTGAACTTAATTTTAGTTAAAATATAAATAGAACTTCATATAGCCCTTCCATAACACGCTAGTTAATCCGAAACATAGAGAGAGAGAGAGGGAGAGAGCAATGTGACAATACAGTACGTTGACCATTTTGGTACTCTAGTACTAGAACTTGTATACTATGTACGATAAAAAATATGTAAATCTGATGATGTGGACGAAGCAGTTCTCAAATGGGTAAAAATGTTACAAGATAAAAAACATACTTAAGCAAAAGAGAGAAGTTGTCCTTTTTGTGGACAATTGCCCTGCATATCCATCTTCTGTCTCAAAAACCTTAAGCTTTTTTTCCCCTCCAAATACGACATCGAAACTACAACCTATGGACCAAGGTGTTATTAAAGCTCTAAAAATGTATTATATAGAAAAAAGGTTTTTACAAGACTTATTCTAGCGTTGGAAAATGACAAACCTACTGAAAATGTTATTAATGTGTATATCAGAATTAGTAAAGGTGTGGCAAAATGATGTAGCGGAATCGACGATAGAAAATTGTTTTTTAAAAGCCAGCTTCTCTGAAAAAACTGTTGTGGTAAAAGTTAATGTACTACCGCAAATTGAGGATTGTTGGGTCCAATTTACAGATGCCTAGAACAATGATATTTCAATCAATGAATTTTTTAAGGATAGTTGAAGACGTTATTGTAGCAGAATATCCAGATGGATGTTTGCCATTACTGTTTTTATTTCATTATTTTTAACCAAAATACAGTATCATTTACGGATAGTGCGTAGCCTAATAATATTATACAATAAAAAATATTTTATTGTAAACAAATACTGTTTTTTAGGCAATATGTCTACAGTCGAGTAATCTCACTTAATATAATAACAGTCATAGTGAGAAAAAAACAGTGTTTCTCTTTATTGAAGTTTCTATATATAAAATTTTTTATAAGGAACCCCACAATTTCGATATGTGGAGGTCTGACTATAATTTCAAATAATCGTTTTTTTTTTGGTTTAACGTTCGACCGTTTTGCAATTACTGCTAATGCAGACAATGAGCAGGGTGATAGATGAAAATGAGCGATGAAAAATGCAAGACCTGACTGGGAATCGAACCCGGGACCTTGGTGTAGAAGCTAGTTGTGCTAACAACTACGCCAATTTCAAATAATGGAAAATTTATCAATTAAAGGGGACACATACACGTTACACATACACTCTGAACCAAAGGACTGAACAGGATGTTCAGTCCCGTTCATATACGTATGTTCAGTCAGTGCCTATACATTCATATAAGCAAGAGAATGTAAAAATCATATATATAGATTGCTATTCCTTTTTCTTACCACTGTTGTTACCAAACTGATTTGCGAGTGAAAAACTACTGCTAGGAGAAGTTGGCGTAGCTGCACTCGAAGCAGTCGGTAAAACAAATTTGAATTCTTTCATAGCAGGCGATTCGTTCTTGGCTGAAAATTTCAAAAAAAATATTGAAATCACAATTTCTACTTAATGTAGGGGAGATAAGATTCATCAATATTACATATAATAACTTCAGCAGCAATCTCAAACTATTCAAGTTTGACTTCACTTTTTTACATGGCGCAGTTATCACACAAGATTTCTAATTAGTTAAGGATGATGAACAATGAAAAGCTTACATTCTGATGTTGTTGAGGTCTTAAAATTTAACATATAATTATAAATAAAAACTCTTCTCTCTAGAGAATAAATTGGTGGTGGGAGCAGAGCAAAATTGATTTACTGCGGAGGCGTTTGTGTAGTGTACTGATAATGTGTTCTCCTTAAAGCAGAGAGCTAAAAAAAGGAAGTTGGAGGATCTTATGTGTCAGGACCCCTTTTAAAGTTATCTTCCTAATGTACACACTCGTCTTATCAGTGTTTCCACTTTCTGAAGCAATCCTGGAACGAGTTTTCTGGAATGTCCTTCAATTGCTCGGTCATGTTCTTCTGAATCTTAGGATCAGGGCAAATCTTTTTCCTTACACGGGTTTTTAAAGTTAGGGGTACAAGAAGTCACAGGGTGCTAAATAAGGTTAGTAGGGTGGGTGGGGAAGCACAGTAATTGAAAATGATGGCCAAAAACTCACGAGTTTTGATTGCTGAATAGGCTGGTGCATTGTCATAATGGAAGAACAAGTCGTCGCTCACCCAAAGTTCAGGGCTTTTTCAGTCTGATTTTTTGTCATAGGCGTTTCAGAAGCTCAATATACTAAGACTGGTTAACTGTAGAGAGTGAAGGACGGCACTCATAACAGATAACCCCTCTAGCATTGGAAAAAGTCGGTTTTTGGGTCTTGGAGAATTTTCACTTAACGATTTGAACCAATCATAACAAGTTGTTCTTTTCATGGATTCATCACCATAAGCCTTGACAAGCAATTCACGAGTTTCCGTGAAAGATTTTCGGAGTTTCACGCAAAATTTCATGGCACAACACTGTTCACACAAGTCACTCATTTATAACTAAAACAGCTGTTTCTCCACAACTAAGCACGGTATTAACAAACTACAAAATGGAGGTTACTCGTTATGTTTCTATAAACACAATAAGCCCTAGTGGATCTTCCTTGAACTAACTGTACAAGTGATATAAGAAAAGTTCAGATCTCATATATAACTGAAGCATTTAAGAACAGAAGAGGTAGACATGTAAAAGACAGTAGGCAAGAGTTAACTCCTCTGAGAGTAATGAATTTTATTATACATCCAGACCCAGTGGTGAATGAAGTGAAGGTGTCATTTGCAGGGTGGAAAGTGAGTGCTTTTCAGAAGGCTTGGCATGCTGATAAGCAAACTTTTCCACTCAGTGAGAAAGGCGTAGGTAAACAACCTCACTCCTTGCTTTACGTAGTAAAGCCTCTATAGGTTCAAACCAGCCTTTTGGCTGATGACAAAAACAACAACAATAAAGTGTTTATAATTCAGTAAAATCATGAAAATGAGTAGAACAATTTTGAAATATTAAATAATTGCTAATTCTTATAATTAACTGTTTTTGTTCATTACTATGTTCAGTTTATGCAGTTTATCGAATACTACCAGGTGACTGGCAGACACCTTCATGCGGCTGTTCTGTATGTTTTATTACCTCTTTTTTCAACATTCAGGCAGGGTGTTTCTAATATTGGGTAGTCCTAAAAAAAGGTTTATTCTATGCCAGTATGCGATCAGTTCTTGAACAGATGTCATGGGTTTCTTTTTGAATGGAATATTAAAAACCGATATATTTACAGCCCAGTTTGAAGTTTTCCGTGCAATTTTATTATTTACTTATAAATTATTACGCTACATATATTGATTATATCATTTCATCTACATTTTTGTAAACACGTAAGAAAACTTACGAATTTACATGATTTTTCCATGTTTTCTAGTCATAGTTATATTAGAAAAATTCAATTTATGACATTACTTTTGTTACAATTAATTAATTACACAAAATTAATTGTAGTAAATGGTAAATATGGCAAAAATAATTAAGTAAATAATTAAATTTTTGTATATGGATTTTGTACATGGATATGACGTCGAGCCAGTTTACTATTAAACATGTTAAGAATAAGCTATTCTTATGATAGCCAAACCACAAAGAATTATAATGAAGTAATTACCTGGTGTTTCAATACCACTTGTTTCAAATGACTGGTTATTGCTTGTACAACCTGAAGCATCAACCTGAAAAAAATTAAGCAAAATCAATAAAGGAATACTGTATTTGTTATTACCACTAGTACAGGGCGTTTCATAATGTACTTCGGGGTTACAAAAAAAGTATTTCACTTACAAGAATGAAATAAGTACTATACGAAAAAGCACTTCAAATAGTTTTTCCCACATATTCTGGGCAGGTAGTTAACCGTTTGCGCACTAGGCGTAAACATTAGAGAAAATGGGTGGCACGAGAAGCGAAAAGTCGTTTTGTGTAGAATTTCACGTGTCAAAGTCAGTAATTACTGTGCAATGTGCGTTTCGGTTTAAATTTAATAAGGATCCACAAAGTAACAATTCAATTCATGCATAGTATAAACAATCCAGTGAAACTGGTTGCTTGTGCAAGCGGAAATCAACTGGTCGTCCATAAACCTCTGATGCCAATGTCGAATGTGTGCGTGCTAGTTTTATTCGCAGCCTGTCAAAATCGACTGCATCAGCAGGCAGAGAGTTAGGAATTCCTAAAACAACGGTGTGGAGAGTTCTCTGTAAACATTTATTATTCAAACCGTACCATCTTCAATTAGTGCAGCATCTATCTGGAGATAAAACACGTCGGCACTGGATAGGACACGCGTCTGAAGAAGACCAACACATTTTGCTGAGGCCATCAAGATCACCAGACCTCACGCCATGTTTCTTTCTCTGGGGTTATGTGAAAGACAAGGCGTTTATTATAAGTATTAATAAATACCAAGTATCTACCCATGTGTCTCTATTCGTATTCCCTGCTCTATCTTGTGGTCTTCTTAATTACACACTAAATCCTGTACTGTGTTGCACCCCACATAATTCCGACACAGCTTCCCGCTTTCTTTCACTACGCTGTCGGCTTTTATGAAGTACGGATCTTCGCTTGAGGCTTTACAAGACCACGCTACCTGTTGTAGGCTAGTTGGATCTAGCTTTTGTTAACATCCTAATCTACTTTTGACCGAGGATTATTTGGTTTGTAAACGTTATGTGCATAGAGTTCTATCAAATCAATCTCCATTTAGTGTGCTTGTTAGTTATTTTTTATCAAGTGTTCTTTGCATTCTGCAAGAATTCTGCTGCCTACAATCTTCACTAGCTGCACCATGTAACCACGCCTTAGCCTTTGAACTTAGAAGGTGAGTGCCTTTTTATGTATATTTTACTTAAGTTTAATTGTGTGGTGAAATTCCTGTGTGTCGTAATTCCATGTCCTGCTACCTTACCGTTTCCTTTCCACGCTTCATGTCATTCAAAGCTATTGTCTTAGGTACAGATACCTATAAACGTACCATGGTCCTCCTAACAATTTCATTTAAACAGGTTGTTAAAAATTGTATCAAATTTCCAAGCCTAGCGCATGCGTAACAAACGCAATGAGTCCTAGTAGATCTGTGATTAGGTGTGGACAGGCAAACAACCTACCAACTGAAGGGATAATTGGTCAATAAAGAATTGTACAGAGATCTTAAAACGGTTACAAGATACAATTCTGACGAAAACTACCAGCAAAATGAGCAGGGAATGATTAGTTTTTTCAATATACAAGAGACATGCTAATTCAGCTATCTTGTTGCTTGTTTGGTGGCAGCAAGGCAATTCCGGGAACTTTATGAATGCCCCTCATATACTCAGTGACCTTCTACAGGACAAGGGACCTTATCTTTACCCAAGTCAAATATCTGGTGTGAAACACACAACTTTGTCTTGCCAATGCAAATAATGAACAATATAATCTAACATTAGAAACAAACAAAAAACTAACCTCAATAAACATAACCTTATTTTAATCATATGTGAAAAACGCAAAATGAAAATCAACCTCAGTTTGGCTTAAAAATATGGAAAATCACTCTTTCACGCAAAACTAGGTTTATAATGAGGTAAAAACTGCAGATGGTAATAAAGCTATGAATCATATGAGTGTGTACAAGTGCTGTCGTGAGTTTAAAAACGGTTGTACGTCTGTGCATGATGATCAGAGGAGTGGAAGACCTTCAAATGTGACTGACGAAATTGTGGAAAAAATCGAAAATGCGCTCCGTGATAATCGCAGATTGACTGTGATGTTTCTGCATATCTCCAGATCTCTACTACACGAACCATCACAGAAACTCTCAGATATCAGACACTGTCCGTGAGGTGGGTCCCAAAACAGCTTACAGACCAACACAAGTTGAATCGAGTGGAGGCTGGGCAAGAGTGTTTCAGGCGCTGCAAACTCAATGAAGATGAATTTCTTCACTCCATTGTTACTGGAGATAAAACTTGGGTTGCACACTACACGCCTGAAACTAAAAGACAGTCTCAACAGTGGCATCACACCTCTTCACCCTCTGCCAATAAGTTCAAAACCACAATTTCAACCAAGAAAATCATGGCATCCATGTTTTGGGACTGTTAAGGAATAATATTAATTGAACATATGCCTCAAGGGGAGACCATCAACTCTGCAAGATACTATGAGACCCAAAAAAATTGCAGGGAGCAATTCAGAACAAGAAGAGAGGCATGCTGACACAAGGAGTCTGCCTGCTGCACGACAATGCCAGACCACACACGACCAATGCCACGAAAGAAATGCTCGCCTCGTTTAAATGTGATGTCCTGAACCATCCTGCGCATTCCCTGACCTGGCACCTTCAAATTTCTCTTTACCTCCCTGAAGCTGCAAATGGGTGGAAAAAGATTTTTAACCGACAAGGAGGTAAAGGAGGCGGTGAAAAGTGGATGAAGGGATTGGCGGGAAACTACTTCGAGAAATACATCAAAAATTGATACCCCGCTTCACCACTTGCATTGAGAATAATGGCGACTATGTAGAAAAATAGCTTACAAATATACAAAAGTAACTACGTAACTTTTTTGTTTAAAATTTTTTTGAAACCTACAAAAATTCAGTACACTTACTTTCTGGATATGCCTCGTATTTTTGGGAATTTAATCAGGTTTAAAATTCAAAATAAAATAAAATAGTTATTTTTATACACAGAAAAGAACAAAAAATACTTTGAAAAAATAAAACACAATAAGGTCATTTTTTGACTTAATTCCAGTTTTTTGCTTAGTGAAGATAAGGTCCCTTTTCCTATGAATGGTCACATGTAGAATCACGTGACTTCATCATATTTAATGCTTACTGACAACCGCACAGCTAATTTTGGCAAACCATTCATGATTTGAAAATAAAACCAGATTACTAAATTAACAAACCTGTGCAGAATCGATAGCCGCTTTAAAATCCTGCGCGATATCAGGCGTCTTAAATCGAATCGCGAATTTTTCTTGACTTATTTCACCTTCGGAATAGTCCATAGCACCCCACATCCACGTTTTATCATCCTTAGCATGGAATTCTAATTCAGGAGTTAGGAAATGATTGAGACAAAGTTTTAGAATTGTTTCTCTCCTCATTAGTAACCTGAAAGGAAGAAAAAAAATTATTTCAACAACCAAAATATATAACAACAATTCATTTTGTTTAACATTTTCCAATGTATTGTTAAGAACAAATTATATAATATAAAAACAAAATCACCAAATACACAATAGATTACTCTCGGCTGATTAAAAATGGCAATATCTTCTCCGACCACCATAACGCACATTTCAATTTAACTTGTCATACCTTTAAAAATCATTCAAAAAAAAAAAACATCCATTATCATAGTTATAAATCTATAACTATATCTATAATTATCATATAAATCATTATCATTAAAAATGACTGGCCCCACATTCCTTGTTCAATTTCAGCTTGAAATCGGTCACTAGAACGATTCACATTCACGTCATTCCTGAACATTTTTATTATAATCTCATTTACTAGTTGTGCTTTAAAAAATTGTACGTTTGTATATAAAAATAAAGCCAAAGCCAAAAAAAGCCATAGATCCTTTTGGATATCATGTATCCATCTTCAGTTGCAATAATAAAACGTCAATGCATGCACACTTGTGTCAGATTGTCATGACAATACCAAAAAATCCGGTTTGAAACACTCACACTACTTTCTCTTGGCAATGTGAATAAAAACATATAACCTACGTTTAATTGTTCATAAACAATATAAAATAAAAAACCAACCTCTGTTTGACTTAAAAACACCTCTCATATATACATATACTCAATCTTATTATTTCTATTTTTGTCCCTAATATGTGTACGTTGCAATCTGTTCAATTGAGAACAATTAGCAACCCCATGACCCAATGAGATGAGGATGATAAAATGCATGATATGTAAATGACATGTACTCTTGTACACTCAGGCCAACCATTCCCAGGAGAGTATGGTTAATTGAACCCTAATCATCAAAATACACCGGTAACCACTGTCTAGTATTCAATTTCTTATAAAAGTAACTACCTTTACTAGGATTTGAACCAGGAATCTTTGTCTTCGTAAATCAGCTGAATCGCTGCGAAGACTTTACCTGTAGACCAACCTGGTGGGTTAATATTTCTATTAGAACATTTTTAGTCATTCTCAGGTTGCATTTCTTCCCTTTGATTTATGACTCAAACAAATGTCAACAAAATTCCTGTTTCCAGTACTCATTTTGGTTTTATTTGTACCCTGATTTGGCTATCATTGTAAACCTGTTTGAGATGTTTAGTTAGCTGTGAAGTCCAGTGTGTGAAGGATTGAATGGACTCTTGTTTTGTTCATACAAGATAATCCATTTAACCCTTAAGGCTTCGGCTGTTCCGTACTGTTCTGCTTCTAATACACAGTGGCCATATTACATTCCTTTCCTGTGACGACACACTAACATTTACATAGTTAAATATTACTTGTGAAAAACCATTTGAAAAGCATAATTTTATCAACAAATACCTATGAGGTTTGATAAAAAATAACGGGAATTTCTTAATTTTCCGGGTTATGTAAATCCGATTTCCAAATATTTTTTCCCTTGTTGGTACATCTGTTTGCATTCGCAGCCATTTTGAACAGTTTATTGTTTTTAGTTGAAAAGAATACACATGCTTGCATTTGCTCGGCGATTTGTTACTTCCGAAAAATGGATCTAAGAGTTTGCATTAGATTTTGTGTGAAAAATGGTATCAAATATAGTACCACAATCGAAATTTTGACAGTGCCTTTTGGTGAATCTACTATTATTACAACAAGAGTTTATGAGTGATACAAATGCTTCAAAAATGGCCGTGAAAATGACAACCGCCCCAGATGCCCTAGCACATTAATAACCAACAACAGTGTAGTAGAAGAGAAAAATGATTCTGAAAGATCGCAGAATCACTATCAGAGAGGTTGCTGAAGAGGTCAGTAATCATTTAGATCACATAAAGCAATTTTTTCGGATGTTTGGGTATGAAACACATGGCAGCAAAGTTTGTTCCGAAATTAATGAATTTCAAACAGAAAGAACGACAAATGGATACTGCCCAAGAATTGGTGAATAAAGTCAAACATGATCCAGAATTTCTACAAATGATCATAAGAGGTTATGATACATAAGTATATGGTTACGACTTCCAATGTTTCAAGAGAACCATGAAAGGATGACGTTTTGCCAGCAAAGGAGCTGAAAGCCATACCAAAAAAAAGTTCCAGAAGTTCTTCCAAGACAGGAAAAAATGCTGGCACAAGTGTATTGAATCAGAGGATTACTTTGAAGGGGACAAAATTGATATAGATGAATAAATACATATTATTTTAAAGAAAACTATAATTCCCATTATTTTTTTGATCAAACCTCGTATATTTTACAATTCTGTAGGTTGCAAGAGAATGACTTGTTTGGGAACACTGCCGGTAGTATTTCGTCGTATGCCAGTCCCTTCCCGCCTTGCTACAATGTACATTAGATCCAACAGTTTGTAACAAAAGCAAATTCCTACAGAAAAACGTCACGGCTTTCACACAAACTAAGAAACGTGTTCGTATTTTGACTTACGGACGGCCTGCATGCGATAACTGTTTACATAAAAAATTTCAACACTCTCGCCTACCCTTCACACTAAAATGATAATAAAATATTTCCCTTTCAACATTTTCTATTTCTGTAAACGCTATTAGTTGCGTTAAAGAATTCTCTACAAAATATATACAATAAGGACCGGTTTCAGGCGTATACTGACCTTACTGCAACAAGTTTTATCGTGTACTGCACTACCCATTTATATAGCCACTGAAGTGGCTTTGGGTAGCACAATGGGTTAATTTTTAACACGCGTATTTATCTATGACACTCTTCTGCCGACCATGCCCATTCTGGAGGAATTTAATCAGCTTAGTGGCTTCAGAATGCTACCTAGCAGGCAAACCCACAACCCCTGAGAGGCCAACCCAAATGAGTGGGTGCGGTTATGTCCGCAGGGTGTCCCACTCCCCTCAGTACTCATGTAAACGTTGGACGACTAGCCATCGAGCTTGTTACGCAGCTAATGCTTTGCACATGGCTCTACCACACACGGATGTACTGCGCACAACCATGTACTACAAATACCACACAGAGGTGCTATGGTCAGCGCCCGTTACCTCGAAAGCAGGCAAGGATAGGGTAGCTAAACCACAGTTTTATGGGCGCGCTCTGTGTGGTCTGGGGCATGCCCCCGGTTAATTTTTAACAAACGGCCAAAAACGTAAACTAGTATTATATATGCAAAACTATACCTGACTTTCTTATTTTCACGATGTCTCAGTATTTTAACATCTCCGATTCCACGTTCCTTCCACTCGCTGTCAACAAATCTGAATAACTTGGCCCGATGTGAGTATAAAACCTCTTCACTTTCTTCACCGGTGGTTAAAGGAACTTTATCTGGTAATGGAATAACCGGCTGAAAAAAAAAAAATTGTAAAAAAGGAAATCAAACAAAATATTCACGTGTTATCTTATTCATGTGGTACACACTCAAAAATCATGAACAAAATTGCTTTGTACAAAAATTACATGGCAACCAAAAACAGTTGCAGATTTTTATTGGCAATGTGAAAAAACAAGTATCTGAAACATATTAAACAATCTGGTGTGAAACACCCACACGACTTTCTCTTGCTAATGTAAATAATGAACAATATAACCTAACATTAGTAATAAAACATAAGAAATAAAAAAATAAAAACATAACCTTATTTTAATAATGAGTGAATGATGGGAAATGAAAACCAACCTTAGTTTGGCTTAATTATATGGAAAATCCCTCTTTAATGCTCAGCTAGGCTCTGTAGAGAAACATGCTTTAAATAAAAGTTGTAATCTTTTAATTTTAAATAAAGTTGATTATAGACACTTTTCTCATGAAATTCATACTAAGTTTGATATATCTTAAAAATATTTTTTTTTACAGATTTTCATGAAAAACCCATAGAATCACTAATTACCGCTAAACTTATCATTACACAAAGTAATGTTTGAAATAAAAGTCGTAGATTTTAAAATTTTCTACAACTCTTGATTACAATATACTTTTGAGCTAAAAAAATGCACATTACGACCACAATTTAAAAAAAAAACAATTATTTTCTATGAGAACACAGCCTCCCCAAAAATTTCAGCAGACATAGTGCCTACCCTATCATGTAGAGCATAAAACATATAGTGAACAAGGCAATTTGAAACAAAAAACATAGGAGTTGTTTTGAGAAAAGTGCAAAAATACATGAATAAACTACTATTTCTGGTTGACCGATTTTGATTTAAATGTTTGTGTCAGGTCTTCTAGTAGTACCTAACTTCAGTTTCAAGTTTCCACTTTGTACGATGTTCCATTTTTGAGATATTCTTTTCACACACAGACCAATCGCTACAAACATTTTTTTTGGGTTCAGTGGGTCTAAAAATGTGTACATCCGGTAAAAACTCAATTTCAAAAATCGACATGAAAACAATACTTTCCTTCCTATATATTCATATAGGCAAGAAAAAGTAAATAATATATTACCTTCTTTTAATATGCACATATTTTGTATCATTTTGTTCAGAAAATTGTGGAAAATATTACTGTCACTGAAAAAATAATGTTGCCCTACTAAAATTTTTTCTATGCAAAGAAAACAAACAATATTTTATAACTTTCTTTCGAATGACACTATTTTTGATTAAATTTCAACTTCTTAACGTGTGTTTCTGTTTAGGTCAACAGCCGAAAGGCTGGTTTAAACCTCTAGAGGCTTTACTAAATAAAAACGAGGAGTGAGGTGGTTCACTATTACCTTCCTCACTGAGTTAAAAGAGTAAGCTTATCAGCATGCCAGGCCCTCCTAAAAGCACCCACTTTCCACCCTGCAAGTGACACCTTCACTTCATTCACCACAGGGTCTGGCTGTACAATGAAATTGATTACTCTCAGGGGAGATAACTCTTGACTAGTGTCATTTACACCTCTACCTCTTCTGTTCTTAAATAGTTCAGTCATATAATTGGCTGACCATGTGATAAGAAACGGAACTATTTTTTGTAGCCCTGGAAATAACAGATCGAGTGCAATTAATTTTACATTCCATCTGTCCGTTATGGGCATGTTTTGTTATGTGGGGACTATTAAAAATAATGTACGTTCTGTGAAAACTCAAAATTTGGAACATTTGAGAGAACTAATAGCGGATATGTTTCAAACATTATTTACATCACAATTATTATGTAACAAAATGTACAAATTAGAATTGAAAAGGTAAGTATAGACAATGAAGGTGGCTGCTTTGAGCAGTTTCTGTAACAGGTAAATTAAAAATTAAACTCTTATTTCGTAAATTGTATTTTAGGTTAACTGACTTATGCCGCAACTGGTATAGGGTGATTCAAAAAGAGCGCCGGTTTTGATATATCAAATTAAGAGATTTATTTTATTGAAAAACTGAAAATAAATACATCAACAAGTTCATCTTACCTTCCGATTTCATATATGAAAAATGATGTCATGCATGTGTCCTCCTCTACTTCGCTGGCACGCATCAACTCTGTCCATGAAATTGGATATTACTGCACAAGTTTCGACTTCCATTTGCCCGATACCCGTCGAATTTCCTCCTTCAAGTCATTGATGTTTCGGGGTTTATTGGCATACACCAATGACTTCAGATGACCCCAAAGATGAAAGTCACAAGGCGTCAAGTCACACGACCTTGGTGGCCATTGATGGTCGGAATTACGAGAAATGATGCGATCCTGGAACCGTTCACGGAGCAACAACATTGTTTCTCGTGCAGCAACTGAATTTTATACGGGTGATATTGGAGATCGTACCGAAGAATTCTCCGTACAGAAGAACATCTTAAACCCAATTGTTGAGAACGGCGACGTATTGATTTTGCTGGGCTAACAGCCACACTGTCACGAACCAACGCAACGTTCTGCTCAGTTCGGCCAGAACGACGACGTCCAGAACTTTTAAGGTCGACTGTTGAACCCGTCTCAAAAAACTTTTTCATGAGCCTGCGAACTGTTGATTCATTCGGTGCTTCATTACGTCCTAGAGTACCGCGAAGTCTCCTGACAGTAGCCGCATAACTCTCTCCACTCTGATAAAATGTTTTGACGATTAACACTCGTTGTGCAATAGTAAACTTCTCCATGGTTAGACACAGACTGCGAGAGTACTAGACTGCGAACAAGAGAAACTACAACTGAATCGTCAATCGGAATGTTCTCCGAAATAGAAATGAGGTCTAACAATGTTGCCAACCGATAAACAAAAATTTACCAGCCGTTTAAAAACCGGCGCTCTTTTTGAATCACCCGTTATATTTAATTATTTCAAAAGATAACTACATCTCCACTTTTTCTATTCAAAAGAACATTAAAACAATTTTTAAAAAATCCATTTCTGACAACTTTACCTGGAAGAAAATATTATCACATTCTTCTTCATTGTCATTAGTCTCACCCTCGCTGTCACCATCAGTATCTGGGTGGGCAGGAGATTTCGATTTCGGACTACGGACTCCACTAAAGTTGAATTCAAATTTTTTATTCTCCTCACCTTCAGTACTTGGACCTAAAAAAAAAAAAAAATTATGCATTAGGAACTAAATGTTTATGTAATGAAAATAAATTCAATAAAATAAAACAGTTTCTAAAAAAATCAGGTATGAAACACTGACACGACTTTCTCTTGCCAATGAAAATAATGAACAATATAACCAAACATTAGTAATAAAACATTAAAAATAAACAAAAAACTAACCTAATTTTAACTGTAAGTGAATGTTGCAAAATGAAACCCAACCTTAGTTTGGATTAATAATACCACAAATCACTCTATCAAGCTAAATTAGGCTCTGTAGAAAAAAATGCTCGAAATTAAAGTTGTAGATCTTTTAATATACTATAAATTTGATTATGCATTTTTATCGTAAAATGGATACTACGGCCGAAATCTTAAAAAAAAAACAATTGTTTTCACAGATTCCATGAAAAAAATACGAATCATTAATTACCGCTAAACATATGTTAAACAAAATAATGTTTTAAATAAAAGTTGTAGATTTTTAAATTGTCTACAACTTTTTCATTATGTACATTTTTGCGCTAAAATGCATATAAAAGCCGCAATCTTAAAAAACATTTCTGTCTGTGAAAGCACAGCCTCCCCAAGAATTTCAACAGACATGGCCCCTACCCTACCTTATAGAGCAAGAAAAATTTAGTAAATTAGGCGATTTAAAAAACAATTGTAGGAGCAGTTTTTGAGAAGACCGCAAAAAATTGAAAAATGAAATGAATAAACTACTACTTCCGGTTGACCGAATTTGATGAAACTGTTCGTGTCGGGTCCTCTCATAGTAACTTAACTTGATTTCAAGATTCAAATTCATACAATGTTTCGTTCTTGAGATATTCTGTTCACACACACACACACAGACTAATCGCTAAAAACATGTTTTTTTTGGTTCAGGGGGTCTGAAAACGTGTATATCTGGTGAAAACTAGATTTTGAAAAATCGACATGAAAACAATACTTTCCTTCCTATATACTGATATAGACGAGAGAAAGTAAAAACATAGCAAATAAATTTCACTTACCTTTAAACACAAATGTTGTTGCAGGTGTCGACATACTATTTGCTCCAAATGTGAATGTAGCTGACGGTGCAGTCGTGTTATCATTAGCAGAACCAAATATAGGTTTACCAGTTAATAAATTATCGGTAATTGTTTCAGGTTTATTTGTAGCACCACCGAATGAAAATTTCATACTAGGTGTTGCACCAGTTGAAGTAGATGTCGCCAACACTGGTGATGCGAATAATGATGAATTTTCATTAGTGTTAGTCGGTGCATTTATCGAAGCGGGAACACCAAAGGTAAATGCGCTCGGGGTAGTACTAGATTGCGTAGTTGGAACACCGAATGAAAACGTAGTGCCGGAAGTCGGAGTGGTAGTTTGTTTTGGAATGCCAAACGAGAAACCAGTCTTTGAAAAATCTGTGTTACCACCGAGAATACTGTTGCCAAATAATGAAGTACCTGTAGTTGATGTTACTGCTTCTGGTGCGCTTGTTTCACCGGGTTTCATTGTACCACAAGCTGGACATTGTTTAATATCTGCATCATTACGAACTAAGCAACCCGAGCATTCCCAAGAACCCGCTTTCGGCTTAAATAAATCGCTTAAAGATGGTTGAGAAGCATTTGTTGTAGGCGGTGTTGATTTGATTCCTAGGTTTGGCGCTGGTGTCGACTTGATTTCTTTGATTATTGTAGACTTCGGTGAGCAGCACGCTACACACTCCTCGCTTTTAACGTCGTTCATCACGAAACAAAACGAACACTCCCACGAACCTGCAATATTTCATTAACATTATCAACAATCCTAAATAAAAAAAATTCATGAAACGTGTCTCATGAAATGAACTCAGGAATCGAATGACACTATTATAGTTTCCAGTATCAGATTTTGATTTGACTTCCGGTTGAAACCAAAACTTTGAATTCAATTCAGGCCCACTAACGTTTCACATATATGAGGTCTGTTCAAAAAATTTGGATTTTTAGGGACAAGCAGTTGGCAGCGCACTGTTCTACATCATTTCTTTTGTAAACACATGTTGTTGGATTGTTGATATCTCATTTACTTTTCGTGTCGTTGCGTTTTCAGTATGACATGTTTAAGTGCTAGTAATGATTTTTGTAATGTGTGATATTCGGGAGCAAAGATGCAACGTGAAATTTTGCATGAAACTGGGGAAAGCTTTCACATAAACATTTAAACTTTTGAAACAAGGTTATGGAGATGATTCTCCGAGTCATACGCAATGTTTTGAATGGTTTTCTTGATTTAAAAATAGTCGCCATTCAATTGAAGATGATCCTTGACCAGGAAGGCCTTAGACTTCAACTAACAACACTCACGTTAAGAAAATCCATGATCTGGTGCATGCAAATCGCCGATTGACTGTCAGAGAACTTTCAGAAGAAGTTGGCATCTTAATCGGATCGTGCCACGATATTTTGACTGAAAAATTGAACTTGCATCAATTTTGTTTCCCGTTTGATAACCGAACAGCAAAAAGAACATCATATGGACGTTTGTCAGCAACATCTTGAATAAGCCAATGAAGATTTAACATTCACGCAAAGGATTATAACGATAGACGAAAGGTGGGTTTATGGCTACGACATTGAGACAAAAGTGCAATCTTCACAATGGGCTGGCGAAAATTTCACATTACAAAAATCGTCACTAGCACTTAAAACCTGTTGTACTGAAAGCATAATGACACAAAAAGTAAATGAGACATCAACAATCCAAGAACATGTATTTACAAAAGAAATGACGTAGAACAGTGTGTTGGCAATCGCATGTCCCTAAATATCCCCATTACGGCATAATTAAAAAAATTCGGTTAATTTTTGAACAGATCTCGTTCAGTCGTACTTCACTATACAAACTTAATTTATTCTAACGTGGAGTTCATATAGCGAAAAGTTTGTATAACAGGGTGTGCCCCCGCTACGTAATCTTTAAAGTTAAATTTTCTGTGTTCGTCAATCCTGGTTACACCTTCTGCAACAGCCGTTGCCTTAATATTTTCTATGATCTTGATGATTGTGGCAATAGTACACTTGTTTAATCCATAAGTTGAAGCCAAATCCATATGTCTTACTCCACGTTCAAATTTAGCAACAATGTCTTTTTTAACTCCATTGTTATGGTTTTCTTTTCTTTGCTGATCTGGACATACCTTTTGAAGACATTCTCAAAATTAAAATTCTAAATTGTAAAGTACAGTAACAAACAAATACGAAACTGAAACTTAAAATGAAACATAAAAAACCAGGGCTTTGAAACTCTGACGATAACATGGTTGTTCACAGGTGTAAAGCAGGATTTAAACTGAAATCAAGACGGTTGCATGTGAATTGATTTCTAAGAGTGTGAACCATGCAGAAACAAAAGATGTAAGATTCAGTACATTACAAGGTGTGGCTATTAAATAACGAGACTGACGTAAAAAATTTTATTTTAATTTTATAAATAATCACTTATTGTCGCCATAAATATACACTCTTTCTCTATCCCTACAACGCTCCATGCCAATTTTCCATTGTTGGAAACAGTGCTGGAAGTTATTTTCTGTCAGCTCCTTCAGGACACGTGCCATTAAAAAATGTTTGAAATGAAGCTCACAAAAATGTTTGTACTGACACTTTGTAAGTGATTGATAATAACCCAAATTATTTGGAAACGATAATAATATGTGATGAAACGTGGTTTTTTACTTATGATCTGGAAATGAAGCGCCAATCCATGCACTGAAAGAGCCGAACTTCACAGAGAGCCAAAAAAGCTCGAATGAGCAAGCCAAAATTTAAAGCAATGATAATTGTCCTTTTTGATATTCATGGGATTATGTACCTTTGAAGGTCAAACAATTAATCAATATTACTACCTTGAGGTACTTTCTAAACTATGTCAAAGAGTAATGAAAAAACAACCCCAAATGTGAAAGGACAAATCATGGGTTCTCCACAAAGACAATGCGCCAGCTCATTCCGCGTTATCAGTCGAGAGGTTCCTAGCCAAGTACAGCATCTCAGTGTTAGAACATCCACCTTATTCACCAGATCTTGCACCATGTGACTTGTACCCGTTCACATTAAGGTGAAATCTCTATCAAAAGGGACAAGATTTGAGTCTTTGGAAGCTATAAAAGAGAAAGCAGCATGTGTCCTGAAGGAGCTGACAGAAGATGATTTCCAGCACTATTTCCAACAATGGAAAATTCGCATGGAGCGTTGTAGGGATAAAGAAGGAGTGTACATTGAAGGTAACAATAAGTGATTATATATAAAATTAAAATTTTTTACGGTAGTGTTGTTATTTAATAGCCACACCTTGTACTCATATAGGCAAGAGACGGTAAAAATTGCTATAAAGAAAGTTGCGTTACTTTTGGGTCCTTCTTCATACACAGAACTTATTTACGATTATAAAATGCCAAATGAACATAGATCTTACCTTCGTTTCGTTTAAACATACTCAATTGTGACAACGGGATAACATCTTTTCTGTTAGTTTCACAAGAACGACATACTGAATCAATACCGATCGAATTCGGAAACAAGCAATCTTTACATTTCCAGACTCCATTATTGGTTTCATCATCATCGTCGTCATCATCACCACCTGATGTACTACCGACAGACGTAGATGACATGTTTGACGTATCTGTACTTGTCCGGTTACTGATTACCGATGATTCTAAATTCTCGACTCCCTCACTTGAAATGATTGAAAATAGGGATGTGTTTACTTTATTATTCTCTAACATTTCTTTTGCATTTTCAATCGCATCTTTAAATTCCATCGCCTGTGAAAAGATTAAAATAAATCAAATACAAATAAATCTTCATAATGTTCATCATGCAGCATATATTCAATCTTATTGTAAATATCTGGTGTGAAACACTCACACGAATTTCTCTTGCCAATGCAAATAATGAACAATACAACAGAGTATTAGCAATAAAACAAAAAAGTAACCTCAAAAAACATAACTAATTTTAATCATGAGTGAAAGACGGAAAATGAAAATTAACCTCAGTTTGGCTTATAAATACAAAAAAATCACTCTTTCACGCTAAACTAGGCTCTGTAGAGAAAAATGCTTTAAATTAAAGTTGTAAATCTTTTAATTTCCTAAAAATTTGATTCTACACTTTTGTCGTAAAATGCATACTAAGGTCGAAATCTTTGAAAAATCTTTTCACTTGTTTTCGAGAGAAAAAAACAGAAAATTGCTAATTACCGCTAATTTAAGCGTTATACAAAAAAATGTTTAAAATAAAAGTTGTAGGATTTTAAATTCTCTACAACTTTTATTATATACATTTTTGCGCTAAAATGCATATTAGTCGCAATCTTAAAAAAACAATTTTTTTACGTGAAAACAGCCTCACCAAGAATTTCAGCAAACATGGCGCCTACCCTAAAAGTTTGTTTTGTGTATAGTGTTTTATTTATATAATGTAGTGTTAATTTCATTTTTAATAAAACAATTAACATTAAAAAATTTGTTTTTTTTTCTAGAATTTTAAATTAAAGTTTAAAGAGTTGCCTTATATTCGGGTAAGTAGGATACATAAATAGCAAGCTTTGAAGCTTTATAAATAAGCAAACTATACCACCTTAAATACAGTAACTACTGGATCGACTAAAGTCGGCTCCCGTATTTATGGGGTTAATCGGATTCTACTGTAATCAGTTGAAGCTTTCAAAAAAGTAATATTATTTTATTGGACTATCAATAAAATATGAGCATTAAGCTCAGAAGAGTTGGAGCAGAATGTTCATAGAAATGGGTAGTACTACGCTCCCGCACTCGTTAATGTGACAACTATGACTCGCTGTTAAACTTACTTATTTACTAGGTAAAAAGTTGTTGCAGAACTGCACTTCCTCTACTAGTATACATACAAAAACTGAACAAAAAGTGTACATCAAACACTCTATAATTTATAAATTTCATATTTAAGACTCGTCTTTCCACAATATAATGCAAATTAGTGAAGTTTCACTGTAGGTACGAGGGGGTACCCAAAAGTAACCGGAATATCATTGTCGTGGGCGGTGCTTGTGTAGTACGCATTTCTGCTGCACAGACGTATATAGTGCAACGTGTATAGTGCGAGTTCAGTGGAGTGATTGTTTTTGCTAGCGCTGTTTTTTTCTTGTTTCGTTTATTATGATGGCAAGTTTAAGTGAAAAACATGTAGCTGAGAAATTTTGTTTTCTACTTGGTAAAAGTGCTGCTGAAACTGTTTTAATGTTGTTTTAAACACCTTACAAAGATTACGCTATGGGAAAATTTCAAGTATATGAGTGGTTTCCTCGGTTTAAAAATAGTGACATTTTGATCGTGACAAACCTCATTCTGGATGTCCATCAACTGCCTGAATCGACGAAAACGTTTAAAAAATTCAAGAGCGAGTGCTCTCAGACCGTCGACTGACAATTTGGAAGTTTTAAGAAGATTGCGCAACAGTGATTGTCAAAAAAGATCCGATTTGTGGCAAACAAGAGGCTGGTTCTTCCACCAGGACAATGCACCAGCACACATATCCATTTCAGCGAAAGATTTTTTAACTAAAAATGGCATGGTTCTGCTGCCCCACGCATCTTACTCGCCTGACCTGGCTCCGTGCGACTGTTTCTTATTTCCACGCATGAAAAGAGACATTAAAGGACACCGATTTGACAACATTGAAGCGATCAAGAATAAAACGAGGGAGGAGCTGTCAGCCATTTCTAAAAATGACTACAAAAAATGTTTCGAACAGTGAAAGCACCAGCGGGATAAATATGTTTGTTGTAATGGGGAGTATTTTGAAGGGGATAAGGCTGTTTTGTAAAAAAATTGAAAATAAATAGCTTTTGAAAAATAATTCCGGTTTCTTTTGGGTACCCTCTCGTAAGTCACATAACAGAATTCATGTAAATGATAAAACTAAGGGCTGCATAATTGGTGGCAATTTTTTAAATTGTCATTTATCATTTTCCTTAGTCCGTCCATCATGCCCAGATGTCAGAAACTACAAAAGATAGCATCAAACAGTTTTTGGATTTGTAATCTACATAAAAAGTTAGTAGGCCTGAAGTTCCGGTTTCGACGGGAAGTCAAAAAATCAGTTAGAATTTGGAAACAAAAATCATGCCATTAGATTCCTCTTAAAGAGTAGATAAAGAAATGATTGGGTTTGTAGTTCCGGTTTCGACCAGAAGTGATCCCTAATTGGAAGCCAAGAGATAGCAACAAACGATTTTCGGATTTATAATCTACACAAAAAGTTAGTGAGCCTAGATTGGGTTTGAAGTTCCAGTGTCGACCAGAAGTGGCCCAAAACTGGAAGTCAAGAAATCCAATTCGGAATTAGGAAACTAAAATAGTGTCATTTGATTACTCTTAAAGAGTAGATACAGAAATCACTAATGGTTTTTGCCGCAAGTCAAAGGAAAGCTTTTTTGAAATTGCCACCAACCATGAGACGAGTTATTGCATGAAAGGGATTTTTATATATTGTTTCAAAATGTAAGTAACAAACAACAAAAATTACCTGATCCGAAGTTTTGAATCGTAACGCAAAAAATTCATTCGTACAAACACCTTCAGAATAATCTTGAGCGCTCCAAGTCCACGCTTTTTCGGAATTTAAAGAAGGTTTCAGCTCAAAATCCGAGGTTATTCTGTGATTACAGCATACTTTGAGTACTTGTTCTCGTCTCATCAACAAGCGAACAGCGCCCGATTTTGAATCATGAAGTATTTTCATGTTGCCGATACCACGTTCTTTCCACTGTTTGGTTTCAGAATCGAACCGAAGTAATTTCGCACGTTGTTCATACAATAAGGTTTCGCCCTCTTCACCAGTCTCAACTTTTATTAATTCCGGTAACGGTATGACGGGTTTAAAATCACAGCCTTCATCTCCGCTTTCTTCTGGGTTTTCTTCATTATCTTCTTCCTCTTGAGCGACTGTTTTGAAAACTTTTGAACCAGCACCGGCGAAACCTTTGAAATCATCACTTGTTTGGAATGCCGGTTTACCATCGGTATTATTTTTATTTAATGCTGAAAAGTCAAGTAATCCTGGTTTATCAAACAAAGAACCGGTTGTAGCCGATGCTGGTGAACTACTGTTACTGCTATCATTTGATTTTGGACTGGACAGAAGTTTGTCGATAGGAATACGTGGTCTTCGCAAAACAATTTTCTCATCTGATGTAGGTTCCTGAGTTTCCTCTGTGATATTTTTAGGAGTATCTTGAAACAAAACGTGTTTTGAATTTTGTTTTTGAGTACTCAGAGGTTCAGTAATACCAGTATCTTTCAAAATTGATTTTGGACTAATATTCTGAGATTGTTTGGTTACAGTTGAATCGTTTGGTTTTTGAGGAGTTGGTGAAGTTTCTTTAAATAGAACTTGTTTTGGCTGAGGTGTAAACGATGGAACTGTTACAATGGTTGCAGTTGAATCGCTTGGTTTTAGAGGACTTGGTGATGTTTCTTTAAATAGTACTTGTTTTGGCTGAGGTGTTAACGATGGAACTGTTCCAAATACTGGAGTGTTTAAATTTTGGTTAAGTATTAGATTTGGTCCTGTTGGTGTTGTAAATATTGGTGTAGATAATATACCAGTTTTACTAGTATTTTCCGACAAATTTTTATCAGCCTGTACATTAGTTGTTACAAACGGTGTTGAAAATACTGAACCAGGAGACTGAACTAAACCAGGTGTTCCCGATGCAGCCATTGCTGGAGGCGGAGTTAAGATCGGTGGCTTTAATACGGCACCGAAATTACTAGGTGATGGTGCACTAAAACTACCGAGCATGGTCTGCGGAGGGACACTAGTAAACATAGTTGGGGGCATTTGAAAAGTACTTGATCCAGGATTCGGTGCCGGTGCAGAACTGAACATTGATCTTTGTTGAGGCGTTACAAAATTAAATGAAGCAAATGGACTGGGAGTGTCAGCCGATTTCAGATTACTATTGTCACTTTTATCTTTAATCGATTCTTCATCTTTTTGTTCTTGAGGTTTAATAACAGGTGGCATTGAAAAAGTAAAACCACCGAGAACAATTTTTTCGGCCGATTTATTTTCATTTTGAGACGAAAAAGTAAAACCGCTGCTGCTTTCAACCTTGCTGGGTGTTTGTTTATTATCCTTTTGATATGTAAATGTGAATCCACTACCTTCAATCTTACTGGATGATTTTTCATTTTGTGTACTGCTCGTAGATTTTTCAGAATGACTGATCGATTGTTGTTCAGTCGATAATAATTTAGCAGAGTCAAATGCTTCTTTAAACTGTGCAGCCTCATCAGGTGTTTTAAACTTGGCACAGAGTTTTTCGACTTGTAAAGTTTCATCGGCGAAATCATTAGCTAACCATACCCACGCACGATCAGATTTCACCATCGGAGTCAAAATCATATCTGGTGTCAAATAATGATTCGCACATATCTTGTGAACCTGTTCACGACGCATGACTAATCTCACTTTGTTTGTACCGCTGTCCTGTAAAATTTTCAATATGCCGATGCCGCGTTCTTTCCATTCTCTATCAACAAATCTGAATAACTTTGACCGACATTTGAACAGTACTTTGCTGTCTTCTTCCCCAGTAGTCACAACAACTTCATCTGGTAAAGGTATGATAGGTTTGAAATCGGGGAATGGGTCATGTTCGACCTCAATTTCCCCCTCATCAGATTCTAGATCGTCCTGAACCGCAGCCGCAGCGATCGGAGACTTCTGAAGATTTTGTAAATTAGCAGATGCTGGCATTGATATTTGGAAGTCGTGAGGCGCGTTCACTATTACTGGCTGTGGCTGAGGAGGCTGCTGATGAAACTGAACTGTGCCCAGACGATGTTTCGGAGGAATCGTAACACTTAATGGAGGCTGGATAGGTGGAGGACCAGTTGGAAGTGTATCGGATGTTGTGATGACAACGTTAACAGGAGCAAGCTTCGCCGTACCCAGACCGGCTCGTAAGAAATCCGGTAACTGTTGACCTTCACTAAATGGAAGAGCGGTTTGTCCATAAAACCTGCAACAGAAAAAAATATTTTCAAGCTCTCACTTTACAACATTTAACAATACAGAAGGCCCTGGATAATTCAAAATATAAAATCCCTTGCTGGTCGGATAATCTTCTTCTTCTAACCAAGGATTAGGCCGCAGCCTGTTCCAAACTCACATACTTTATCATCTATCTCCATCTTTTCCTAGGTCTTCCGACATCTCTTTTACCTTCTGGAGCATACCAGTGCGCCGGCTTAGGTATTCTGTGATCTGACATCCTTTCCATGTGGTGTCTCCAACTTTGGCAATAATCCTTTATCTTTTTGTTCAAGTTGTAAATACCCAATTTTGATCCTTATTCTTTCCAAGTGTGTACACCCCTTAGTCCTTTGCAGAAATCTCATCTCTGCCATCTGGATTCTCCACTCTCGGATTTTTGTTGTTGCTCATGTCATCAAAATTAATGAACACACAGGTTGAATATGACAATCAACTGATTAAAATGGCAAGACTGTTTTAGATATAAGAATCAACTATTCCTTATCTGCCATGGTTAGAAGTAGGAAGTTTTAAATTTCGATGTGAAAAATATTTAAAAATTTTTTAATTTACTAAAGATGTGTACAAGATACACGAAAGTGATATAAACGTTGGTAAGTGTTTTCTGTTACCATATTCTGGTGGTTAGAAATTTATACTTCAATTTTAAATAATAGGGCTGTTGATAATCCTACATAGATGTTTGATAAAATAGTAAATATATGTCTTCAAGAGCTTCGAGAACTTTAAAATAAATAACTTGCACAAGATAGAACAGCTTGGACAACTGCACAAAACCAGTCGAGACTGATGACCAAAAAACAATGGTGAGGAGGATAACTAAAACTATGGATACCTGAAAACCACGGTTGAGCCATTGGTAGTAATGACTAACTATTTAATAATAGTACTATATGATAAATCATAAAAAAATATTGTAAAAACAATTTTACAATTGTTTGATTTTTGGTATCAAAATCGAAATATACTGGTTCCGACACTTCACTAATATATTTATTAATTATAAGATAATTATGTTCTTTAAAATAATTAACACACCCAAGTTGATGTGCGTGCAAAGCAGGTGGCTGAGGAGACGGTTGGAACTGCGGAGTAAAATACTGAGCAGGTTGCGGTTGCGGTGGAGCACCATATGTAACAGTCGATGTGCCTTGTGCACCACGAACAACGGAAGCTGTAGGTGGATAAAAACTGGCTGGCGCGACATGTGCCGGTGGTTGTTGTTGCGGAACCAGTGGCGGTGGCGCCGTTTGCTGAGGAGTTAATGGTGTCTGATACGCCGATGGAAATCCGAGGACATCTTCAGTATAATCGTCATCATCTCCTAACATATACAAATCGTCCGTCCTCAATTTGTTCATATCGTGGCGCAATTCGTCGATGGCTAGTTCTATCTGCGCCGTTCCTTTGTTAAATACATCTTCGACATGTTTTTCCATTTTCTTTTGATGATCAAGTAACATCACTTCAATCGTATTCAACAATGTGCTTTTATGTGTTGCTAACATTTTTTCAACGTCATCCAAAATTTTCTGATCCGATGATCCTGACTTCTGGTGATGTGAATGATTCTGAAACATAGTAAAACAAACAATCGGTAATCTATAAAGTATCTTAGGGGATAACGGTCACTTTTAGGTGATAATAAATTGCAAACATTCTTCTGAAAAGATATATTTAATGTGTAATAATACAATCAATTCCGGATAATTGGGGCACATCGGGACCGGAGCATTTTGGCCCAATTAAACGAATTCGTAAACTGTGGCGTATACGACGATACTGTATTTGACTAAAATGATCACATACATAAATTTTATATGCAAGTTCTATCTATATACACACGAAAAAAATAAAAGGGTATCAGAACAAAGATTAACTTTTTAGCGAAACCTTTTGCCTTGGTTTTAAGCATTGGACCATTGACACTAACACCTTGCGAAGTTACAATGGCGAACCATTCATTCAACACTTTTCAACAAATGGATCCTTCCTTTACATTTTCTTTTCTGATATGTTCCACGATCATTTAATGCCCACTCTTGGCGTATTTTATTTTTTTACGATACAAGCTATCATAATTTTTGATACACCAGTTAGTTCCGATAGTTTACATTGGCTTAACTTAAGTTATGTTTTTATTAGGATTTATTAGATTATAAGGATACGTTTTTAATTTGTCAAGAAGCTTTATTCGTTCACACAGTCATATCGTTACGCGTCATTTAACTCACAAAAACATTAATGTAGGTAGGGCCTACTGTACTGGAAGCCTATGCATAAAAATATCAACAAAATGTGTGAAACTAATGGGAATTAAAAAAAAGTATGTTTGCAGATAAGAAAAAACCAGACTCGAAAAACAGTGTGTTACAGTACACTCATGAAATCACAAAAACTGGTTAGAAGCATAGAATTACGAACGTTCTATGTACGTATGACAAGTAACAACTAACCATAAGTTTCAAGGAAGCTATACTAATTTAATACTATACTAATTAGCTATACTAATTTAATCTTTACTTTTTGAATTTATGACTAATGGTTGATTTGTTACTATTTTTTAAAAACCCCGAAATATGGCAGTCCACGGGCAAAACTACAAAAAAATGTCAGTCTTTAAAGTGTTAAGATTATGGCCTTAATATGCATTTTAGGCCAAACGTGTACATATTCAAAATTGTAGGAAACTGACAAACCTACAACTTTTAATTCAAACATTTCCTAATATAATGCTTACTTTAGTGGTAATTAGTGATTCTCTGGTTTTTTCCATCAAAATCTGTAAAACAAAATGGATTTTTTAAGATTTTGCCACTGTCACACTGCAGTGGGGACCCAATTAACACTGAGGGAGAGCTAGGCCTGAACCTGGTAGCCGAGACATCATTCTTCGGACTCCCTTCTCTATAGTCTGTCTACGCTAAGAGTACTCCGACGTAGGCAACCAGCAACACAAGTGAGCATGCGTATTAATTTAAAATACGCACAGCATGATCAAAAACAAAATTCCATATATCACTAATTATTACATTACATATAACATTATTACATATAACACTAATGTTATTTACTCTAAGTTTAATACAGTACATTAAAAACACATTCAATTCATTTGTTAGAAAATGTTTTATAAATCGAACATTAGTTTACCATTAATAACTAAAACTTTTACTATTGTTACTTTTTGTTACATTATTTACTATTGCGCTTGAATTATAACAGGAGTAAACAATTCCAGCGATTCATTGTTTATCATTTCAGATTGTTTACTTCATATCATTAAAATTAATGTCTGTGACTAGTTTAATACAACTGTTTGCACTTGCTCGTGTTGAACTCATTTTTTGTTTCATTAGTTATCTTTTGGTATTGTATCGGTTCGTTTCTATTTTCTTCATAGACTAAAGTTGAAAAGTTTTGCAATGTATGTTTTGTTAACATGCGTGATAGTGAATGTGTTGAGTTTTTGAAACATAAAAGCTGCAACCATTAAAAAGTAGAAAAAATTGTTTTGTTAAATGTAACTGTTAAAATAATTAATTAAGGAGTCTCTTTATGAAACTACAATAATTACAAGTAATCTGAACGGTTTAATTGAAAACGCTTATAAGATTATGTTTATTTTAGCTGGATGTAGATTGTAGATTTTTATGATTATGATGGAACGTAGTGAAAGATAATTGTCAGGTGGAGAGGTAGATACGCGCTAAATAGAGTAAAACTTTCGTTTACAACCTTTAGGCGCCTGCCTCACGCGGAGTACTCTTACAGTAGATAGACTATACATACCGACTCATTGCTTCCGACCACCACAATGGCCACCGAACTCACACGCAAGGTTTCACCACGTGTCAACGGCGACAAGCTAAAGGAATAATTGACCATCAGGACAGAAGCCTGGTTATCTATTTGTACCTAAACCTACCTACTTTCAAAAGCTACACGCTTCTTCAGGTTTACATGATTGTTCCATTTAATTCTCACACGAAAACAACATTTACTCAATTTCTGACTGTCATTATTAGTTTGTAACAATTACTGATTAATTACACGATCCACACAATTACAATGATGATAAGGATTACTGTAATAATTTATTTTTTAATAATACAAATAAAATATTTACCGAAACATTACGGGTACTGCGTGTTTTAGGTGTACTTGATATAACATTGATAGGAGGTTCTGAATGCTGTCCATTAAAATCACGATGAAAGTTGTACAATTCAACGTAATCACCGCCGGCGGATTCTCCACGGGATATTATTGAACCGGGTGGTGAATAACTTGCTTCCGATACATTCCCTTCATTCCTGTCGTCCGTTGTAACTCCTGCTAAAAGAAAACCAATAAGAGTAAAATTAATTACATCATATTATACCAGAATATGGGATACACAAAAAAATCCCTTTCATAAGACGACGCATCTCATGGCTGATGGAAATTTTTAAAAACGCTTTCCGTTGACGTTTGGTAAAAACCATTAGTCTACTATTCAAGAGGAATTGAATGACACTATTTTTGTTTCCGAATTCCGACTTTGACTTCCGGTTGAAACCGGAAATTCAAACCCCAATCCAGGGCCTCTAACTTTTCGTGTAGATACGAATTCAAAAACCATTTGTTACTATGTTTTGAAGTTTCCAACTTCCACTTTTTGCCACTTCCCGTCGAAACTGGAACTTTAAACCCAATAATTTCTGTATCTACTCTTTAAGAGAAATTGAATGGCAATATTTTTGTTTCCAAAATCCGACTTTGATTTCTTGACTTCCGGTCGAACCCGGAACTTTAAACCCAATCTAGATCCACTAACTTTTTGTGTAGATTATGAATTCGGAAACTGTTCGTTGCTATCTCTTGTAGTTTCTTACTTCCAGTTTTTGCCACTTCCCGTCGAAACTGGAACTTTAAACCCTATGATTTCTGTACCTACACTTTAAGAGGAATCCAATGACACTATTTTTGTTTCCAAATTCCGACTGTGTTTTTTTGACTTCCAGTCGAAACTGGAACTTCAAACCAATTAATACCCACTAACTATTTGTGTAGATTACGATTCTGAAAACTGTTTGTAGCCGTCTCTTGTAGTTTCATACTTTGATGTTTTGACTTCTGGTTTTTGGCCACTTCTGAACAAAAAGGGAACTTCAAACCCAATTTTGGCCAACAAACTTTTTGTAGTTTGTGACAACTGGGTGTGAAAGACGGAAAAAAGAAAATGATAGATGACAATTATAAAAAATTGCTAACAATGAGCTGAAAATTTATCCAAAATGCAATATTATTTAGTATACATATTTTTACGGGATATATAAAATATAACTTACCACCATCCAATTCAATTCGACTAAGCAACGATTCAATCTCACCGATATGTGTTCCGATCACATGATGCAAAGGATGATTACGATCACTTTGAATCCTGTCTCTAGTCTGATGAATCGATTCACGCGCTTTAGTCAACAATATCACGTACTTTGATCTCATTTCAGAGGTCACTTCTGTAGCCGGGCAGTTGTTTATTTCCGCTTGGGCCAGCTTCTTGTATATCACAGATGAATGGAATGATGCGTATGGACTTCTTAATGGTTTGAACGCTTCGATAGCTGCTTCGTATTCCTCGTCCTTCATCAGTTGAGAGGCGGTGAACAATCGACCTTCTTCTAATAGCGCTGTAATCTGAGATGGTTCCAGTTCTTTCCTGAAAAAAGAAATGCACAGGAGCATCGATTATCCTAATGTCAATTATCCGAACTACCATAGGTAGAAAAAAATACGTATTTACTACCAAAATACAGACATCAATTCAATGAAACATTAAACTACAGGAGTCAATCGGAAAGTAAAGAATGTTTTTCTTCAACCTATTGTTCGCTGAGAAAACTAAAACACCAGCATTTTGACTTTTTGGGGCTTGTAGTTTTCATGTTTTTCTTTCATTACACCTTCAAAAAGGTTTTATTTACCAATGTTTATTGGCAAAATGTTACAAGTACCCACGCATTACGGCGAATTTAATAAATTTTCGATCAGGGTCTTATGGGGGTTGCTATCCCTAAAAATGTTTAAAATTTTTAAAATACAAATAATCTTGTAATGGCATAATATTTAGCGAACAAAATTAGATAAAAACCAAATTTTCAGGTCGCATGAGAAAATGAGAAAACTCCAATTGTCATACATTCAAACCTCAACATTCAAAGTTAAAATTTTGAAACTTCAAACATCATGTTTAAACTTTCATATCTTCAAACTTCAAAATATTGCGATCCACCTAACCCCTTTGGCGGCCGAATTTCACCTTGTGGCAAAGTGCAGGCGCGCAGCGCACGCACTTCCATGGTTCTGATCCACCTACCCACCCCTATGAGGCCGAGACATGGAAGTGGCGAGTGTCTTTTATAACCTTACATGAAGACATAATTTTTATGATTTTGGCTGTACATTTATACATACCCCTGGTATTCAAATAATTGATTAGTAGATGGTCTTATGGCTTGTTTACGTTCCATCCTTTCTAACAATGGTAAAGCAGCTTTCCAGTAAATATTTGCTCTCGCTTCTAAAGCAGAAACTTCTTGAAAACTAGAAGAACCTTTACCAGCATTGCTGCAGCTTATAGCCTGAAAGCAAGTTGAAACAATTTTACTTCAGCGATCAAAAATAGCGTAAGTTGTAATAGCATACATCAAAATTGTTTGAACAAAAACCTACTTATGCAGGGAGAAAATTCATGAATAAATTACCCCAATTTTTAAAATGTTGTGATAATTTGCATTCCTTTAAAAAAAAATCTGGAAAATTACTTGATCGGAGAAACTTTTTGTATCGTACAAGAATTTCTTTCTTGATAGTAGTGATACATAGTGTGATTCTTATATGCATTTCAGGTGTTATAACTGACATGTCCTACACTCTTCCTGAAATCTCCTGGACACAAAAAAAAGCCTTCATTCTATTAATGTAATGAAAAAATCTGGTGTGAAACACTCACACAACTTTCTCTTGCCAATGCAAATAATTAACAATAAAGCTAACATTAGTAATAAAACATTAGAAATAAACAAAAAACTAACCTCAAAAACATAACCTAATTTTAATCATGAGTGAAAGATGCAGAATGAAAATCGAACTCAGTTTGGCTTAAAAATACGGAAAATCACTCTTTCTCACTAAACTAGGATCCGTGGAGAAAAATGCTCTCAATAAAAGTTGTAGATCTTTTAATTTTCTATAAATTTAATTATATACACTTTTGAAGTAAAATGCATACTAAGGCCGGAATCTTAAAAAAATCGATTTTTCACACATTTTCGCGAGAAAAAAATAGAAAATCGCAAATTACCGTTAAACTAAGCGTTATACAAAAAATTGTTTGAAATAAAAGTTGTAGGATTTTAAATTCCCTACAATTTTTATTATGTAAATTGTTGCGCTAAAATGCATATTAAAGCCGTAATCTTAAAAAAAACAACGTTTTTACGAGAAAACACCCTCACCAAGAATTTCAGCAAACATGGCGCCTACCCTATCTTGTAGAGAATAAAAAAACTTGAGTAAACCAGGCGATTTTAAAAAAAATCGTAGGACCAGTTTTTGAGAAAATCGTAAAAAAGTGAAAAATTACACGAATAAACTACTACTTCCGGTTGACCGATTTTGATGAAAATGTTCGTGTCGGGTCCGGTAGTGGTATGCAACTTAAGTTTTAAGTTTCAAGTTCGTACAATTTTCCGTTGTTGAGATATTCTGTTCACACACACACACACACACACACACACACACAGACCAATCGCTAAAAACATGTTTTTTGGGTTCAGGGGGTCTGAAAACGTATAGATCCGGTGAAAACTCGATTTCGAAAAATCGACATGAAAACAATACTTTCCTTCCAATATATTCATATAGGCAAGAGAAAGTAAAAAGCAAGTTATTTGTTAATTCCTGTATGTACTTATTCAATATTTTTACTTTCTCTTGCCTATATGAATTTATCGGAAGGAAAGTATTGTTTTCATGTAGATTTTTCGAAATAAGAGTTTTCACCGGATCTACACGTTTTCAGACCCCCTGAACCCAAAAAACATGTTTCTAGCGATTGGTCTGTGTGTGTGTGTGTGTGTGTGTGAACAGAATATCTCCAGAATGGAACATTGTACAAACTTGAAATTAAAATTAGATACTACTACCAGATCCGACATGAACATTTTCATCAAAATCGGTCAACCGGAAGTAGTAGTTGTCATTTTTCACTTTTTTGCAATTTCTCAAAAATGGCTCTTCCAATTTTTTAAAAAATTGCCCCATTTACTAAATTATTTATGCTCAACCAGATGAGGTAGGTACTATCTGCTGAAATTCTTGAAGAAGCATTTTCTCGTAAAAAAATTGATTTTTTTAAAGATTGCGGCTTTAATATGCATTTTAGCGGAAAATGTATGAATTAAAATTGTAGAAAATTAAAAATCCTACAACTTTTATTCCAAACATCTTTTGTATAACGCTTAGTTTAGCCGTAATTAGCGATTTTCTGTTTTTTTTCACAAATGTGTAAAAAAATTGATTTTTAAAGATTTCAGTCTTGGTATACATTTTACAACAAAAGTGTATATAATCAAATTTATAGGAAATTAAAAGATCTGAAATTTTTATTTAGAGCTTTTTTTCCTGCAGAACGTAGTCTAGTGTGAAAAGAATGATTTTCCGCATTTGTAAGCCAAACTGAGGTTGATTTTTATTTTGCGTCATTCACTTGTGATTAAAATAAGGTTATGTTTTTTGATGTTAGTTTTTTGTTCATTTTTAATTTTTTTTAACTAATGTTAGATTATATTGTTAATTATTTGCATTGGCAAGAGAAAGTTGTGTGTTTCACACCAGATTTTTATACCTCAGTGGTTTGTTTTTTCACGTAAACCGTAAGATTTTCTAAAAACTTCAATAGTTACGAATTAAAAACCATAATAATTTCCTTCAGCTAAATGTTATTTTCAGTAACGTGTCAACACCAATATTTTTCGATTCTTGATTTTGATACCAAGTTTCACACATAATATTGCGCTTTGCAAAACAATCATTGCCACTGTCTATTCTACAATATTTTCACACTTCTGAAGCCATATTTTAGTCCCACTAATACTGTACTAAAACTGTATAATTAACCTTAATATCGTGAAATATAATCAAACTAGAAATAAAAATTATTTGTTTAACAGGATGTTCAAAAATTTGCTCTGCAGTCAAATATACAATGAAGCAAACTGCTACCGCAGTTTGAAAAGTACTGAATCGGTGTGTAAGGATCAACACATCCATAAAAAATCTGGTGTGAAACATTCACAACTTTCTCTTGCCAATGCAAATAATGAACAATATAATCTAAAATTAGTATTAAAACATTAGAAACAAACAAAAAAACTAACTTCAAAAAACATAACCTTAATTTAATCATGAGTGAAAGATGCAAAATGAAAATCAACCTGAGTTTGGCTTAAAAATGCGGAAAATCACTCGTTCACGCCAAACTACGCTCTGTACAGAAAAATACTCTAAATAAAGGTTGAAGATCTTTTAATTTCCTATAAGTTTGATTATATACTTTTGTCCTAAAATGCATACTAAGGCTGAAATCTTTAAAAAAATCAAATTTTTTACACATTTTTGTGAGAAAAAAAGAAAATCGCTTATTACTGCAAAACTAAGCGTTATACAAAAAAAAAACATTTTTGAAATAAAAGTTGTAGAATTTTAAATTCTCTACAACTTTTGTTATATACATTTTTGCGTTAAATGCATATTAAAACCTCAATCTTAAAAGAAACAATTTTTTTATGGAAAAACAGCCTCCCCAAAAATTTCAGCAGACATGGCGCCTACCCTATCTTGTAGAGCATAAAAAATGTAGTAAATGAGGCAATATTTAAAAAAATCGTAGGAGCCATTTTTGAGAAAATTGCAAAATAGTGAAAAATGACACGAATAAACTACTACTTCCGGTTGACCGCTTTTGATGAAAAAGTTTGTGTTGGGTCCTCTAGTAGTACCTAACTTCAGTTTCAAGTTTCAAGTTCGTACGATGTTCCATTCTTGAGATATTCTGTTCTCACACACACACACAGACCAATCGCTAAAAACATGTTTTATGAGTTCAGGGGGGTCTGAAAACGTGTATATCCTGTGAAAACTCGATTTCAGATAATCGACATGAAAACAATACTTTCCTTCCTATATATTCATAAAGGCAAGAGAAGGTAAAAAAATTAACATATTTAAGAGAAAAAAGTGAAAACATTACCCTTTCTGAAAACGTTCTTGCCAACTGAACCATGAGCAATACATGCAAACCATGGTTACCAATCGCACGGATTACTTCAATACCTCTATATAATATCAAGCGCAAATCAGCCCAGTTACCACTTTGACATTTCACATACACTTTATAAGCTGCATCCCACCTTTAAAAACAAACCAAATACAATAAATTAACAATCAAAAATAAATCCTTATAATGCATACTGAAGCTTGAAATCAATTCTAATTCATATAATAAATTTATTGTCAGTACTTATTTTATAATAAAATAACAATATATAATACATAATAATATATTAAATAAATGTGACAGACTGCACCCTTGTCTCACACCTTGATCAACAAGTATTTTATCTAAATTCTTTTTAAAATATTTAATCTCAATGCTATGCTATTTGCGGATGACATGTGGATTATACAGGAGAGTGAAGATGAGCTTCAAAGAGCAGTTTATGTTTTAATTGATTCATGTAAAAGATACGAGGTGTGGCTATTAAATAATGAGACTGACGTAAAAAATTTAATTTTAATTTTATATATAATCACTTATTGTCACCTTCAATATACACTCGTTCTCTATCCCTACAATGCTCCATGCAAATTTTCCATTGTTGGAAACAGTGCTGGAAGTCACCTTCTGTCAGCTCCTTCAGGACACGTGTCACTCAAAAATGTTTGAAATGAAGCTCGCAAAAATGTTTGTACTGACATATTGTAAGCGTTTGAAAATGACCCAAATTTTTGGTAAACGATAATAACATGTGATGAAACGTGAATTTTTACTTATGATCCGAAAACGAAGTGCCAATCCATGCATTGGAAGAGCCGAACTTCACCGAGAGCCAAAAAAGCTCAAATGAGCAAGTCAAAATTTAAAGCAATGATTGTTTTTTTTTTTAAATCCATGGGATTGTGTACCTTCACTGGGTTCCTGAAGGTCAAACAATTAATCAATATTACTACCTTGAGGTATTTTTTAAACTACTTCAGAGTAAGGAGAAACGCCCTGAAATGTGGAAGGACAAATCATGGGTTCTCCACCAAGACAATGCGCCAGCTCATTCCGCGTTATCTGTCAAGAGGTTCCTAGTCAAGTACAGTATGTCAGTGTTAGAACATCCATCTTATTCACCAGATCTTCCACCATGTGACTTCTACCTGTTCCCTAAGGTGAAATCTGCATTAAAAGGGACAAGATTTGAGTCCATAAATCATTAAGGTAGAGTATCTCCTCTTCCATTCAGTAATGATAAATTTACTTCTCGTTAAGATTGGGTAAAACCAAAAGGATTTTTACTCAGCCCAACAAATTCTGTCACTCTGAAAAATAATTGAATCTATCAATATTTCAAAAAATGAAGGGTCTCATCTTTATTAATGATTTACATGTCCAAGTAACTAGTGTTTGACAGTTTATTTCAATTATCTGGAAATGTAAGAACTGTAGAAGCTGGGAGTCAAATCGAGGTCCATTAGAATAAATTATTTATTTATTTGTTATTCCTAATTTGTGTACATTGCAATCTGTTTAATTTAGAATAATAAGCAATACTATGACCCAATGAGATGAGAATAATACGAGGTGTGGCTATTAAATAACGAGACTGACGTAAAAAGTTTTGTTTTTATTTTATACTTAATCACTTATTGTCACCTTCAATATACATTCCTTCTCTATCCCTACAATGCTTTAAATTCTGGCTTGCTCATTCAAGCTTTTTTGGCTCTCGGTGAAGTTCAGCTCTTCCAGTGCATGGATTGGCGCTTCGTTTCCGGATCATAAGTAAAAAAACCTCGTTTCATCACATGTTATTATCTTCTACCTGTTTTCTAAGGTGAAATCTGCATTTAAAAAGACAAGATTTGAGTCTGTGGAAGCTGTAAAAGAGAAAGTGGCACGTGTCCTGAAGGAGCTGACAGAAGATAACTTCCAGCACTGTTTCCAACAATAGAAAATTCGCATGGAGCGTTGTAGGGATGGAGAAGGAGTGCATATTGAAGGTGACAATAAGTGATTATGTATAAAATAAAAATACAATTTTTTACAACGTCAGTCTCATTATTTAGTAGCCACACAAAGCCACATCAAAGGTTATGGCATTCAAAGAGAAATATCCCATTTGTTCGAAAATTGTTTTAGATCAAGTATCTCACTATAACTATCTGGGCTGCGATGTGAGTTTTGGTAGGGGCTGGGATATAGAAAATAAAATAAATAAATTTCAAGCTATTTGTGGTACCATTAACAGGACACTGGGTAACAGAGCTATATCGGAGACAGTAGTGAAGTTCTATTAGGTAATGGGAGCCCCTGTCCTTCTTTACGGAAGTGAGTCATGGGTTACCACAAGACGCCAAGAAAGTAGGATCCAAGCAGCTGAAATGAGGTTTTTAAGAAGGGTGAAGGGCTGCTCGAGGCTGGATCTAATATATAACGAAGAAATTAGATCTGAGTTGGGTGTATGTAGCCTGAATGAAAACGTGGAGGAGTACCTTAATCAATAGGAGGCAACATTTGGAACGGATGCTAGAGGACAGAATACCCTTAAAAGTGACAGAATATGTTCCAGTTGGAAGGGAGGTAGGAAAACCTCGAAGAAGATGGCAGTAGTCGAGATGTATGGGTTGGAATATCTTGTGTTTTTGTAGAAGTACAGGATGGTTTGTGAATTTAGAACAGGCTTATGCCTAATCCTTGATAGTAAGAAGAAGATAATAAATTCATACAATAAATTTCATTAACCTTTTATAAGCTGCCTCAATTCTTTTCTATTTATTACTTACATGTGTTTCGGTGGAGCCACCATCATCAGAGTATATAATAGGCTATCGTTTGAAACTAAATTTTTTTTAAAAATCTATATAAAATATATGTAAAAAATTTTTTTGATTAAAAAAAATTAAATCTATCAAAGATATAGATTTTAAAAACATTTTTGTTTCAAACTAAATTACATACTCTGATTATGACCGTCATTTCGTTTCTACACACATCAGCTTGATGTAATTTTCACTGAACATTTTTGGTACCTTCATTAAAAAGTGTGTAACGTATCAAAATGAACGATGGACGAATGAGCAAGTAATAAAAAATTAAATACGTATACCTCTTTGTGACACCCGGTATACACTGTCATATTGTAATATAAAACAAAAACACAATACGGTTTGATCTCACACATTAAGATATGTCAGTAAATACCAATAGATTTGGTCAACTATCGCTGTAGGTAAATAGAGAATAAAGTGAACTAAATACGAGGGCTGTCCAGAAAGTAACAGACGTTTTGAAATAAAAAATAAACTAAGTAAAACAACCAATTTTTATTACGTACATTTTGAAGGTTAACTCTTGGGCTATTTTTCTACGTAATCGCCAAGTAAATTAAGGCATTTATTGTAACGTGGTACAAGCTTTTCAATGCCCTCTTTGTAGTAATCTGCCGCCTCCGAGATCAACCACTGGTTTACATCGGCATGGAGTTCAGGGTCAGTGTCGAAGCGTTGCGTAGCGAGCTATGTCTTCATCGCTGAGAACAGATGGTAATCGCTCGGTGCCAAATCCGGGATGTACGGCGGATGATTAAAAACTTCCCATCCAAAACCTTCCAAGAGCTCTTTAGTATGTTTGGCCGTGTGTGGACGGGCGTTGTCGTGGAAAAACTAAACTTTCCCATTAAGTTTTCCCCGACGCTTGTTTTGTATTGCGCATCTTAATTTTCTGAGTGTTTTGCAATACCTCTCAGAATTGATTGTTTGGCCTCGTTTAAGAAAATCAACGAAAATCACTCCTTGAACGTCCCAAAACACAGTAGCCATGATTTTACTTGCTGATAGCATCTGCAGACACTTCCTCGGTTTCTTGGGCGAATGCGTGTGACCCCACTCAATCGACTGCCGTTTTGTTTTACAGTTGACGTGCTTTACCCAAGTCTCGTCACCACGATTCATCAGTTACGATTCGATCGATAACATGGTTTCCACTTTACAACTAACCACGCACTTCACAACTGGCGGGATTTTCAATCGCAGTGCTCATTTTAAAACTCCACTGTATAAAAAGAACAATACGCACGATGCTCTAGCTACCACGCCTGGTTGCGTACTGAATATAGAAACACTCTGACGCCAAGATGGCGGTGCTAGCTCCGCCCACTGCCTCGCCAGGCCAAATCGTCTGTTACTTTCTGGATTGCCCTCGTAACAGTGTAGATGGGAAATGGATAATGTACGGGCAGCCACATTTACAACAATTTGAAAGTAGCAAAGGTATGGCAATGTAAATTCTGGTGCCCACAAGATGTACGGTAGTTGCCTTGAAAGACTTAATACAAATGTAGTTAAATGGACAAATAAATAATGTTGTATTGACAAACTCTCGGGCGTTTTGCACTAAAATCCCTTGAACAGAAGAAACAAAATTAGCCTATAAAAAATACAATTGCTTACCATTTCGCCTGTTCTGGTGAACAAAGTTGAACAGTTATATCAGCAGGTAATGTTATTGGACGATCTGTAGCATAAAATTTATTTCTAATTTGTTCATCTAATTCAGCACCGGCACATAAAACTAAAAGCCAAAAACAAATAAAAATTATTAAACTTTATTTAAAAAACCATTAACAGTTTTGGGAAATATCCCCATATAAACAAAAATAATTATCAATGAATGCCTGATAGAGCAGATACATAATTTTAAATATCGAGGATGTGACTTAACTTGTTCAGAGCGGTAGAGGCATTAATGCGGTTTATTGAACACTATTGTAGTTACACGAGTCATAAGTTTGCCTTTAGTTTTAACGAGGAGTATAGAAGAGGAAAGCATCAGTTTGCATGCACGACTAGCGGAATATGCAGGAGTTTGTGTATTTTCGATATTTCTCTATGCTTGTGAACATTGTAATTAATTGTGTTTCATTGTGATATGTTTGTGATTTCATTCAGTGCACTGTAACGTTGAAGAATTCTTTGTATTGTTTGCTGATTTCAACAAAATCCTCATTCCTGAATCTACATGATGTTACCTGTATACGAGGTGTGGCTATTAAATAACGAGACTGATGTTGTAAATAAATTTATTTTAATTTTATACATAATCACTTATTGTCACCTTCAATATAGACTCCTTTTCTAGCCCTACAACACTCCAAGCGAATTTCCCATTGTTGGAAACAGTGCTGGAAGTCATCTTCTGTCAGCTCCTTCAGGACACGTGCCGCTTTCTATTTTACAGCTTCCACAGACTCAAATCTTGTCCCTTTTAATGCAGATTTCACTTCAGGGAATATATAGAAGATAATAACATGTGATGAAACGTGAATTTTTACTTATGGTCCGGAAATGATGCGCCAATCCACACACTGGAAGAGCCAAAAAAGCTCGAATGAGCAAGTCAAAATTTAAAGGAATGATGATTTTTTTTTTTTGATATCCATGCGGTTGTGTACCTTCACTGGGTTTCTGAAGGTCAAACAATTAATCAATATTACTACCTTGAGGTATTTCCTAAACTACGTCAAAGAGTAAGGAAAAACGCCCCGAAATGTGCAAGGACAAATCATGGGTTCTCCACCAAGACAATGCGCCAGCTCATTCTGTGTTATCCGTCAAGATGTTCCTAGCCAAGTACAGCATCTCAGTGTTAGAACATTCACCTTATTCACCAAATCTTGCACCATGTGACTTCTACCTGTTCTCCAAGGTGAAATCCGCATTAAAAGGGAGAAGATTTGAGTGTGTGGAAGCTGTAAAAGAGAAAGCGGCACGTGTCCTGAAGAAGCTGACAGAAGATGACTTCGAGCACAGTTTCCAACAATGGAAAATTCGCATGGAGCGTTGAAGGAATAAAGGAGTGTATATTGAAGGTGACAATAAGTGATTATGTATAAAATTAAAATAATTTTTTTTACATCAGTCTCGTTATTTAATAGCCACACCTCGTATACAGGTAACATCAAGTAAAAGTTGCTGACTTTGTATATAATTGTAAGTTTATTTGTTCTAGTGAGTTTTGTCCTACCATTTCCATCCATCTATCCTTAGTTTTTCCCTGTTAACAATTTTAACTTCAAACTTTCGCTTGGTCAAAGACATAGACCCCGATAAACTGTCTTGGTTCTTCGGTATACATGTTAGTTTAAAAACGTGGGCTGCTTCAGTAATTTTTTCCGCTTGTATGCTTAACAATTCCCATCATATAGTCACCATAAATGTCTAGTTTATGTATGAATAATTTTAAATAATAAATTTAAGGAAATACAAGATTGATTAAATAAATAATGTTTAGAAACATGTTACGACACTCAGTAAATTAGCCACCTACCAAAAGAGATTTCCTTATAAAACGATGAGGTTATGTTGTGATTAAGTACAACAATACGCACATTAATCCAACAAATGTAGACCTAATCGTAAGATAGCGAAGATGTACGCTTGTAAAAAGTGACTGTACATCTGCACTTGTATAGATACTGAAGTCACAAGATTTCCTTTTTCGTATGTATGGGCTGTGTGAGGAAGGAAAGTGAATTATTTGCAGTGCTCCCAACCTCAACAATGAGACACTCCTCGTACATTTTACTACTGTGATGTTTCTACATACATTTTGTAAGCTGTGGTTTATTCCGAGAAAATGTTTTCTTCATAAACTTTATAAGAAATAAATATTACCTGTAATATTGCCTACAGCTTAATTACATAACTAAAAATGTTAGATTTACTGTAATTACGAATGAATTGCCTTCTTTACTATTGCTGTCACCGGCGTTTTCATTATCAGTCTCTCTAGTATCTACCTAACCGTTTTCTTTTTTTTAACAGGTGACAACAAAACTGTTAAAGAATAGCTTCTTCACGTCCTTAATTCCCTTTATTTTCCGAATTGTGGAAAAAGAAAAATCACAGTAGTTAAGTGCTCGCTAATGGTTTTTGTTAAGAGGGCAAACTCGTGACTCAAGTGATTATATCCCCACTGTCAGCACTCAATTTATCTAGCCAGTATTCTACTTAAAAACATAATTAATTTTATATAATAAATATACAAACCTGTGGCATACAAAAACGCATCTAAATCAAGCCGATTTAAAGTTTCGACGTTAGCCATCGACAAGTTATGAACCGTATACTGAAGATCAGGAAATCCGTAAGTATGAAATTCAGGAGGCGGTAACGTTTGTGGAGGTCTAGGAGATGAGTGACGCATCGTCTGTAGACCAATCCAAGTGATATGATGCAAACTACCAGGATGAAGTTTTTCACACGCCTTAACTGAAATTTAAGAAAAAATTGTTTAAATCATAAATTGTATTTATATTTAAATATGACAAACTACTTATAACTATGATGTTTTTGTTAATAGAAAAAATCTAAAATTTAATACCAGGTGTTTGAAAAAGAACTACCTAGTTCATGAATAATTTTAATGTTGAAAACATTTTTGAATACGAGGTCTCTTAGAAAAGTATCCGACCTTATTTTTTTTTTGCGAAAACCCGATGGATGTGAATAAAGCACGCTTACTTGTATGAACTGACCTTGAACCTTCATGAGCTTGCATGAATTTTTCCCGCCTGTCGATATTGTCAGTCACTGGCAGCAGCGGTTGAGTGACTAAGAACAGAACGACTGGAGCTACGTTACAGCATCTACAAATTCCACAAACAGTGACCCCAACTTCATGAACACCATAATCACCGGTGATGTTCATGTTCAAAAATTTAACCAACAGAACTCCTGTGGCATCCCTAAAAACTGTAGCCATAACCTTTCTTTCACACTACAATGTGGAAGGTTTTCCGATCTTATTAATCACATGAAGAAGCGACTTGCGTCACAGCATTTTGATGGCAGTGACAAACTTCAAAATGTTTTGAAAGATTGACTACATGCCCAGAGGGCTGAATTTTACGAAGAAGGAATTTGTAAATTAGTGAAATGCTATGAAAAATGCTTAAACTTTAATGGTGAAAATGTTGAACAACAGCAAAAAGCGGTAGTTTTAAGTCAAAAAACGAAAGCTCCACAATTCATCTGGATTGCCTACAGCTATACTAAAACACTCACTATATTCAGGCGATTGCAACTGTCTCGCTGAAACGATATGTTGAGGTAAGGTGTTATAACCATTATAGTGCACAAAATGTGAATTTCCGATAGCCTTCATAAAATCCCATTGACATAATCTCTGAAAATCAAACAGAAAAAATACGATAAACTGAAGTAACACACATTACAAATTAAGTTCTTCACTTAAATTACTATTACTTAATAAAAGTATTATTTCCAGTTGTGGCCTAGTGCGGTGTAGGGGTGCTCGTGTTCTGAGAATTATGTTTCCTTATCAATTCAGCATGAAGTATAGAGTATGACCCAGTTCTGGGTTTTGGATAAAAGGCCAAAAATTATTCCATTTAACAATAATTAAGGTCTGCTTATTCATGTCTTTAATCAAATCCTAAACATACATGTTTATACCGGAAGGAGGAGATCTTGGTGAAGGAGCTGAAGAGCGCACAGACAGACATAATAGCGATCAGTGAAACTAAGAGGAAACAAAAAGGCTCAAAGGAAGTTGGAGATTACATGCTTTTCTATAGTGGAGTAGAGGTGAAGGTGAGAGCGAAGGCAGGAGTAGCAATTGTAATGCATAAAAAATTTAAAGACAGGGTTGAGTCTTATAACTTTTTCAGCGAGAGAATCATGAGTATACGAATGAAAACAAGCGCAGGTTTTATGACAGTATTGGCAGTTTATGCGCCAGAAGAGGGTAAGGGTGACGAAACGGAAGACTTTTATAATGATCTGGAGGACTTCGTGCAGGGACTGGATCAGCGGGATTATATAGTTATAGCAGGAGACCTTAACGCTAGAATTGGAAGCATAGAGATGGATGGTACGATTGGTAAATATGGGGAAAGGACACTGAACAATAATGGAAGGGCTCTAAGAGACTTTGTTTCGAGGAACTCATTAAAAATAATGAATACCTTTTTCCCACATAAAGAAATACACCAATATACGTGGGCGGCTCGAGGAAGTAAGTCTATCATCGACTACGTTATAGTAAACAGTAGACTATTCCCGTTAGTTCAGGATACTAGAGTATATAAAGGGTTTGACGTGTACAGTGATCATTTTCTGCTGATATCAAAAATAGTATTACCCCGTAAATTTAAAAGAAATAAAAAAGAAATAACTGCAGATGTGACTTATAGGGTCAATCTTCTGGACCAACCAAGTATTAGAGACCTATACAAAAACCGATTAGACGAGCATATAAATAAATACCCGATGGATTTAAATATTAACAGGGAATGGATGCAATTAGTGGATTGCATGAGAGGAGCTGCAGTGGAGTCTCTAGGTGAGAGGAAAAAGAGAGGTAATCGCAAAGGGATACCGTTTTGGGATGAAGAATTGGCAAGCTTGGTTCGAACTAAAAAAGAGGCTTACTTGAGATATCTGCAGAGTAGATCGCAACAGGATCTAGAAGAATACCACAGAAGGTCGGCGGCCGCTAAAAAAGAAATACGGAAACGCAAAAGAGAAGGATGGGAAAGAACTGTCAGCCAAATTGAGCATGACGTCCATGGTAGACAGGAGCATGCTTACAAATTTCTAAACAGGTTAAACAGAGAGGTCAAGGATAATATATCGATAAATCCTATACCAGAAGAGGAATGGTTGGACTTTTTCGAGAAATTATGGACGTCTGGCGAAGAAAATGTAACCAACTTGCCCAATGACACTAATGTGGACGACCTTTCTATGGAAGAGATATCGGAAGCATTGAAAGCAAGTAGAAATAGGAAGGCTCCGGGGCCGGATGGAATTAATGTTGAGCTGATCAAGTATGCCTCTCGGAGTTTCCTAGAGAGGCTGCTGTCATTCTTTAACTGGTGTTGGAAGCTAGGACAGATACCTGAACAATGGGGAGAGTCTGTGGTAATACCAGTATTTAAGAAAGGAAATAGGAAAGACTGCGGAAACTATAGAGGCATCAGCCTCCTTAACACGGGCTACAAGGTCTATGCAAAGATTATAACTAACCGGCTGAAGATTATCGCGGAGGGGATACTGGGTGAAGAACAAAACGGCTTCAGGATGGGAAGGTCGTGCTCAGACTGTGTTTTCGCCTTGAACCAAATTGTAGAGAAGCATAGAGAGTACAACGTCCCGACGTATGTTGCTTTTCTGGACTATGTGAAGGCTTTTGATCAGGTTAAGAGAAAGAAGCTATGGGATATTTTAATACAAAGGGGTATACCTACACATCTAGTCAGAGTGATACAAAGTATGTACCAGAACACAAAAATACAGATAAAAGTGGGAGGTAAAACTGGTGCAGGAAAAAGAGAGATAACACAAGGAGTGAGACAAGGGTGTCCCTTATCACCCGTATTATTTAACCTTTATATTGACGATGTCGTAAGCAACTGGCGAAACAAATTAAAAACGAGGTTTTTAGTAGATGGTATGCCTCTAGACACTCTATTGTTTGCAGATGATCAGGTAGTGTTTGCAGACTCGGAGGATAATTTGCAACGAGCTGTATATTCACTGAGCAAAATTTATAAGGAATATAACTTGGAAATATCGGCAACAAAGACGAAGGTGTGGGGTTTTGTTGGAGAGGAGCCTCTTAGAAGCAAAATTGTTTTGGCTGATCAGATATTGGAGCAGGTGTCAGGGTTCCAGTACCTAGGATGTAGATTATCCTATGGGGAGAGTGAAGATGTAGACTGGAAAATACATAAATTCCAACGTCTATTAGGAACCATAAGCAGAACATTAAAAGGGAAAGTAAGGAAGGAGACAATTATTAAATTTTATAAGGTAATGGCTAGGCCGGTTCTGTTGTACGGCTCCGAAGCTTGGACACTGACCTCTCGTCAATACAGAAGAATCGAGGCAGCAGAGATGCGCTTTCTGAGAAGTATTGCGGGTTGCACTCTCAGGGATAGGATTAGAAGTGAGATAATAAGAAATCAACTTCATGTTGAGAATATTAGCGATATTATCAGGAAATATAGGAACAGTTGGAGGGAACATGTAGAGAGAATGGAGGAGAGTAGGATACCCAAGTTTTTGTGGCGCTATAGAGCGAGAGGAAGAAGAAGAATTGGGAGACCGAGGAAGCGATGGAAGGACCAACTGTAGGAACGCATCGATCGGAATGGACTCGAACTTTCCAATTAGGAGCAATAATTTATGTATAGACGCAGGTTTCGATGATGAATTTTACTAAATTACAAAGTATACTTTTAAAATATACAATCTTTTAACAAATGACAATTTCAAAAGAAAGCAACAAAAGAAGAAAACAACTACCATTGCAACGGAACAGGCTGGGTAAAGCCTAAGCCGTATAGTTGATGATGATGATTTCCCTAATTCAATTTAAATCTTTCACCAAAACCTGTCCTGGGTGGGGTTTCATACTTTTACGCCTAATATTTTAAGAACCGGATTACTGAGATTCTACTGCTATATAATAATAAAAATTTCAGGCTGGCCTGATGGTGTTGTGCTTAATAGAAATGGGGATTAACTAACATAACGCGATTACTGGATTGAGCCAGTTATTGTGATAACAGCTTATTAAAAACACCCTGTTATTTTAACAACACCGTGATTCAAAGCCGTTTAATAAACTTATGTATGAATGACGCTTGACTGACTGTTATAACAGCATTAAAACTGTTAAAACTAAATGAAGTTATCAATAGCCTTATTATCTAATAATACCACCTTTAAGTTTAACTCGATGAGAACTGCGATTTTAACGATCACGCGGACTGTCATTTTACGCCTAATAAAAACTCTTTTATTTCATTCAGTTTCATTCCTAACACAACATAGACAATTTTATTCTTACAGTGTGTACGAAATTTCAAATTTATACGTTATTTAAATTTTGATTTATTAACAACATTCTGAACCCCTGCTATCTCGGTAACCGCTTGATCGTTCAGCACGGGCAAATTATCGTTTTATTCAGCGTATAAAACTTAGTACAGATATGTTAATAACATGAAATATCGATTGGCTTGTTGTGGTAGAATTTAAAAAAATTTCAAAAATAGAAGGGTAATGCGGGGGGGGGGGGGAGGCGCTATTAACCATGCTGCCTGAATCTGACTGTCTACCTGAATTGGCAATGCAGTCTGTCAGTTCAGGTAGACAGTCCGACAGGATGTCACGTACACAAACTAGTAACATGGATAATAACACCCACTCACCATATTACCAATCTATTTTTCAAAATTCTAAAAATTCTGCCACAACATTGGCCAATCGATATTTCATGTTTTTAACATATCTGTACTAAGTTTTATACGCTGAATAAAACAATAATTTGCCCGTGCTGAACGATCAAACGGTTACCAAGATAGCAAGGGTTGAGAATATTGTTAATAAATCAAAATTTAAATAACGTATAAATTTGAAATTTCGTACACACTGTACGAATATAATTGTCTATGTTGTGTTAAAATTTCAAACTTTTCGGTCCAATATTTATCAAATTACATGCCTCTAAATGCATGAAATTTGTTGCGGTATCAAAAAAACCGGGTCTTTTTGTCTTCCAACCTCAATATGGCAATTTTTAAACAACATTAAAAATATAGGTTTATTATAGTACAATGCAGAATAAATTCAGCTACATTTTGATGTAAAGTATGTTGAAATTCGACTCATAGTTTTGGAGATGCAAGGGTTCAAACTCGGGTGTCTATGATTATGAAACCGATAGTAGTCTAGGTAGCGTCCCCTAGTCTAGCAGCGAGAAGTGGCACTAGCACAGCTGTAAATTAAGAGAGTCAAGGCGCGTACATTTGAACATCAGCACGCGGTGACGAAACATTACTTGACCCGGGGAAGATGCCCTAACAACTACACTGTATTGTAGGCTGGACAATAACTGTGTTATTTTAATAACCCGTTATAGAATCCTATTATTGAGCAGGCTGTTATTTTTAGTAACACGTTATCAAAAAATAGCTTTACTTCCATCACTAATGGTTAGTCCATTTGGCTTCTATACTAGAGGTCCCAGGTTTGATTCTCTGGTCAAATTGTAGCAGTACACTCTATGTATTTAATATTGTTGGTAGTGTTACACTGATTTAATGTATGAAACTGTTAAATTCAAAAATATTTGTAACAAAATAAAGTATTATTTTAAAAAAGTACATTTTAACACAAGAAAATAAATGATCTTAGCGTTGATAAACTATGATATAAATGTACAAGGTGTAGCTATTAAATAACGAGACCAACTTTATAAAAAATTTTATTTTTATTTTATACATTATCACTTATTGTCACCTTTAATATACACTCCTTCTCTATCCCTGCAAAGCTCCATGCAAATTTTCCATTGTTGGAAACAGTGCTGGAAGTCATCTTCTATCAGCTCCTTCAGGACACGTGCCGCTTTCTCTTTTACAGCTTCCACAGACTCAAATATAGTCCCTTTTAATGCAGATTTCACCTTAGTGAACAGGTAGAAGTCACATGGTGCAAGATGTGGTGAATAAGGTGGATGTTCTAACACTGAGATGCTGTACTTGGCTAGGAACCTCTTGACAGATAACACGGAATGAGCTGGCGCATTGTCTTGGTGGAGAACCCGATATGTTCTTCCACATTTCGGGGTGTTTTTTCCTTACTCTTTGACATCTTTTAGAAAGTACCTTAAGGTAGTAATATTGATTAATTGTTTGACCTTCAGGAACCCAGTGAAGGTGCACAATCCCATGGATATCAAAAAACTATCATCATTGCTTTAAATTTTGACTTGCTCATTCAAGCTTTTTTGGCTCTCGGTGAAGTTCGGCTCTTCCAGTGCATGGATTGGCGCTTTGTTCCCGGATCATTAGTAAAAAACCACGTTTCATTACATGTTATTATCGTTTCCAAAAAATTTGGGTCATTTTCAATCGCGTACAAAGTGTCAGTAGAAACATTTTTGCGAGTTTCATTTCAAACATTTTTGAGCGGCACATGTCCTGAAGGAGCTGACAGAAGATGACTTCCAGCACTGTTTCCAACAATGGAAAATTCGCATGAATCGTTGTACAGATTAGAGAAGGAGTGTATATTGAAGGTGTCAATAAGTGATTACGTATAAAATAAATTTTTTTAGAATGTCAGTCTTGTTATTTGATAACCACACCTCGTATGTAATATTTTTTAACAAGAAAAAGGAATAATGTTACAAACCGGTTCCAGAGAGTTCTGAAACAGCCAGTATATGTAATCAAATACTATAAGTTACCTGGAATAATTTTTCTCTCCAATTCGCATTACATGAATGAATAATTTTTTCAATAAACTGTTGTTCATTTTCCTTTGCCAAACTAAGCAGCACATTGCCTGCAAACATAAAAGTTTGAATAAACACATCAATAATTTTTCACACAGATGACTCCCATCATAATACGAGGGTGGATTTTTTCAACTTCGGTAGGCTGTAAGTAAAAGACATGTGAAAATAGAAAAAAAGTTTCATTACTAAAACTTATGTATATTCATTAATACTTTTTACATTAACACATTGATTTATTTATTTAAAATGTTAATCCACTTAAAATAAAAAAATCTGGTGTGAAACACTCACACGACTTTTTCTTGCCAATGCAAATAATGAACAATATAACCGAATATTAGTAATAAAACATTAGAAATAAACAAAAAAACCCTCAAAAAACATAACCTTATTTTAATCATGAGTGAAAGATGGAAAATGAAAATCAACCTCAAGTTTGGCTTAAAAATAAGGAAAATCACTCTTTTACGCTAAACTAGGCTCTGTAGAGAAAAATACTTTAACTAAGAGTTGTAGATCTTTTAATTTCCAATAAATTTGATTATATACACTTTTGTCGTAAAATGGATACTAAGGCTGAAATCGTAAAAAATTGACATTTTTACATGTTTACGTGAGAAAAACCAGAAAATCGCTAATTTCCGCTTAACTAAGCATTATACAAAAAAAATGTTAAAAAATAAAAGTTGTAGGATTTTTAATTCTCTACAACTTTTATTACATACATTTTTGCGCTAAAATGCATATTAAAGCAGCAATCTTAAAAAAAAAAACACTTTTTTAAATGAAAACAGCCTCTCCAAGAATTTCAGCAGACATGACGCCTACCCTATCTTGTAAAGCATAAAACATTAAGTAAATGAGGCGATTTTAAAAAAAATTGTACGAGCCGTTTTATGAGAAAATCGCAAGAAAGTGAAAAATTACACGAATTAACTACTACTTCCGGTTGACTGATTTTGATGAACATGTTCGCGTCAAGTCCCCGGTTGTAGTGTCCAACTTAAGTTTCAAGTTCATAAGATATTCCGTTATTGAGATATTCTGTTCACACACACAGAACAATCGCTAAAAACATATTTTTTGGGTTCAGGGGGTCTGATGAAAACATGTAGATCAGGTGAAAACACGATTTCGAAAAATCGACATGAAAACAATACTTTCCTTCCTATATATTCATACTGGCAAGAGAAAGTAAAAATAGTGTCATTTGATTCCTCTTAAAGAGTAGATACAGAAATCACTAATGGTTTTTGTCAGAGGTCAAAGGGAAGCCTTTTCAAAAATTGCCACCAGCCATGAGATTCATCGTGTCATGAAAGGGATATTTTAACTTGTATAACTTTTTCTCGTGACAATGCTAGCAGATCGAATTCGATTCCTGGTCGTGTACTAAAACTGTGGCTGCTCGACACAGACACGTTGCTGTGCCACACACATCTGCCTCCCAATATACGGTACATTACAGGCAACAATGGGTGCACAGTTTTCGCTCCTGCCTTGCCTGTCCTGAACTGCGCCACCTGTGCTCCAGTATACGCCCGGCCTTATCATCAGAATTAGCAGTAATTTGCAAAACACGGGCATTAAACAAAAAAAAAAATCTGGTGTGAAACACTCACACAACTTTCTCTTGCCAATGCAAATAATTAACAATAAACCTAACATTAGCAATAAAATATTAGAAATAAACAAAAAACTAACCTCAAAAACATAACCTTATTTTAATCATGAGTGAATGATGCAAAATGAAAATCAACCTCAGTTTGGCTTAGAAATACGGAAAATCACTCTTTCTCTCTAAACTAGGCTCTGTAGAGAAAAATGCTATAAATAAAAGTTGTAGATCTTTTAATTTTCTATATATTAAATTATATACACTTTTGTCGTAAAATGCTTACTAAGGCCGAAATCTTAAAAAAATCAATTTTTCACACATTTTCGTGAGAAAAAAACCAGAAAATCGCAAATTACCGCTAAACTAAGCGTTATACAAAAAAATGTTTGAAATAAAAGTTGTAAATTTTACATTCTCTACAACTTTTATTATATAAACTTATATAAACTTTTTAAATGTTACCGACTTTTTTTCCCCCAACCAGTTTGGCTTCAAAAAAGGAAAAAGTACTGAAGATGCGATTGAAGTCGTCTTACGCGATGTATTTGAAAACTTTAATTGTAGTAAAAAAGTGTCAGGGCTATTTGTTAATTTCAAAAAAGCGTTTGATTTGGTGAATCACAATCTACTACTTATCAAACTAGAAGCTGCAGGAGTTAGAGGCCCAGCTTTGAATTGGTTCAGAACTTTCCTTGTAAACCGGACGCAACAAGTCCGTGTGAAAAATTGTTTAAGTGATGAGAGGGTGGCAGGAGTTGGCGTCCCTCAGGGATCTGTCATTTCAGCAGATCTTTTCTCGTTATTTATTAACGATTTATTATTTGAACCCTTCCATGGTAGAATTACAGCTTTTGCTGATGATATTGCATTTATCTACGCAAGCGATGAATGGTCGCAAATTTATGACTTTATATCACATGATTTAGTATTGTTAAGAAAATGGTGTGAGAGAAATGCAATGGTAGTAAATGCATCAAAAACAAAAATAATTAGTTTTGACTTAGTCGGTGTCAATTTCGATCGTGACATTAAATATCACGTTTGTTCCGATCCTGTTGGATGCAGCTGCGAAGTAATTGAACAGGTAAAAGAAATAAAATATTTAGGATTGATTCTTGATGATAAGGTCTCCTTTAGAAATCATGTAAATCAGCTACATTCTGATATCAGTAAATCAATTCGGGCATTTTATTTCTTAAGAAACCTATGTGGCTTAAATTTAATGAGATCTTTATACTTTTCTTTGGTTCAATCGCGTCTTCAGTATGCTATTGAATTTTGGGGAGGTACTCATGATAAACTAATAAATAAATTGTTTGTAACTCAAAAATATTTCATTAAAATATTATTATTTAAACGTCAGAGAGACAGTACTGTTAATGATTTTAAAAATTTACGTATCTTGCCCATTAAAAACTTATTTATTTTTAAAGTTTTAAAACTATTTTATAAAAAAAGTGGCAACAGAGGTACTGAATACTTATATCACAGAACTAGAGGTTCAAGCCAACAACTTTTTGTAAGACCGAAAGTTAATAAATCCTTTTTTGCTAAAACTTTTGTTTTTTTGGGTCCGAAGTGTTTTAATCTGTTGCCTATTGAAATTAAAAATAGCTTAAACGTGTTAATATTTCCAAGAAAGGTTAAAGATTGGCTCAATGAGATAACTGATGTTGATTCACTTGTAAGAATTGTTGGTTAGTGTTGGTGTTTTACCGTTGCTGACTTGCAGTGCTTGCTATTCAGTCATTGTAGGAATTTACTGATCTTGGTAAACAATATAACAATAATATCTGATTTTAGTGTTAGTCATGTACAGGTGAATATCTGCTCTGAAGATTGACGGCTGGGTTAATATTGTTGTTAAAAAATATAGTTAACATGCGCTGTAGCTGCCGCTAAAATTTGAATTGTCATTTGTAGTGGATGACGACATTTGATGTGTAATTTATTCCTATAATTCGTTTGATTTGTAATTCATTTGTAAACTTGTTTTTATGTATTTTGTTTTTATATATATAACCACCGTTTACTTGAGTTGGTGGTTATTTATTCCTAGTTGATAAGATATAATTTTGTATTTGTATAAAGTGGAATAAATAAATATTATTATTATTATTATTATTATTATTATTATTATAACGTTTTGCGCTAAAATGCATATTAAAGCCGCAATCTTAAAAAGAAAATGTTTTTACGTAAAAACAGCCTCACGCAGAATTTCAGCAATCATGGCCCCTACTCTATCTTGTAGAGAAACAAAAATGTAGTAAACCAGGCGATTTAAAAAAAATATCGTAGGACCAGTTTTTGAGAAAATCGCAAAAAAGTGAAAAATTATACGATTAAACTACTACTTCCGGTTGACCGATTTTGATGAAAATGTTCGTGTCGGGTTCGGTAGTGGTATGTAACTTAAGTTTCAAGTTTCAAGTTCGTACGTTGTTCCGTACTTGAGATATTCTGTTCACACACAGACCAATCGCTAAAAACATGGTTTTGGGTTCAGGGGGTCTGAAAACGTATAGATCCGGTGAAAACTCGATTTCGAAAAATCGACATGAAAACAATACTTTCCTTCCTATATATTCATATAGGCAAGAGAAAGTAAAAAAGGCGTGAGGTGGCATTGTTAATAATCCATAGAAAAGCTCACGATAATGACGCAACCTAGACCAGAACTTTATGTACAATTTAAAGTAGTGGTCTAAAGGAACTCGTTTCACCCAACCATTATTATAACCAGTTTACCGATATCAGTTTATAGTTATTCAGTTTAATTGGTGCACATTGTAATGCTTACCATATAAAAAGACTCTGACATTAAAAATTCATTAAATCTGTAAATTTACCTGCTTGACAAATTCTGTAAGAAGCGCAATCATTCCAACGTTTCACCAATTTCTTCTGGCTGTCATTTAAACCACATATATTTGGAAAAGAGCCAGTTAATGATAAAAGCAACAACGGTTGTACGCTTTTAGTAGATTCCTTCCAATTATTTTGATCCTGTAATTTAAAAATACAAAAAAGAAAATTAAAATAGAGAAAAATTGTAAATTTTATTTTTGTTTATCAGTCCACTAAACAAACAAATAGTGTTCAGTGTAAAATGAAATTTGTTCAGAACATTTACGGTGCTGGAAGTCATCTTCTCTGTCAGCTCCTTCAGGACACGTGCTGCTTCTCTTTAACAGACTCAAATCTTGTCCCTTTAATGCAGATTTCACCTTAGGGAACAGGTAGAAGTCACACGGTGCAAGATCTGGCGAATGAGGTGGATTTTCTAACACTGAGATGCTGTACTTGGCTAAGAACCTCTTGACAGATAACGCGGAATGAGCTGGCGCATTGTCTTGGTAGAGAACCCATGATTTGTCCTTCCACATTTTGGGGCATATTTCCTTACTCTTTGACGTAGTTTAGAAAGCACCTCAAGGTAGTAATATTGATGAATTGTTTGACTTTCAGGAACCCAGTGAAGGTGCACAATCCCATGGATATAAAAAAAAATCTACCATCATTGCTTTAAATTTTGACTTACTCATTCAAGCTTTTTTGGTTCTCTGTGAAGTTCGGCTCTTTCAGTGCATGGACTGGCGCTTCGTATCTGGTTTATAAGTAAAAACCCACATTTCATCACATGTTATTATCTTGTACCTGTTCCCTAAGATGAAATCTGTATTAAAAGGGACAAGATTTGAGTCTGTGGAAGCTGTAAAAGAGAAAGCGACTCGTGTCCTGAAGGAGCTGACAGAAGATGACTTCCAGCACTGTTTCCAACTATGGAAAATTTGCATGGAGCATTGTAGGGATAGAGGAGTGTATATAGAAGGTGACAATAAGTGATTATGTATAAAATTAAAATAATTTTTTTTACGTCAGTCTTGTTATTTAATAGCCACACCTTGTAAGGTATCGAATAAATGGTTTAAATCAGTTAGAAGTATGTTGAGAATTGAACCAAATGCAGACAACAAAATAAGGACTTTAAAAGGGTTTCCATGAAAAGCAAAAACAGAACACCTGGTGGACAGACGAAAGGAGAAAAACCTACACTGAGCGAATGCTTAAAATATGGGATGCAAAAAGGGCTTCCAGAAACGTCTTGAGTCACCTCACAAGGTCTAAAATTGGCCTAATAAGAGGGAAAAACATTTGGGCTTGTGCATGACGCAGAAGAATCACTAAAAATGGAAACTTTCTCAGAAAAATTTTGTTCACACGTATTTTTGTAAAAAAAACGCCTGACACTTTGAAGTTAAACCTATTATCGCTTCGAGGGTTAACAGTAAAATACGGACTGGCGATAATTTATACACTTAATTGTAATTTCCTTTACTTTTATCACTATAAATATTCAACGTAAACTGGCTAATTAAATCCATTACGATAACAAAATATAATAACGGTGAAATTGTTTTTTTACCTTTTTCGCTCTTTTCAGAATAAATGTAGCGAAATGTAAACACAATTGTGCAGACATATGCTTCAGGAATGATTCATACAATTTTGAAGCGTTAGAAGAGATTGTATGAGCTTGGTGCAATATCTGATCAAATCTGGAAAATAAAAAATATTAATATATTATTTAAAAATATTCAATATATGAGTTGTCTCAAAAATATCCCATCTACCTTCAAATTTCTGTGCAGACTTATTCTTTGTTATCCGGCTCACAGCATCATTCAGAGTAATTTGACTGTGTTTCCGAAACAGTTATGGAATGCAGTTTTTGCAATGTCCTTTAATGCACTTTTAGCATTCTTCTTGATTGTCTCTATATCGTTGAACCGGTGCCCTTTGAATGGAATATTCAGTTTTGGCAATAGCCAAAACTGGGCTATTTCAGGACTGTATGAAGGCTAGCAAAGTTGCTTAATTTAGTGTTTTGTCAAAAACTGTTGCACAATGTTCGATGAATGTGCTGGGGCATTATCGTGGAGAACAAACCAGTTTCACGCAAACGTGATTCATTCCCAAATCATCGGTTAAAATTTTTGAAACGGTTGTTACCGGAACTCCAAGATCACTTCCTAGTTCGTGTACAGTCAAACGACAATCTTCTTCAATAACAGGTCACACACGCTCAAAATTTTCTGATATTGTGGATGAAGCTCAGCCAGAACGTGGGTAAACAGATATGCAGTCATTTTTAAACCGCTTATACCATTCTTTTATTTGTGTTTTGCCCAAATACTTGTTATCAGAGGCCTGGTGAATAATTTTTATCGTTTCAGCACAACTCTTTTCGAGTTCGAAGCAGAACTTGATGAAAATTCATTGATCTGATCTCTCTGTCATTTTCAACGACAACAAAATCCGATGAACATAAGCAAAGAACTCTACAAAAAGTGTACTTTCGTACTATGTGCGAACTAACAGGTTCTTTTGATAACTGCGCCATCTGGTGAGTTAATAAAAAGATACTGATTATGCTTATACCTCACAGAGGCCACTACAAATGTTGGCGTAGAGATTTAAAGGAAAGCTGGATACTCTTGGGGAACACTTCGTATAGTGATGCCGAAACATACTAAAATTCTTCTGAACTTATTTTCAGTGTTTACTTGGTAGATCTGGTGTAGAAACAAAATTTGGGGCATTTTGAAAAATTGTACAGACAAAATCACAATTTAATTTATATAGAAGATAAATAATTCAAAATAGAATAAATTTCCGTAACAGTGAACTTCCTTATATATTATTCAGACTAATAAAAGGCTGCAGATGAAGGCGGAGCAAAGTGGCCTAGAACACAGCACAGAACTAATTGACTTTTGGCAACCGTATCCTGCGTTGTCACGTTGGGAACCCGCTGTTTACGATACTAAAAGTTTTGGATTTATTCTTCATGAACGGTCATATAAAATATTTGAAATCTGTTGATCCATCAGTTGAAGAATTAAACAGCAAACCGAGATGAAGCTTTTAGAGCAAGTTTTATGTTGGTAGGTTAAGGGAATCCCAACTTATTTCTGGATTAAGTTTTTTTTCAAATATTACATTAGATTACTAAAATTTACCATTTTTAAACAATTATTTGACTAATTAAAATAATTTTACAAAACACGTACGCTAACATTAAAAATATCACGTTTTAATAGTCTTTGCAAAAGCTATCTTATTGGTACTGTTTCATTGTAACAATCGTTTCTATATCATGTATAACTAAGCAATATGGATGTGTAATAGTAATTTTACATTTAACATCGTAAGATTTATTTATAACAAAATATATAAATAAAAGACGGATAAATTCATTTTATCGGTTCAAGAAAATTACGAATAGGCCTATAGGGGCTACGTTTATTTTAGAGAGTTATTTATAAGCTTTACAGTCACATCAGAAAAACAAAAGAGATGTAAAATATCAACAAACAATGAGTAGTCATCATAACACTATTAATATGCTGTTAATATTACTAATGCTAAATATACGAGGGGGTACCCAAAAGTATCCGGAATAGCTCTGCTGTGGGCGGAGCTTGTGCAGTACAAATTCCCGCCACTAGGCTGCTTGTAGCGCTACTCATTGCCAGTTCAATGCCATTTTGTTCGTTGATCTAGCTTGTTCTGTTCTCGTGCAGTGATTGTTCTCGCTAGTGCTGTTTTGTGCTTGTGTCGTTTTTCATGATGGCAAGTTTTAATGAACAACGTGCGGCTGTTAAATTTTGCTTCTTGCTCGTTAAAAACGCCGCGGAAACAGTTGTAATGTTGAACACAGCTTACAAAGACGACGCTATTGGAAAAACCCAAGTGTACGAGTGGTTTTTGCGCTTTAAAAATGGCGACATGTCGATTGAGAACAAACCTCGTTCTGGACGACCGTCGACTTCCCGAACAGACGAAAATGTTGTGAAAGTGAAAGAAATTGTACAAACAGACCGACGACAGACCATTGACTTTTTATCTTTAAGTGTTACGAAGACTACGAAACAGCATTCGTCGTAAAAGACCTAATTTGTGGCAGACAGGGGACTGGTTTTTCCACCACGACAACGCGCCTGCACACACGGCAATCTCGGTTACCCAGTTTTTGGCGAAAAACGGCATGGTTTTGCTACCACACGCACCATACTCACCCGATCTGGCTCCGTGTGATTTTTTCTTGTTCCCACACATGAAAAGGGGCATGAAAGGTCTCCGATTTAACAACTTTGAAGATGTCAAGAAAAAAACGACGGATGAGCTGGCAGCCATCACTGAAGAGGAGTACAAAAAATGTTTTGAACAGTGGAAGCACCGGTGGGACAAATGTATTTGTTGTAATGGAGAGTATTTTGAAGGGGATAAGGTTCTTTTGTAAAAAAATTAAAAATAAATAGTTTTAAAAAATAATTCCGGTTTCTTTTGGGTACCCCCTCGTATTGTGTCCAGATGCCCATTTATGACAATGTTGTTAATGGTTCTACCTGTTTTTCAAGAGCTATTGAGAAAACCTGATGTACTATGTTTTAAACTAAAATTCACAAGTTTTATAAAGTTAAATTGATGCATAGTTTATTTATTTTAAGTCGCATCAACATCGTGGTTTTTAGCGACTACTTTGGGCTATAATATATTGGGTTTTGACACTTTATAATGATTTCTAGACCCGTCAGGAATCAAACCCAATACCTTCTGCTTGGTAGGCTAGTGCTCTAACCACTACGCCACGGAGGCGGCGTAATATTTTTTTATTTTAATAAAAATTGTAATTGTATCACAACAAAAAATTATAGGGAGTAAACGTATATTTATCAACGTCGATTGTAAAGATTTAAAGGAACCCCCTTGAAGCATCATCTACATACGTGCACCGTCCGTGGCTGACTGACAAAAAGTCAGCTGGAGTCGATGGAACGAAGTGGGACAGCGAAGCAACAACCTCATACCTGACTTGGCTGTTACTGGCTAGATCTCATCCGCAATGTTACAGTACTTCTATTATAGTAATATTTATGGGTTTTGACCAGTATTTCTTTTTTTCACCATCCCGGTTAATTGAGGTACTACTGTATTTTCTTTAATACAAACATTTAAAGTGTATATTATTTTTATAATATATTCATGATGTTATATGGATGCTAAGATCATAAAATTGAATATATGAGGGCTGTCTAGAAAGTAAGACGTTTTGAAATAAAAAATAAACTAGGTAAAAAAACCAATTTTTATTACGTACATTTTGAAGGTTAACTCTTAGGCTATTTTTCTACGTAATCGCCAAGTAAATTAAGGCATTTATCGTAACGTGGTACAAGCTTTTCAACGCCCTCTACGTAGTAATCTGCCGCCTGCAAGTTTAACCACTGGTTTACACCGGCATGGAGTTCAGCGTCAGTGTCGAAGCATTGCGTAGCAAGCCATGTCTTTATCACTGGGAACAGACGGTAATCGCTCGGCGCAAATCCGGGCTGTACCTCGGATGATTAAAAACTTCCCATCCAAAACCTTCCAAGAGCTCTTGAGTACGTTTGGCCGTGTGTGGACGGGCGTTGTCACGGAAAAACAAAACTTTCCCACTAAGTTTTCCCCGACGCTTATTTTGTATCTCACGTCTTAATTTTCTGAGTGTTTCGCAATACCTCTCTGAATTGATTGTTTGGCCTCGTTCAAGAAAATCAACGAAAATCACTCCATAAGCGTCCCAAAACACAGTAGCCATGATTTTACTTGCTGATAGCATCTGCAGACACTTCCTCGGTTTCTTGGGTGAATGCGTGTAATACCAACTCCATCGACTGCCGTTTTGTTTCACAGTTACCATGCTTTACCCAAGTCTCATCACCAGTTACGATACGATTGATAACATGGTTTCTACTTTTATCATACTCTTCTAGAAATGTCAGTGCTGCAGCAAGTCTTTGCTTTTTGTGGTCCTCCATTAGGATTTTCGGAATCCACCTGGCACAAAATTTGCGATATTCAAGTTTACCAACCACAATTTCAAGAATTAAACTCTGTGAAATTTGGGGAAAATGTTCTGTGAGTTCCGTAATAGTGAAACGACGATTTTCACGGGTTTCTTCATTGATTTTCACCACCAATTCATCAGTCACGAGACTAGGCCTACCACTGCGATCCTCATCATGAACATTGGTTCGGCCATTTCTAAAATCCACTGCCTCACTCGGCTTTCACTCATTATTCCTTTGCCGTAAACGTCACAAATCTGGCAATAAATTTCAATCGGTTTGTAATTTTTCGTATTGCACCACGCACTTCACAACTGGCGGGATTTTCAATCGCAGCGCTCATTTTAAAACTCCACTGTATAAAAAGTACAATACGCACGATGCTCTAGCTACCACGCCTGGTGGTACCAGGCGTGGTAGCCTAGGTATTTCTGGTTTGCATACTTATTGTAGAAACACTCTGACACCAAGATGGCGGCACTAGCTCCGCCCACTGCCGCGCCAGGCCAAAACGTCTGTAACTCTCTGGATTGCCCTCGTATTACAAACACCCGAGAAAATAATACAAACAGTTAATTACACAAATTATTTGAAATACTTACTTAAATAGAGCCTTACTACAATCAACTAAAGTACGTGGTGGTATTCCAGTTGTTTCTGCTAAAATTAGGGAGACTAATCGATCTAAGGCAGACACCCAATTTATATAAAATTCAGAATCAGTTTTGGTGCGTGCAGTAAATTCATCATGATATTTCTGAAACCAAAATAAAAATTATAATAATAACGCACGATTATAAATTTTAAAAAAATTTGGTGTGAAACACTCACACAACTTTTTCTTGCCAATGCCAATAATGAACAATATAACCTAACATTAGTAATAAACAAAAAATAAACTAAACTCAAAAAACTTAACCTAATTTTAATCATGAATGAAAGACACAAAATGAAAATCTACTCAGTTTAGCTTAAAAATATGGAAAATCACTCTTTCACGCTAAACTACGCTCTGTAGAGAAAAATGCTATAAATAAAAGTTGTAGATCTTTTAATTTCCTAAAAATTTGATTATACCTATATACTTTTGACGCAAAATCCATACTAAGGCTGAAATACTACTAAATATTACTAAGGCTAAAAAAAACACTTTTTACAGATTTTCATAAAAAAAAAAAACAGAAAATTACTAATTACCGCTTAACTAAGCATTATACAAAAAAATGTTTGGAATAAAAGTTGTAGGTTTTTAAATTTTCTACAACTTTTATTATACACTTTTGCGTTTAAATGCATATTAAAGCGGCAATCTTAAAAACAAACACTTTTTTTCTACAAGAAAACAGCCTCCCCAAGAATTTTAGCAGAAATGGTGCCTACCCATTGTAAATAGAAAGTATAAAAAATTTAGTAAATGAGGCGATTTTTAAAAAAATTGTAGAAGCCGTTTTTAAGAAAATCACAAAAAGTGAAATATAACACTAATAAACTACTATTCCAGTTGACAGATTTTGATGAAATATTCGTGCAGATCCTATAGTCTTATCTGCTTCAAGTTCTACTTTTCAACTTCGTGTGATGTTCTGTTTTTGAGATATTCTGTTAACACAGTGACCAACCACTAAGAACATGTTTTTTGGGTTCAGGGGGTATAATAAGTATATCCGTTGAAAACTCAATTTCGAAAAATCAACATGAAAGCAATACTTTCCTTCCTGTGTATTCATAAAGGCAAGAGAAAGTAAAAATATGATATTTATAAAAGTAAATAATAATAGTTTGTAACCGAAAACAAGAAAACAACACTGAAAACAAAACAACTGAAACTGCGTTTTATCATAAATGTAAGGCAGTATAAACTGACTATTTACACAAGAATACTAAGAAAAGTATAAGAACTCACCAAAAATAAATATTAAATCACTTACAACATGGACTACCTAAATAAACAATCAGAAGAACTAAGGTAGAATGTTTGCCAACTACGATGGTGTGCGGGCCGCACATGCACAGTAAGTAGATCCCCCACCAAGGCGCCGTAGCCTGTCAACTAAAGAAACAGGCTGCCTCTAAAGTAGTATTCATTACTTGTTGTGTTGTGTTCGTGCGGTTATCGTTTTGACATTTGTGTCGCTGTCAAAAGCCGATTAGTTGCTCGTGCAAAAAAATTTGGGGAAAAATATCTGCGATTCAATTTGGGGTAATAGGCAATAAGTTTTTTTCTAAATGATGTATTATTCGTTTTGACAGGTCCGAAAAAAAGGGTGACAAACCCACTTTCTCTTATATTTACTATGCGGTTCTTTTTGTAAAAATGTCGTACAACTGATATTAGGCCTATGCTGGTGTAATTGATTTCAAAAAATTGCCGTATGTTTGTATAAAGTTCACAACTATAAAAAAATGATTCAGCTTCTTGAAATAATAACAGGAAGGAGACACCAGGCACGACGATCTATCTTTGAAGTCCCTTCAAAGAGTGATTTTTTTCAAGCTCGTTTATTATATCTGCTTCCACCCAACATATTACTCAACATTTATATCAAATTACAGATACAAATTTAATAACAAAATAATAAAACATATATTATGTCGTCCCGGAAAAAAAGTTATATTACGTGATATGCAAAAAATGTGATGAGATTTTAACGTCTAACTTTGTACAAGCGTATCATATCTAAATATCAGAGAATAATAATAAAATTTACAGCGTAATAAAACAAGATTCATTAGGAAGCGAAAGTAATTTTTTCACAATTATTTGATGAAAAATGAGCTTGTTAGTATAGTGCACGAAAATGGCCAGCAGAGTGCCCTACCGATCACGTATTGTCACAATTCTGCTTGAACACCGTGCACTGATTGAAATGAGTTCAGGGGAATGGCAGAGGCAACACATTTACTCTCTGTCTCGCTACCCTCCGTACACGCCACCGTGATTGGCGAACAGTATACATCTGATAGGTAGAAACACTTGAACACATAAGGACCTTACAAAACATCATTTATAACAAAAATTATATTGTATTAAACGATACTGCATTTAATCAATTCACCGAAGTACAAACTGAGGGCAGCATATGACGGCATGATAGAATGCGTAATATTACAGCAAAACATGTAAAGGGTTAAGAGGAATTGAATGACACTATTTTTGTTTCCAAATTCCGACTTTCATTTCTTGACTTCCAGTCAAAACTGGAACTTCAATCCCAATTTAGGCCCACTAACTTTTCATGTAGATTACAAATCCATAAACCATTTGTTGTTATCTTTTGTAGTTTCTGACATCTGGGTGTGACGAACGGACTAAGGAAAATTACAGTTGACAATTTTAAAAATTGCCACCAACAATGTGATAAAAATTACTAAAAAATTAACCCTTTCAGTGCCAAAACAATATTTAAAAGTTTGATCTAAAGTGCTATTTAATTTAATTAAGGGTGTAAAAAAGTGCCAGTCCTTATTTTGAAAACTTGCAGGCAAAAGCCTGCCATTTCCAACCAATATTTCAACGTAACAAAAAAATAAAATTTCCTGTTAGAAATTAATTTTTATTGTGTTCATAAAAATAAGAATTCGTTCGAACACAACAAATATCAGAATAGTTTTTTTAGTTTATTTAAAGTCGCATTGATAGCTCAGTCATTAGCAACTAATGTGGGTTTTGGTACCTTAACCCATTGACCTACGAATTGTTTTGTACTGTTGGTGGCCTTAATTGATTTAATTTTGCATAAAATGACACTATATTGTAAATAGACACTTACTTTTTTTCTTTTAACCAATTCCTTAATTTTTTTCATCTTTTCAGAATTTAGTAACCATTTAGACCAAAGAATTACTTTTATTGTCTTTGAAATAATTTTTTTTCTTGTAAATGCAATTTTTTTTTAGTTTTTTAATTGAACTTAGAAATTTATAATTTTCTATGAAAAATTATATAAGGGCCATCTAGAGAATTCTTTTTTCTACAAAACTCATTCAAATTTTTAAAAACTGGTTAATAGAAAAAAAGTAATGCCCTATTTTCTAATCAACGGTCATTATCGTTTTCACTTATTTATACATCAATATCTTGTCGGTAATGAAATTAATATGTTAGCATGCAGAAAATTTATTTAATAGTTCAAAATTATTGAATTAATAATATTGAATATTATGACTTGATATAGAACACCAAAAAATATGATAAATAACTCTTTATAAACAAGCACTTACAGAACATAAACAAACGCAATTTTTCAACACATGGAATAGGTTATTTTGATCACGAAATTATAACTGAACGCTTGCACGTACTCTATTGGTAATTATAAGTAAATAAAGCAAAAATTATTTAGTTTTTGTTAGTGCTGCTACATCAAGAAATTTTTAAAAACTACGTAGACAGAACTAAATAAAGTACGAGGATGTTGAATCGCCGTCATTGTGTACAACGGCACGAATAAGGTGGACGGCATTTCGCCATCATTACATGCCAAATGGGTTAATGGTGGTTTTAACATGTTAAAATTCCAGACCCTCTGGGAATCAAACCTGTGACCTTTCGCTTTGCAGGCTAGCATGCTAGTCACTACGCCATGGTGGCGGTTTCATAATACTTTATTCCATTAATTTTTGTTTAAAATTTTTTTTGGAAACGTTCGGTTATTCCAGATGTTGGCACTTTATGCATAACTTACGAACATATGGTAAACTGGATGTTATAGCTACATGAAAGATATCGACATCCTGTTTTCCTGACATAGTTACTGAAAGGGTTAAATAAGGTTTGACTTGCTTACCTGAAAAAATTCACCAAGATACTCATACCAAGATAGGTTATGAATAAATGTTTGTTTATTTTCTACTTCAATAACGTGATCATAAGCAAGTTGTGTTCGTCCACTATCGGTATACAATTTTAAAAGACGTACTCTAGCATTCACATCATTTGGCATTGCTCTTAATTCAGCTGTAAAAAAACCACAAGTAAAAAGATGAAATTGGACATATATTATTAAATTTTTAGACTGAACCCCTACTACAGATTCTTTTATGAAATAAGAGCATTATTCGCTAGAATAAATCCTTAATCTTAAATTTAAAAAAATTTCTGGTGTGAAAAACACACACAACTTTCTCTTGCCAATGCAAATAATTAACAATATAACCTAACATTAGAAATAAACAAAAAACTAACCTCAATAAACATAACCTAATTTTAATATGAGTGAAAGACGCAAAATGAAAATTACCTCAGTTTGGCGAAAAAATACAGAAAATCATTCTTTCACGCTAAACTAGGCTCTGCAGAGAAAAATGCTAATTTGATTATACACTTTTGTCGTAAAATGCATAAAATGCTAAGGCTAAAATTTAAAAAGACATTGATTTTTTTACAAGTTTTCATGAGAAAAAACAGAAAATCGCTAATTCCGCTAAACTAAGCATTATACAAAAAAATGTTTGAATTAAAAGTTGTAGTATTTTAAATTCTCTACAACTTTTATTATATACATTTTTATCTTAAAATACATATTAAAGCCGCAATCTTAAAAAAACAATTTTTTTATGTGAAAACAGCCTTTTCAAGAATTTCAGCAAACATGGTGCCTACCCTATCTTATAGAGCGTAAAAACTGTAGTAAATGATTTTTAAAAAAATCTTAGAAGTCGCTTTTGAGAAAATCGCAAAAAAGTAAAAAATGACACGAATAAACTACTACTTCTGGTTGACTGATTTTGATGAAAATGTTCGTGTCGGGTCCTCTAGTGGTATCTAACTTAAGTGTGTAGTTTCAAGTGTGTACGATGTTCCATTCTTGAAATATTTTGTTCACACACACACACACACACAGATCAATCGCTAAAAACATGTTTCTTGGGTTCAGGGGGTCTGAAAATGTGAAGATTCGGTGGAAACTCTATTTATTAAAATCGACATGAAAACAATACTTTCCTTACTATATTTTCAAATAGGCAAGAGAAAGTAATAAGTAAATATGGCTATTTCTACATATCTTGAATAAATATTTTTTAAATTTTAATCCGTAATGTGTATGTATGTTGGAATCTGTTCAATTAAGAACAATGAGTAACTAAATTTATATTTATTTTGTTATTGAAGTAATTATTTGTTTGTTGTGCCACTGCCACCCCTTTTAATAAATAATTTACTGTGTTGCCGGTCTTCAATACTTCTCCCGACCCTTGGCAACGTACCAACAGACCCTTCAGTGGGATACCGACAAAGGCCTTTGTCGTAAATAACCGCCCCCTAACACGGCGCTCTCAGTGACTATAAGCACACAGCACTGAGCCGCTCATCATTGCACTCTACGACTCCGACCAGGGAGGATCCATGAGAGAAAGAAAGGAAGATGTTTTGGACATGCAGTATCAAGCAACTCAGCAGGAATCACCGCAGCTTTCGCATTCATGCGCTGCCTTCACCAGTCCTTCTTAGAACCAATTAATTTAAGTTTTCACTGACCCTTTTCAGGGCCATCAACCAACTCTGTCCACCTCGGCAGACACACACACACACACACATACAAATGCTTTTTTCAGTGCCACCAAAAAGTAAAGGTTTAACCTAGTCACTTCATGTCGCCATCCAGTGACAGTTGTTTAGATCATAAAACTGGAAGGCTGGTTTGAACCTCTGGAGGCTTTACTAAGTAAAACAAGACTTGAGTGGGAAAAAAATGCTTACACATAAATGGCCCTTTTCAGGACCACCAAAGAGTAAAGGTTTAACCTAGCCACTTAATGTTTGACATTCGGTGACAGTTGTTTAAGTCTTAAGCTGGAAGGCTGGTTTAAACCTATAGAGGCTTTACTAAGTAAAACAAAACTGAGAGGAAAAGTATGCTTATCAGCATACCAGGCCCTCTAAAAAGCATTGACTTTTCACCCTGCAAATGACACCTTCACCTTACTTACTACAGGGTCGGGTTGAATAACGAAATTCATTACTCTCAAAAGGAGATAACTGATAAAGTCTTTCACACCTCTACCTTTCATGAGACAGCGTGTCTCATGGCTGGTGGCAATTTTTAAAAAAGCTTACCTTTGACTTATGGCAAAAACCATTAGTAATTTCTATATCTACTCTATAAGGGAAATCAAATGGCACTATTTTTGTTTCCCAATTAGGTAACTTAGCATTTGGTTTTGTACCACTAACAAACGAAACCACAACTTCAAACCCAATGATTTCTGCATCCACTCTTTAAGAGCAATTGAATGACATGATTTCGTTTCCAAATTCTGACTTTGATTTTTTGACTTCTGGTCAAAACCCGAACTAAAAATCCAATCCAGGCCCACTAATTTTTTGTTTAGATTTTGAATCCGAAAACTATTTGTTGCTATCTCTTGTAGTTTCTGACATCTTGGTGTGACGGACAAAGGGAAATGATAGATGTAATTTTTAAAAATTGTCAAACATCCACCTCTAGACCATTGGACTTGGATTGTCAACCCTAACTCTATTATGTGAGTTGTTTAGGTCATCAACCGAAAGGCTGGTTTGAACCTGTAGAGGTTTTACTAAGTAAAATGAGGAGTGAGGTAGTTTACAATTGCCTTCCTCACCGAGTGTAAAAGGCCGCTTATCAGCATGCCCGGCCCTCTGAAAAGCACACGTTTTCCACTCTGCAAAATACACCTTCACTTCATTCACCACAGGGTTTGGCTGTATAATGAAATTCATTACTTTCAGAAGAGATAACTCTGATTAGTGTCTTTTACACCTATGCCTCTTCTGTTTTAAAAAGATTCAGTCATTTAGTTGGCTGACCATGTGATAAGAAACAGAACTATTTATTTTAGCCCTATAACTAACAGATGGAGTGGACAGATAGGCCCACATGACAACCGGGATGTGCAACGTCACAGTTTTAGTGTACTGCCATGAATAAAAACATTTATCGCAACTCTATGTATCCTTCCATACACCGCTTTTCGTCGTCCTCCACGCTCTCTCTCTATCTATTTCCAAGAATTGAAAAGAGCAATACTTACACCAGACAACACACGCACGTGCACAAATATGTTGCACTCTTGCTTTTCTTTTGTTATACTTTTTGGCGGAATGTGTAAGTAGCGGGGCAGAGACTATCTTTTCAGGAACGCAAGAAACTGCAGTCATAACATACCTCTACTCCTTTCTTTCCCCTAGTTTGTAACGGTTATTCAGCCCGGTTGCTACACGGGTGTAGCTATAAATAATTTGACACTCCACCTGTCTGTTACAGGCAAAATTTTTTCTACTATAAGAAGTTAAATTTGTAACACCAAAACACTTACAATGAATGAGATCTTCAAATGCTTTAGTATTGTTGAAACCAGATTTTCTGTTCTGTTCTTTTAAAAGACGTTCTTTGAGACGAAATACAGCGGCATCATGAGGAAATAACTCCTCCCCGCGTTCACACCAATAGCGACCTTTCTCCACATCACAGTAGATGTCGTCATCGCTTAACAACTGGCAAACTATAAAAGAAAAAAAATATGAAAATGTATCGCACATAATTAGACATTAATTATGTTACTTAAAAATTATTGTATTTTTAAAAGAAACGAAGAAAATAGTTTATTTTAAATATTTGTTAAATGTAATCATTTAAAAAAATCTGGTGTGAAACACTCACACAACTTTCTCTTGCCAATGCAAATAATTAACAATAAACCTAACATTAGTATTAAAACATTAGAAATGAACAAAAAACTAACCTCAAAAAACATTAGTGAAATACGCAAAATTAAAATCGACCTCAGTTTAGCTTAAAAATACGGAAAATCGCTCATTCACGCTAAACTAGGCACTGTACAAAAAAATGCTTAAAATAAAAGTTGTAGATCTCTTAATTTCCTGTAAATTTTATTTTATACACTTTTGTCGTAAAATGCATTCTAAGGCCGAAATCTTAAAAAAATAGATTTTTCACACGTTTTCGTGAGAAAAAAAACAGAAAATTGCCAATTACCGCTAAACTAAGCGTTATACAAAAAAATGTTTGAAATAAAAGTTGTAGAATTTTACATTCTCTACAACTTTTATTATATAACGTTTTGCGCTAAAATGCATATTAAAGCCGCAATCTTAAAAAGAAAATGTTTTTACGTAAAAACAGCCTCACGCAGAATTTCAGCAAACATGGCGCCTACCCTATCTTGTAGAGAATAAAAAATTGAGTAAAATAGGCGATTTTAAAAAAAATCGTAGGACCAGTTTTTGAGAAAATCGCAAAAAAGTGAAAAATTATACGAATAAACTACTACTTCCGGTTGACCGATTTTGATGAAAATGTTCGTGTCGGGTCCGGTAGTGGTATGTAACTTAAGTTTCAAGTTCGTACGATGTTCCGTTCTTGAGATATTCTGTTCACACACAGACCAATCGCTAAAAACATGTTTTTTGGGTTCAGGGGGTCTGAAAACGTATAGATCCGGTGAAAACTCGATTTCGAAAAATCGACATGAAAACAATACTTTCCTTCCTATATATTCATATAGGCAAGAGAAAGTAAAAATAAAAGAAAACAATCAATTAAATACAGTAACCGTTAGCTCATAAATATATATAAATGGTACCGACATAATAATGATACATTTTTACTTTCTCTTGCCTATATGAATATATAGGAAGGAAAGTATTGTTTTCATGTCGATTTTTCGAAACCGAGTTTTCACCGGATCTATACGTTTTCAAACCCCCTGAACCCAAAAAACATGTTTTTAGCGATTGGTCTGTGTGTGTATACAAAATATCTCAAGAACGGAACATCGTACGAACTTGAAACTTAAGTTACATACCCTTACCGGACCCGACACGAACATTTTCATCAAAATCGGTCAACCGGAAGTAGTAGTTTATTCGTATATTTTTTCACTTTTTTGCGATTTTCTCAAAAACTGGTCCTATGATTTTTTTAAAAATCGCCTGGTTTACTTAATTTTTTATTCTCTACAAGATAGGGTAGGCGCCATGTTTGCTGAAATTCTCGGTAAGGCTTTTTTCACGTAAAAACATTGAATTTTCAAGATCGCGGCTTTATTATGCATTTTACCGCAAAAATGTATATAATAAAAGTTGTAGAGAATTAAAAACCCTACAACTTTTATTTCAACCATTTTTTTGTATAATGCTTAGTTTAGCGGTAATTAGCGATTTTCTGTTTTTTTCTCTTGAAAACGTGAAAAATTGATTTTTTAAAGATTTCGGCCTTAGTATGCATTTAGTTGGCCTTAGTTGGCATTTTACGACAAAAGTGTATATAATCAAATTTATAGAAAATTAAAAGCTCTACAACTTTTATTTCTAGCATTTTTCTCTACAGAGCCTAGTTTAGCGTGAAAGAGTGATTTTCTGTATTTTTAAGCCAAACTGAGGTCTATTTTCATTTTGCGTCTTTCATTAATGATTAAAATAAGGTTATATTTTTGAGGTTAGTTTTTTGTTTATTTCTAATGTTTTATTACTAATGTTAGGTTTATTGTTAATTATTTGCATTGGCAAGAGAAAGTTGTGTGAGTGTTTCACACCAGATTTTTATGTATGTTCGTGTTGGCAAAATTTAGTAAATGTTTGTTAGTTGTCTCAATAGCCCATTAAATGTAAAATTAATGTGTCTTTGTTTAAGTAAGCAATCCCTACACTGTATACTAACTTGTATTGTGTGCAATAATTGCTTACACCTGTCTTTTGGAAATTTTAACGAAAAATGAAACCTTGGAAAATTAAAGGAAGGGTTCTCATTGGTTTGACGTCATAAATAAGGAGGGGGGGGTTATACCAAGTTTTTAAATAGAGGGCAATTTTAATTTTTCAATGGAGTTTGGCGTAATTTCAATAAAGTATGTCGTGATTTCAGAGATGTATGGCATGATTTCAGTAGAGTATGACAGTATTTTCCATTATTATTTCAGTTATATTCGATATAAAGTTAATTAACACTTTCAGGGCGGCACCCGTATACGATACGGGTGCGCCATTTTGATCGGCTGGACGGCACCCGTATATGATACGGGCGCCTATTTCACTTGGTTTTATATCCATTAGCTCGTATCGTATATGATTGCTGTCTATGCTGTTATTTAATTTAGTTCATTTTGAATCTAATAAGAGTACCTACACTAATAGTCCTAATGTTATCAGATTATTGAATATATCAACTTTTTCAGCATCAATGTTATCGAGTGTGAGCAAGCGATCTGCCAGTACTTCTGCGTGTTGTTGTTAGTTATTAGTTTGTTATTATAATACTTAAGTTTTTTTTAAATTTTACTTAAGAAATAAAAAAGTAAATTGGTTATTAGAAATAATTAATTAGTTTGTAAGAATTTAACTCATATAATTAATTTTATTATTCTCATACATTACCATTATACGGCGAAAAAATTTTTAAATTCAAGAAAACATACCTCTCTCTTCAGTCAAACATCTTTATCATTATAATTTAAGTAATCCTAATCTTAATAAATAAAAAGTAATCAACTAATTATGATCTTTAATTTAATCTTTACCATTTAAATTTATGACTAATGGTTGATTTGTTACAATTTTTTTAAAATCACTGAAAAATGGCAGTCCACGGGCAAAACTACAAAAAAAGTCAGTTTTTACTGTTCAAAGGCGCGACCATTTTAATATTTTATATTTTAAGCTGCAGGAACTTGAGTGTTGCTTATCAGGTTTTTATAAAGAAATAATATAAAATTTAAATTGTTAATATTTTGTATTCATCAATTGTTTAAGTATAATTAAATTATTTAAATATTATCATAAAATTAATATTAGTTATTTTTATTTTGTTCTGCATTGAATGAATGTTTCCATTCCTCTTAATTATTTGTCGAATACCACATTTCTGGAATAATACTTGATATTAATTTTTTTTTATTGTAAGTTACCATACAAATTTATAATGGTACAGAAACTGTAGCAGTCTTATTAATTAAAGAGTATTATATTATTAATTTTAATAAAACATTTTTGAATGATAATTTTTGAATATAGAATTTGCTGCTACTTAATTTCGAAAGGTACGTTCATCCAACGAAAACCTGTGTCTGTGGATAAAAAGATCTCTTAACACAGACATAAAACAAAATACACTATGAAAAAAACAATTTATTTTAAATAATTACCGTGTAATTATTTATTTAATTTATAAAAAGTTCTGGAGACTGATGATATTACAAAATGTAAATATAAATCGATGGATCTTACTGGTAGAGGGGAGGTTCAAATCTGTGACAGCTTTGAAATGTTCAGTAATATGTTGACAAGCTGCAGCAGTTGAACTGACAGTATTTTCAATATAAAAATTACCTTCACAATACAAGGTCAATTTGAGCAGTCGAAAGCAAAAGCTGCAGTCGATTTGCAGTTAAGTTTCGCCCTGTTGCTGACTGCAACAGAGCTGTTGGTTAGCAATACACAGACCATTCGACAGCTCATGCCCAGTGCAGCTTTAGCAGCAAACAATCCATGGTTGCCCTTTGATTTACACGCTTATTTCACTTTAAAAAATTTCTACTGTTGCAAATTTTGATGTAGTTATTCATTTGTGAAGTAAAGAACTACCAGTGCATTTGGAATTGTAAACGTGAGTTTAACTAAGAATTTGGGTGTCATGATGTGGTTGAATTGACCCGACTTTAATATGCATTTTAGTGCGAAAATGTATTTAATAAAAATTTTAGACAATTTAAAAACCTACAACTTTTACTTTAAACATTTCTTTGTATAATGCTTAGTTACGCAGTAATTAGTGATTTTATGTATTTTTATTTTCATGAAAATCTGTAAAAAGTTGATTTTTTAAGATTTTGGCTGTAGTATCCATTTTACCACAAAAAACGCACATGATCAAATTTATAGGAAATTTAAAGATCTACAATTTTTATTTTAAGCATTTTTCTGTACAGAGCCTAGTTTAGCATGATTGATTTTCCGTGTTATTAAGCCAAACTAAGGTTGGTTTTCATTTTGCATCATTCACTAATGATTAGAATTAGGTTCGTTCATTTCTAATAATAGATCATATTGTTCATTATTTGCATTGGCAAGAGAAAGTTGTGTGAGTGTTTCACAGAGATTTTAACTCAAAAATAAGTTATTTTTTTCAGAATACACTTATCTATTATTTTATATTATTTCAAAATTAATACATTAAACGAAAAGTTGTAAATAATATCAGTAAATACTTCAAACTCAACACTTAAATTAGGCTATTTAAAACCAAACACTTCAGAAATTCGACACCCTCAAAGTTAAGATTAAGTCAAATAAAAGACTTCACAGATAGGTACTTATCTAAAAATAAGTTTATACAAAAGGTCAACTTACTTTTCAATACGATATCAGGTTGGTTATTTTCAAGTTCCAGTGATCGTTTGTACTCGCTAACAGCTTTCTCTTTTTGGCCAAGCCCTTGAAGAATCTGGCCGAAAAGTTTATGGGCCATTGGAGAATCTTCTTTGGATGACAAATACATACATATATATCGCTTGGCTGAATCATAGTCACCGACTTTAAAATACTGAGTTGCAATGTGGTAACAACGTAAATTCCGCTGAAAAATTATAAAGATAAATTGAAATATTATGATAAATTAAGATAAAATTGTAAGATTATGTTATTCCATTTTATTTGATTACATGTATATAAAGTTTAATCCCTTGTCACTTGCGAAATATCTCTTTTTAACTGTTGAAATATTAAAAACCTGTAGAGAATATAACACACATTGTTGTGCCAGTTTTTATTCAACACAATACTCTTAGGATTCATTATGTAACTATAATGCTGTATTGAATGTATTAATGTTAAATAACATAAACAAAAACTCAATCAGAAAATTTACAAAAGCTAACAGCATACCCTTGCTTAACAGGTTGACTCCCAAGGCAATTTTTGCAATTTTGCTTAAAAATACCTATTTTATGGTTCCGTTGCTTTTTTAATTAATTCTCTTTTCAGTCTAGAGTATTGCAAGGCTAGAATTTTATTGGCGCTGCGTTTTAGGTGAGAGACTGATCAGGCACGAGTAAAATAATCAAATTTACCGTGAAAGACTGATGTGTGTCTTACTGAAATTTTACCTGTATTTTTATAAAATATATGTATTTTATAAATAATTTACTTTGGGTTTCTATTCAATAAAACTAAATAAATATCGATGGTTCGTCTATCAAGCAGTTGTTGTTTGGCGAGTGGTAAACTTGAGTACAAGATGTCTACATGGAGGCACCGACCAGAGTCAACTTATACACTGCAAAAAATATTGTAATATGAAAACAAAAAAAATTAAAAGATAAAATGATTTTTCATTTTATAATATTATTAAAACATGATTAATAATCCAATAATAAACTATAATAATATTCAATATTATGTAATAGTAATAATAATTGGTCACTTTCACTCATTTTTGACTCGATTGGATCAAGCAAATCACGAACCATGACTGGGGAAACGTTTTTTTAACTCATTTCTAACAGCTCAGTATATGATTCAATGCAAATGAGCATCCAATCCACCTCACGATTCTATTAAAAACATTATTAAGTACGTGAGATTTTTTTTTTTTTTTTTTTTTTTTTTTTTTTTTTTTTTTAACGTCCGACTGTTCTGCAATTACTGCTAATGCAGACGGTGAAGGATGAAATATTTTGTAACGTATGAAAAAATGCCGTGCCTGAATGGGATTCGAACCCAAGACCGCATGATGAGAGGCGAGCACGTTACCAACTGCGCCAATGCGGCCGGCTAAGTACGTGAGAGACAGATCAGTCTCCCAAAAGTAAATTTTACAGATCTGGTGAGAGATGTAAAAGTGTCTCATAGGAGTCAACCTGTTAAATACAGTATGACATATCTTCCATCAATGTCAGAGATAAAATTTATTTTAAGAGATGCAATTTTTATTTATACATGTTTCATTTAAAAATTGAATTCCTCAAATGGATTATACGCACGGTCCATGGCAAGGTATTTGTTTTTTTTATTAATTGCGCCAAAGTTTCAGTACATGATAGATGAAATTTATAGTTTTAAATACATATTTAAACAAGACACAACAAAGACAAACTATAATTATAGACATGCACATGAAATGTCGATTTTTAGGGCTATTCACGTTCTTTATCGTTGTCATAAACAGTAGTTATTCAACTTAAAAAGATTTTTTCATAGAATCTTTGTATGGCCTCTTCCACTAGAAAGTAACGGTTAAGCTTCTAAACAACATCCACTTTCATTGTTTAATTACCAGGAAACACTTAATATCCTTAAGGATAAGCCTTTTCTTAGTGTTATATTACTTAAGAAAAGCCAGACTTACGTGATTTTTGTAGTGATGGTGTGTTAACATTCAGTTAGTTCTAAAATGCACTAAAGTAAAAATGTAAAATTTTGACTTATGGGCTTTCTGAAATGACTAATTCAATTTTAAACTAAAGTTTGGAAAGGAGTAGTTATACAACTTAAAAAAATTTCCGCAAAGAATCTTTGTATGGCTTCTTCCACTAGAAAGTAACGGGTAAGCTTCTAAACAACATCCACTTTCATTGTTTAATTACCAGGAAACACTTAATATCCTTAAGGATAAGCCTTTTCTCAGTGCCATATTACTAAAGAAAAGCCGGACTTATTTGATTTTTGCAGGGATGGTGTGTTAACGTTCAGTTAGTTCTAAAATGCACTAAAGTAAAAATGTAAAATTTTGACTTATAGGCTTTCTGAAATGACTAATTCAATTTTAAACTAAAGTTTGGAAAGGAGTAGTTATACAACTTAAAAAATTTTTCGCAAAGAATCTTTGTATGGCTTCTTCCACTAGAAAGTAACGGTTAAGCTTCTAAACAACATCCACTTTCATTGTTTAATTACCAGGAAATACTTAATATCCTTAAGGATAAGCCTTTTCTCAGTGCCATATTACTAAAGAAAAGCCAGACTTATGTGATTTTTGCAGGGATGGTGTGTTTACATTCAGTTAGTTCTAAAATGCACTAAAGTAAAAATGTAAAATTTTGACTTATAGGCTTTCTGAAATGACTAATTCAATTTTAAACTTTAGTGTGTAAATTATTTATTTTTGCCCAGATCCCAAAAGCGGACCTTATAGATAAATGTTGCAATACTTTACAGGGGGTGTGGGGAATGTGTTGAATGCACGTGTGTGAACCTGCACTTAATCTCTGCCAGTATTCTAAATCATTTTCACAACATTCAATTCATTATAACAACACATAAATTAAAATTAATTATAATTTAATCCAGAACCAACTAGGCTAACATCTTTAAAGGAGATAATTCTAAACTGTTTTAGACATCAAATGGAAATGAACCTTAAGGAATGTTCACAAACAACCAACATGAAACAGTTAAGGTTAGATTTACAATAGTAACGGGTGTTTTATTAAGGACGGAACCCTGATTAGGGAAGAAGATATAAGTAATACATGGTAAATTTTCTGTCTTTCGGTAAGAAATAATTTTAATCGATAAAACTCGTAAAAATTAAAATGTTTAAAAACTTTAAGATGCATCCAAAAAAATATTTAAAAAAACCCAGCTCACTGATTTAACCCACGGTTTCATAACTTTGCAGTGAAAGGGTTAAGGACGCAACCCTGATTATAAGAAGATAGAAGTAATACATCGGTAAATTTTTTATCCCCCAATCGATATGTGGACAACAGTGTACTCAAGGCCAACTACCTAAGACAGTTAAAATGTTCCAGTCAAGCATTAGTGTGGTGACAGCAGTCATTTCGTTATATTGTGTCAGCAATGGTTTTTTCCAAGGAAGAACGCGTGTTTATTGTAGACTTACATAGTGAGTAAATCTTACAAATGTGTGCAAGATAAGTTTCAGAAGAAATTTCCCCATTCTGCTGAGAAATGTGTGCTGATAAGTTTCAACTGAAACTTATCTTGCACACATTTGTAAGATTTACTCACTATGTAAGAATCTACAATAAACATGCATTCTTCCTTGGAAAAAACCATTGCTGACACAATATAACGAAACGACTGCTGTCACCACACTAATGCTTGACTGGAACATTTTTACTGTCGTAGATAATTGGCCTTGAGTACACTGTTGCCAACATACCGATAGGGGGACAGAGAATTTACCGATATACGAGGCGTGTTTTTTAAGTAAGTACCGTTTTGGAATTAAAAAAAGACGTGCAAAGATATCGCAATAATTTTATTTTTACATGAAAGCCTGTACCTTAATCTACTTTTCTACATAATTTCCGTGAATATTGAGGCACTTGTCATAATGTGGCACCAGTTTTTGAATACCCTCCTGATAAAATTCTGCCGCCTGATTTGTTAACCACTGCATCACAAATGTTTTGACTTCGTTATAGTCTTGAAGACGCCGACCGCCCAGGTGTTTCTTCAAGTGCAGGAACAAATGGTAGTCGCTGGGCGCCAAATCAGGGCTGTATGGAGGATGATCTAGAGTTTCCCATTTAAATGATTTGATGAGATCTTTGGTCTGATTAGCCACATGTGGACGGGCATTGTCATGCAGCAAAACGATACCCTTACTCAACTTGCCACGTCTTTTGTTCTGGATTGCATGACGCAGATTTTTCAATGTCTCACAATAAGACGCTGCATTGATTGTCTCATTACGAGGCAGAAACTCCACTAGCAATACTCCTTTTCTGTCCCAAAAAACTGTGCACATGATTTTCCGGGCAGAAATTGTTTGCTTAAACTTCACTCTTTTGGGTGATGATGAATGTCGCCATTCCATGGATTGTTGTTTCGATTCTGGTGCGACGTAGGCCACCCATGTTTCATCACCAGTAACAATTTGGTCTAAAAAATCTTCACCTTCATTGTGGTACCGCTCAAGGAAAGTCAATGCCGCTCAACATTTGTGATGCAGTGGTTAACAAATCAGGCGGCAGAATTTTATCAGGAGGGTATTCAAAAACTGGTGCCACGTTATGACAAGTGCCTCAATATTCACGGAAATTATGTAGAAAAGTAGATTAAGGTACAGGCTTTCATGTAAAAATAAAATTATTGCGATATCTTTGCACGCCTTTTTTTAATTCCAAAACGGTACTAACTTAAAAAACACGCCTCGTATTACTTCTATCTTCTTATAATCAGGGTTGCGTCCTTAACCCTTTCACTGCAAAGTTGTAAAACCATGGGTTAAACCATTGAGCCGGGTTTTTTTAAATATGTTTTTGGATGCATCTTAAGTATTTAAAACATTTTAATTTTTACTAGTTTTATCGATTAAAATTATTTCTTTGTTGTAGATTTATTAAAATTTATATTAGATTTATTCCAATACTTGTATCACTAAAATCATGAACATGAATAAATTTTTTGGAAGCCTACTGGTAGCTTTCTGAAATAGGTCTAACCTTTTTACGTCATTTAGGTGGAGGTTTAATTACACTAGATTGTTCTTCCATGTCACAATCACTATCAATATCGGCTAAATCACAATCGGAGAGGAATAAAAAAAAATCAATATCATTATCAACGCCATTTTGTGTTTACAAACAAAACAGGCCATGCAGAAATGAAAATATCTCTTTACTACGTACTTGATTTCATCGACAAAGAAAGGAAAAAGTCAACAGTAAATGCGTAAATACAGTTGGTAACACTTACTGGAGGCAATTCAAAGACTTTCAATGCCAATCGAGTTAAATCGTGTTTGGCAATACGATTTAAAACTTCGAAACGAGTTAACTCGTGTTAGGCGTGTAAGCCCATTACGTGTATACTCGTATTTGGCACTATAAGGGTTGATAAAACACCCGTTACATATAAACACAAAATAAAAATCTATAATTATATAATTTTAAGCCAGGTTGCTTGTAACAAAACAACAGTCCTGTCAAATGTGTTTCTTTCTCTAAGCTCAATGTGGAAATACAGTAATTATTAAGAACCTGGACACATCACCGATTTTCACAATATTTAATTTTATTTATACTGTTTCTAAGTATGGTTAATCTGAATCTGACATTAATTTTTCACCCAACCACTGTGATATTAATTATAAGCCCTTTTTATCATCGACCCACTGAAAATACTAACATTTATGTAAAATAGGCTAATATAACACAGGTGAAAAAGTTATCTACTAAATAATTTCAAAACAAAACTGAATTTGTTTTATAATGTCGAAAATTTTGTAATTAATTTTAATTAATAATCCCATAGTCAACCAAATTTAATTTGTTTTTATTAACAGTGTTTAATTTATTACTAAATGAAGCCACATTCAAAGTATTTTTAACTGTAGGCTATCTTAATAATAATTTGTAAATCTTACCATAATTAATGTGCCATTAGTCTAACCTACATTTATTTTCATTTATAAATTATTTTAGATAATACATTATTACCTATTTTTTATTGTGCTAAAATATACCCAAGTACTTAGTAACAAAAGCTTATTATCAAATTGATACAAATAAGTCTTTTTACGACGTAGAAACATTTCCAGACCCGATTAATCACGCTAAGGTAAACTAAACCTGCACTTCCATCCCCCCTCAAAGAGTAGATTTCTGTATCAGAAAATGTTAACGACAAACGCCAACATGAAAGCCATTAAAGCAAGAAATCAAACACTAACCTTACTTTTGGTTGTGCAATCAAGGTTCAGGAACGAACTTGACAAAATTCAGTCTACAACTTACCAGTAAATCTAAACGTAATTTATGTTATTGGAAATAGTAAAATAAATAAAAACGGTAAACTGTATGAAAACTATAATCGAAAAGTAACCCTAAATAAATGAAAACGGTTGTATTATTTAAAAAGCCGACCGGTCAGAATGGCGGCAGATGAATAAAAGCACTTGACTTACCTCTTTCTCATTTTTAACTTTACGCATTATTTCATCGACATAACGGTCAACGTCTCTTTTAGACCGTTCACGCAAAACAGTGTTAAACATTATAGTTTCGCGTTTAGGTACATGAAAATACGAAATACATAGCTCACACCACACACAGAGAGCAGCGACAAAATGCTTTTCGACTGAAATGTGGTAACAGCGTTGCCAACGTACTAGTAGTATAATATCGTACATTTGTGTATTCTTTTCTTTACATAGTTGAAAATTACATATATTTAATACATTTATGTATTAATACTTAATTCATAATACAAAGCATTTATTTATCAAAGACGATACTACTTAATCTCCTTATTAGATATTTTGTTAAATTTTTTTCAAATTTTTGTTTTCAAATTTGGTTTACTTTGTAATGCAAAGCATGATATACAAATGGTTTCGTTTCTAAGTAAAACGTCTATTTTTCATTTTATGAATAAATAGATTACTTATAAAATGGATACATTAATTAAAATATGAAGCGTAACAGTTACTGGTAATCCACAGAGGGTAAAAACATGGCTTCCATAGATATACAGACTGCAAGGCTAGTTCCGTGACGTCACAAAACGCGCCGAACCGGTAGCCGAGTATGAAACTTATTACTGAATTACTATTGCCGTGTACCCGTCTCCTCGTGAGATAATGTAATTAAATTTATGTTTTATATCTGTTGTTATTAGTGTCTACGAGTCAAGAAAAAGTTCAGTAAAAAAATAAAAAATAATAAACAGTAAAAAAGTCAGTATTTTGAAAATAAAGAAACAAGATTTATTGATTTATTTTACAGTTTGTGATATTTTAATACTGTATTGTGTAAATTATAATAATTATAAGACTATTATGAAATGAAATGTAACAAACCTTAAAGCAGCTAGTTATTTGTACCTGGCTGTAAAAGCTAATTGCTGAGTTTTAAAACAAATTTTCTTTTGGATCATCCGAAATCTTTTGTTTTTTTTGTAATACAGTCCAACCCCGCTAATCCGAACTAATTGGGACCGAACCCCGTTCGGATCGGCAGAAAGTTCGGATTATCCGGGTTTTTCCAAGAAACATTTATAAAATGTACCTATTACATGTTATATTAGGCATAATGCTGGAAACATTAATAGACTACTGAACTAGTAACCAAATACTGATAAAGGTACAAAAAAAATTATATAAACTTCTCTAGCCATTTAAAACAGAAAAAAAATGTTTAAAACACTACCTACAGTAATTACAAACTACAGAACTGCCCCTCTGCCCGACGCAGCGATTGCAACATTCCAATAGTTTTTGTTCGTTTGCAAGCGTGAAGGTCATTGACAGTCGCCGGTGTGCCCTATTATGTTATCCAGAGTGGTTGTCGGCAGATAAAGATTAACTTATAACTGATGAGGAAATTGTTTCAATAATTAATCATGATTCAGACGAATATGTGGAAGATGAACCAGATGGAGCCCCGGCAATTTCACACACGGAAGCAGCAAAGGCGATGGAGAAATCACTGCAGTACATAGAGCAGCATCCTAACGCTACACCTGCAGACGTAATGTTTATGAGACGGTGGTTAAATACAGTGACGTCTGCTAGGTTCTCATCACTCCGCCAACAAAAGATAACTGACTTTGTGAAAAGTGATCAATAATGCGTTCATGAGTAAACTATCCATATGTAAAGTACTGAATTTATACTACTATTTTGTTTCCGTAAGTAAAATTTTTTTATTTTAATATGTTTTTTAATTTTTTTGGGGTCAAAACGGGTTGGGAGTAAGCGGGTTTTCGGATTAGCGGGGTTCCACTGTATATGTTCTTTACAAGTTAAGTACAATAATTGTTCTGAAGAATTCTGCAAAATTTCAAAATGTACTTATTTACAAAATAATCCATGTTTTTGCCACATGTTTTACAGCATTCTTAATTATCAATTTTTCTGAAGACAACCATTAATTTAAATAATGTTATTTTGTGATTTGCATTTTCAAAATATGTCCCCGATCTGTCACTAATTATTAAACTAAAAACCTTAAATCCAAGGACTAACATCTTGACAATAAAGTCGGACAGATATTTGAGGGGTCCTCTGTCAATTGCATTGAAGTAGCAATTTTCTTGTCGCAAACAAATGTCTGAAGACCCATTTTCAGTTGAAATTAGGTACTTGTGACATTCTTATATTTATCTGCCTATGAACACAAGTCCCAACGAGTCGTTTTCAGAAACCTTAATCTCACTTAATTCTAAATGTAGGTTTTCAAACTTGATAATTTTGTTCATCTGCGGGGAACAGTCGTCTTCACGATTTGAACTCATTTCTTCATGAACAAACAGTTCTTTGATTGGAATTTCAGCATATTTTGAAGAGTAAGATTTTTAACACTCAAAGTTTTTAATTTTCTTTTTGATTCTATAACTTGTTTAACAGAGATATTATAACAAGTTCCACTAATTTGGTTGTATTACCCAAATTTGGCCTCTACGTCATCTGTTTGAAATTTACAAGCAAAATTTTGCAACCAGGTACACAGCAAAATGTTGGTATTTTATTAAGACATGAAACATGAAAAAAATAAATCAATATGTAAATACTGTAGAAAATAGGACAGAAAAAACAAAAATAACAAACAAACATGCCGACACAAAATAGATGATGTAATTTACTACTAGAATAAACTAAAATACCTGTCAGCTTCTGTTCGGCGTGAGCTGTGACATGCATTACACGTGGAGGGGAGCATTACAGCCTGTACATCTAGTGTAGCCTTGGATGGAGGCACTACTTTTCAATACACCCTCATTTTTTTCCCTGTAGAATGGCTTGTAGTAACAAATATTGCAAGTCATTCTGCATGATATGTCCAAAATTATTTCGTTGTGGAATTTAAAAAAAAAATAGCACAAACAGAATTTACATGTTAACTGTACGAATATTACTGGACGTTTTTAAAACTACAGTAATATTGCATTAAACCGGACCCCATTGATTTGGAGTTTGCTTAATCCATACAGCCATTTGACAGAAGGTTACAAAAATTACGTTCTATATTAGGAAGGCTGAAGCAGACGAAACTAACAAGTCCAAGCTTAGTGAAGTCAAGGACTACTTAACCCTTTTTAGGTCTTTGGTAAATATACTTACCATTGGCAATAAGGTCGATTTTTTTTAAGAATAAGCTATGCAGTAGAACCCTATTGGAATTTTATGGTTTTATAGATGTTCTCTGGTAAGTAGGCTATCCATATTTTTAAATTAGTGCGCAGCGACCATTTGCTTCATGAGTTACACGAACGTGGTAAGGATTCATACTAGCATACACAACCGTGTTGATTTGTTGTTACTTTTGTATAGTGCTTAGAAAATTCGAGTATTTTACGAGAAAGCAAGCAGCATTCAGACTAATGTAAAGTTGAGAAAAGTTATTCTACAATTTTTTTTGTTATATAGTACTACAAGTTGTTTCAATAAGCATTCTTATCACTAAACATTATGTGATTCCTATTTCAATAAACGTTCCTTGGTAAGTATACTTACCAGGGCTTTACATAACAAAAAGAAATATTTTACTGTTCTGGCACTAGAAATACATTATTAAAGCCCTATAAAACAAAATTTAACATTTTACAACATATGTATATTTCCCCCCGTAGTACTACCCTATAAAGGGTTAAATTTTGTCATTAACACATTCCGTGCGGATGTGGTGTATCTACCACGTAAGGACTTTTGTGAGTGACGGGCATGGTAGGGATACCACGGCAGTCCTTTTTATAAACTCTCTGTCCTTATTAACCAATTCAATGTATCAAGGAACGACTTTCACACACTCTCAACTCAATATATTATTTTAACTATTACTACTGAACTACAATTCTAAAAAATCAGATCTACCAACCCTACTGACAAAAAACTTGAATAGTGTTTTTCAAACATCCAAATGGTAGTCCTACCACATCCGTCAGTCACAAAAATCTCTGCGTGGTAGTCCTACTACATCCATAATTCGGTGAAGCCATTTTACGTCACATTTAATTCTGTAGTAATCGATATTTGTCACGTATATTGACACCACACTGAATGTGATAAACATGTTTTTTGGGTTCAGGGAGTCTGAAAACATGTAGATCCGGTGAAAAATCGACATGACAATAATACTTTCCTTATATATTGATATAGACAAGAGAAAGTAAAAATCCACCTGTTAGTGAATAATTTAGTTCACTTCTTTTCCACATTTGTTGTTTCCTATTACCGGCCGCATTGGCGTAGTTGGTAACGTGCTCGCCTCTCATCATGCGGTCTTGGGTTCAAATCTCATTCAGACATGGCATATTTTCATACGTTACAAAAAAAATCATTTCATCCTTCACTGTCTGCATTAGCAGTAATTGCAAAACAGTCGGACATTAAAAAAAAAAGTAATAATATCTACTGCTACATAGAAATGTAGGCTGGACGATAAGAGTGTTATTTTAATAACAGGTTATAGAATCCTATTAACAAGCAGGCTGTTATTTTCAGTAAACTGTAATCAAAAAATAGCTTTATTTCCCATCATTACTTCAAAAATTTACAAAGAAGGAACTGTAAACATTTGAAGCTCCTTACATAATGATCTAGATGAGGTTAAGTGGTTTACTTCCACCTCACACCTGATAGCTTAAATGAATATGTGGATCATTTATTCTAATGATTATTTATTCCGGGTTGGTCTAGAGGTAAAGTCGTTGCTGGGAGTCAGCTGTTCAACAGCTGATTTTTGGAGGCAAAGGTTCGTGGTTCAAATCCTAGTAAAGGTATAGATACTGAAGTCACGAGATTGCCTTTTGCGTATGGATTGGCTGTGAGGAAGGGAAATGAAAATACGACAGTACTACCAACCTCAACCGTGAGACACTACTCGTACATTTCACTACCATGCAGTTTCTACATACATTTTGTAAGCTGTGGTTTATTCCTAGAAAATGTTTTCTTCATAAACCTTACATGACGAGAAATGTTTGATTTACTGTAACTACCAACTAACTTATTCCATTAGAACAACAAAATTTTCTACGAATTCATCGTCTTCTTTACTATCGCTGTCACCGGCATCTTCACTATCAGTTTCTCTTGTATCACCTAACCGTTTTCTTTTTTTACCAAAAAAAGTTTTTTGTTAAAAAAACTGTTGAAGAATAGCTTCTTCACGTCTTTAATTTCCTTCTTTATTTTTCGAATTGTGGTAAGAGAAACATCACAGTAGTTAGCCTCTCGCTCATGGCTTTTGTTAAGAAGCAGGGGAAAAGTTTTATTGTTTAGCTTTAACTTCACAGCATTTCATTACACTGCATATTAGATTTCGTTCAGCACTGTGAATAGTCTGCCTACGTTTTCCAGAAACTAACATTTCTGTTTATGGTAACAAACAGTTATATTCGTACAGTTAACCTACAAAAGGTTATGCGATATATACTGTATATGCTCTGGGTATAGTATAAGTTGTTATTTTTGTTGCACTGAAATTAAAGCAGTCGCGCATGCGCACTGTTGGTTCTCTCCCTTTGCCCCTCATTGGAAACAAGGGAAAACTCGTGACTCAAGTAACTATAGTTACTTTTAAACGGATTTGAATACTAGACAGTGGTTACCAGTGTACTTTGATGGTTGAGGTTTCAAATAACCACACTCTCTCAGAAATGGTCGGCCTGGGTCTGTATAAAACTACATCTCATTTACACATCATACATATCATTCTCATCTCATTGGGTCATGGTGTTGCTTATTGTTCTAAATTGAACAGATTGCACTATACACAAATTAAGAATAACAAATAAATAAATAATTTATTCTAATGGACCTCGATTTGACTCCCAGCGTCTACAGTTCTTACATTTTCAGATAATTGAAATGAAATGTGATACACTAGTTACTTGAACACATAAATCATTAATAGCCTACAGATGAGATCCTTCATTTTTTGAAATATTGATAGATTTAATTTTTTTTCAGTGACAGAATTTGTTGGGCTGAGTAAAAATTCTTTTGGTTTTACCCAATCCTAACGAGAAGTAAATTTATCATTACTGAATGGAAGAGAAGATACTCTAGCTTGATGATTTATGGTCCACTGGAAGTACCAAATTAGCAGATATTTGTTTTGTTTTTAGGACCTCAAATGATCACTTTAGTCCATATTTTGGGCCAGTCCATTCTGTAATCAGTTATTCTTATTCCCAAAGCATGTAAGTTGTTTTATTCTTGCTTCTGTCATTTTTACCCATATCTGTTTGAGGCATTCCGACCGTTGGTGCCCGCCCTCATCTGAATATGCCCTGTTGGATTCCTATCTACTTTTAGGCTCAAATATTATCATATTATTTTTAATTAGCTTGTTGTATTTTCCAGATTTTGTAATCAGATCCTCCTTTGAAATTCTCAACTCTTCTGTATCATGTTGAACTTCCCTTATCCATTTCGGTTTTGTTGTCCTTTCCCAGCAAAAGTTAATGATTTGGTCAGCAAGTTTAAAGTTTTCTGCTCTAAGTATCTGCCCCAAGAATGCAATTCTTTTTTCCTGAAGAAATTTGTTACCGGTGTTATTATCTTAACTTATATACTTCTTCATTTAAGATTGTCCTCGACAGTCCTTCTACTATGTTCTTCTTGTTTATTCATTTTCTATCTTTCCTCATTTCTATCTTTTTGATCTTCATACTTCACCAAATTTATATAGTCTGAAGAGTCTCGCTGGTGTAATTGTACTTCTGGGAGAATTACTGTTCAGTAGTATAGTGTTTGATTTTAGTTTTTGTCGATCGGCATTTTTTGTTGTACCGGGTGAGCATAAAGTCTTGCCCAGATTATAAAAATTTATTGCAGAATAACTGTTTGACATAATAATTTAAATTTGATGCTGTTACATAGGTTAGTGTTAATAGTTTTTTTTAAGATTACTTACATTAGTAAACTTCAACGTGTGCCCCCTTGGTAGCTCGGAGAATGTCGAAGCGGTATTCCAGATCCCGCCAGGTGTTTTGTAACATGTGTTCTGTCACAGTACCCACAGCAGCTTGTATCCTAGCCTTCAGTTCGTCAACGTCAGCAACTGGTGTGGCGAAGACTCTATCCTTGATATAGCCCCAGAAAAAAAATTCAAGGGGAGTAATGTCTGGAGAGCGGGGTGGCCAGGGTGTTGGACCATCCCTTCCAATCCACCGATCCGGAAATGTTTCATGCAGGAAATTACGCACTATCAAAGCCCAGTGGGGCGGTGCCCCATCTTGCTGGAAAATTATCCATGGTTGATATTCTTCTAACTGTGGTGCAATGAACTGTTGCAAAACATCTAAGTAAATGTTAGCGTTAATGGTGTTTTCCGTGAAGAAAAACGGCCCGAAAACCTTATTATGCATGAGGCCGCACCAAACATTCACATTTTTGCTGTCTCGCTGTAACTGTACAGTAGCATGTGGATTCTCTGATCCCCATATACGGACATTATGCCTATTTACCATTCCACTGACATGAAAGGTGGATTCATCGGTAAAGCATATGCGATTTAAGTAATCGTTAGCGCCGTCAATCCTGTTGAGAATCTCAGTTGAGAATTCTGCACGTCTCAGCAAATCATTCGGTTGCAAGGCCTGAACGATTTGCACTTTATAAGCATGCAACCTAAGCCTTTTATGAAGAATTTTCACCACACTTGCTTGCGGTATTTGAAGTTCACGTGATGCTTGACGAGTTGATTTAGACGGACTCCGTTGAAACGATTCCCGAACAAGATCAACAGTTGCTTCACTCACACTAGGCCTGCCACTTCTAGGAAGATCTTCAACGCTGCCTGTTTCTTTAAACCTTTCATACCATCGCTTTATTGATTTAACATCAGGAGGGCTGCGTCCATAAAAAGCCCAAAAATTACGCTGAACACTGATGGGCGACTTCGTTTCGTGAAACCAAAGCACACATTGTGCTTTCTCCTGCTTCAACGCCATTTCGCCAGCAACTAACGTGAACTAACAGACCATGTCATTGTTGAGGAGCACTAGCGCCATCTATTGGTCACAAAATCTACTAACAATAACCTATGTAACAGTGCCAGATTTAAATTATTACCTCAAACGATTATTCTGTAATAAAATTTTATAATCAGGGTAAGACTTTATGCTCACCCGGTATATGTTTTGGGTAGTTATTAATGATTTTTAAAAATATTTCATGCAGTGTTTAGCAGTTTATTCGTGCAATTTTCTTAGAAACGACTCCTATGACTTTGTTTAAATCATCTAATATACTACATTTTTTGGGTATTACAACATAGGTTAAGCGCCATTTCTGCTGAAATTTGTGAGGTCCTATGCTCACGTGATAAAAAATTGTGTTTTTTAAAAATGATGGCTTTAAAGTTTTAATTTTATGGTGTATATAATCAAAGTTGTAGGATATTAAAAAACCTACAATTTTTATTTCAAGCATTTTTTTACACTCCCATAGTTCACCGGGAATTAGTGATTTTCTGCAGTTTGCTCTTTAAAATTGGTAAAAAAATGTTTGTTTTTAAAAAGTTGTGGCCTTACTATGCATTTTGCGACAAAAGAGTGATTAATCAAAGTTGCGTTGTTGTTTTTTCGGTCATCAGGCGAAAAACTGGTTTGAACCTCTAGAAGTTTTACTAAGTAAAACGAGGAGTGAGGTGGTTTACAATATTACCTAACTCAATGAGTGGAAAGTATGCTTATCAGCATGCCAAATCCTTTAAAAAGCATTTACTTTCCACCCTGCAAATGACACCTTCACTTCATTCACGATTGAGCACTTCCGGTTACAGTTGAATGTGGTCGTACTTTTTTGGGGTTAAAGCGAAGTATCTTATAAATATTTCTAATTCAATTCGTTTTGTGTTTTGTTGTGATTTTAGAACAATTGTGTAAGTTTTCTTTTATTGTTTTATTTAACGCTACAAAGAGCTTAATCTTTTTATTTTTAAAGTTTGCCGTAAATATAACCTATTTCGTTTCTCATGGAAACGGAAATCAGTGCTGATGTCTTGACGTCACACTTAACAGCTGTTGGGTCAAATAGCTTCCCGCTAAAGCCAAGGAATCCTAGATCTCGCGGACGAAATGAATCAGCTGTTCGCAGTGCCAGCTGGCAAGATGATATTTCACCGGCTGCGAAAAAGAAGAAATCTTCCAATTCTACATCTGATTCAATCGGTAATGTTAACAATACATCAACAACTGTTGAAAATAATTATTATTCTATTCCTGTAAATAATAGATTTAACGCAATTAGTGTCGATGATACTGATCAGGCCGTTCAAATAGTTCTAAAACCAGAACCTATTTTTGTTACTGGTGTACAATCTATTGCCAAATTAAAAATTATTTTACAAGAACTATTTCCTAATACTTCCGATGCTAAATATTTGATAACTACCTTAAAGTCTGGTCACACCGTCAAAATTATGCCAGTAGATATTGAAGCGTACAAAATCATCAGAGACAATTTTCTTACGAAGGGAATAAGTCACTATTCGTACAAGCTCCGGCATGAAAGAGCATATCGAGTTGTTTTACGAGGAATGCACTACTCCGAAAGCACTGATACAATCAAAAGTGAACTGAACGCGTTAGGTCATGAGGTTCGCTACGTTACAAATGTCCGCCATCGTATCACAAAAGAGCCGCTTCTGTTGTTTTTCATTGACTTGGAACCTAACCGTAATAATAAAGATGTTTTTCAGATTAAGTATCTTAATCACACAGTTGTACATTTTGAGGCTCCTTACAAGAAGCAAAATGTGGTTCAATGTAAACGCTGTCAAAGGTACGGTCATACAAAAAACTTTTGCAACAGACCCTTCCGTTGTGTTAAATGTTCCGGTGATCATAGTACAGAAACTTGTACAAAAACTGACCAGGTTGCTCCTCAATGCACAAACTGCGGCGGTAGTCATCCAACCAGTTACAAGGGCTTTTCTGTTTATCAGCAATACAAGAAACATATTTATGAACCTACTAAGACGACGTTGTCGGGTAATAAGAAGCACAATGTCAATTCTTCTTTACAATCTAGTGAACCTTTAAAACCTGAAATTCCACAAATAGATTCAACCAGAAAATCTTATGCACAGGCTACCAGTGGTAAATTTGCCAGTGATCTCAACAGGGATGTCCCCGATAATAACTTAATGGATGTTATGGAACAAATGTTCATAAGGTTTGAAAGAATGATCGAAAGAATGATGGATAAAGTCATTGACATTGTCATGAATAAATGCATGAATTAAAATGGTTTTAGACCTTCGAATCTGTATATGGAATGCCAACGGCTTGACAGGTAAACGTCAAGAACTAGAATTATTTTTAAACTTGCAGAAAATTGATATAATGTTGATTTCGGAAACACGGTTCACCATAAGCTCTTTTTTAAGATTCATGGATATACGATGTATTTCACAAATCATCCTTCTGGTAATGCCCATGGCGGAACTGCTGTATTAATTAGACATTCCCTTAGTCATTTCGAAATTAAAAAAACCAATTTAGATTTTTTACAGGCAACTTCAGTGGTTGTGGAAGATTGTAATACTGGTCCACTGACGGTATCTGCAGTGTACTGTCCTCCAAAACATAATATAACAGAAGATCAGTTTACGGGTTATTTTGACACACTCGGTCAGCGGTTTGTGTGTGGAGGTGATTGGAACGCAAAAAAATTATTTTCGGGTTCTAGGTTGACTACTCCGAAGGGTCGTCAACTCTTTAAGTCAATAATGAAAAATAATTTACAAGCCATTTCCGCAGGTGAGCCCACGGATTGGCCTACCGATCTAACCAAAATACCTGACCTTCTAGACTTTTTTATATTTAGAGGTATTTCCCAGTTGCATTTTCATATTGAATCTTGTTGTGACTTGTCGTCTGATCATTCACCGGTTGTCTTAACGATAAGTTCTCTTGTGTTGAACTGAGAACGGCCTCCTGTTCTACTGAATAAATTTTCGAATATTCAACATTTTAAACAAATTTTTCAGGGTGTTAATTTGAACGTCCCTCTGGAGACAGAGAATGATATAAATGAAGCAGTCCATAAATTTACGCAGTGTGTTCAAAATGCGGCCTGGGAATCGACACCAGCTTCAAAAGCGACGGAGTTTCACAATTCCAACTATACTATGTTCATCCGATATAAAATTACGGAGAAAAGGAGGTTACGAAGAAAATGGCAGAACAGCAGATATCCAATAGATAAGGCAAGATACAATAGAGTTTCTCAAGAATTGAAACGGATGATACAGCACTGGAAAAATGAATCGTTTCAACATTACGTTTTAAATTTGACGCTAACGAAAGATACAGAATTTTCTCTGTGGAAAGCTTCGAAAAAAATTAAACACCTCAGCAAAATATTTCACCGATTCGTAAAGCTGATGGTAGTTGGGCTAGGAGTGATCAAGAAAAAGCTGATTTATTTGGTGAGCACCTAGAAAAAGTCTTTCAACCGTATGCTTCAGTAGGTGAACCGAGAGAAGAAGAAGAAGTCTTAAATTTTTTGGAAGCTGCTCTACAAATGTCTCCACCGTTCAAAAAAGTTAGTGTTATTGAGGTTAAGTCTATTATTGGTGGTTTTTCTCCTTTCAAAGCCCCTGGACATGATCTGATTACAGGATATGTTCTTCAACAGCTGCCCAGGAATGCTTTGATCTTATTAACCAAAATATTAAATGGTATTATGCGTAGTGGTTATTTTCCTAACGTTTGGAAGATTTCTCAAATAGTTATGATTCATAAACCAGGAAAGGACCCATCTCATGTTCAGTCATACAGGCCAATAAGTCTCCTACCTGTGATGTCCAAATTATTTGAAAAAGTACTGCTAAAAAGATTGGAACCATACTTTCCCGATTTCATTCCTGACCATCAGTTTGGTTTCCGTGAGAATCACAGTACGATTGAACAAGTACATAGAGTTGTTAATTTAATTCATAATTCGTATGAAGAGAAAAAGTATTGTTCGGCCGCGTTTTTGGACATAAGTCAAGCCTTTGATAAGGTGTGGCACGTTGGTTTACTACTTAAAATTAAAACTCTTTTGCCGAATTCTGTCTACTTGTTATTGAAGTCGTATTTAGAACTTAGATGTTTTCAAGTAAAATTTCGAAACAAATATTCGCACCTACACGACATTAAATCAGGTGTACCACAAGGGAGTGTTCTCGGTCCGTTTTTATATCTATTGTTCACATCCGACTTACCTACAACACCAAAAACGACTATAGCGACCTTTGCCGACGACACGACCGTTCTCGCTATCCATGAAGACCCAATAATTGCGTCACAATTCTTGCAAGAATTTTTTACATCTTTTGAGAAATGGTTAATACAGTGGAGAACGAAAGTTAACGAAAACAAATCAACACACATCACATTTACACTACGGAAAAATGACTGCCCACCAGTAACGTTAAACAACATTGCACTACCACACAACACAACAGTAAAATACTTGGGACTAGGCTACATTTAGATCGTCGCCTTACATGGAAACATCACATAACAACTAAAAAGAAACAACTTGAGCTGACAGTGCGTAAACTACATTGGTTAATTGGTAAATACTCACCTTTGTCAAAAGAATCAAAAATTATTTTGCATAAATCCCTTTTAAAACCCATGTGGACATGTGGACTTCAGTTGTGGGGTACATCCAGCACTTCAAACATAAACATATTTGAACGTTTTCAGTCAAAATTCTTGCGTCGGGCCCTTCAAATTCCGTGGTAAATAAAAAACACTTATATCTATGCCGATCTTAATATTGACTCAGTGAAACAAACAATATCAAAATTCAGCCGTAAATATGAAGAAAGACTCAATCATCATTCAAACTTCTAGGCTCTGAATCTGCTAAATAACATTGATACCGGATTTTCAAGACTGAAAAGACATAGTGTTTTTGATTTAGGTTATAGGTTTTAAAGAACATTGTTACATTTATTATCATTTTTTCTAATCAATTTATTACTATTCTCAATTTCTTTAACATTTTAATGAAATTGTAATCGTGTTAACTAACATTTATCAAAATTGCTGATTGTTCTGTTTCATGTGAACAGATTGTAATGTTACCAAGGTCTGGCTGTATAACGAAACAGATCTTTTACACCTTTACTTCTTCTGTTGTTAAATGCTTCAGTCATATAATTGGCTGAATATGTAATAAGAAACATAACTAATATTTGTAATGCTGGAAACTAACAGATAGAATGCAAATAATTTAAGTTTTAGAAAATTATAAACCTACTAATTTTATTTCAAATATTTTTACTGTCTCTTGCCTATATGAATAAGGAAGGAAAGTATTGTTTTCATATCGATTTTTCAAAATCAAGTTTTCACCGGATCTACATGTTTTCAGACCCCTGAACACAAAAACATGTTTTTAGCGATTGTTCTGTGTGTGTGTGTGTGTGTGTGCTCGCGCGCGCGTGCGTGTGTGAACAGAATATCTCAAGAACGGAACATCGTACTAACTTGAAACTTGAAACTTAAGTTAGATACCACTACCGGACCCGATAAGAACATCAAAATCGGTCAACCGGAAGTAGTAGTTTATTCGTGTAATTTTTAACTTTTTTTCAAAAACGACTCCTACGATTTTTTTAAAAATCACCTCATGAACAAAATTTCGTAAAAAAACTTAACAAGATTGGGTAGGGGCCATGTCTGCTGAAATTCTCGGGGAGGTTGTTTTCTCGTAAAAAAATGTTTTTTTTAAGATTGCAACTTAAGTATGCATTTCAGCGCAAAAATGTATACAACAATAACTGTAGAGAATTTAAAATCCTACTACTTTTATTTCAAACATTTTTTTGTAAAACGCTTAATTTAGCGGTAATTAGCGATTTTCTGTTTTTTTCTCACGAAAACGTGGGAAAAATCGATTTTTTTAAAAGATTTCAGCTGTAATACCTATGCATTTTACGACATAAATGTATATAATCAAATTTATAAGAAATTAAAAGATCTACAACTTTTATGTAAAGCATTTTTCTCTACTGAGCCTAGTTTAGCGTGAAAGAGTGATTTTCCGTATTTTTAAGCCAAACTGAGGTTGATTTTCATTTTGCGTCTTTCACTTACGATTAAAATTAGGGTATGTTTATTGAGGTTAGTTTTTTATTTATTTCTAATGTTTTATTCCTAATGTAAGTATATATTGTTAATTATTTGCATTGGCAAGAGAAAGTTGTGGGTGTTCCACATCATATGTTTTTCTACAGAGCAATATTTAGCGTCAATTAATGATTTACTGTATTGTTAATATGAACAGAAGTTAATTTTCATCTTGCATCATTCATTCACAATTGATATTATGATTTTAATTTTACAAATTTATGTCACGTTTAATGTACGACTTTTTTTTGTAAAATTTTTGTTATATTAAAAATGTAGTTATATGCTGCCTCCATAGCATAGTGACTATCGTGCTAGCCCATAAACGTCCGGGTTCAATTCCCTGCTAGGGTTTAAAAATTTCAGCACATTAAAACCCACCGTTATAGTACTGAAACCAACAGTAGTCGCTAATGACCAAGCTGTTGATGTGACTTTAAAATAAACAAAAACATCTAGTGTGAAACACTCACACAACTTTCTCTTGCCAAGGCAAATAATGAACCATATAACCGAACACATTAGAAATCAAAAAATCTAACTTCAAAAAACATAACATAATTTTAATCATAAGTGAATGACACAAAATGAAACTCAGCCTAAAATGCATAATTAGGCCGCAATCTAAAAAAAAAAACATTTTTTTTTCTACGAGAGAACAGCTTTCCCAAGAATTTCAGCAGACATGGCGCCTACCCTCTCTTGTTGAGCATAAAAAATGTAGTAAATGAGGCGATTCTTAAAAAATCGTATGAGTCGTTTTTGAAAAAATTGTTTTGACCACGCGTTTACGTTTATATATTGGTAAATATCATTTCACTTCCACTACCGGTACGTAACACTAATTAGCCACGAAACGAAATGAAAACTACATTAAGGCCAAGACACTACCGTACCCATTCAACCACAAAACAGTACTAATTGACTGTTTACAGCAAAGGCGATGTAGCCAAAATAAACAGTAGGCCTAGTAGTAGGCTACCGCTCCAAGGATAATACTCATGTTATCGGTAAAAATCCTGTCTGCAGTGCTGAATGTAATGTAGGCATACTTTACGTGCTATAATAAAATTTACAGTTTAGTTTGCTTAAACAGTATTTTGGTACAGAAATACAATTTACAGTATTTATTATTTATTGTTTTCATTACAGTTATTTGTAGAAAAATTACATGTAAAATACTGAGTATTTTTTGACGTTTCGGATAACCCGGGTTTCGGTTAACCCGGACGTGCAGTTGGATTGCACGTTCCTCTGCACAAACGAAACTACCCAACCTATGCGTCAGTCGCATGCGAATACTGCATGCAGTAATCGCATGCGACGATCACACAAATGAAACCGCACCTTTACGATGTACGAGTATAAACCAAACTAGCTGCTATTTGTTCGTTCCTACGACTCTAGTACTAGCTTCTTGTAGACTAGTAAACTAGCGTCTATTGAATAGACCTATACATTAATGGATAAGACCCTTAAATTTTTCTCTATTATAAAATATATTTTCTACGTGAAAAAGTTTACCTAAAAGTATTACCAGATGAAAATAAAATTGTCTGCCGTAAATACGGTATGGGACAAAATAAGAAATATTGTTGTTGCGTGTAATAAGAAATCCTATTCATTTATTAATACGGATTTGAAAATTTCTAAAAAAACGACAATAAAAATTTTTTATTTAGGTTACTGAAGTGAGAAAAAATAACTTTTGTTTGGATGTTATTTTTAAAAGTTATATTCTACATTATTTATAGAAGTCAAAATGTAGATTGTAATGTAAAACTTATTTTTGTATTAGGTACCTACCTATGACTCAACACGCGAATGAATTTTAAATGAGTTATTTTAAAATAAAACATTTCAAATAAAAATCAATAGATTTTTGAATAAAGTATGATTGGAACCATTTTTATAAAAGTAACTTATTCGTTTAACATAAATTCTTTCCAGTTTCTCAAAATTGTGGAGAAATAATCACCTCTGATATTATTATAAAGAATAATAAAAAAAATACTACAAAGTTTTCGTAATTAGTTATTAAAACAGTACGATTTTTGGTCGGAAAACAGCTTTATTAATGGTAAGAAAACAAATTTCAGATATGATAATTTTTAGTAGTCAAATTATATAAACTGACAGTTTACAAGTCTACTTTTTCAGCACAGGATAATTAATGCTACCAATGGTCTCTGCAGGGTACTATTTTGGTGAACTGTTCTATGTTTTTTTTAGTAGTAGCTACAGTAGAACCTCTTGTCTTCAATCGCGGTTTCGGTTTCACGTGGATTACGAAGTTTGCAAATTTATTCCATGTTAACTCGAATGATTTTTACTTTCTCTTGCTTATAAATATATAGGAGAGAAAGTATTGTTTTCATGTCGATTTTAACAAATCCACTCTTCACCGGATCTACTCGTTTTCAGACCCCCTGAACACAAAAAACATGTTTTTAGCGATTGGTCTGGGTGTGTGTGTGTGTGTGTGTATGTGTGTGCGCGCGAACAAAATATCTCAAGAACAGAACATCGTATTAAAACTTGAAACTTAAGTTAGATACCACTAAGATCTCGACACGAACATTTTAATCAAAATCGGTCAATCGAAAATAATAGTTTATTCGTGTAATTTTTCACTTTTTTACAATTTTCTCAAAAATGGCTCGTACGATTTTTTTTAAAAATCGCCTCATTTAGTACATTTTTTATGCTCTACTAGATAGAGTAGGCCCCATGTCTGCTGAAATTCTTAGCGGTAATTTTAAAAATTGACATCTATCATTTTGTTTGTCCGTCCGTCCGTCACACACAGATTTTAGAAACTACAAACGGTAGGAACAAACGGTTTTCGGATTCGTAATCTACACAAAAAGTTAGTGGGCGTAAATTAAGTTTGATGTTCAGTTTTTGACCGGAAGTGGCTCAAAACCGGAATTCAAGAATTAAAAGTCTTAATTGGGAAACAAAAATAGTATCATTTGATTCCTCTTCAAGAGATTGGGTTCAAAGGTCCGTTTTTGACCGTGAGTGGCCCAAAACAGGAAGTTAAGAAATCAAAGTCAGATACTACAAGAGATAAGAACAAACGGTTTTCGGATTCGTAATCTACACAAACAGTTAGTGGGCCTGGAATGAGTTTGAAGTTCCGGTTTCGACCGGAAGCGGCCCAAAACCAGAAGGCCAGAAATCAAATTCGGTATTTGGAAACAAAAATAGTGTCATTCAATTCCTCAGTGTAGATACAGAAATCACTTCTGGTTTTTGCCACAAGTCAAAGGTAAGCCTTCATCGGGAATTTGCCCCCCTCCTAGCAAGACTGTTAACCAGTACTTTAATTTGGAAGTTTTAAGACGTTTGCGAGAGGATGTGCGGAGGAAACGCCCGGAACTTCGGCGATCAGGTGATTGGTTCTTTCATTCCGACAACGCCCTCGCACACACGGTCTTACGAGTGAACCGCTATTTGGCTTCTCGGGGGTGGTCTGTCGTTCCCCAACATAGGTATTCGCCAGACCTAGTCCCATACGACTTATTTCTATTCCCTAGAATAAATAAAAATTTAAAAGGAAAGTGTTTTAATGATGGGGAAAATAGCTTCGCAAAGGGCTTTGAACGATATCAAAGTTGAAGAGTTCTAGAGGTGCTTCAAACTGTAGCAAAAAAGACTTGCCAAGTGCATCACATCTAATGGAGAGTACTTTGAAGGTGACTGAATAAATTTTGTGAAAAAGTAATAAATAAATTTTTTGTAACAAAAATCCGGGTTTTTTTTGGTACTTTCGTATTTTGACATATCATTATTTTACATTATAATTTATTTCATAATTATTGTTATTGTTGTTGTTGTTCTTCTTCTTCTTCTCCTCCTTCTTCTTCTGCTCCTCCTCCTCCACCTCCTCCTCGTTCTTCTTCTTCTGTTATTTGTTATATAATTATTGTTACAGATGAAAAAAACTAATACATCATCTGATGTACCGAAAGAATTACGAAGACATTTGGAAATCCTAGGAGTTGATTTTAAAAATGAAAAAATAAGTATTAAATTAATATTGATATTAATTTTGGTTATATTTTTAATAATTTTCTGTACAATCCAATTGATATCCGTTTGGGAAAATACAGAGAAAAGAAGTTTAGCTATGGAAGATCTGAGCGTAATGTATTGTGTTCTACTTATGGTATCCGAATATACTTTTGTCCCAAAAAATGTAAATAATTTATTAAATATTATTGAAGAACCTTTCTTTGCAACAAAATTACAAAGTAATTCGACTAATGTATCAAAAAAATTACTTCAAATTATACAACAGAATAATGTATTCAACAGCGAAATTCAAAATAAAGTGAAAATTGCATTTAATGTAATTATAATAAATATTGCAGTGTTGCCAATCTTTCTATCACTTTACTACATAATTCGTAATAATTTTAAAAATATAAAAATAGAAAATTTATACTTACCTCTTGAATTTTATTATTTTGAAAATTTTAAATCTATAACAGTGTACATAATTGTTTATATACTACAGTTGATATTCTATCTGTATTTAAGTTATTTTTGCATCTGTATGTCATTATCGAATTTATTATCGATTAATAAATTGAAGTCAGAAATGAATATCTTTGTACTGGTATTGAATGATACACCGGTCGATAATACTAACCGAAATGGATCCATCAGTAATCGGAAATTAATTAGTTGCTGCACGAATATTGTTAAATATCATCAGTCTATCATTAGGTAGGTAATTTATACGAGGTGTGGCTAATAAATAACGAGACTGACGTTGTAAAAAATTTAATTTTAATTTTATACATAACGCTCCATGTGAATTTTCCATTATTGAAAACAGTGCTGGAAGTCATCTTCTGTCAGCTCCTTCAGAACACATGCCGATTTCTCTTTTACAGGTTCCACAGACTCAAATCTTGACCCTTTTAATGCAGATTTCACCTTAGCGAACGGGTAGAAGTCACATGGTGCAAGATCTGGTGAATAAGATGGATGTTTTAACTCTGAGATGCTGTACTTGGCTAGGAATCTCTTGACAGATAACACGGAATAAGCTGGCGCTTTGTCTTGGTGAAGAACCCATGATTTGTCCTTCCACATTTCGGAGCGTTTTTCCTTACTCTTTGACGTAGTTTAGAAAGTACCTCAACGTAGTAATATTGATTAATTGTTTGACCTTCAGGAACCCAATGAAGGTACGCAATCCCATGGATATTAAAAACAAAAATAATCATCATTGCTTAAATTTTGACTTGCTCATTCGAGCTTTTTTGGCTCTCGGTGAAGTTCGGCTCTTCCAGTGCATGGATTGGCGCTTCGTTTCCGGACCATAAGTAAAAAACCACGTTTCATCACATTTTATTATCTTCCACGGGTTCCCTAAGGTGAAATGTGCATTAAAAGGGACAAGATTTGAGTCTGTGGAAGCTGTAAAAGAGAAAGCGGCACGTGTCCTGAAGGAGCTGACAGAAGATGACTTCCACACTGTTACCAACAATGGAAAATTCGCATGGAGCGTTGTAGGGATAGAGAAGAAGTGTATATTGAAGGTGACAATTAGTAATTATGTATAAAATAAAAATAAATTTTTTTACGTCAGTCTCGTTATATAATAGCCACATCAAAGTTTTATAACTTAAATTTTATTTTATAATCATAAAATATAATTTTGTCTGTAACAGGCAGGTGAAGAAGTGTTAAATCGTTTTCACTCAATCTGCTATTTCTAGGGGTACAAAATATAGTTCTGTTTCTTGTCACATGGTCAGCCAATTGTATGACTGAAGCATTTAAGACCAGAAGTGGTAGAGGTGTAAAAGAGTAGTCATAGTTATCGTTTTTAAGAGTAACGAATTTCATTTTACAACCAGACCGAGTGGTGAATGAAGTGAAGGTATCATTTGCAGGGTAAAATGTAGATGTTTTTAGAGAGCCTGGCATGCTGATACGCATACTTTTTTTCTCAGTGAGGAACGCAATAATTGCCTTTACTCAGTGAGGTACGAAGCATTTACTCGGTGAGGAAGGCAATAATTGCCTTCCTACTTCCGGTTGGCCGATATTGATGAAAATATTCGTATTGGGTCCGGTAGTGGTGTCTAACTTAAGTTTTAAGTTTCAAGTCGCACGAGTTTCCGTTCTTGAGATATTCTTTTCACACACAGACCAATCGCTAAAAACATGTTTTTTGGGTTCGGCGATCTGCAAACGTGTAGATCCGGTGAAAACTTGATTTCTTAAAATCGACATGAAAACAATACTTTCCATCCTATATATTCATATAGGCGAGAGAAAGTAAAAATCTTTTTATACCGAGAGAGCACAGCCAGCAAGAAATTCAGCAGACACGCCACTTACTCTACCTAGTAGAGAAAAAAAGAGTAGTCTAGTAAATGAAGTGGTTTTAAACAAAATTGTAGGAATCGTTTTTGATAAAATCGGAAGAAAGCGAAAAATTTCACAAATAAACTATTACTTCTGGTAGACTGATTTTGATGAAAATGTTCACGTTTCTTGTGGTGTCTAACTACAGTTTCAAGTTTCAACTTTGTACAATATTATTTTATTGAGATACTATTTTGTTCAAACACACAAACACACAAACACACACACACACACACACACACACACACACACACACACACACACACACCAATCGGTAAAATCATGTTTTTTTTTGGATTCAGAGGCCCTGAAAACGTGTATATCCGGTTAAACTTCGATTTCGAAAAATACTTATGAAAACAACAATTTTCGTCTGTATATATTCATTTTTTTTAGTTTAACGTCCGACTGTTCTGCAATTACTGCTAATGCAGACGGTGAAGATTGAAACGATTTTTGTAACGTATGAAAATATGCCGTGCCTGAATGGGATTCGAACCCAAGACCGCATGATGAGAGGCGAGAACGTTACCAACTACGCCAATGCGGCCAGCATTGGCGTATATTCATAAAGGGGAAGAGAAAGTAAAAAGCGTGGGCTAATTAATTACTGTTACAAGAATGATATTATTCATTTGGATTAAATATTATTTTCTTTTTGTTTAGAAATTTCAGAAAGCTAAACGAATCAGTTCAAAATATATCGACTATATACAATCAAGGGTTATGCATGTTAACTTGCTTATACTTGTATTCAATCGTTGAGGTAAGTTGAACAATATTTTTCCTCCCTTATTATAAAAATTAAAAAAAATATAATAGTGGTAGTTTATTGATTTTTATAAAGTTAATGATTTAATCAACCGAGAAACAGTACTGAATATTTTAGAAGAATTTGGAGTGGACATCAAAACAACGGCATCATTAAAGAAACATTTACGCATGCACGATCTAAAGTAAAACATTTAGGAAAAATCTCTGAAGAGTTTGAAATTAAAACTTGCGTTACGCAGGGTGATGGACTGTCACCGGTTTATTTTAACTGTGTGCTGGAGAAAGTTATTCAGAAATAGAAAATGGAATTTGCCAATAAAGGATTGTTAAACCAAGTACACATTGGAGGATCAAAGATCGGCTTTAATATAATTTTTCTTGCTGTTACAGACGACTTAGCAATCGTTTCTAGGACACATAAACAGCCATGAATAAATCAACAAGTTAAAAGAATAAACAGAAAAAGTAGGACTACAGATTTCCTTCGAGAAAACTAAATACAGAACGAATATAAAAACAACCCCGTGTCACTTAAAGACAGAATAAGGAAAAATTGGAAAAGTTAATAGCTTCCGAGGTAGCCTACCTCGGAGAGATAATACAACTAAAGACGAGCGAAAGGAAGCGAACAAGAAAAATGACCGGTGCTCTCTGAGAAACTCACCCTTTGTATGAAAAGAAAGCACTCTCAAGACAAGCCAAAATTAGACATTATAATACTGTGATAAAATCTGTCTGAAGGTGAGTGAGTGCCTTCGAATGACCAGGAAGGCTGGTCTAAGAGAAGCAAAGAAATTTGAGAGAAACATCCTCTGCAAGTTAATGGCTACGAACTGTTAAAATTTTGATTTATATGTAGTTTTTGAACAGATTGCAACGTACACACATTAGGAATGAAAAAAACATATGTAGTTTAAATTAATTTAATGATAGAAATTTTATTTAATCATTTTATACTTGAAAGGTTTTATACCGAGTGATCAAAACTATACGGCAATCTCTCGGTAGCTCATTCTATAGCTAAAAATATTGGTGTGAAACACTCACACGACTTTCTTTTGCCAGCGCAAAAAATGAACAATATAACCTAATATTAGCAATAAAACATTAGAAATAAACAAAAAACATAACCTAATTTTAATCATGAGTGAAGACGCAAAATGAAAGATAACCTCAGTGTGCCTTAAAATTACAGAAAATCACTCTTTCACGCTAAACCAGGCTCACGCTAAACCAGGGTAGAGAAAAACGCTCTAAAAAAACACTTTTGTCGTAAAATGCATACTAAGGCCGCATTCTTTAAAAAAATCGATTTTTCACACGTTTTCGTGAGAAAAAAACAAAAAATCGCTAATTACCGCTAAACTAAGCGTTATACAAAAACATGTTTTAAATAAAAGTTGTAGGATTTTAAATTGTCTACACCTTTTATTATACACATTTTTTGCGCTAAAATGCATATTAAAGCCACAATCTTAAAAAAACAGTTTTTTTTACGTAAAAACAGGGTCACCAAGAATTTCAGCAAACATGGCGCCTACCTTATCTTGTAGAGCATAAACAATTTGGTAGGCCTAAACCAGGCGATTTTTAAAAAAAATCGTAGGAGCCGTTTTTGAGAAAATTACAAAAAGTGAAAAATTACACGAATAAACTACTACTTCCGGTTGACCGATTTTGATGAAAATGTACGTGTCGGATTCGGTAGTGGTGTCTAGTTTTTTCTTAAGTTTCAAGTTTCAAGTTCGTACGATGTTCCGTTCTTGAGATATTCTGTTTACACACGCGCGCACACACACACACACTCTCACACACACACACACAGACCAATCGCTAAAAACATGTTTTTTGGGTTCAGGGGGTCTGATCCGGGAAAACTCGATTTCGAAAAATCGACATGAAAACAATACTTTTTTTTCTATATATTCATATAGGCAAGAGAAAGTAAAAATAAGAAAAAGAGCACAGCCTCCCGAAAAATTTCAGCAAATATGCCGCTTACTATCTTGTACAGCATTAGAAATGTAGTAAATGAGGCGATTAAAAAAAATCGATGAACCGTTTTTTAAAAAATCGAAAAAAGTGAAAAATTACACGAATAAACTACCTACACTTCCAGTTGACCGATTTTGATGAAAATGTTCGTATCAGGTCGTCTAATGGTAACTTAAGTTCAAAGTTTCAACTACAATATTCCGTTCTTGAAATATTTTGTTGACACACACACACACACACACACACACACACACACACACACACGCACACCAATTGCTAAAAAGATGTTTTTTCGGTTCAGGGGTCTGAAAACGTGCAGGCCTATATCCGGTGAAAACTCAATTTTCAAAAATCGATATGAAAACAATACTTTCCTTCCTGTATATCCATGTAGGGCAAGAGAAAGTAAAAATTTGTGAATAATTGTTTTAACATAATCTTGGTAGACGGTTTTTTTAACCATAGTTGGATATATCAATTTACACCACCTCCGTTATGGGAATGAATGTGGTAATAGGAATGGATGTATTTTACAATATAAAACGTTAAGATAAAAATTGTATTTTGGGTCTTTTCTGTTATTCCCCCCCCCCCCCCCAGCATAATTTTTCACATTTTGTAAATATTTCGTATGCAACCTTACAATATTTTTAACGATAAAAACGGGGAAAATTAAAAAAAAATCCTGTACCAATATTCTTTAAGTTAAGGTTAAATAGGTAGGGTAAATTCATTGCTTTTTCTCAATATTGTTGCTGTATATGTAATAATGAAATATAAATTCAATGAATTCATGACATCATTAAATAAACTAATCATTAAAATAATTTTTAATAAATAATTGATTGTCAATAAATAGCTTAAAGGTTAACTTGAAAAAGGAAAAACTTTAACTTGAAAATTATTGATAGGTATAATGATTTTTACTTTCTCTTGCCTATATGAATATATAAGAAGGAAAGTATTGTTTTCATGTCGATTTTTCGAAATCGCGCTATCACCGGATCTACACGTTTTCAGACCCCCTGAACCCAAGAAACGTAACTTAGCGATTGGTCTGTGTGTGTGTGTGTGTGTGTGTGTGCGCGTGTGTGTGTGTGTGTGTGTGTGTGTGTGTGTGTGTGTGTGTGTGTGTGTGTGTGTGTGTGTGTGTGTGTGTGTGTGTGTGTGTGTGTGTGTGTGTGTGTGTGTGTGTGTGTGTGTGTGTGTGTGTGTGTGTGAACAGAATATCTCAAGAACGGAACATCGTACGAACTTGAAACTTAAGTTAGACACCACTACCGGACCCGACACGAACATTTTTATCGAAATCGGTTAACCGAAAGTAGTAGTTTATTCGTGTCATCTTTCACTTTTTTGCGAGTTTCTCAAAAACGGCTCCTAAGATTTTTTAAAAATCGCCTCATTTACTGAAATTTTTATTCTCTACAAGATAAGGTAGGCGCAATTTCTGCTGAAATTATTGGGGAGGCTTTTTCTTGTAAAAAAATTTTTTATTAAGATTGCGACTTTAATATGCATTTTAGCTCAAAAATGTAGCATATAATAAAAGTTATAGATAATTTAAAATCCTACAACGTTTATTTCAAAAATTTTTTTGTATAACGCTTAGTTTAGCAGTAGGGTAATTAGCGATTTTCTGTTTTTTCTCACAAAAACTCGTGAAAAATCAATTTTTTTCAAGATTTCGGCCTTATGCATTTCACGACAAAAATGTATAGGCCTAGATAATCAAATTTATAGGAAATTAAAAGAATACAACTTTTATTCAGAGAATTTTTCTCTACAGAGTTAGTTTAGCGTGAAAGAGTGATTTTCCGTATTTTTAAGCCAAACTGGTTGATTTTCATTTTGTGTCTTTCACTCATGTGAGAATTAGGTTATGTTTATTGAGGTTTGTTATTTTGTTTATTTTTAATGTTTTATTACTAACGTTAGGTTTATTGGTAATTGTTTGCATTGGCAAGATAAAGTTGTGTGAGTGTTTCACACCAGATTTTTAAAAATTTTTTCACGTTTATACCGTTAAAAATACTGTAACACACGAAATATCCACAAAATGTGAAAAATTATCCAGGGGGGGGAATAACAGAAAAGACCCTGTATTTTTTTGGAAACAAATAAATAAAAATAAAATAAATAACTTATATAAATATGAAAATAATGGTCGTTGTGAGGCTGGGATAGGTTACCGAGGAGTTCATTTTATTTTAGATGTACTAGGTTTAGCACCTGCGTGATGGTACTTCTAGCATAACGTTCGATAAATTACGATGCATGACTAGGAAACTCCGCCCTCTGCCAGCCTTTCACCATCGAAATGGCAGTCTACTGCTTTCCTAATTTCAATTTTATTAAGACCCACTAAAATAAATTATAAATTAATTAATTTAAATAATAATAAATTAATTGTATTACCTATAGAAAACAATTTTCAATAGTAATTTTATAAATTGAATTAAACAGTTTGAAAATAAATTGTACGGGAACTACTTTTTTAAGCAAAATCTATCGGTTACGCCTGAAATGGCGGATGAAGCTCTTCAGTAATACACAAATTTTTACATTTGTCAATTATTCACTTTATTTTTATTAAATTTTTTTACTTTTTGTAATTTAAGTGAAATTTAGTAAAATTTTCTTACATAAGTTACATATAATTACTTAAGTATTTTCTTTCCTCGTAAAGGGTAAATTTTAGACCACGTGAGGTGATTTTAGACGTTTCTGGAAGCTCTTTTGTAGTCCACATTCTCAGAATTCGTTCACTGTAGGTTTTCTCCTTTCTTCTGTACATACATCAATTGTTCTGTTTTTGTTTTTCATGGAAACCCTTAAATTCCGTAATTAGTTGTCTAAATTTTGTTCGGTTCTTTAAGTTTTCTCAGTTTATTCCAGTTTTCTCAAAATCCTTTCTGACTTCTTTAAACCATTTATCTGACATCTCAGGTCTATTGTTGAATATCGTAAAAATTGTTAAGTCAATCGGTTGTCATCTTTTCTATGCAGGTGTCAGTAACAATTTATTTCAACATAAAGTATTTATTAACCTATTGCCCATAACGGGCAGGTGGAGTGTTAAATTAATTGCACTCGATCTGCTGGTTCCAGGGCTACAAAAAATAGTTCTGTTTCTCATCATTTATAGTCAGCCAATTATGACTGAACTATTTAAGAACAGGAGAGGTAGAGGTGTAAAAGACACCACTCAGAGTTATCTCCTCTGAGAGTAATGAATTTCATTATACAGCCAGACTCCGTAGTGAATGAAGTGAATGTGTCATTTGCAGGGTGGAAAGTGGGTGCTTTTAGGAGGGCCTGACATGCTGATAAGCATACTCTGTGAACTCAGTGAGGAAGGCAACCACCTCACTGCTCGTTTTATTAGCAAAACCTCGAGAGGTTCAAACCAGCCTTTCGACTGTTGACCAAAACATCAACAGTATTTAAAGCAGTAGTTTTGTCTGTACAAAGAATTACAATAACAAATGTGCTGAAGGTGACAATGATAAAAAACAGTGATATCATGAACAATATGAGAAAGCAGACCGCCAATTGATGGAGCTTCTTGGTTTTTGTTTTACTAATGGAATTCTGAATCGGTACTCAGAGTTATCTTCTCTGAGAGTAATGAATTTCACTATACAGCCAGACTCTGTGGCGAATGAAGTAAATGTGTCATTTGTAGGGTGGAAAGTGGGTGCTCTTAGGAGAGCCTGGCATGCTGACACTCTTTCAACTCGGTGAGGAAGGCGATTGCCTTCCTCACTGCTGGGGGGGGGGGGGGTGTAAACCACCTAGTGAGGTCCAAACGAGCAGTGGCTCGTTTTTGGACAATACAGTAATTGTACCGAGATATGTGTTCTCAAACTCGATCGCCCATAATTATAATTTTTTTTTTTAATCCGATAGTAACATCAAATACAATTTTTCTTTATCAACTAATTTCTTTTCAGACACCAGAGATTCTGATTAAAATAAAATACATGGGATTATTGTTTCCATCAGTTTACTTACTCTTTGCATATGTAATGTAAAAATGTGTGATAACCCAAAGAGGCAACCTCCACTAGATTATGTAATGAGAAGACGAAGCCTCCACCAGATTTCGCATGGCAAAGTAAGGTGCTAGACATCAAACCAAGTAAGGAGGAAAATCCACAGAAGTAGACGACAACCACCATACTAAGTAAGAGGTACAAGCACAGCGAACTTCACCAGACAAAATGTAGTGTAGCAACAGACTAAAAAAAAGAAAAAGTAACGGCTCAACCGTGTTTCACCAGACACTGAAATGAAAACACAGCCAAACTGGTACTTTAGGGGCATAGAAAAACCTCCACCACTCTGCCTAAGGAAAACGGCAAAAAAAAGGATTCGGCAGAGAAAATCCAAATTTCCATTCTCTGAATCTATGCAAAGCATAACCCAGAAATTCTAGCAGGTAGAGCTAAACTCGCTGTTGGAAGAGCGAAGGTGTGATTTAAAAATCAATCTCGGGTCTAAGAATGAAAAATATTACACAGACAACTTGGAGTGAAAAATAATAAAATATCAATTTATTTAAAAAAACTAAACTAAAACAAAAAAATTGAAACTAAAGTAAAATATTTTTTTTTTTCTACTTTTTAATAAAGAAAAAAATTATTAATGATAAGTGATTAATAAATCTAATAGTAGTTATAAAAATATAATAATAACTTAGTCATACCTAATTAATTGAATCAAAATAACGGGAACAAACAAAAACAATAAAAATAACTACAGAAACTTGTCAATGCTAACCAAAATAATTGAAAGGTACTTAATTTAAGGATTATAAATAAATAATAAGTTAGAACGGAACTAGCCTAGTGTTTGTCAGATGGACGATTTAAAGAAAGAAAATTACCGGACAAAATCATTTAAAAATTTCATAAAAAATTTTATTAAAATTATTTAGTTAAAATTTAGAAATCATTAATAAAAAAAAATATTAAAATATCGGATTAAAATTAAAACTTGGCTTTACAAAAAGAAAAATATAAGAATTAATTTGAAGAAACTACCTAGAATTGAATTAAACAGATGAATTGAAAGAAAAATTTAAATGTGAATACGAGAAAAAAAGTGACGTATTTTTATTTGAAAATCAGTTAACAAACCATTTAAAACAAGAAACTATTTAAAGGAAAACTTAAACAAATAAACTATTCGGCAATTAATTTTAAAGACAAAATTTAACAAAAAAAAATGTAAAAAAAAACTCGTATAAAAAACTTCAAAAAAATCTACTTTAGAAAATCTATAATCAAAAAAAAAAATTCTTTACAAAAGAAACAATGTTACATTTCAAAAAAAACTATGACTTATTTTTTTTTTAGAATGAAATAAGAAGAAATTAAACAATGAGAAACAAGGTCTGTTTGAAATTGTTCGAACTGACTTCCACATAAAAATAGTTCTAAAAAAAAAAAATTAAAATTAAGAAGAGAAAAAGTTTAAAGTCGAAGCGACTGACACTGAAAAAGTGACCATTTGAGGCGGTCATTGGAATATCTTAAAGTTGGGAGAAGCATTTGAAAAACAAAACATCTTCTCCGTAAAAATTATTACAACCAAAAATTTAATGTGAAATGATAATAAAAAAAAAGAAATTGAGAAAAAATACTGATTTTAAATTTTAATATTAAGTTGGAATGCGAAAGACATACCAAATCTAAATTTTTATAATAATTATTAAAAATATTACTTAAAAATTATCGGGGAAATAGTTTTACATTAAATTCACCAAATATCTTAAAATAAAAACATGCCGTATTAAATTTTAGCCAAAATCCTAACCGGGATTAAATAATCATTTTAAATTTAAATTTTAAATATAGTTTAAAGAAAATCATAGTGGATAAATTACCTGGAGCTTATAAGGATGTTCACTCGTCCACAGCTACAAAGCAAAGGCGTAGAATATAAGAAAAAATTAACGCATGAGAAAAGTTAAACGTTGACATTGAAAAAGACGGTTCAATGTACATAAAAAGAAGCGTCAGCGTAAATCGTAAGTACAGAGAACATATCACGCGACGGTCGATTGTATCGACAGAGATGGAAATTCAATTATAAGAACAATTACACATATTATAAAACCCATTTAAGCCTAACGTAACGTTAGCGAGGAAAAAATATTAACGGAAAAAAAAACCAAGTAATATAACACCGGATATTCGCTTTAGAAAAATATTCAATACAGAACTTCTAGTTAACAATGATTTTAATATAAAATTGATTAATAAAATTTATAAAATGAAATAAAATTACAGGGTGTCTAAACAATTTATTGACACTTAAGAAAATTATTTGAATTTAAAAAAATTTAACAGACAAACCTGTCTGCTATTGTAAGATGTTTCAAGAAATCTTGAAATATCTTACACCTCCCCCCCTAAAGAAAATTTCCATCTCTGGGCAATACAAGTGTGTATACCTAAAACAAGAACATCTCCTTTCGTATGTTGAGAAAAATAATCAAGTAAACTTTACATTTTACTAAGTATGACTTTAACAAGATAGTTATAATTTATTTAAAGGCAGGCATTTGCAATTAGTTATATTATTTGAAATAAGAACAATTAAGATTTTATCGCAAAGTTGATATCGTTATACTGGGTGACTTAGCCTGATTATTGATTTGTGACATTAATTTTATTGTAAAAAGTACATATACATTTAAAAGTGTTATCACGCTTAACCATGAATACAGTATAATTTGATGAAAATATGTTTGGGTTATAATAGTACTCCAGTCATTAGGTAATTTAATGGGTTTGTTTAAGTTTGCGGGTAAAGGATCGATTTGATTTATAATTGGGAAGGATGTGTTCCAATGTTGGTTGAGGATGTAGGACAAATTGTTTGTCATAGGTGGCGAGTAATCAACAAAATGTAAAAAAGGTAGTGTAGGAATATTGGTCCATGATAATGGGATGAAGTGTTTCAACTGGAAACTTGTAGGAGATCTATAGTCACAAGGAAAAACAGTGTGGATAAGGGTTTTGAGATTATGTTGTAGTGTACAGTTACAAGGCAGTTGTACATGAGTGACGCCGATGTTAACAGGAGTAAGAAGGATTGAGGAATTAGGACAATTAATAGTAGTATTAGGAAGAATATTGGTGATTAGAAATTCAACTGGTGACTTCTCAAGGATGGACATCAACATTGATGATGTGCAATGGAAAACACAAAACTTCTGCAATTCTTGAATTGAAGCTCCCTGGATGATTTGCTGTAGGCAAGATGTTTTTAACATTGGATTTGACGTGTGGCGAGGCAGTATTTGACGTGGTTGGCAAGTTGGAGAGGAATGTTCAATAATTTGCACTCTGGAGGTTGAATTGATTATGTAGAAAGGTTCACTTGATAAAACGCATGATTCTTTGTACCACTGAAAAGGAATAGGTGAATACTTGTACAGTTCGTAGCTTGAAGCCAATGTTTTTAGCGGAATTTGTATTTTTATTAGAATTTGTTTCTTGTAAAAACTGCAGGTTGTTAACTTTAAATGTTGATATTTTTTAAGTTGACGCAAAGGTATAGCTAACTCTTTGTTATGATGTTGAATTTTGGTTTGCAATTTTTGAAGATCATTAAGTAGAACTTGTGAACTTAAAATATCTGTTGGAACTTGATGAGAAAAACAGTCCTGTTTAATTTTGTTGTAGTGAGTATCATATGCGGAGACAAAGATGTGTAGATAAGCAAAGTAGAAATAATGAAGAATGGAAAACCAGTTTTTTGTTTCTTGCGTTTCTTGTTCCTGTAGGTGAAGTGCAATATCTTTAAAATCTTGTTCAGATTGATGAAATAATTGTTGGAGTTTTTGAATCGTTGAGTTGAATTTGTTGGTTGTAGATGCTAAATGGCGGTGGTCTATGTGAAGAAGTTCTTGTAAGTTGTTTAGATGTTGTGTTAGGAACTGCTCATTATATTCGACTGCATGTAATTCATCAGTAGTCGCAACAGAACAGCACCAGCTAAGGAAACGTCCGATGAAATCCAGCGTACGTCGTGAGCGGGATGGTTCAAGTCGTTCATTTTCATCTTGATTAAACAAAACGTGAGTTGTCGCATTATATAATTTATGAAGAGCATTTGGGAGTTGACACTGCTGTTCTTGTTTCATTTGACATGTCGGTTGTTCTTCTTGAAGATCCACAGTAGACGATTGGTTGATTAGGGTAAATAAAAATTGGGTAAAGTTGCGAGGAATCATAAATTCTGGAGTCTCAGGAGTACAAGATGAGTTGCTTTGGTTGAAGGTGCATGATGGGAAAGGGATGACATGTTCTTGAGTAAAGTAAGATGTTGGGTTTGTTAAAGGGACGGTGTAAATCAAAGGGATTGAAGATTCATAGATGAATGTATCGTGGACGGGAAAAAGGTAAATCCCATGAAAAATGTGAATAGGAGTTGTTTTTACGAATTGGTCAATGCCTAGGAGTATATTGAGAAGGATGTAATGACGTAATTGAAGGGTCATGGTGAAGGAAGCTATGACAATAATTTGGATGTGAGCGTACTATTTTACAATATTTCAGATTTTAATGACAAAAGTCTAGTTAAGCACAAAGTGATTTTGAGTAAAACATTTTTTAAAATTTGTATTGATGTGAAATATAAATTGATATTTATAGAACTTTTTTTATAAATTAGTTAAATAAATTTAGGTATACCTATATATTTTTTTAACCTTGAAAATATTTGAACATTGATATTTTTTTAGAAAGACCAATTTTTTAATCAGTAAAACTTTAAATATATAATTTTTTTAAGTAGATTACTTGATTATGAGAAATAAATGTAAAAGAGATGTTTTTGTAATTTGAATATAAAAAAAAGATTCGGAACGCGGCCTAATATAGAAATCAAATCTAAATTTTGTTTGTAAAACGAATTATTTTGTATTTGGTGTTTTTAATGTAAGAAGTAATTAAAATTAAATGCTTAAAATCTAAATTATACTTATAGAATAAAATCACCAGCTACACATTTGTTAACACAGACTTTAGTAAAAGTTTAGCAGCGAAAATCGAGATAAATTGAATTTACGTTGTGTTTACTTTTTAACATAACATATTGTTAATGCACTTAAAATTTTCATGAAAACTATTAATCACTTTTGCGGAATGATGATTTCAAGTTTATGTAGTATGAATATGATTTCGAGAAATTTATAAAAAACCTGTTTGTCGAGAATCGTAGATTTTGGTAGGTCACAGTATATGATGAAGGAAGCTGTCTAAACGGTGTTACTAGGAGTCCGGGTTCGTCCGAATGTGTAGGTGGCTCTCGCCCAATAGATGGCTGCTACGATCTAATGTAAATGATCTGCGTTGACAGGAAACTCTGGCTACTCTAGGATGCGGAATCTGTTATTAACAAAATATAAGCACTTAAGTTTACATACATAAAGAAAAGTTGCAGGTTATAGACATAGGAGAGTAAAAGTAAAAGTTAAATAAAAGAGGGTAAAAGTAATTGTAATTGAAACATCATAAAGTAAAAAGAAAAATATTAATTTAGGGGTCGAGAAAAAAAATTAAGTTAATCGTGAGAAAAATTACTGAATTATAGCGAAGTTATATTGTGAGTAAATCATAAACCTAAAATTAAAATCATGAGTAAAGTTCTTGACATAAATGAAAACTGAAAATCATATATAGAATAAACTAAGACGCTAACGGAATGCATCTAGTTAACAGTTCTTAATTGCACTTAAGAACAGGCCTGCAAGATAACTCCATGGTACCACCATGAATTAGACAATCAAGCAGTAAAATAAATAAAATCATAAAAATTCATCAGAGTAAGCTTAAATCTAAAATGTCAAAATATCATCCTTAACCTAAAATTGAAACTGTAGAGTAAAAATTAAATATTAAAATCTATGTGCTGAAGATTGCACATATAACAGCTTCTGGTTGGGTCCCAGAAACAGAAGGTACAGAATGCAGTCTATAGCATCGCCATAGAGTAGATAACCCTGTACCTAGTAAGATAATAAAAAATAATAATGTAAACGGCATATACTTAAATCTAAAATTGAGTTCTTCTGAAAAATATTAATTATCATATTCTTAACCTAGGAAATGTAATATTCTTGTAACTTATAGTTTAATCATCATTGTAGCATAAATATAGAATGCAGAATTTAATTAATAAAACAGTAATAAAATCGGAATCATAGAAATGTTAATTACCTCACGACAAAATTTAATAAAGTATAAGTAAAACATAAAAGACAAAACTTGAATAGATTAATAATCTAAGTGTAGAATGAAAGATAAGTAAATAAACCCCTAAAATTGTTGTTAAGGAAAGAAAAGTAACAGAAAATAGGATAAATTATTATGAAGATTGAACAGTGTTGGATTCACAACATGTGTTCCTGGTGCTAAATCTAAGAAAGAAAAAAAATGTGAGAACAAAAAAAAATAAAACTGAAGCTACCGAGGCTGAAGATTGAAATTTTTGAAAAAAAAAAAATAATTAAAATTAAACATGACTCTTTGGGAAAATTAGCTCTGGACAAGGGACAGAATAAAAGAGTAAAGAAATCCAAAAATAAGAAATGAAAACGGACACAAGGTCGGGTAATTCGGAAGTTCACAAAAAAGATAGCTTAGAAAAATGGCCAGCAGAACGTTCCCTGATTCATACTCAAACAAGCACACACGCAAACACACCGAAAGATTCAACCAACATCCATTTCATTCATCCATCAGATTCAATCTTGATTGGGAGGAAAATCCTAACCCCTGGTATGTGAACCTTCCTTCTCGCAGATACCAATGCGACAAGCCAGGTAAGGGATAGGATCCTGCCCCAATCGCGGTGGGAAGATCAGCTGTCATCGGAAAAACAGAAATGGCAAGACAAGGGGTCCTTATGGGTGGCTAATCCATTGCGACACTAACCAAAAAAAATTAATAGGTCCTAGAGAGCTGGTACCCAGAGAGTTAAACAATACAGAAGAAACAACAATAAAAAAAAATTTGGCATTGAAGACCAAGTGAAAATGTAAGTAAAAATCAACTAAAATTCTGAATATAACAGAACAGAAATTAAATTAGAAAAAGCATGTGATCAGACTTCAGAATAAAAATCAGCAGAAAACTACTTGGAGCACCCTGGGAAACATCCATAAATCCAACAAAAGTCTGAATATTGATTTAAGAAGTAGAACTAAGTTTGTAAATTACGTGAAAAAAAAATTAAATAAATAAATACTACGTTAGATAAATATAGTTATGGGGGAAACTGCAAATGTTTTCAGCAATAATTGTAATTTTACTATTAGAAAATCATAATAAGTTATTTGTAAATAAATGTCATAATAGGGAAAGTAGTGAATAAACATAAAGATGACTAATAAATCGAATAAATAATTGAAGTAAAATGATGCATTGAAAAAGATATTAATAAATTAAATTAACTACAAACAAATTAAAACTGAGTAGCCAAAATTGTCCAACGCAAAAATATATTAATCCTAATGATGTGCTAAATTTGTAATAAAATAATAAATCCTAAGTAATTGTACCATTATTTGACGTACAAGATATTTAAGTTAACCCAAAAATGTTATGTAACTAAAATCTAATGAAGCCACAAAATTACCTTAGTAAACAACTGTGAAACATTTTCTGTTAAGAACTGGTTTGTTTAAAAATTTTAAGAGTAATTATTAATGACATCAAATAAAATAAAATATGTAGTTAATGATGGAAGAAAAATAATTTTTATGTAATAATAATATTTTGGAAGAATCTCAAAAATTTAATGCAGATAATTAAGATTGAAAACTAGATTTGTTATTTAATTAATTAGTACAGTTCACAACAGTCTGTATATTTCACAACTATTTAAATAAGGTTCTAACTAAATTATGCACAAGGTTAATAAAATTGTTTAACCACAATTAGTCGATGAAATATTAACCTGAAAAGTAAATATGATATGATATGAAATGTGAAATTATTAAAATGATTAGTGTAGTCAAAGGTGTTGATACATGATACAAACAATGTATCCAGTTAGTTATGAGACACTCCAGGTTGGTCATTTCGTTGGATGAATTTCTTTAGTCTGCTGACGTGTATTATTTGTGGAGTTAGTTTTCCATAGCGTTCAATGATAACCTCGTAGTTTAAGGAACTAAAAACCTTTGAAATGGTGTAAGGGCCTCGAAAATTAGAAGATAACTTAGGTGATTTACCAGGTGCAGTTTGAGGGAAGAAAACTAGAACTTTATCATCTACATTGAAAGTGACATGTTGATGAGATTGTCAGTAGATGGTTGCTGAAATTTGTTTGTGATTAGGCCTATTATTTTAGAAGGAATTCTTGAAACCTTGTTTACCATGAAAGGCTTGAGTAGATGATGCATAAGTATTGGGTGCAAATGGTCGAGGAGGAAGGTTATTTGAAGACTGGGGTTTGGCACTAATTGGAGGTGCCGAATTAGACTGGTTATTGGAAGAGGCATGCGTTATAGAGCGTAGATAATTTTGTTGATTAGGTTGACTTTGACATGAAGAAAAACGTTTATCATTGGCTTGAAAATTAACAGCGTGTACGGGTTGAGAAGAAGAGCATGATGGTGCTTCTATGGGAGTGGATAAACGAAATTCTAATAGATTTTTGGATTCCTGATATTTCTTAATATTTGCTAACAGTTTGTCTAAAGTTGAATTATCAGAAAGTGAGATTTTGTCCAAGATTGAAGGAAGTAATCCTCTTAAGACATATTTACAGATTCTATTTTCTGGCATGTTTGGATCTAATTTTGAACAAAGGTGCATGACATCTGCTATAAATGCTGAAGTGGATTCAGAAATATTTTGGCGTTTATTGAAAAGAGAGAATTCCAAGAGGTCTGTGTCATTGTCTAATCGGAAATGTTTAAGAAATTCATTTTTTATAAATGAGTATGTTAAGTGTTCTTCAGCGAAGCGAATTTTTAGGTCTTCAAAAAAATCTAAAGCAGTATCACGTAAATATAGAGGAAGAAATTGACACTTGAATTTGTCATCCCAGAAGTTAACTGTAGCTGCGCGTTCATAGTCCTTAAAGAAATTTTGCACATTTTCATTACATTTAGCGTGAAAAATTGATGGAGCAAAGAAAGGTAGTTTAGGTTTTTGTGAAATTGGGTGAGGAGTACCATCCATGTCTGAAGGAAGTGAAAGATCAGTCTGAGTAGAGATAGAATTCGATGGGTATAGGAACTTAAGTGATAAAGCAGTCTTAAGGTCAACTAAATCTGGATATGTTTGGAGTAATTCAGAAGGAATCGTAGCGTGTTCAATGAGATAATTAAGAGCTTGATCCCTAGCTTCCTGAATGCAGTCAGGAGATTTAAAATAATGTTTTCGGAGACGAAGGACGCCTCTAAGATAATCAAGATCAGCGTTAGGCGGGATAAAAATTTGATGTTCTCTAGCCAAAGTTTTAGCCTGGTCTAAATTAAGAGATTTTACAACAATGGATCTAAGATCGGTCATTAGAAATGAACCAATGTTAAACAGACTTAAACTAAACAAATGTTAAAACAAGAAACAAAATTCTCATAAATGACAATATGAATTGTTCAAAGGAACAATGCAAAAACCTGTGGAAATGCATACACAAAAAATTATAATTGAAAAAATTGAGATAATGAAAAATTTTATACTGACAACCACGATGATCAGAAATACTTAGCGAGTAACCCGTTTAATACAGATTATGCTGGTGAATTCTCTTATGCTGGTAAATGCAGTATGATGATGTGAATTGTATGACTGATGTAATGAGACGAGATGTATTTTCCAATGCCCTTATGATGGCTTCCATGCGATGATAAAATATGATAATGATCTCTATGCAAATGTCACGTACAGAATGATACCTGGTGAAAAATTTAAAATTTCATTAATAAATATACTAAGATGTGTGTAATAAAAATTAAATAATTTATAATTAAATAGCTTTAACAAATTTTAAGTGCTGTGAAGCAGCAAATTTCACTTGAAATAACGACGTGGTAACGCAAAATAAAATAACAATCACAACAGATATTCGACGAGTGATTCGATCAAGCAGTTACCAAATCAAGTCAGGTAATGAAACAAAACTCAACTGATTAAATAAAGATCATAGATATGATTTTAAAATATGTAGTTTGAAGACTGAAGAATCAATCTTCAGATAATTAATAATTGAGTTTGTAATAATGAATCCAACAGCAGATAAATGTGTCAGGATATTGTGTAACAGAACTACACAATTAACATTCAGAAAATCAGTTTATAAAAATAAAAGTAGCGGTAACAACAGCCAACCAAATCAGAAAACATTGAAATACAAGTGCGTGGATACCACAGGCCACACAAACATTAAAAGAATAATACTGAATAGTGCTGCTGAAATACGTTTAAGCCACCAAAAGTAATGGCAAATAGAACTATGTTCAAAACAAAACAAAAATTATCATGTGTGGGTTTTGTGACGTGACAAAACAGCAGAATTTTAACAGGTTAACAACTGCCTTAACCAGTGTTAAACAGATGGCACAGGTTAGCGACTGTGTCCAATTAACATAAATATGCAGCGTCTGAAAAAGATAATGAAAGAAACTAGCCTTTCAAAATCTATAATAAAACGTAAATAATCATCACACAAGGATGTAAAATTTACACAGTTATTCAGTAAGCTATAGCAAAATATTAATCCCATAAATAGGAGTAAAGTCTTAGTGAAGTTAAAACGTGTGATACATTAAGCAAATAAAACAATACATTTTATATGAGATACATACAAACCTTTACAGAAATGGAAAACATTGCGAAGAACGACGGCGAATGGAAAACAAAGAATCGCGGTTTGAAAACTGAAGAATGAAATAAAGAAACGAAACTGAACTACTACGGAGAACTAAAATGAGCTGCAATGTTGTAGGAAGCAGAAATCAAAATGCGACACAAGAACAGTGTAGGAAAGATAACAGGCTACAAGAAAAAGTTGCGCTAACGTGTGAAAACGAGCCCAAACTAAGGGTGGTTGTTAAAAAAAACTGGTTTCAAAAGAAAAGGTCAAATCAAGACTTGTAAGAAGGTGGGAGTGAGAAAAATAAATCTGGACCTAGAGAGGCATAGAACACAATGGGATTTTAAAGAAAAATATTTCTAAAAACGTAGTAAAAGAACATCAGAAATCAACCGAAGTGGTAAAACCAACCTAGGAGGTACAGTAATAAAAAAAAAGACAAGGCTAACGGAACTCAAATCGGATACGAATGCAATGAAAGTGAAATCTCCATACAAACTGAGTGCACAAATAAATCCGTAGTTACCTGTAAAATAAATTCTTAACACCTAATTAGTGAAAATAAAACTTAAAATATAACAATTGCTAAAATTAAGTGGCTTCATACACCTGTGTAATACTTCATTCAAAAAACACGGCGATTCTCCACCAGATTATGTAATGTAAAAATGTGTGATAACCCAAAGAGGCAACCTCCACTAGATTATGTAATGAGAAGACGAAGCCTCCACCAGATTTCGCATGGCAAAGTAAGGTGCTAGACATCAAACCAAGTAAGGAGGAAAATCCACAGAAGTAGACGACAACCACCATACTAAGTAAGAGGTACAAGCACAGCGAACTTCACCAGACAAAATGTAGTGTAGCAACAGACTAAAAAAAAGAAAAAAGTAACGGCTCAACCGTGTTTCACCAGACACTGAAATGAAAACACAGCCAAACTGGTACTTTAGGGGCATAGAAAAACCTCCACCACTCTGCCTAAGGAAAACGGCAAAAAAAAAGGATTCGGCAGAGAAAATCCAAATTTCCATTCTCTGAATCTATGCAAAGCATAACCCAGAAATTCTAGCAGGTAGAGCTAAACTCGCTGTTGGAAGAGCGAAGGTGTGATTTAAAAATCAATCTCGGGTCTAAGAATGAAAAATATTACACAGACAACTTGGAGTGAAAAATAATAAAATATCAATTTATTTAAAAAAACTAAACTAAAACAAAAAAATTGAAACTAAAGTAAAATATTTTTTTTTTCTACTTTTTAATAAAGAAAAAAATTATTAATGATAAGTGATTAATAAATCTAATAGTAGTTATAAAAATATAATAATAACTTAGTCATACCTAATTAATTGAATCAAAATAACGGGAACAAACAAAAACAATAAAAATAACTACAGAAACTTGTCAATGCTAACCAAAATAATTGAAAGGTACTTAATTTAAGGATTATAAATAAATAATAAGTTAGAACGGAACTAGCCTAGTGTTTGTCAGATGGACGATTTAAAGAAAGAAAATTACCGGACAAAATCATTTAAAAATTTCATAAAAAATTTTATTAAAATTATTTAGTTAAAATTTAGAAATCATTAATAAAAAAAAATATTAAAATATCGGATTAAAATTAAAACTTGGCTTTACAAAAAGAAAAATATAAGAATTAATTTGAAGAAACTACCTAGAATTGAATTAAACAGATGAATTGAAAGAAAAATTTAAATGTGAATACGAGAAAAAAAGTGACGTATTTTTATTTGAAAATCAGTTAACAAACCATTTAAAACAAGAAACTATTTAAAGGAAAACTTAAACAAATAAACTATTCGGCAATTAATTTTAAAGACAAAATTTAACAAAAAAAAATGTAAAAAAAAACTCGTATAAAAAACTTCAAAAAAATCTACTTTAGAAAATCTATAATCAAAAAAAAAAATTCTTTACAAAAGAAACAATGTTACATTTCAAAAAAAACTATGACTTATTTTTTTTTTAGAATGAAATAAGAAGAAATTAAACAATGAGAAACAAGGTCTGTTTGAAATTGTTCGAACTGACTTCCACATAAAAATAGTTCTAAAAAAAAAAAATTAAAATTAAGAAGAGAAAAAGTTTAAAGTCGAAGCGACTGACACTGAAAAAGTGACCATTTGAGGCGGTCATTGGAATATCTTAAAGTTGGGAGAAGCATTTGAAAAACAAAACATCTTCTCCGTAAAAATTATTGCAACCAAAAATTTAATGTGAAATGATAATAAAAAAAAAGAAATTGAGAAAAAATACTGATTTTAAATTTTAATATTAAGTTGGAATGCGAAAGACATACCAAATCTAAATTTTTATAATAATTATTAAAAATATTACTTAAAAATTATCGGGGAAATAGTTTTACATTAAATTCACCAAATATCTTAAAATAAAAACATGCCGTATTAAATTTTAGCCAAAATCCTAACCGGGATTAAATAATCATTTTAAATTTAAATTTTAAATATAGTTTAAAGAAAATCATAGTGGATAAATTACCTGGAGCTTATAAGGATGTTCACTCGTCCACAGCTACAAAGCAAAGGCGTAGAATATAAGAAAAAATTAACGCATGAGAAAAGTTAAACGTTGACATTGAAAAAGACGGTTCAATGTACATAAAAAGAAGCGTCAGCGTAAATCGTAAGTACAGAGAACATATCACGCGACGGTCGATTGTATCGACAGAGATGGAAATTCAATTATAAGAACAATTACACATATTATAAAACCCATTTAAGCCTAACGTAACGTTAGCGAGGAAAAAATATTAACGGAAAAAAAACCAAGTAATATAACACCGGATATTCGCTTTAGAAAAATATTCAATACAGAACTTCTAGTTAACAATGATTTTAATATAAAATTGATTAATAAAATTTATAAAATGAAATAAAATTACAGGGTGTCTAAACAATTTATTGACACTTAAGAAAATTATTTGAATTTAAAAAAATTTAACAGACAAACCTGTCTGCTATTGTAAGATGTTTCAAGAAATCTTGAAATATCTTACACATATAACTCATATGGACAAATGTTATGCGATGAGGTAAGTGATGTGCATTTCAGACACTGTACTATGCTAGTTAAACATAAGGAAATTTATAATTTAATAAAAAACATTGTGTGTGAGTGTGAACTTATGTGAATACGTGTGTGTGCGAAGTGAAAACTTTTATGAAATAAAATTATTTATTTTTATTTCTATACTCATAATGTATAATATTAGACACAAAATTTTTTATAATAATTATAGGGTGATTCTAAATTGCACGGCAATTTTATTTCTATGGAGATGATTCTATAGTTAAAAATAAGTAGAAAAGTTCATATTTATTCATTTTCCCATTGTTTACAAAAACATAACATTACAATATGTTAACTTCCTTAATTATACTTTGAAAATCTAAAACTTTTTTAATTCGTGGTGGTTAAATTAACCCACCCAACTATGGTTTCCCAAGTTCAAGGGTAGATGAATTCAGTGCTTCTTTGTTTATTAACTACAACTACTACGGTAATCTATTAGTGTGTTAGTAATTACAGTTATATGTTAGTTACTTAAATACTAATTAAACTACAAAGTCATTTTTATTAAAAAAAAAATATGCTATCATATAATTATACGTACAAATGAAAAACAAACAAAGAAATACACTGAAATAAAACTTTACTTTAAAATAATTAAAAAGATAATAAAATTGGTAAACATCCCGTTACTGTAAACCTTTAAAACTATCCATCACAATAATTACGACATTCTTGTCATTGTAATCCTATGAAAATATATTGATTATGTCCCTTACGGGAATACCGACAACTGAAATGAACAATTCACTTTTATTTGGAGAATAGTATAATATTTTAATCCCAATAACTATTTTTTAAGACTGAATGAGGGACCCACTCTCTTGGTTTGGCCTCCTGTCCCCCATTAAAATAATTTACAATTCTCTTTTCTTCTTCTTAGTTGCCTAGTAACCATACTTTTGTTAATGAAATCAAATAATTTTATTAAAATATTTATTTTAATCAGCTGGAGATATCTATTTTTATTTCAATAGACTCAAAAATAAACAACTCCAGGTGTCCAGTAAATTTGTCATATTACAAATATCCCCCCCCTTTAAATTTTGAAAACAAAAAGAAATTTTTATGATAATCTAAATTTTGAATTTGTTTGATAAATTTAAAGCCAAAATGTTTTAAAATTGTGTTACTAAGCAACTGTACAATACTTACTATCCAAATAAACTATAAACTATAAACACAAACTATAAACAAACTATAAACATAACTATAAACTATAAACATAACATAAATAACAACATAATGTATATTGATTTCTTTTTCACATTTATTGTGATTTGTATAAATACCTATATTCGGTTTCCAGTTATTTTGTTTAACACATTTATTTACAATATTTACACTTTCATAGATTAATTTGTTCATAACCTGTGAATTCACTTTTTTCTTGTTTTGGTCTTCAATCAATTCAACGACTCCTAAATCTACATTTTCTTTTATTGGTTTATCTACATTATGCTCTGAAGATTTATTTGATAAGTTCATTTTATCTAATTCATCATTTCTTCCTTTGTTTATTCGATCATTTAATGTAATATTTATGGATTTATACTGATCTGAACCTTCAAATTGTTTGTTCATATTTTTTGTTGCTATAACCTCACATATTTGTTTTCCTCTCTTATTTTTATCATTATTCTTATTGTCATTACTATCTGTTACCACATTTGATACTTCTTTTTGTATTGGTTTAATATTATTTTTGTTAACATCTTCTAAACTTTTCCTTACATTCTCTATTATTTTTACATTATCCTGCTTCATCTCCTCCCTAAGCTCCTTAATATCTCTTTCTTGTTTATCTAACCTTTTATTTAAATCATTACTCAAACTATCTATTCTACAACTTATGTCCTCTCCTTGTTTATCTAACTTGCTATTCTGTTCATATATTTTATGCCCTAATTCATTCTTTTGTTCATCGATTTTACTCATAAGTTGCTGAAGCATGTTTATAATCATAGTTGTATGACTATTATTATTATTGTTACTATTATTATTCATACTTATTCTGTCATGAATTCCTTTCCTGTAAATCATGAATTGATCCTGTGATTCAACCAAAGGCGATGAATCTTTCCCCACAATCGGGTTGCCAATTTGAAATAAAACTTTACTTTAAAATAATTAAAAAGATAATAAAATTGGTAAACATCCCGTTACTGTAAACCTTTAAAACTATCCATCACAATAATTACGACATTCTTGTCATTGTAATCCTATGAAAATATATTGATTATGTCCCTTACGGGAATACCGACAACTGAAATGAACAATTCACTTTTATTTGGAGAATAGTATAATATTTTAATCCCAATAACTATTTTTTAAGACTGAATGAGGGACCCACTCTCTTGGTTTGGCCTCCTGTCCCCCATTAAAATAATTTACAATTCTCTTTTCTTCTTCTTAGTTGCCTAGTAACCATACTTATGTTAATGAAATCAAATAATTTTATTAAAATATTTATTTTAATCAGCTGGAGATATCTATTTTTATTTCAATAGACTCAAAAATAAACAACTCCAGGTGTCCAGTAAATTTGTCATATTACAATACAAAACAAAAGAATTTATTTAAAAATGGAAAACTAATTATCAAAACCGGTAGTCGAACTCACAAAATTATGTTTCCTGGAGTAACCTTTGTTTCTATGGCTTCTCTCTCTACTTTCAATAGCCGAATTGTTACTGTTTTTTATATTATGATGTCCGGCATATTTTTAATCTGTAAGGAGAGCAGATTGAGCAGTTTGGCGCTAAATAGCAGAAATGCTTTTGGCATAAAGTTTTAGAGGCCTTGTGTAAAAGTAAGAGATCCTTGTTTCTGGTATTATAATGGTGTGCTATTATAGTAAAATCGTTTATATTTTTATATGCGAAAATAAAAGCTTCTCTTGCAAATATTTGGCGGATGTCAAGTACGTTGAATTCTTGAAAAAGCTGCTCCGATGGATACCTTGGTTGTCTTTTATTGATTATTCGTAAGATCAACTTCTGCACCTTCTGTATGGAGTCCAAAGAAAACATAAGCATAGGTCCGGAAATGCTTCGTTAGCGAGTTATGCCTGGTGCCATGATTTCTGAGAAGATACATTAAGGGAAACGTTTAGTGGTTTCTTTTGGTTGACTTGTAGTCTGGACCGAGAGAAGAGCACAGCTACGAGCGAAGAGCAGAAACAATAGCACGCTCGAAGCAAAACGGCTAGGGAGTCTACCGGCGGGAAGGCGTCTCGCAAGCAGCTGGCGACGAAGGCGGCCCGCAAGAGCGCCCCGGCCACTTATGGAGTGAAGAAGCCGCATTGTGACAGGCCCGGCACGGTCGTCCTGACAGAGATACGCTGGTACTAGAAGAGCACCGAGCTGCTTATACGCAAGCTGCCGTTCCAGCGGATTGTGCGAGAGATTACGCAGGACTTCAAGACCAACTTGCGGTTCTAGAGCTCGGCCGTGATGGCTTTACAGGAGGCGAGTGAGGCTTATTTGGTCGGGCTTTTTGAAGACACGAACCTGTGCGCGATCCACGTCAATCGCGTCACAATCATGTCACGTCACCATCAAGGCTATGACCTAACTGGAGGATGATCGCACGAGCGAGCGATGGCGATGATCGTTGGAACGGACGATGAAAAAAATCTAACGTTCAGTAATGTAGTTAGATGTCTTATTTAAACTTTAAATGGGCTCGCGCGATGAAAGTAAACGCTCGATTTGGTTTGTTTCAATATCGCGTCGCGTACATCGTTCCGTCGCTTACTGAACAACCCTATAAAGCGGAGGGGATGTGGCCTAATTTGTTACCGACTTCGTGCAGTCAACGCGACGAGAAATGGTCGCCTAATCGCCTGATCGCTCGAAAACAAAGAAGTTTGTTTTTAATTTTGATGAATTTAGTGCGTATGAACCCAATTTTATGGAATAAACGAAGTGAGAGTTAGTATAAAAACCGAGTAAAAACTGATCTTGTGTGGGACAGCGTGGCTGAAAAATTGGATAAATTTTTCAGCCACGCTGTCCCACACAAGATCAGTTTTTATATCAGTTTTGATCAGTATAAATATAGAGGAATGTTTTTTGTATAGACAGATAGGAACACTCCAAGTTCAGATCGGCTCTGATAGATTTTATTACTCTTGCTTTCTTTATTTTTCGTCAATTCTTCTGCAAGAAGTGATGAACAATACAATAAAAAATAAAAATAAAAAAACGCCGCATCTTCGTTTCTAGACGTTATTTTAGCTTAAAAAACGATCACATGAAGGTGATCTGATCGGACCGACTATGTTGTATGTTTGGTCGCAGAAATAGGCGTTTTGTTTAGGACAGCTATTTTCATCGCACGATTTAACACGCGTTGTCGTTCGATCGCGCCGACGCCCGCTTGCGCGATTATTCTCCAGTTAGGACGTAGCCTAAGGACATCCAGCTGGCTTACCGCATCTGCGGAAAACGCGCTTAAGCTGCGGTCACCCACCGCCTGAATCAACCTGGGAAACTTAAAAAAATGAGTTTCATAATGACTTTTTTAAGAACACTACGTGAAAATATAAAAAGTAGGGTTAGAAAATACACTTTTTTAGTTAAGTGTAAACTTTATTAAATTTCGAATAAACCACAAAACATTTGAATGAGTTCAAATTTCATAGACGTTATTGATATCATTTTTTTTTTGAATAAAATTCTCTACAAATTTTATTTGTACCTTTAGTAGCTATTTGAACCACGGAACCTTCGTATCCGAAAATCAGCTGTTAAACAGCTGACTCGCGGCAAAGATTTTATCACTAGATCAACCCGGTTAATTTAAATATAGATTTAACACTTTTTTTTGTTTCAGGGTGATAAATTAAGGATGGCTTTATACGAAAGTTCGTGGGTAAATCGCCCAATTTGGTTTAAAAAAGCATTGTATCTTATAATTATGTGTGCAAAAGATTGTACTATACATCCTTTTGGGATGTACTATTTAAATCTACACAACTATTCAAAGGTAATAATATATGAAGCTTTATGTAAAGATTCACCATAAATGAATGGTGAGATTCAATAATTCAGATCAAGACAGTAGGGAAATTTGGAGATGTTTTAATGGTAACTCAGATAGTCTTCAATCCAAAAGATTGTGTAATAGAAGTTGGCTGGTGATATATTCAGCAGTTTTGTCGAAGCGACTGGAAAATTTTATGTAACGCATTGAATTATAAAATTCAGTGGTTCTGTTGCTGCGGTAGATTTTCATCCGCGGCAGTCTGCGGTTTCTGTCCGCGGCGACAGAACCGCAAGCCATGTTACAATTTTTTTGTTGGAATGATAGCTATGACCTTCAACAGAAAGGACGCTCCCGGGGGACAATATTGTCCACCTGTGTAGTCAAAACAATTAGTCACCGGTTAATCTCTGGTTTACTGTGGCACACGTCCTGTCATGTAACTACTTAATGTATGCATTGAACTTGGTTCTGTTAAATAATTGAAATTTAATGAAATGAATGAATTAATTGAATGAATGAAATAATTAATTTTATTAATTAATGAATGAATTGAAATTTAATGTTTTGAAATTTAATGTGTTTGAATTCGGTAAAGGAAGCATGCAAATCATTATTTCACTTCCTTTTTTGCATTTATACTAAACGTTTTGAGCTGGCGCATTTCATTTTGTTTTCTGTTTTAAAGGTTTTTTTTGTTGTAAAAGTGAGCACCGTAGTTATAAAAAAAATATGGAAAGACAAGTTGTTAGGTCCAAAATTGGTAAAAAATTACATCGTCAGGCGCGAGAAATTATTTCAAATGTAAATGACTCTATGAAAAAAGAATCAGAACATTACAAACAATCGGGTGAATTTGTTATGTCTGTTCATCAGTGTGATAACAGAACAGCGGCAGCTTGTGGAGTTTCTGTGGCTACTGTTATAAACATCCGAAAAGCAATCAAGAAATTATTTCTAATAAAGGAGAGGCGTCATTTCAAACTCCAGTTAAGAAAAAGAGGAAGCGCCCAGTGACTGAGACAAACGACTTTGATAAGTGTTTTGTTATACGGGTAATACATAAATTTTACCAAAGTGAAAAAATTTTGCCTACTCTGGCTGCAATTAAAGGAACATTAAAAATGACATTGATTTTGAAATTTAAAATTAATTGTATATAACTATTTAATTTGCACGATAAAAATATTAAACCAACAAAGAAAAGATATTAATCATAAAGTAAGGCAATTTGTGTAGGTAGTATAATAATTTTGCAGACACCTCACAGGGACTTCAACTGTTGATGAACAAAGTGGCTGAAGTTAGTGGGAAATATGATCTGGAAGTCAACAGTAATAAAACAAAAGTCATGATAGTAAGCAAGCAGAAATTGACAATCTACATTTCACTATTGATGGCAAAGTTGTAGAACAAGTACCAACATACGTTTACTTGGGCACAGTGTTAAATGAGCGGTGGGATCAGTCTCAGGAAATAAAGGCCAGGATTGAAAAAGCCAGATCAGCGTTCAACCAAATGTCAAAACTGTTCAAGACACACAACTTGAACCTTGAATTGAAAATTAGACTACTTCGATGCTATGTATTTTCCATCTTGCTATATGGAGTAGAATCTTGGACTCTTAGTGAAGCAACAGCAAAGAAACTGGAGTCATTTGAGATGTGGACCTACAGAAGAATCCTGAGAATATCATGGACAGATAAAATATCCAATGAGAGAGTTCTTCAAAAACTAAATAAAAAGACTGAAATAATGTACTCAGTCAAAAGAAGAAAATTGGAATACCTAGGACACATCATGAGAAATGACACTAAATACAAGCTGTTGAAATGCATAGTGCAGGGGAAAGTGCATGGCAGGAGAGGCGTTGGGCGAAGGCGAATATCCTGGCTGAAAAATTTAAGGACATGGTTTTCAGTATCCACCCCTGAATTGTTTAAAGCGGCTGTCAACAAAATCAGCATTGCCAGAATGATTGCCAACATTCGGTAACGGATAGGCACTGGAAGAAGAAGAAGTATAATAATATGATATGGACAATAAATAATAAATGTAGATATTGTACGTTATACTGTATTGTCAAATATAAGTACAGTAACACTCTCGTAGTCACCCATTAGTTTCCATGCTGTGCGCGCTGGAGCACACTATGGCTATGGCTATGGCTGTAAAACGGTAGCTATTACAGTTTCGCCAAACGTACTGTATCAAACGGAAGCAGTCAAAAACAACGTTCCTGCCGCTGCTTGTTGATGTAGTCTTTTCTTCTCAGGATGCTTGTCCGCTATATCCTGCCTTACAATAATATCTTTCAAAATAGACAATAGTTCCGAAAATGATGTTATACTCATACGGAAATAATTTTCTTTTAGTGCCCTTACCCCTTTTAACCTCTTATCAGTGTGTGGTATTGACCTTCCCGTAAACGCACATTATTTAATGGAAGTTAATAAGTCGAAAACTGAGGTTGTGTTTTTAAAAACATAAAAACTTTATTTGCACTAAAATTTAAGTTTAATACGTAAATAAAACAAAATTGAACTTATTCGTACATAGAGCAGATTGACTTTTACAGTTTGAGAACAAGATTGCTACTGACTTATTTCTAACATAATTTACGAGATTCATTACCGTAAGAAATGCATTTATGCTTATTATAAGAATTAAAAGTAACATATTGTTTGTGTTGGCATTATTCTATACTATAACTTGGATGTTTGCCCATAACGGGCGGGTGAAGTGTTGAATTAATTGCACTCGATCTGTTGGTTCCAGGGCTACAAAAAATAGTTCTGTTTCGTATCACATTGTCAGCCAATTTTATGACTGAACTATTTAAGAACAGAAGCGGCAAAGGTGTAAAAAACACTAATCAGAGTGATCTCCTCTGAGATTAATGAATTCCACTATACAGTCAGACTTTGTGGTGAATGAAGTGAAGGTGTTATTTTCAGGGTGGAAAGTTGGTGCTTTTCGGAGGGCCTGGCATGCTGATAAGCATACTTTTTTAACTCAGTGAGGAAGGCAATAGTAAACCACTTCACTCCTCGTTTTTACTTTGTAAAACCTCTAGAGGTTCAAACCAGACCTTCGGCTGCTGACTTAAACAACAACAACTTGGATGTACTCCGAACCTTCTACTTTTCTTACATTTCAAATAAGATCTCACAGCAATAGCAAGTAAGAAATCTTTAATCGGCGAAGAAATTTTTGTTACTGCGTTTTTGTTGTCGAATCTGACAGCTCCACTTGCGGTTGCGTTTGGACCGATAAAACAGCTGAATCTGTCACCGGCCGAACCTCAATTTAAGGTTATGTATTTTTACATTGATCTTTTCAGACTATGTTCACTAATAAAAAGAGTTGATTGGTTTGACTTGGATTATTTTAATTTAAAATTAGTCGGAGATGCAGCAATTTACGCATAAGGAGTAGGCCTACTCAGATTTTTGCCGCTTTTCCGTTAATGTGATTTTTATACGTCCGTTACTCTGTACAGGCTTTTCATAAAAATCGGCGTTTAAGTACGTTGAAGATCAGAGTTTTTCCTATATAATGAATATTTTAAAAGTTAAATCTCGTGTTCCGTTTTAATACGCCACCCTTTTTTTAAAAAAAAATGCTTTTTTGGCTCCACGTAAAGGTAGGGAAATGATTTTTGGACTGAACTAAGCATTTCAACAACAGTATTATGTCAAGCAAGGCGTTTATTATTTTTTTTAAATAAAAAAATCGTTAAATAATTCTAAATGAGCTACGGAATGAGTTGTAGCATGAAAAACACAGAAGTTGGTTTTTCTTAACGACTACACTCGGAGCGGATACCGCTATAGAGCTTAGTTCCTCTCTAGAAGTTTAGAGGCTATAGAATTTTCTATTAACACCACATCTCTACTTCTAATTACAAATGCAAAATACGATATATGGCACAATACTGCTGCAAAAATGCATGATTCAGTCCATAAATCATTTCCCTATCTTTACGTGCAGCCAAAATAATTTTAAAATGGCCAGCATTTTAAAACTAAACAGTCTTCTATTTTAAAATTTTCAAACAGAGAAAACTCTGATCTTCAACGTAGGGGCCTACATAAACGCCGATCTTTTATGAAAAGCCTGGACGGAGTAACGGAAGTTTAAAAACCACATTAACGGAAAACCGGCTAAAATCTGAGTACTTTTTATGCGTAAATTGCTGCATCACCGACTAGTTTCAAAATAAAATAATCTAAGTCAAACCAATCAACGCAGGAAAGAACAGGCTTTAATTTAGTGTAGTGTTCAAAAATATTCGTCATATTTTTTTTAAACAGAGCTCTTCAAACGAGTGCGGACAGGTGAATGGCATGCGATGTAGTATGCGACCGGCTAAAATCTGAGTACTCGTTATGCGTAAATTGCTGCATCTCCGACTAGTTTCAAAATAAAATAATCTAAGTCAAACCAATCAACGCAGGAAAGAACAGGCTTTAATTTAGTGTAGTGTTCAAAAATATTCGTCATATTTTTTTTTTAAACAGAGCTCTTCAAACGAGTGCGAACAGGTGAATGGAGTGCGATGTCGCATGCTACATCGCATGCGACATTGCATGAGTGTGGACATAGCAGAGTAGGTAGATGTACCGGTATAAACTTAGCGACCAACAAACTGACAAGCTACGTTTCCATACATGTCGGATAAGATACACTAAAGTTTAGTTTAATGTATTTTAGGCTACATTTATCCGTAATTTAAATTATTAATACTTCTTTTTTACAGTTACTAAACGCTGCATACTCATATTTTAATCTGTTGAGATCTTTCAGAAATTAATTGAAGAATGTATTACACAAAATCAAGGAAGGTTATTTGTGATCAATTACTTTTGTTTTCATCCAGTCCGTTTAAAAATTATGTAATTCTTTTAAGATAATTAAAAGCATTTAGAATCAATACGGCAGTTTTATTTCATACCCTAATAAATATAACCCTGCAGACTTGTTATAATCAGGAATCATTAGAAAATGTTTATACCTTTACAAAATATCAAGTTCGATAAATTTTAAGCTTAAAACACAACACGGACATTTTCATCAAAATCGGTCAACCGGAAGTAGTAGTTAATTCGTGTTATTTTTCACTTTCTTGCGATTTTCTCATAAACGGTTTCTACATTTAAAAAAAACTGCTTATTTGCTACATTTTTTATGCTCCTTAAGATAGGGTAGGTGCCATGTCTCCTAAAATTCTTGGGGAAGCTGTTTTCTCGCAAAAAGATTGTTTCTTTTTAAGATTACGGCTTAAATATGCGGTTTAGCACAAAAATGTACATAATAAAAGTTGTAGAGAAATAAAAAACATACAACTTTTTTTGCAAACATTACTTAGTATAACGCTTAGTTTAGCGGTAATTAGCGATTATTTGTTTTTTTTTCACGAAAATGTGTAAAAAAATCGATTTTTTAAGATTTCAGCCTTAGTATGCATTTTACGACAAAAGTGTTGTAATAGGAGACACTTATACACACAAACAATAACGCATACGTACATTCAAATGACAAACTAAATACGCTCACGCATAACATAAACATACACATTCACACACTCAATATAAACAACAGATGATTTACCACCTTCAGATGTGAGCAACGAGAATAATAATAAAAAAAATTTACAAGGAAAATAAAAAGAACATATTATTTTATGAAATAAAATGGATTGTTAATTCATTCTATTTTAAAACTTTTAAGGAATGAGATGCGATTTACAGTTCTTTAAAATAGAAAAAGTTTTCGAATCTTGAATAATATTATTGAGAGATAATAAACAATTTTGGAAGATTTGGTGGAACAGATTTTCAAGGATTTTTAACACATTTTAAAAGATTTTAAAAATTTTAATAATTTTAAGACTTTTATAATATTTATTAAGAAATTTTAATAAAGAACCTTGAATTTTGAAGAGATTAAAATAATTTGAAAATTTTATTTACGAACCTCTGGAACAAAAAATGGTGCCGTGACCAGGATACTTAATGAAAAAGTTCAATAAATAAATTCAATAATATAATATTTGGGAAAGAAATTAAAATAATAAACAAGAAGGAAGAATAAAAAAAAAAGAATTCATCAACAAGAAATCATCAAACAAATATAACAAAATTAGTCAAAGACCAAGAAAGAGACAAAGAGAAAGATCAAAAATAAAACAACAAATCTTCTAAAATTTATAAAAAACTAAATTATAAACAACTCACATCTGACAGGTATACCGACTCCGACCGGTAAGTCATCTGTTTCATATATAAATAATCGCAATCAACAAACAAAACAAAAAGAAACATGGAGAGACAAGTAGGACAGATCCTCGAAACTAATAAACTAGACGAAACAAACCTTAACTTCCAACTTAGAATACGGAAAAGTACAACAACAGGAAACATAAGACAAAAACGACAAAGACTACAGAAACTCTTGGAGAATGGGCGACAAATTGACTTAAATACATTACATAGATTTGACATTGACAAACAACTGACAGAGTGTCAAAACTATTTTGCAAGGTTAAGAAACACGGAAAATTTAAATGAATTAGAAAAATATAATACCAAAATTTTTGATGATAGGCTTAACAAAATTTTAACATTTATATTGCCCAACAAACCAGATAAAGTCGTAGGTTTTCAAAATTTAAGAGAAAGGTTTGATATTTGGAAAGCAAATGAGTGGCATAATATTGAAGTTAGACCTAATGGTGAACAAAATCTAAATCATGAAAGGGCACATTTGGAGGATGATCTCTTGCCTGATCAAAGGCAAGGAATCCCTAATTGTGATCAAATTAACCTTGCGCATTATCCAGAAATACTAAACCCCGTTCTTCGCAATGAAGTCCCTGACATTTGCATACCGAATGCAGCAGGTAACAATAATCCTTTATGTTTCCAACGTGAATTAAATTTCAATTGGACAAAAATTGCAAACCCGATTGAACAAGAGTTAAAACAATTAACTATTACTGATGGACGGGACATTGATACATTAGTAAGAAATATTAAAATTATCAGACAAATACAGAAACGTTATGCGGTTGATTTACCTTTGGTTTTGTTAACTCCGTTTATGACTGGTTTCACAGAACAAATTTTTGAAAACTCCATTAGGAATAATCATAATTTTGATCAGTTTCATCAAAATTTAGTAAATAAATTAATTACACCAAAAATGAAAGAAATATTAAAATTAAAATTGTTATACCGAAATCAGTCACAATCGGAAACTCTTGCGGAATATATGAAAGAAATTTTAGAGAATCATGATGTATTGAGACTAGATTTAACAGAAGGTGAGTTAATTAATGTAATTTTAACAGGTTTAAATGAAATATATGCCACGCATATAGGTATAATTGGTAAACCTAATAATTTACAAGATTTTAATAAGCTAGATGCTTATGTTTACGAAAGAGTTTATGCCAGAACTCTTAATGATCTTGGTTTATCAAATATGAATAATACAGACATCCTAAATACAATAAATAACACAATATCTATTCAAGGTAAACAAAATACCTTAAAGGAAACAACATTTAACAACATCAGATCACAAACATCATCCACAACACTGAAGTGTTTTTATTGCAATAAATTAGGTCACATTAAAAGAAACTGTAAACTTTGGCAACAAAAAAAGGAAATAACCATGTTTCAAAAAACTGAGTGAATACAAATACGGACAACATAAACATATGGTGCGTATTTGTAAAAATAACGTAAATAAACATTTAAAGATAGGTGAACAAAAGTTAAACTGTAACTACGCTTTAAAGGCCTTAACAATAAAAATTAAAAATGATTCATTTAATGCTCTTATTGATTCTGGTTCAACCCATAATATTATTAATCAAAAAATGTATGAACTTTTAAAAAATAATAAAGCGATTATAAATGAGGAAAACTTTAACGCCATTTGTCTCACAGCTGACAAGTTTCCTTTGGAAATCAATAAACAAGTCTGGGTTAAAATTAACTTAAAAAATATATCGTGGAAAATAAATTTTAAAGTTTTAACAAAAATACAACATAATATCATATTAGGAATACATCTTTTACAAACCACACGCGCGATATTTAATGCGACGAAATCAATAATAACTTTTGAATGGTTAAAAAATCAAAAATTTTATCTAACAAATACATATTCTGATCAGATTAATAATGTAGAGCAGTCTGAGTATATTAAAAATAAAATTACTAATTTATGTAAAGAATTCCCAGATGTACTCACTACTAAATTAGGGTGTACAGATGTATTGACATACGATATTAAACTTAAAAATAATGAAATTATAAAATCGAGACCCTATCCATTAAATCCAATAAAAACACTTCAAATGAAACATCAAATAGAAAAATTGTTAAAAGACAAAGTAATAAGAGAGAGTGTTTCGCCTTATTCGTCCCCAGCATTCTTGATTCCAAAACCCAATGGCACGAGTCGTTTGGTCGTGGACTATCGCTCAGTTAACTTGATAATCGACTCAGAGGCACAACCTTTACCTAACATAAATCATGCTTTTCAATGGTTTTCAGGTGCGCGATTGGTTTAGCACATTAGATTTAGCCCAAGCGTATCACCAAATACCATTGACAGAAAAATCTCGTCAAATCACTTCATTTTGTACTCCGGATGGCTTATATGAGTACGAAAGATTACCTTTCGGTTTATCAACTGGAGCGCAAGTTCTAACACGTCTTATGAATACAATATTTAAGAACGTTAAATATAAATTTGTATTTAATTATATGGATGATATATTAATATATTCCAAAAGTTTTCCAGAACACATGAAACACATTAGAATCGTACTGTCGATTTTACGAAAAGCTGGCATTACCGTTAACCCCGATAAGGTGACATTCGCAGTAAACGAAATACCATTTCTTGGACACACATTATCATATAAAGGAGTCTCTATAGATTCGACTAGGACACAAAAAATATTGGAGTATCCTGAACCTAAGTCAGTGAAACAAGTACATCGGTACTGTGGTATGATTAACTATTTTTCTAAATTTATTAAAAATTATGCTGATAGAATCGAACCTCTAAATAAATTACGTCGTAAAAATACTCAGTTTATCTGGGGAGACTCACAGAAAACCGCGTTTGAAGATCTTAAACAAGCAATTGCTAATCCCCCGGTACTAGCTATACCAGACTTCTCCAAAAATTTTATTTTACAAACAGATGCGTCAGATACAGGTCTAGGAGCCGTACTGCTTCAAGAACAAGAAGGGTCTAGACGACCCATAGCGTACGCTTCCAAGACATTGACAGAGGCAGAGAGGAAGTTTTCTGCATATGAACGAGAGTGTCTTGCAGTTGTTTTTGCAACAGATCGTTTTCGAACCTACCTAACGCACCGTGAATTCCTTTTAGAAACCGATAACCAAGCATTAGCCTGGCTTCTTTCCAGACCTAAACAGTTAGATAGATTAGCTAGGTGGTTACTCCGATTATCTGTTTTTAAATTCAAAATTAATCACATCCGCGGTTCCGATAATAATGTTGCCGATGCATTATCGAGGATGTATAGTTCTAATAGTGAAGATAATGCAAAGGATATATCTTATATCAATGCTTTATTATCGCAGTTCCCTCTATCTTTTACAGATATACGGAAACATCAAGAACAGGATACCTTTATCCTTCAACAAAAACAGAAGATGGACAACAAATTTTGTTTATCAAAAGGAGTGCTATGTCTAAAAGACAAAAACAATAATCCGGTCAAAATCGTTCTCCCCAATTCTTTAAAAGACTTAGTGTTTAAATATTTCCATCATTCTGAAATAGGTGGACACTTAGGTGTCGCTAAAACTATCCACAAAATAACACGACATTTTTACTGGCAAGATATATATAAAGAGATTCCTTTAAAAGTGAATGCTTGTACAACTTGTCAGCGAAGCAAACCTGGAATGAATTATAAATGGGGGAATCTCAGTTCTAGAGTTCCAACAACACCATTTGATACACTGTTTATTGATACAGTAGGCAGTCTACCAAAAACCAACCAAGGGTACAAATATATACTAGTGGTGGTAGACAGTTTTTCAAAATTTACATGGTTAGCTCCATTAAAAAATACCAATACGTCGTCCATTATAGAAGAATTAAAACATATTTTTCAAAATTATTCCATCCCAAGACTAATCGTCACGGATAACGCCAAAACATTTAATTCAGTAATTTTTAAAAACTTTTGTTTCAGTCTAGGCATTAAAAGGACCACACTCTCTCCTTATCACCCACAACCATCTCACGCCGAACGATTAAACAGAAATCTCAGGTCTATTCTTATTGCGTACCACGCAACTACACAAACAACCTGGGATAAATCTCTCTTTTGGTTTCAGTTAGCTTTTAATATGGCTCAACATACAGCACATGGTGTCTGCCCGTTTGACATATTACATAATTTTCCAGCTCAAACGCCATTGGATAGAGCGTGGAATATACAAGATATCCTTCATCGGAATCCTGTACGTTCGAGCAACGTGATGAGTACAATTAGAAGACATCTAAGTAAGTCTCATCATGATATGGCACGTAGATATAATGCTACACGCCATCCAAATCCGTTTTCGGTAGGAGATAAAGTTTTACTTAAAACTCATCCCGTAAGTTCGAAACGGAAAAATATTTGCGCGAAAATGGTGTACCGATGGTCGGACCCATTTTATATCATAGGTTTCTCCACACCAGTTACAGCCTTAATACGTAAGACTGTTGGGGGAGAAATAACAAAAGAACACATTTCTAATCTTAAAAAGGTTACATAATCCGCTACAATTACTCATATTCTTAGGTGATGTATGTCGCGACACTCGAGCTTGAGATGATTGTAATAAAAAAAAGGTATCTGATGTTTGCATGCCGTATGGATGTGTTGTGAAAGGGGCCCCGAATGAACGTACTATACCGCCTCAAGCCGACAATTGCTATATACTCACCTTTTCTTTTTTTTACAGTTTAAGCACCCACCCCTTATCCTTTTGCTTTTGCATTTTCCCCCGAGGGAGGGGAAGATTGTAATAGGAGACACTTATACACACAAACAATAACGCATACGTACATTCAAATGACAAACTAAATACGCTCACGCATAACATAAACATACACATTCACACACTCAATATAAACAACAGATGATTTACCACCTTCAGATGTGAGCAACGAGAATAATAATAAAAAAAATTTACAAGGAAAATAAAAAGAACATATTATTTTATGAAATAAAATGGATTGTTAATTCATTCTATTTTAAAACTTTTAAGGAATGAGATGCGATTTACAGTTCTTTAAAATAGAAAAAGTTTTCGAATCTTAAATAATATTATTGAGAGATAATAAACAATTTTGGAAGATTTGGTGGAACAGATTTTCAAGGATTTTTAACACATTTTAAAAGATTTTAAAGATTTTAATAATTTTAAGACTTTTATAATATTTATTAAGAAATTTTAATAAAGAACCTTGAATTTTGAAGAGATTAAAATAATTTGAAAATTTTATTTACGAACCTCTGGGACAGTGTGTAGGCCTATAATAAAATTTATTGGAAATGAAAAGATCTACAAGTTTATTTTAAGCATTTATCTCTACAGAGCCTAGTTTAGCGTCAATTAGTGATTTTCCGTATTAAACCAAACTGAGGTTGATTTTCATTTTGCATCAGTCCACTCATGATTAGAATAAGATCATGTTTTTTGAGGTTAGTTTTTTTGTTTGTTTCTAATGTTTTATTACTAATATTAGGTTACATTGTTCATTATTTGCATTGGAAAGAGAAAGTTGTGTGAGTGTTTCACACCAGATTATTTTATTGTAAGGGGAGATGGCACGATGGTTTTAACTCAAAATTTCGAGTTTTGGTTTTTTATGTTTTTCAATAGTTCAGGCCTAGTTTACCAGAAAAACATTAAATTACGTCAAAAAATACTTTTTTAATGAAAAAATTAAGTTTTTAACAGGTTTACCCACAAAAAATATCATTTACGAAGAACGAATATTTTTTCATTCCCGGCCGCATTGGCGTTGTTGGTAACGTGCTCGCCTCTCATCATGCGGTCTTGGGATCGAATTCCATTCAGGCACGGCATATTTTCATACGTTACAAAACATCATTTCATCCTTCACCGTTTGCATTAGAAGTAATTGGAGAATAATCGGACGTTAAACAAAAAAAAAAAAAAAAAAAAAATTCATAATAATTTTATACTGTTTGTTTTAATGCAAAGAGAATTTTAGTTTTTAAAATATCTGCATCACTATTTTTCTATTCTCAGCTGTTGGCTCAGCTTTCTAAACAACTGTTGATGGGAAATTTACTTGTTTGTGTTCATTTTGTTTTTGGTTTGTGCCTTCTTGTTTCTTGCGTTTTCCCGTAAATTTAGAATTTGAACACTAGGTAGGCCTACATTTTTCTCAGAAACCAATAAACCTACCAGGCTCAAATTTTTACCAGTTAATTATATTGTTTATCCACATATACCGACATTTTTATGACTTCTTTAGGTGCTCCAAAAATTAGTAAACGCAAAAAATGTAGAAAACAATTAGTAAAAATTTAATTTTATTCGTAATTTTTAAAAACAATGGTATGGTCCAAAGATTAAATTGAAAAAATGTCAGTAGCTCGAAAAGAAACCGGACACCTATGGTGTATAAAGTTTAATTTCCTATCTTTTACCAATCCTATGAAAAATGTACCTAAAAATAACAAATTTAACATTGGCGGGATGCAAAGTACAGTCTCCCCTTAACTTACAATCGCGTACCTCTGTTTAAGTTAGTTTCCGTATATTAAAACCTTAGAGAGCGTTATGTGTACATAATATATTGAATCTCATCTATAGAACGGATACCTCTATACAACGGACATTTAGCGTTGTCCCACTGATGTCCGCTATTCAGAAGTTTTACTGCAGCTGTGTCTTCTGCATAAGTCCAAATAATAGTGTCAAGTGAGGTGAAAAAGTCATGAGTATAATATTTATGATATTTGAAAGCACTGAAGTTTCCTACATTTACAAAAATAAATGTCAATCACAACGTATTCAATACAATTGAGTTATTCTTTTAAATAATATAATAGAGTCTAATATGAAACAACACTGTTACAAATCGAAATAAATTTCTATTTGAGTATAAAAATGATAAAAGAAATTCTGTTATTACAATTTCTAGAACTGATATATGTCGGTAAATATATTTATAGAATATTTTTAGAAAAGTTATTTTCGAAAAAAGGTAGGTACGTTTTATATATAATATTTAATTGACACGTGAGGATAAAAAAAATCAATAAATATCAAATTGTATTCAGGTCTTCATAATTTATTTTGGTAGGTATTCCTTTATAAATATATCGTTAATGTGATACTGTTTTTCTTGTTTGATTTTAACAGACACTGGGAACAATCACAAGCGGTTTAACGTGTACTCGTTTGTGGTATAATTGAAAACAAAATTAAAGTAATTTTTATAGATTTTTGTTTTCCGAATAATTTTTTTGCGAAGGTAAATAAACGTAAGTATTATAATATATAGTAATGTTTTTTATACAGTCGTTCCCAAAAACTTTGACCCATTGGGAAATTGTTGTTTAGGTCAACGGCTGAAAAGCTGGTTTAAACCTCTCGAGGTTTTACTCTAAACGAGTAGTGAGGTGGTTTACTATTGTTTTCTTCGCTGAGTTGAAAGAGTATGCTTATCAGCATGCCAGGCCCTTTGAAAAGCATCTTTTTTCCACCCTGCGAATGACACTTTCACTTCATTCACCACAGGGTCTGGCTGTATAATGAAATTCATTACTTTCAGAGGAGAAACTCTGATAAGTGTCTTTTACACCTCTACCTTTTCTGTTCTTAAATGATTCAGTCATTTAATAGGCTGACCATGTGATAAGAAACAGAACTATTGATAAGGAACTAAGAGATTGAGTGCAAATAACCAAAATTATAGAAAACTTAAACTCCTACAACTTCTCTCTCATTTATGTTTTTGTACAACGCTTACTTTAGCGGCGATTAGTGATTTTTTGTCTTTTCCATCAAAATTGGTAAAAAATAGGATTTTTTAAGATTGTGTGACCTTAGTATACATTTAACTATAAAAACGAACAAAGTAAAACTTATAGAAAATTTATAAATCTAAAAAAAAATTAAGCATTTTTCTCTACAGAGCCTAGATTACTAGAGACAAAATTATTAGTCTACTGATTTTCCTTATTTTTAAGTTCCACAAAAGTTGATTATCATCTTGCTTCATTCACTCATGATAAAAATTAGGTTACGTTTTTCAGTTTACAATGTTTACTCACGATCAAACATAGTTTATATAGTTCATTATCTACATTGGCAAGAGAAAGACATGTGTGTGTGTTTCTCACTAGATTTCAAGACTTCTTTTGTCATGAGTGATTTTTAAATATCTAATTCTGTCAGTCTATAGGAATGTGTATTGTTTATGTAAACTTGCGGACATTTTTTCTAAATTTTTCTATTTTTTTTGTAAGGTTAGTTTAGAGGCAATTACTGATTTTCCTTATTGAATAAGGAATTTTTTAAGTTCTACAGAAGTTGATTATCATTTGGCGTCATTTACTCACGATTAAACATATAATAATATATCCACAGCTCCGTGGAACCAAGGTCATGAACCGACTCTTACACACAGACAAACACACAGGCGCAACTTACCTCACCTGCATTCTATAAGCTTCAGTAATGAGTCACCTACTAGGTGCTTGACTGCAATACTATCATTTTGGTTGTAATTATTTTTTTAAAAATTGTAGCCTATAATGATTTTCATAATCGACATATTACTCCTTGAAAAATGAGTCCAACCTCGGTGTCATTGTGACAATCCTAAGCATTTCCGATGAAGGATTTCTTTTTGACTTTCTGACTTAATTTAACTTTTTTTAAATTAATTAATTAATTTTAATTTATCTAATTTATTATTTTTATATATGTAACAATTTATTACATCTTAATCCGTTAATCTTATCAAAATATAATATTTGATTAACGCTATTGTTTTTATAAAATTAAATAGCACTGCATTAATAATTGTTAGATTTATTATAATATTGAACAACGGCAGTTAGAATGAAATCCAACAACGGAAAAGCTTAGGATTATCAAATTGACACCGTTTGAGCTCATTTTTCAAGGAATACAATACGTTTGGCGAAACTGTAGCTATGGCTGTGCGCGCTGGAAACTAATGGGTGACCAAGAGACTGTTACTGTACTTCCATTTGACGATACAGTAATACCTACAAAACATCTACATATTGCCCACATATTATTATACTACCTACTAATCGCCTTACTTCATGATTAACATTTTTATCGTGCAAATCTAAAATAGTTATAAACCATTAATTTTAAATTTCAAAATCAGTGTCTTTTTCAATGTTGCTTTAATTGTAGCCAAAGTAGGAAACATATTTTCACTTTGGTAAAATTTATGTACTACCCGCCTAACAAAACACTTATCAAATTCGTCTACCTCAGCCACTGAGCGCTTCCTCTTTTTCTTAACTGGAGTTCGAAATGATGCCTCTTTTTACCAGAAATAATTTCTTGATTTCTTTGCGGATGTTTTTAACCGTAGCCAAAGAAACTCCATAAGCTGCCGCTGTTCTGTTATTACACTGATCAACAGACATAACAAATTCACCCGATTGTTTGTAATGTTCCGATTATTTTTTCATCTTTTTTCATGAGTCATTTACATTTGAAATAATTTCTCGCGCCTGACTATGTAATTTTTTACCAATTTTGGACCTAACAACTTGTCCTTCCATATTTTTTTGTAACAACGGCACTCACTTTCACAACAAAAAAAAATTGTAAAACAGAAAACAAAATGAAACGCTTCAACTCAAAACGTTTAGTATAAATGCAAAAAAGGAAGTGAAATAATGGTTTCCATGCTTTCTTTAACGAATTCAAACACAGGCTAATTATTTTTATCAGAACCAAGGTCAATGCACGCATTAAGAAGTTGCATAACAGGACGTGTGCCATAGTAAACAAGAGATCAATCGGTAACTAATTGTTTTGACTACACCCGGTGGACAATATTGTCCCCCGCGAGCGTCCTCTCTGTCGAAGGTCATAGCTATTATTCCAACAAAAGAACTGTAATACGTAAATTTTGAAAATTATTATACAGTTTTGATAAAAATAATTACAACTAAAAAGGTAGTATGGCAGTCAATTGGTTGGTAGGTGACTCACTACTGAACTTGTAGAATTCAGTCAGGCTAAGGCAGGTAAGGGGTTGTTGCATGTGTGTGTTGTGTTTGTAAGGGTCAGTTTATGATCTAGATTCCACGGAGCTTTGGACATAATTATTATAGCTGCTTATATTGTTTACTAGCATACCCTACGCGGCTCCGCACGCGAAAATGTGTAATAAATTTAAAAAAATAAATAACAGAAATTATGTAGCTGCTAGATCTACTGTATACAGTTCTTTTGTTGGAATAATAGCTATGTCCTTCGACAAAGAGGACGCTCGCGGGGGACAATATTGTCCTCAAAACAATTAGTCACCGATTAATCTCTAGTTTACTGTGACTCACGTCCTGTTATGTAACTTCTTAATGCGTGCATTGAACTTATTATGTGTTTGTATTCGGTAAAGGAAGCTTGCAAACCATTATTTTACTTCCTTTGTTGCATTTTTATACTAAATGTTTTGAGTTGATGCGTTTTATTTTGTTTTCTGTTTTTTCTGTTGTAAAAGTGAGCGCTGTTGTTATAAAAAAATATATGGAAACATAAGCTGTTAAATCAAAACCTGGTTAAAAACTACATAGTCAGGCGCAAGGAATTATTTCAAATATAAATGGGTTTATGAAAAAAGAATCGAAACATTACAGTCATGAATTTGTTAAGTCTGTTCATTAGTGTGATAACAGAACAGCGGCAGTTTGTGGAGTTTCTGTGGTTACTGTTAATAAAATCCGCAAAGTAATCAAGAAATTATTTTTGGTAAAGGAGAGGCGTCATTTCGAACTCCTGTTAAGAAAAAGAGGAAGCGCCCAGTGACTGAGGTAGACGACTTTGATAAGTGTTTTGTTAGGCGGGTAGTACATAAATTTCACCAAAATGAAAAAAATGTGCCTACTTAAGCTACAATTAAAGACGCATTAAAAAAAGACATCGGTTTTGAAATTTAAAATTAATTGTATGTAACTATTTTAGATATGTACGTAAAAAATATTAATCATATAGTAAGGCGATTTATGTAGGTAGTATAATAATACGATATGGAAAATAATAAATGTAGATGTATTGTCAAATGTAAGTACAGTAACACTCTCTTATTCACCCATTAGTTTCCAGGCTGTGCGCTCACACACACACACGCGCGCGCGCGCACACACACACACGCACGCGCGCGCGCACACACACACACACAAAACGTTTTGATAAATAGCCCCGCGTACTTCTCTAAATAGGCTTTATGCGTGTTTTTTTTTCAACAACAGTACACACACGCACACACACAAAACTACGTTTTGATAAGTCCCCGCGTACGTCTCCCACCACCATCGAACCCTTCATCTACCTCAACAGCAATGTGTACTCACATGTATTCATACACACATACATATTTACAAAAATCTTCATTAGGGCCCTTAGGGTTACCATTTTTGAAAATTTTAAAAGAAATTTTTGCTGTGAACATAAATACGATTATGCTGTCAAAATTTTATGAAAATCCGTTCAGAAGTTTTGGAAATTAGCCTGCACAAAAAAAACACACTTTATCTTTATAATATTAGTATACGAGGTATGGCTATTAAATAACGAGACTGACGTAAAAAATTTTATTATTATTTTATACATAATCACTTATTGTCACCTTCAATATACACTCCTTCTCTATCCCTACAACGCTCCATGTGAATTTTCCATTGTTGAAAACAGTGCTGGAAGTCATCTTCAGTCAGCTCCTTTAGGACACGTGCCGCTTTCTTTTTTACAGCTTCCACAGACTCAAATCTTGTCCCTTTTAATGCAGATTTCACCTTACGGAACAGGTAGAAGTCACATGGTGCAAGATCTGATGAATAAGGTGTATATTCTTGCACTGAGATGCTGTACTTGGCTAGGAACCTCTTGACAGATAACGCGGAATGAGCTGGCGCATTGTCTTGGTGGAGAACCCATTATTTGTCCTTCCACATTTCGGGGCGTTTTGTCCTTACTCTTTGACGTAGTTTAGAAAGTACCTCAAAGTAGTAATATTGATTGATTTTTTGACCTTCAGGAACCCAGTGAAGGTACACACTCCCTTGGATATAAAAAAAAACTATCATCATTGCTTTAAATTTTGACTTGTCATTCGAGCTTTTTTGGATCTCGGTGAAGTTCGGCTCTTCCAGTGCATGGATTGGCGCTTCGTTTCCGGATCATAAGTAAAAAACCACGTTTCATCACATTTTATTATCTTCCACGGGTTCCCTAAGGTGAAATGTGCATTAAAAGGGACAAGATTTGAGTCTGTGAAAGCTGTAAAAGAGAAAGCGCCACGTATCCTGAAGGGCTGACAGAAGATGACTTCCAGCACTGTTTCCAACAATGGAAAATTCGCATGGAGCGTTGTAGGGATAGAGAAGGAGTGTATATTGAAGGCGACAATAAGTGATTATGTATAAAATAAAAATAAAAGTTTTACGTCAGTCTCGATTTTAATAGTAAATTATCTCGTTATTATCCTCGCAGATTATCTATATTGGCAAGAAAAAGTCATGTGTGTGTGTTTCTCACCAGATTTTAAGTTTATTTTGTTAAGAGTGTTTTCTATATATCTAACTCCGTCAGTCTGTCAGAAATGTAAATAAAGTTTTGTAAACTAGGGAAATTGTTTTATATTCTTTTTTGAAATTTTCAGATGATTAATCAGGATTATCAGCTTGCTGATTTAGAATCTGATGTAACAGAAAAACTTCGAAAATATTTGAAAACGTTAGGGATAAATTTCGGAAATTCTGTTAGTTTAAAACCAATGTTAGTTTTGTGTTCGGGATTATTTATTTTCATATCTTGTATAAGAAAACTAATATTAAATTGGGGCAATATTAACGATAGAATTTTAGGAATGGAAGATATCAACACAATGATTGTGACATTCTCAATGATTATTGAATATTCATTCGTGCCAAAAAATAATAATAATTTATTAAAAATTGTCGAAGAAGGATATTTCATAACAACTTTGAAAGGAGAGACTAATTTATTAACAACAAAAGTAATAAAAGAAATCAAACGAAGAAATTCGTTGGAACACGATTGGAAATTTAAGGTTCGGCTAATGTGCAAAGCTATATGTGCAAATATTACAATTGTACCTCTGATTCAAACGTTGTATTATTTAATAAAAAATAATTTCACAAATATCAAAGTCGAAGATTTGTCACTACCGTTTGAATTTCAATATTTCAAAAATTCTAACATTTTGCCAGTGTATTTTTCACTGTATATATTCCAGACAATATATTTCATGTATATTTATTTTCTTTGCTTACCGATATATTTATCATTCTTCTTACCAATTAATAAAACACTGGGAGATATCAATATATGCATGATGTCACTAGATTTTATTCAAAATCATTATGATGTTAATAATAACAATGATTTAATAAATTTCAAGAAGGATTTCAAAAACGTTATAAAACTTCATCAAAATATACTTAGGTAAGGTTTATTTTGTAATCCATAAATTTATTGTTATGTACTACATTTTTCAAAATTGATTAACCGGAAGTAGCAAATTATTCGAGTGAATTGTTACGTTTTTGCAATTTTATAAACAACGGTTCCACCATTTAAAAAACACCTCATTAATTACGAGGGTCATTTGGAAAGTAATGAAAGTTTTGATTTGACGAGCCGCTTAATATTAGGATAAAAGACATTCTGTTCGTAACACGACCGGAAACGGCACAAAATTTTACACAGCTTGAGGAGAATCAACTCACATTGCCGTATTTATACCGGTCGAATATGGATAAAGGCCAAGCCAATTGCTGTGAGCGCTTGACTACGCATGCGCATACTTGACTTCGACCCTGCATACCCTCCGACCAACATGCGTATTTATCTTTCAATCCTTGGCTGACTACACCTAGTCAAAATGGACTTTAGTCAGTTTAGTAGCCGCAAAAGGCTACCTTGCAGGCGAAACCACAACCCCTGAGAGGCCAAACCCAAACGAGTGGGTGCGGACGTGAGCCGCAGGGCGCCCCACTCCCCTCAAGTACTCGTGTAAACGTTGGACGAGTCGCCGTCGAGCCCGTTACGCCGCTAACCCTATGAATGGTTTGCCATTGTAACTTCGCTAGGTGTTAGTGTCAATGGTCCAATGCTTAAAACCAAGGCAAAAGATTTTGCTGAAAAGTTAATCACTGTTCTGATACCCTTTTATTTTTTCGTGTGTGTATGGATAGAACTTGCATGTAAAATTTATGTATTTGATAATTTTAATAAAATACAGTACCGCATACGCCACAGTTTACGAATGCGTTTACTAGGGCCAGCCATTTCATTGGGCCAAAATGCTTCGGTCCCGATGTGCCCCAATTATCCGAAATTGACTCTATTTAAATACAGATTAACTTTTTATGTTTCAGGAATATAAGAAAAATTAACAATTCAATTGGAGGAACTGCTACGATGATTAATCAGGGATTATGCATATATCTTTGCATATATTTATTTTATCTGGTTGAAGTAAGTAACTAATTTAGTAAATTTCTATTTATTTACACAGAAGAGTCGGAACTACCAGTACGTTATTTAATTTTATAACTATGTTTGTGAATCCAGTACCGCATATGCTCAGAAACCAATTGTTTTTTTTTTTTGGTAACATTAAGTTCACCGTCGGAACCAATGTCGCAAATAATTCTACGTGCTATACAGAGTAATTACAGACTATCAGACTATACAGACTATCAGACGTGGTATACAGTATAATTATTGTGACAATATCTAAGGGGAAAGTTTGTTCCAGAATTCTCTTGCAGGACTGAGTTTTTAGAAGTGTAACAGCGATCGGCGTCGGGCTAGCGGTGTGTTACGTCCAGCAATACTTTCAATATTTTTTATATTTCTTACTCTTGCGTATATGAATGTATAAAAAGGAAAGTATTGTTTTCATGTCGATTCTTTGAAACCGAGCTTTCACCGGATCTACAAGTTTTCAGACCCTATGAACCCGAAAAACATGTTTTTAGCGATTGGTCTGTGTGTGTATGAACAGAACATCTCAAGAACGGAACATCGTACGAACTTGAAATGTGAAACTTAAGTTAGATACTACTACCGAACCCGACACGAACTTTTTCAACAAAAATCGGTCAACCGGAAGTGGTAGTTTATTCGTGTTATTTTTCACTTTTTTGCGATTTTCTCAAAAACGGCATCTGCGATTTTTTTAAAAATCGCCTCATTTACTACATTTTTTATGCTCTACAAGATAGGGTGGGCGCCATGTCTGCTGAAATTCTTGGGGAGTCTGTTTTCTTGTACAATAATTGTATTTTTAAGATTGCGACTTTAATATGCGTTTTGTATATACAAAAATGTATTATAATAAAAGTTGTAGACAATTTAAAAGCCTACAACTTTACTTGAAACATTTTTTTGTATAACGCTTAAATTAGCAGTAATTAGCGATTTACTGGTTTTTTCTCACGAAAACGTGTAAAAAATCGATTTTTTTTAAAGATTTCAGCCTTAGTATGAATTTTATGACAAAAGCGTATATTATAATCCATCCAATTTATAGAAATTAAAAGATCTTAAACTTTTATTTATAGCATTTTTCTCTACAGAGCCTAGTTTAGCGTGAAAGAGTGATTTTCAATATTTTTAAGCCAAACTGAGGTCGATTTTCATTTTGCGTCTTTCACTCGTGATTAAAATTAGGTTTTGTTTATTGAGGTTAGTTTTTTGTTTATTTGTAATGTTTTATTACTAATATTAGGTTATATTGTTAATTATTTGCATTGGTAAGAGAATGTTGTGTGAGTGTTTCACACCAGATTTTTAAAATTTATTTCATGACGGCAAATGTGGGTGGTTTATGATTGAGGCGCCATGAGAGATGTCGTGACGTCAGGGGTTGGCAGGATGTAAGATAGGGGTTACAACGAAAAATGTATGGGGGCTCGAGCCATCGCATGGGGTAAGTGGTAGGCGAGGCGATGAGATAGTGGTGACAGCGAACGGAGGAAGGGTGTAGAAGGCAATAATTTCTAACGGGATGGCAGGATCGTTGTCGCAGGTCCCCAATTGAATTTGGCGGACCTGATGTATGTGTCGACAGACGCGGGTTTCACTGTTTTTCTCGCTACTTCTCCGCAGCATGGGGATGGGCGCGCGTTGAGGCGTTCGGTGGGGTATTCGCTGCTACCTATTGCTATTTATAGAAGCGGCCACCGGCCGGTTGAGCTTGTTAATGTCGCTTCTTCCGGAAAGGAGCGGCTTCCTTCTACTGCTGCCTACGAGCGTGGAGCGGTTGCTAGCGAAGCGAACATTTGCTATTTACCGCTTCCTGACAGGCAGGAGCGGTCCCCCAGCGGAGCGTGTAGAGTCTCTCTACGGTAAGAGTACTCCGACGTAGGCAACCAGCAATACAAGTGAGCATGCGAATTAATTAAAACTCTGGTGTGAAACACTCACACAACTTTCTCTTGCCAATGCAAATAATTAATAATAAACCTAACATTATTAATAAAATATTAGAAATAAACAAAAACTAACCTCAAAAACATAACCTTATTTTAATCATGAGTGGAAGACGGAAAATGAAAATCGAACTCAATTTGGCTTAAAAAAAAAACGGAAAATCACACTTTCACGCTAAACTAGGCTCTGTAGAGAAAAATGCTCTAAACAAAAGTTGTAGATCCCTTAATTTTCTATAAATTTTATTATATACACTTTTGTCGTAAAATGCATACTAAAGCCGAAATGTTAAAAGAATCGATTTTCTCACGTTTTCGTGAGAAAAAAAACAGAAAATCGCAAATTACCGCTAAACTAAGCGTTATACAAAAAATTGTTTGAAATAAAAGTTGTAGAATTTTACATTCTCTACAACTTTTATTATATAACGTTTTGCGCTAAAATGCATATTAAAGCCGCAATCGTGAAAAGAAAATGTTTTTACGTAAAAACAGCCTCAAGCAGAATTTCAGCAATCATGGCGCCTACCCTATATTGTAGACCATAGAAAATGTAGTAAACCAGTTAATTTTAAAAAAAATCGTAGGACTAGTTTTTGAGAAAATCGCAAAAAAGTGAAAAATTATACGAATAAACTACTACTTCCGGTTGACCGATTTTGATGAAAATGTTCGTGTCGGGTCCGGTAGTGATATGTAACTTAAGTTTTAAGTTTCAAGTTCGTACGATGTTCCGTTCTTGAGATATTCTGTTCACACACATACACACACACACACAGACACACACACAGACACACACACAGACCAATCGCTAAAAACATGTTTTTTGGGTTCAGGGGGTCTGAAAACGTATAGATCCGGTGAAAACTCGATTTCGAAAAATCGACATGAAAACAATACTTTCCTTCCTATATATTCATATAGGCAAGAGAAAGTAAAAATACGCACAGCATGATCAAAAATAAAATTCCATACAACACTAATTATTCTCTCTAAGCTTAATGTAATAAAAACACATTCAATTTATTTCTTAGGAAAATTTTTTATCGAACATTAGTTTACCATTAATAACTAAAACTTTTACTATTGTTACTCTAACATTGTTATTTTTTACATTATTTACTATTATTACATTATTATTAATTATGATTTGTAGGTTTTTATTATAGACTCAGTTTTATTTTTTGTCACAAGTATGAGACTAATGAGCTTGAATTATAACAAGAGAGTAAACAATTCTAGTGATTCGTTATTTATTATTTCAGATTGTTTATTTCATATCATTAAAATTAATGTCTGTGACTAGTTTAATACAACTGTTTGCACTTGCCTGTGTTTAACTCATTTTTAGTTTAATCAGTTATCTTTTGGAATTGTATCGGTTCGTTTCGATTTTTTTCGTAGACTGAAGCTGAAAAGTTTGGTAAGCTGTGTTTTGTTAACATGCATAATAGTGAATGTGAGTTTTTGAAACATAAAAGCGGTAAACATTAAAATGAAGAAAATAATTGTTTTGTAAATGTAATGGTTAAAATAATTAATTAACGAGTCTTTATGAAACTACAATAATTACAAGCAATCAGAACGGTATAATTGAAAAACGCTTAAAGGATAATATTTATTTTAACTGAATGTAGATATTTTTGTGATTGAACGTAGTGCAAGATAATTTTGTCAGACGGGGAGGTAGATACGCGCTAACTAGTGTAAAACTTTCGTTTACAACCTGTAGGCGCTTGCCTCGTGCGGAGTACTCTCAGTAGATTACCTACAGTTAAAGGTGAGGAAAACCCGGCTTATCCGAAATTTTTGGTTATCCGAAATCGGCTCGCCCTAATTACTTCGGATAACCAGGAGTTTACTGTAGTTAAGTTCATTTAGCCTAATGTCATTAGTTAATTATTTATTATAAGTATCTTGTTTTTCATTGTAATTTATTAGCAGATTTAAGTAAGATTATTATTTGTAATTTATAGTTTGTAATAAATACTTAAAGTGTCACACTATATGGATCGGAAGTATGGGATGTTAGTAAGGCCAACAGAAGGAAACTTGCAGCGACTGAAATGGACTTCCTCAGAAGAAGCTGTGGTATCTCTAGATTGGATAGACTAAGGAATGAAACGATAAGAAACAACATGGATTTATCAAGAACAATTAATGAAGAGACGGAAAGAAGACAGTTGATATGGTTCGGCCATGTGAAGAGGATGGGAGCAGATAGATGGCCCCGAAAGATATTAGAATGGATCCCACCACAAAGGAGGAAGAGAGGGCGACCACGAAGGGGTTGGAAGGACGATATAGGGGAGGTAATGGATGCTAGAAACCTGGAGGAGGACGTTTGCTTCGATAGAGGAAAATGGAAGTTGGGAACGGAGAAACGGCGTTTGCTGTAAAATTAATCCGTAAAAAAAAATAAATACTTGTAATTTTAAACGATAGTTTTTTAGTTATTTATTTTACCCAGATCCCGAAACGGACGTCAGAAATAAGTGTCATAATAGATATATTTTTATGTTTTTAATATTTTCCAGACACCAGAAATTTTTATCAAAATTAAAAACTTGGGAGTGATATCTTCTACATTATATATATTATTTGCATACAATTCGTATGGGCAATATCTCTTCAATGAGGTAATTAAATATTATCAGACAAAAGATCATTCAACCTAGTATTATTAAAATTTGAAAATTATTATTTGAAATAAAGCGAGATAGATCACAAAACGTAAGGGGAGACTGTACTTTGTATCCCGCCAATGTTAAATTTGCTATTTTTAGGTACATTTTTCATAGGATTGGTGAAAAATACGAAAATGAAACTTTACACACGTATGATTTTTTTTCAATTTAATCTGTTGGACCATAAAAGTTTTAAAGAAATAACGAAAAACATAAAATTTTTACAATTTTTTCTACGATTTTTGCATAGGCCTATTACTAATTTTTTGAGCACCGGAGGAAGTAAAAACAATATCGGTGAATGTCCATGTGAATGTACATGATTAATTAACTGGTAAAAATTTCAGCCAGGTAGATTAAATGGTTTTTGAGAAAAACGTAGCCTACTTAAGTGTTAAAAATCTAAATTTACGGGAAAAGGCACAAATGAAAAACAAAATGTACACAAACAAGTTTAAGTTCCCACCAACAGTTGGTTAGAAAGCTGCACCAACAGTGGAGCATTAAAAATAGTGAAACAGAAATTTAAAAAAGAACTAAATTTCTTTTCGCACTAAAACGAGCAATATAGAAATATGAAAAATATTTGTTCCTGGCGACATGTTAATTTTTTTAGGATAAACCTGATAAAAACTTAAATTTTTCCATTAAAATAATTTTTTGTCGTAATTTAATGTGTTTGTGGTACATCTAGGTCTAAACTATTGAAAAACATAAAAATCCGAAAATCAAAATTTTCAGTTAAAACCATCATACAGTCTCCCCTTAAGTTCTATAAAAGTTATGGCAGCTCTAGGTAGCCTATTCTGCCTATAACGGCAGGTGGAGTGTTAAATTAATTGCACTCAATCTGTTTGTTCCAGGGCTACTAAAAATAGGTCTGTTGCTTATCACATAGTCAGCCAATTGTATGACTAAACTATTTAAGAACGAAGAGGTAGAGGTGTAAAAGACAGTAGTCACAGTTATCTCCTCTGAAATTAATGAGTTTCACTATACATCCAGATCCTGTGGTGAATGAAGTGAATGTGTCATTTACAGGGTGGAAAGTTGGTTCTTTTCGGAGGGCCTGGCATGCTGATAAGCATACTGCTTCAACTCAGTGAGGAAGGCAATTGTAAACCACCTCTCTCCTCGTTTTTATTTAGTAAAAACTCTAGAGGTTCAAACCAGCTTTTCCGCTGTTGACCTAAACAAAAACAACAGTTACCTATTCCGAACGAAAATGAGGCATAGGCAAACTATAACAACCTAAGAGCGGAGAATCCAGACGCAGAGATAAGCTTTCTGCGAAGTACTAAGGGGTCTACAAGCTTGGACAAAATAAGGGTAAGCACACAGTGAACGCTGGTCCCAGGTCGCTGGTCGCTTACAAGCGGGAGTCTGCTAGTAGGAATAGGCCATTATATTTTAATCGGACGTCTCACAGTAAACGCTGCTGGAGAAAGCTGCGCGCTGGTCATCTGCGCATATCAGCTCACTGGTTTGTTTGCATAAACCTGCCTGCTGCTTGCTAGCAGGTTGCTAAATGTACTTGGCGTCGTATAATACGTATTCATAAATAATAACTTGTTAATTAATTATAATAAATCGGTTTATAAAAATAACTTTAAAAGATTATTACTGGCCAAAAAATGCACTGTTGGTTCGTGGCGACTCCTGATGTGGATTGGAACTAATGGCCCGTCGTTGCTGTGATATCATTGGTAGCTGGTGTAGCAACCATAAGATGATTTTGGCGCAGGGAAAACGACGATGATGATGCTGAAAGGTTGGTTTGCGATTGGAAGGACGCCGGTGGTGATTATGTACGGAGTACGTGTAAGATACGTTACAGAACAGCGGTACCTGGGTATAATTGTTGTTGAACGAAGGAATTTTAGAACACACTTAAATATGGTTGGAAAAAGGCTTCCGACTGTTTTAGCAAGATTAAGAGAGTATCAAGGGCTAGTTGGGGCCTTGATTTTGTTACTTTGAAGGTCGTGTATAACGTTCTCGCGGAAGCGATTATGTTGTACGGTGCTTCAGTTTGGATTCATTTGATGGAATTTGCCTGTAATAGGAGGATATTATTGAGATATCAGAGGCTCGTTTTGTTGGTTGTGGCGAGGGCTTATCGGACGACCTCGTGTGATGCGTTACAGGTGATGGCTGGAGTGATGCCTGCGGATATCAAGGTGGCGGAGAGGGTACGGATACGCTCGTTTGGTGATGGAAGGGGCTTCAAGCGAGGAAATAAGAGCGGTAAAGAGGGGCTCTTACGAAACATGGCAGCAGAGATGGGATGCCTCGGACAAGGGCAGGTTTACACATAACATTCTTCCAGATGTCAGAAGGCGCTGCAAAATGAAATGGTTACATTTGGATTACGTAGTATCCCAGTTTCTATCGGGCCATTGAAATTTTAAAAGTAAATTGCATGCCTTAGGTCTGCACGAGGATGGAATGTGTCTCGCATGTCTTGTTCCTGAGACGACTGAACATGTTGTATTTCATTGTACTCGGTTTCAGGAATTGCGACGGGTATGTATAAGTGATTTGCATTCGCTGGGGCTTGTTTTTAATTTCAAGAATCTATTTTGTACTGAGAAGGGGTTCCATGCAGGGAAAAAGTTTTTCTCTAACCTGAGTAGGGCATTAGGGAACTAGGTTTTCTAGTTGGGTCTCTTGACTTACTGTTTTCATTGTTAAGGTATTCCTTCGCCAAAAAAGGATGTTTCGTTTTTATTCTCGTTGTTCTCGTGGTACTACCCGTACCACGAGAACAACGATTTGTTTATCGGCGTTCGGATCAAACATACTTTAAAAGCGGATTCGGCTGGAATGCTAGTTGTGTTCGGTTTTGTTAGAGATTTTAAATTCAGCTGAGAAGTTTTGTTTTAAGTGGGAATTAGGTGTTATATTAACACCTATTACTATTATTATTATTATTATTATTATTAGATGTTATAATTAAGTGGGAATTAGGTGGGTCGAGGGTTATAATGCCACTTGTGGATGGCGTTTGTGGCACCGAAGCAAGTGCTGGGAAGGCTTTATGCCTTCATAAATATACCGATGATGCGGAGGCATTGCATATGATGCGGAGAAGACATTTTGCCCAGCCTGTGTAACTTAGCACTAAAGAAACTGAGGGCTTTAAGAAGGTCTGCCGATAAAGACCTTTGGTCTAGGTACGGCAGGGGATGGTTGGGCTCCGGAAAGTCCAATGGTGGGTCCTTTAAACATCAATTAAAGATGGCCAAACAATGTTTTATAATATTGAATATCGGTAGTCAAAATGTTCAAAATACGTATTTCAAAGTAATCACAAGTCTTTCTTCCGGTAATATTGGTTGCTTGTGCAAGTTCACCATTGTTTTTTAAAACGAGTTCAACTTTAGATAATATAAAATTAAACGTTTCCAGAGTCATTCTCATGCATTTAAAAAACCTATCTCCATCTTTTTTTAATTACGGAAAAGATGATTATGCCGAACAATTTTCTGTTGTTATTAATGTCACTAACGGTATCGTCTTTAAAAGATAACAATTTTGTATAAGCGTTTTCCATTAGGAATAATTCATCATTACTGCTGCTACTGGAACTCATGTTGAATACCGACAACTGAACGAAGGCTAAGCGCGTAGTTACATGCTCCCACTATGTGCGTTCGCCACCGTGAATCAATACCTGCGACCAGCGACCAGCGTTCACTGTGCGCTTACCCTAAGGAATGAGGAAATAAGGTCAGAATTGGGTATTTACAACTTGAACGAAAAGATGTCAGAAATTATAAGAGATAGCTTAAATAAACGGTTTACGGATTCGTAATCTGCCCAAAAAATTAGTGAGTCTTGACAGGAAGTGGTCCAAAACCAAAAGTCAAGAAATCAAAGTTGGAATTTGGAAACAAAAAACCAAGTGTCATTCGATTCCTCTTAAAGAGTAGAAACAGAATCGCTAATGGTTTTTGCCATAAGTGAATGGAAGTTTTTTTAAAAATTGCCAACAGCCATGAGACGCGTCGTCTCATGGAAGGGATTTTTTTTTAAAATGTATAATTATTAATATTACTTAATAATGAATTTTTTTTATTTGTTCTTTCTTTACAAAACAGGGTGAAAAATTAAGATTTAAATTTTACGAGTGTGATTGGATCGACCGGCCTTTGTGGTTTAAAAAATCATTGTATTTCATGGCATTGGGTGCGAAAGAATGTACCGTTCGTCCGCTTGGATTGTATGATATAAATTTAACAAATTACTCAAAGGTAAATCAATTAGTATCAGTATAAAAATACTTTAGTACAATAAAATCTCGTTAAATCCCCCAAAGTTGTTGGCCGAAATAAAGCAAGATATGCAAGAACTTAACATTACAGAACAAGATCTTTTAGAAAAATCTCAACAGCTTAAGTTGCTTAAAGATAAAGACACAAAATCCATCGAAAATATATAAAAAGTTATTGGGAAAACGTACGACCCTAAAACCAAACCAAGAAGGATTTATAAATGTAATTCAAGTGGTCCAAATGGGGCCGTAAAAGCAAAAAAAAGAAAAGTTTATCCGGCTCTCGTCAATCCAGATCTCTTGACAATCCGGATCAGATTTTGTAGGCCGGCCCGTTGGCGTAGTGGTTAGCGCAAATGGTTTCTACACCGGGGGCCCGGGTTCGATTCCCGGTCAGGTCTGGCATTTTTTCATCACTCATTTTCATCTATTACCCATCTCACCATCTGCATTAATAGTAAAGTCGGACGATAAACAAAAAAAAAATTTTGTAATCTTTTATTTATATTCACGTAGATAAACTTTTTAACTATGATATGAAAAACATAACTGTAAGTACGCCAAATATTCGTTTTTTATTTTAATTAAATTTACAATATCTGGATAAATTTTGGTAATAAAATGCTTTCTGTTGTGTTTAAGAAAGCTTTGCTAGAGTGTCACTCCAGCTGAACTATCAATGGTAAAGCTTTTGCGTGACCGTGCTTCATTCAAACCCCACGCGTGTTTGAAACAGAAGACAATGGACCAATTCATTGTTAAAAATTATGTGAAAAGTTATTTGTATACATTTTAATGTCTTTTAAACAGTTTTGTGTAATTTTGTTACAAAAGAAGAGTTTTTTATCGTAATAAATGGTAAGTCTGCTTGTTTAAGAATTTGTTTTGCTTATTATCCGGATTTTAGATTTTCCGAATTGCATTTGGTTCTAGTTAGTCCGTATAAACAAAGTTGTACTGTATAGTGATCTGTTAGTTCACCTTAAGAGAAACTACAACTGGATATCTGAAAAAACATCAATATTTATTTTTAACCTAAAATATTTTAACGGCTATTATTTTAATGATTAAACGTCCTATATTTAATGATAAAACGTTCTTTAAAACGTTAACGAAAGTACTGCTTGAGTCCCAGCTCCGTGTAGTTGGGAGGAATGCAGAGCGTTGTTATAGTAGTGGGGGAATGAATGAGTGTATGAATGGATTAGTAGTGTTTCACAGCTGTTGCATTTGTAGTGGTAGCGTGTACTAACTAGACTAAAAACATATTCTTATCATCTGGCGCATTAATTTAAGAAATACCTACCGGGTTATTAACTTGGTCGGATTCATAATAGTCATGAGACTTCTTCTTCTTTATCTCTCCCTTCTGCCTCTCAGCGTCGGGCCTTCTATAAACTTCTTATACTCCACTCTGTCCAAAGCCAATGCTCTCAGCCGTCCCTTGCTCTCTCCCCTTCGCCCCCCCACACCCTCAACATACTCCTCCCACTCCATCCTTGGTCATGTTATTTGTCCGTTTCCAGTCTTTTTTCCGTTTAACCTGTCCGTTTCTTTCTATTTTGTCTCTTTGAATACGTTTATGTTTCGCCCTGCGTGGGATATTAACCCTACGGCAAGGCTAGTTAGGTGGAGGGGCTGCCTCCTAAGGATTCCTAACAATCCTGTTTTGGAGAATTACTCCTATTTCTCACTTCATGATCCTATCCTCTTTGATCATTACTCCCTGAGACGTCAAAGATTGAGGCATGACCATCAGGTTGTGAGAATTGACTGAAGATTGGCTCCTCAGCCCCCAACACCTATCAGCTTGCTGACCCGATTTCCCGCTGGGGTTTAACCCAACCTTCCATCGAGTTGCTCAGCGTAACAGGGGCACCTCTTGTAGGTTAAAGTGTTGGAGTTGGAGTGAGAGAGGCTAAGAGCGGTCTCTTGATTAACCGCTTATTTTGATACCGATGTTGTGTATCGTGACCTTTGCCAGAGCCGAAGCCCTCCCCAGGTCACTTCCCAGGGCCCTAGTCATGAGACGGCACAGTAAAATAGGTGAGCTAGCACACCTCGCTCCGCACACTTGAGTGAACGGCACAGAGCGTGCTGTACAATTGAACGATGAGACGGGCTGAACAGTGAGAGTGAGCTAGTAGATTCTAATACGTACACCACTCAGCTGAGCTATGTGAACAAACAGACAGTGAGTCAAGCCGAGGGTGACTTTCGCTCGCTCCTTCGCACACAGCACGTTGTGTTTGCGCGTGCGTCAACCTGAACGTTCATCCATCTCTTTCCACAAACAAATTTTAGTCATGTGTTTATCTTTATTTCGTACGCACGTGGTAAAATTGTTACAGTACAGTACAATGGTATTTTACAACCACTTGTCTCAGCGTTGTTGTAGTACAATATGAAAGAATAATGACCCCCTCTCCGCACCCGCACAAACAAAGGCGGAGTTTGATATGATATGTATACTTTCCATTCAGCGTTTAGGTAGCCCTATGCGCTAGGTGCTATGATGCGACTAGAGGAGAGTGGTTCAGTCGTGGATGGGATGAACAAATCAGCTCTGTGCGAAGAGCGTGCAGCATGAGGAGAAACGCTCGATGTGCGATGTGCTGGTCGTTGAAAATAAAAGAGGTGGTAGCTCACCACTCACTTAAAAGAGCTAGCTCTTTTGTGCGACTCGCTCATGAGCGTCACACCACTAATTCATAATATTTACCTTACCCTTTTACATCAAAACATGTAAATAAATAAATGTAAAAAATACAAACTAATATGTTAATTAATACGGAAAGTTTGAAAACGAATGTTTTGTATCAGAGTAATGCATCAATTGCTCTCCCAGCATGCGTCACTCATTCAATATACCTCACCCGTACCCTTCACCCCGCAACTATACGGAGCTGGGACTCATGCAGTATTTATTAATAAATAAATTAATTACAATACTAACGCACCGGATTGGTCTAGAGATAAAGTCATCGCTACAAGTCAGCTGTTCAACAGCTGATTTTCGGGGACGAAGTTCCGTGGCTCAAATCCTAGTAGAACTCATGCATTTTTCTGAGAACTGCGGAACAGACATGCGCACTGGTAGCCAAAAGTTCCGTTCATCGTCCCATAACGTACAGTCACACTGGCATACGAAAACAATCTTGTGCTGAATCATGCACAACATCAGTATTTACAAAACCCCTTGATTGTTCCAAAGTCGACTGCCTGATATCCATGATGCAGTTTTAGTAATAGCGTCTGTTTTTTAAACTATACTTTTAGTTACCTATGGTGACTTACTAAAGCATATTGCATGTAGGCCTATAATTAACGCACAGTTTTAAACTTTATTTGGTTTAAGGTTTGTAATACTTTTCTTTGGATGTGATATTTTCATCGATTAGTGTATTAGTTTATTTATAGTATATATTTTTGCGAAATAATACGTATATTAGTCACTATAAATGTGATTATTACAATAATTTGTTATACTTTAGGTACAATAATACAAAAATGTAACTATAGTACATTCCAGAGAACCGTGCAGCAGATATAAACAGACTACGAGTCGAGAATCAATAAAAAGGATGCATAATCATGCTATACTTTACCAACGCCATCAGTCGACGACATACCGGATGTTTTATAATAGGCCTACTCTATGAAATCTTTCTACCTGGTACTGTCGTATTTTTTATTTAGTATAATTTCAATTAGGTAGTATATATGTAGCAAGTTTCATCTGATGAGCGGATAACATTTGTATTCGAATGGATCGCGCTAAGTTCAATCACAATTTCAATACATTTATGTTTTGACGTGTTGCACGGTTTCATGGGATAGAATATAATATAGAATAAGAATTATAAAAATAGTACTAAGTTCCGCTTAACCGTGTCGCGTAAATAAATCGAAGTAACGCATGAGGTCTAGTTTATCACGAGCTATACTGTACTGCATGTGGCGGTGTGACCGCAATGTCTGTTTCACAGCTCTCAGTAAAATGCATAACTACACTAACATAACTATAGGTATATAGTTTTGTAACTATTGGTAGTTTTGTAGTATTATATGGATTTGAATACTTGACGGTGGCTACCGGTGTATTTTTATGGTCGGGGTTCAATTAACCATATTCTCTGCGTCTGTACAAGACTACACTTCGCTTACCTACAAGTTATACATAATTAGACATCTCATTTCATTAGGTATGTCCACATTCGTGCGCTTTCTTTTTCAACTTGCGTTTCAACATGCAATAAGGCATACGATGTCGCATGCGTTGACGCATGCCATTAACCGGCCCGCACTCGTTTAAAGAGTTTTATCTAAAAAAAAAAACATTACGAATATTTCTGAACACTACACTAAATTAAAGCTTGTTCTTTCCTGCGTTGATTGGTTTGATTAAAATTGTTTTATGAAGAAATTAATCGGACCTTCAGCAATTTACGTAAAAAAAGTACTCAGTTTTTAGCCGGTTTTCCGTTAATGTGGTTTTTAAACGTCCGTTACTCCGTCCAGACTTTTCATAAAAGATCGGCGTTTATGTAGGCCCCTACGTTGAAGATCAGAGTTTTCTCTGTTTGAAAATTTTAAAATAGAAGCCTGATGTTTAGTTTTAAAATGCTGGCCATTTTTTTTAAGTATTTTGGCTGCACGTAAAGATAGGGAAATGATTTATGGACTGAACCATGCATTTTCACAACGGTATTATGTCAAGCAAAGCGTTTATTATTTTAAATGAAAACATCGTTATATTATTCAAAATGAGCTACGGAATGAGTTGCAGCAGGAAAAACACAGAACTTTGTTTTTCTAAACGACTCTACTCGGAGCAGATACCGCTATAGAGCTCAGTTTCCTCTCAAGAAGTTTAGAGACTAACAGAATTTTCTATTAACACCACATATCTATTTCTAATTACAAAAGTAAAATACGATACATGTGATGTTTCAATCACAATACTGCTGTAAAAATGCATGGTTCATTCCAAAAATCATTTCCCTCTCTTTACGTGAAGTCAAAATACACGGTTTTAAAACAAAAATGGGCGGGATTTATTTTAAAATAGAACATCAGACTTCTATTTTAAAATGTTCTCTGATATTCAGCGTACTTAAACGCCGTTCTTTTATGAAAAGCCTGGACGAAGTAACGGAACTTTAAAAAACCACATTAACGGAAAACCGGCTAAAATCTGAGTAGGCTAATCTTTATGCGGAAATTGCTGCATCTCCGAATAGTTTCTAAATAAAATAATCTAAGTCAAACCAATCAACGCAGGAAAGAACAGGCTTTAATTTAGTGTAGTGTTCAAAAATATTCGTTATGTTTTTTTGAGATAAAGCTCTTCAAACAAGTGCGGACAGGTGAAATGGCATGACTCTGAGTGCAAGCAATGAGGCATGCGTTGTCGCAAGCGATGTTGCATGCGTTGAAAGCGCACGGTGTGAACATAACTATTGGGTCATGGGGTTGCTTATTATTCTAAATTGACAGATTGTAAAGTACACATCTTTAGCAATTTAAGATTTCAATAAATTATTACGATTTACAGATTTTTACTTAATTTGTTCATAGAAACTCTGTTTTCTTTTACAGCTAATGAATGCTGCTTACACTTATTTCAACCTTTTGCGGTCTCAGAAGAAATGAAGAAGAATTTTATTCATGAAACATTTTTAAGGAAAAATGTTTTGTAAAACACTCTCACGACTTATGTTGCCTATGTAGTTAATAAACAAATAAAACCTATGTTTAATAATTAGTAAAAAAATTATAATGAAAAAATTGCCTACTGTCGATTTCTTTATTACAGATACCCGAGTTTGGAGCCTTGTTTCCTCAAAACCGCTTGTTCAATTTTAACGTACTATAGGCTACACTAAAATTAAGCTACGTAGTTTCAATCTGCGTTGTTACAGTCAGTTTCATATTTTTAGCGTTTTTTAATGTTGCGGTATCTAGTAAAGGCAGTTACTTTTATACGGATTTGAATACTAGACAGTGGTTACCCGTGTACTTTGGTGGTTGGGGTTCAATTAACCATACTCTCTTAGGAATGGTCGGCCTGAGTCTGTACAAGACTACACCTCATTCACACGTCATACACATCATCCTCATCTCATTGGGTCATGGGGTTGCTTATTGTTCTGAATTCAACGGATTGCAACGTACACAAATTAGAAATAAAATAACCACCACAGTCAGGAAGAAACGAATTTCATTCTTAGAACATTAAATTAGTACACCTCGAAACAGATTGTCCAAGACGAATTATAGAAAAATTCTGGGAGAGTAAAAGTTACGTTAAGTGGATCACAACAATTAAGAAAGATGTGAAAGAATTTGGAATAACAGTATAAGATCTGCAAGAAAAGCAAACAAAATTAAGGAATTGAAAAAGAAACAAGCTACAGTATGTTACAACCGAGAATAAATAAATAAGTAGGACGGGAATTTCATTGAGAGAGAGAGAGAGAGAGAGAGAGAGAGAGAGAGAGAGAGAGAGAGAGAGAGAGAGAGAGAGAGAGAGAGAGAGAGAGAGAGAGAGAGAGAGGTAAGGTCTGAAAGGATGAAAATGTATTGGGAAAACAGGAGACTAAAAGACCCTTCTTATAGTTGACAAAGTGCTCTTATGCTGGCCAAAAAAGTTAAAATAATTCTTAATAATTAATTAATTATTATTAAAAAATTGTTATTATTAAATTGACTTCAAGAAGGCCTATGATTGCATACATCGGGAATCGCTACTGAAAGTGCTACGAAATTTTGGACTAGACCCGAAATTGACAAGAATGATAGGACTCACGTTGACCAATACTAAGTCCAAAATCAAATTTCGAGGAGAGTTTCCAAAGATTTCGAAATAAGAACAGGACTTAGGCAAGGAGATGGCTTGTCCCCGTTGCTTTTTAATTGTGCCTTAGAATACATTATGAGACTATGGGAAAAAGAGAACCCAGCAAGGATTAGCTGTGGGAAATGCAAAAGTAAAGTTCACCTTGGCTGTCTGGGGTTTGCAGATGACTTGGCCTTGTTGAGTGGGTCTGTAGAGGAACTAAAGAAACAAGTAACAAGCTTAGGACGGTTAGCGGGAAGGTTTGGACTCAAGATCTCCTTCGAGAAGACGAAAATAATTGGGAACACTAACATGGACCCCAGGATTTCAGTGGGAGGTCAAGTAACAGAAGTGGTACGGAATTTCAAGTACTTGGGGGAGGTATTGAACATGAGTTGCAATGACAGGGAAGCATGGGCGGAAAGGACCAAAAAGTTAATGAGAGCTCAGTTCATCACCCACACCACATACAACAAGAAGTCAATGTCGGTAAATACAAAGGTAAGACATTACAAAACGGTAATACAACCTGCAGTGACTTACTGTGGAGAGACCCTAACAAAACTGTCACAAAAAACTAAAACCCACAGAATCCTGACGTTAGAACGAAGAATCCTTAGAACCCGTATTGGTAAGAGAATATACAAAGATAATAGTTGGAGACTGCTACCAAATAATGAAGTCTATAAAATTTCGGAGCCAATACTAGACACAATTAGGAAAAAACGAATCTCCTTTTTGAACCATATCCTTAGAACACCGGAGAACAGAGTACTTAGACGACTTATTGAAAGTGTCTGGGATTTTAAAATCGGTTTGAACTGGACGAAGGAGGTCAAGGAGGACTTGGAAAGGTTTGGGTTGACGCTGGAGGATGTGAGGTTCAAGTCTGAGAGTTATAGAAAGTTGAAGGATCTGGCTTTGGAACCGGAAACCAAGACTAGAAGAGTGCAGAGGGTGACGGAAGAACTCCGGGCTCAGAGATCACAAAGAATGAGGGAATACTGGGTAAAGATCAAGGCTCAGAGATCGAAGTAGAGTCTTTCATGTTGTGGCTGAAGTGGTCCATTGTGACCTCACAAGTAAAGAAAAAAAATAAATAAAAAAAATAGTAATCATTATTATTATTATTTTGAAGTTTATTTCAGAGATAACCTGTGAAACTAATATTTTTTTTTATAAATAATAATTCTTTATTTCTATACATAATTTCATTTATAAATATGAATATTAATAACAGTTTAATTTATAATAATCTTAAAATACAGGGTGATTCAAAACTATACGGCAATCTCTTGGGATCTCACTCTATAGCTAAAAATAAGAAAAAAAGTTCATATAAACATATGCCTGAAAACGCTTAGTTAGCGAGTTACGGCTAGCGAAAAATTTCACCTAAAAAAAATAACAATTTTTTTTCGGTGAATATTTAGATAGATGTTACTTTGTACCCTCGGTGAAGTAAGGCCGTATAAAAATGTTAAAGGTAGTTACAAAAATACAAATACCGAATGTTTCTTATGTTTTTTAATCTGAAAAATTGAATAAAATTGGTTCCACAGCTGTAAATGCAATACCTTCAGAGATATCTTACATAAAACACAAGAATTTGTGCAAAGAAATAACACATTTTTGTGTTTAACGTAACATTACTTCCATAAATGGTAAATAAAGGTGTATTTTTTCTTAAATAAATTTGTAGAAAATTTAATTCTGAAAAGATTCATGTGAATTACTCACCAAAAACTAATAATAGATATTGAAATTTCGCTTTATTTAAAATCAAAACGGACGCACATAAAACGCACATTTTTAACTGCATAAAATATTAACTAATATGTAGGTTAACTAATATTTTATGCAGTTAAGAATGTGCGTTTTATGTGCGTCTGTTTTGATTTTAAATAAAGCGAAATTTCAATATCTATTAATCATTATTTCCTGAGTAATTCACATGAATCTTTTCAGAATTAAATTTTCTACAAATTTATTTAAGAAAAAATACACCTTTATTAATCATTTATGGAAGTAATGTTACGTTAAACACAAAAATGTGTTATTTTCTTGCACAAATTCTTGTGTTTTATGTAAGATATCTCTGAAGGTATTCCATTTACAGCTCTTGAACCAATTTTATTAAATTTTTCAGTTTAAAAAACATAAGAAACAATCGTATTTGTATCTTTGTAACTGCCTTTAACATTTTTATACGGCCTTACTTCACCGAGGATACAGAGTTCTAAGTGAAATTTTTCGCTAGCCGTAACTCGCTAACTAAGCGTTTTCAGGGATATGTCTCGTATATATGAAATTTTTTTCTTATTTTTAGCTATAGAATGAGATTCCAAGAGATTGCCAAGAGACAGTTTTGAATCACCCTCTATAATACAATAAAATTTTACAAAATAATAAAATATTATACAACACTCGCCATATTTCTAAAAAATAAATATTATACCAATTTTTTATAACTTCTCAATATTCGACAAAAGACTTACTTCATAAGCGATTTTAAATTAAAATTAATTTCACCAAGAGATAACGGGTGATTCAAAAAGAGCGCCGGTTTTTAAACGGCTGGTAAATTTTTGTTTATCGGTTGGCAAGATTGTTAGACCTCATTTCTATTTCGGAGAACATTCCGATTGACGATTCAGTTGTAGTTTCTCTTATTCGCAGTGTAGTACTCTCGCAGTCTGTGTCTAACCATGGAGAAGTTTACTATTGCACGAGTGTTAATCGTCAAAACATTTTACCAGAGTGGAGAGATTTATGCGGCTACTGTCAGGCGACTTCGCGGTACTCTAGGACGTAATGAAGCACCGAATGATCAACAGTTCGCAGGCTCATGAAAAAGTTTTTTGAGACGGGTTCAACAGTCGACCTTAAAAGTTCTGGACGTCGTCGTTCTGGCCGAACTGAGCAGAACGTTGCGTTGGTTCGTGACAGTGTGGCTGTTAGCCCAGCAAAATCAATACGTCGCCGTTCTCAACAATTGGGTTTACGATGTTCTTCTGTACTGAGAATTCTTCGGTACGATCGTATAAAATTCAGTTGACGCAACATTTGAAAGTGGCAGACCACCAGAAGAGACGACAGTTTGTTGGCTGGGTATTGAGAAAACGGCAGGATGATGACACCTTCGCAAACAAAATCATTTTCAGTGATGAGGCGCACTTCCACTTAAACGGTTTTGTTAATAAACAGAACTGCCGTATGTGGGGTTTAGAAAACCCTCGCGTGGTTAATGAAAGGGAAATGTATGTACTTTTTTGAAAATCAAGAAGGACAAGCCGTGACAGTAAATGGAGACCGATATCGTACGATGATTAGGGAGTTTTTGTGGCGTCATTTGGATGGAATGGACATTGACGAGTTGTGGTTTCAGCAGGATGGTGCCACCTGTCACGCTGCACGAGAAACAATGTTGTTCCTCCGTGAACGGTTCCAGGATCGCATCATTTCTCGTAATTCCGACCATCAATGGCCACCAAGGTCGTAAAACTTGACGCCTTGTGACTTTCATCTTTGGGGTCATCTGAAGTCATTGGTGTATGCCAATAAACCCCGAAACATCAATGACTTAAAGGAGGAAATTCGCCGGGTTATCGGGCAAATGGAAGTCGAAACTTGTCGTGCAGTAATATCCAATTTCATGGACAGAGTTGATGCGTGCCAGCGCAGTAGAGGAGGACACATGCATGACATCATTTTTCATACATGAAATCGGAAGGTAAGATGAACTTGTTGATGTATTTATTTTCAGTTTTTCAATAAATTAAATCTCTTAATTTGATATATCTAAACTGGCGCTCTTTTTGAATCACCCTTTACTATGATTTTTCTCTTTCCAAAATTCGAAAAATAAAGAAGGAAATTAAGGACGCAAAGAAGCTATTCTTTAACAGTTTTGTTGACACCTGGTAAAAAAAGAAAACGGTTAGGTAAATACTAGAGAGACTGATCATGAAAATGCCGGTGTCAGTAATAGTAAAGAAGGTGATTCATTCATAATTACAGTACATCAAACATTTCTAGTCATGTAATTAAGTTCTAGCCAATATTACAGGTCATATTTATTTCTTATAAGGTTTATGAAGAAAACATTTTCTTGGAATGAACCACACTTACAAAATGTATCTAGAAACTGCGCGTTAGTGAAATGTATGAGTAGTGTCTCACTGTTGAGGTTAGCAGCACTGCAAATATTTCACTTCCCTTCCTCACAGCCCATACAAATGCAAAAGGCAATCTCGTGACTTCAGTATCTATAGTCTGAAAAGTACCTACTTACTTTCCACCTTCCAAATGACACCTTCACTTCATTCACCACAGGGTCTGTCTGTATAACGAAATTTATAACTGTGAGAGGAGATAACTCTGATTAGTGTCTTTTACACCTTTATCTCTTCTGTTGTTAAATGCTTCAGTCATATAATTGGGTGACCACGTGATAAGAAACAACTATTTTTTGTAGCCGTGGAACTAGCAGATTGAGTGCAAATAGTTTAACAATCCACCTGCCTGTTACCGGGCAACCTACACTAACATAATTTTCGAAATGAAACATTTTTTGTTTTATAATTTAAATATTATTTTGTGTTACCAAGCAACAAATTAATTGATATTAATCATAAATATTTTGACAATAGAAGTGAGTAGTTATTTTGATTTTGTAAGTAAAATGTGTTTGTCAGTACGAAACAGTTTATCAGTTTTAAATATTAATTTATTTTATTTAGTATGCATCGCTGAAGAAGATAAACAAAAGTAATATATTACGCAAATAGATTCTCAGAAAATTCGGTTAATTTTATCAGGTATTACACTGACATGGGTATCATGGATATAATTTATATTGATGAGCTGCAATCATGGAAAGAAGTAATACAGCAAGCATATGAAGAGTCACGAAACAGAAAACATCGTTTATCACGGATACTTTTCAACATAATTTTTGAAAAAAAATGAAAGAATTCAGAAAGATAAAAAAAAAACAAAGCAAGTGTTACACTAAAACAAAAAAACATACGAAGAAAACCGCTAACAGAAATTGAAAAATTAAATGAATCATCACAAATAAAACCATTTAAGTTTGCTGATGATATTGCACTCTTTGAAAATAACAAAAAAGAAATAATTTTATAAAATCAAAATTCAAAAATTCTTGGAAATAAAATTTGTAGAAAAATTTAAATATCTTTCAAAAAAAAAAATCGTGAGAAAAGAACAACAATCAAAAGATTTGATTTTCCTAACCAAGGATATTTAAAACAAAAACAATTTATTGATTAATTAAAAATTAAAGATATTATAAACCAGCACTCTTACATGAAACTGAAAAAATGCAAAAGTTAAAGGAAAAATAATACGAAGCAGTTTTAATGAAAAAGAAAAGAGAGAATATTAAAATCAAATAAAGAATAATTTATAACAAAATAGAATCAATAGAATTTTTTATAATTAAAAAAAAAATAGATGAAAACAGATTAAATAAACAGATATTTATAATGAATAAAATCTAAGAAATTACAACTGTTATATGAAAAAGAAAATGAATATAAGAAAAACTAGGATTTGTAAAGCACGACTTACTCTGATAATTGAATGTTTAGAGAATTTTTGATTTAAAAATTCCTGCAAATAAATACAAGAGGAATTCAGAGAGAAAAAAATTCAGCAAAACGAACTGAAACTATAAAAACTCTGTCATGAAGGAAACCTATGAAATTACAACTCTTAAATGGTGAAAACGAATTAAGAAAAAATAGAATTCGGGTAGCAGAACTGCTTTGTTAATTCAATGTTTAGGAAGTTTTTGATTAAAAATTTTCTGCATATATACAGGAGGAATTAAAAAAAATCAACAAAGAAATCTTCTAGAAGATTTCTAGAAGAAATCTTCTAGAAGAAATTCTACAAAGAAATCAAAATAATACTTTCATAGTAGTTGACAAGTAGTCCTAGTGTTTGAATTCTTAGACTAATGAAACCATAAAAAAGTACATTTGAATATAGACAAACAAGGGAATCTTCTGAAGGAATATAATTAAATAAACTGCTGCAAATAAATAAATAAAATAAATAAATAAATAATAATGACTGGTTAGTCAGAAGATTTATGATGCAATTAAGAGAAAATTATGAAAGTAAATACAAGGAGGTACATTAAAATGACAAAGAACATTCAAATACAAAATCCAAGTTTTAAAAAGTACAAAACTAAACGAAATATATTCGATTTAATAATTATATACTTGGTTTCCAAAAAAGTAAATAGTGACATTACAACACAATTATAAAACCACTGATTTTGAATGGAACTGAAAAGAAATTAACGATGAAAGGTGTACAAATATTTGAAAACAAGAGAAAAATGACCAAAAAAATTAAATGGATTTAATAATTAAAATCTAGAGTGGCCACCTCCGTGGTCCAGTGATTAAGGTGCTATGCACAGCAAAGTGGAGGTCCCAGATTCGATTCCCAGCCAGAATCTGAAAAATTATTACAAGTTCAAACCCACTGTTCCTTAACCAAATGTAGTCGCTAATAAGATGTTAATATAAAAACTGAAACTAAAAAAAAATCTGAAGAGAGAAAGATAAGAACTTATACAAAGACATTGAAATGGTTAAAAAATAAACCATAAAAAAATTTTGACAATGTTAAGAGAATGAAGAACAATATTCAAAATTTTTAACGACAAAAATATGAAAAAAAACTAAAATCATATCACTTTTAATGAAATATGAAAATGCCAGTAGAATGAAACCAAATTTAAAGGTAAATTAAAATATTTGGGTCAAAAATTCTGGCAGAACTCGTCAAAAAATATTAAATAAATTAAACAAAAATTCTCAGAAAAAATAACAAAAACAATTTCTAGGAGAATACTGAAGTATTAGGAAGAACAGAAAAATACAAAATTAATTAAAAAAACAAAAGAAATCCTGAGCAATTTTCAAGTAATATAACCCAAGTTATTTATTTCTGATATATCATGAGGAATCAAAGAAGTTATGAACAAACGTTTGTCAAATGCAGGGACAATTAGAAGGAAAAAGAATCCTGACAGTAAAATAATTTCCTCACCAATTTGAGTGCCTAATTTCATATGAGCTACAAAGAATTGATCCACATTAAAACCAATGAGATAAGAATATCTATCATGATCAACATCTGAAATGGATACACACCTGAAATAAGTATCTACTTTATTTATATTGAATCCTTAAAAATTCCTACAGAATTCAACGTTAACACACAAATTTTGAGAAAAATTTCTAAAAAGTATTAGGGGAAGAACCAAAAAATATATTATCAAAAAACGAGAAATCCCGAGTTATTTTCGAGTAATCTACCTTAAGTTATTTAACTCTTGACATAAACGGAATTAAAGAAATTATGAACTATTTCAAACGCAGGGGAAAATAGAAGGAAAAATAATCCTGACAGAAAAAGAATTTCCTTACCAATCTGACTGCCTGGTTTTGTAAGAGCTAAGTAGGCTTGTTCCGCATAAAATCCAACACGATTAGATTATAACCGATTATTACCAACATCTGAAACGGGTCCAAACACCCGGAAGAAGAATCGAGCCCGGAAGAATTTATTCGGATTGAATACATGAAAAAAGTTACTACAAATAAAAGGAATGATTGCTGGAAGAAACTAATCTTAAGTATGAACTGGATATTTCTGTTCCTAGTGCAACTCGGTGGGAATACCTAAGGTAATTAATGTAAGGTAGTTGTTGTTTAGGTCATCAGCCTGTAGGCTGGTTTGAACCTGTAGAGGTTTTACTGAGTAAAACGAGGAGTGAGGTGGTTTACCAATGCCTTCATCACTGAGTGGAAAAGTACGCTTATCAGCATGCCGGGCCCTCCGAAAAGCACTCACTTTCCACCCTGCAAATGACACCTTCACTTTATTCACCACAGGGTCTGGCTGTATAATGAAATTCATTACTTTCAGAGGAGATAACTCTGATTAGTGTCTTTTACACCACTACCTCTTCTGTTCTTAAATGATTCATTCATTTAATTGGCTGACCATGTGATAAGAAACAGAACTATTTATTTTAGCCCTGCAACGAACAGAGTGAGTAAATAACTTGACACTCCACCTGTCTGTTATGGGCAGTAATATAAGGTATGATTCTATTAATATTTTAGAACCAAGTACCGATTCAAAAATACCGAGAGATGAAAAATTATTATGCTCTCTGTACTCAGTTCTATTAGAACTAGGGTGAGTTGTACTCTCAATTCATTCTATTGCACTGTTCACTTTTTACCTCTTTTATAACATCACCCCAATGGTCCTACCACGCACATACGTACAGTAGAACGGTAGTTTAACATTTTAAATAATTCAGAAATTATCTACAGAAATGTACAAATTTACTGTACAATACGGTTTATGACGATTTAATTAAAAAAGTTGTGCTCAAGTTTCAAATTTCTGAAATGGAAATAAACGAGAAAAATCTTGTGTGAAACACTCACACGACTTTCTCTTGCCAATGTAAATAAAGAACAATATAACCTAACAGTAGTAAAAACATTAGAAATAAAAAAAAACTAACCTCAAAAAACAAATTAATTTTAATCATGAGTGTTTTGCCCTAAAATGAATATTTAGGCCACAATCTTAACAGAAAACATTTTCTTACAAAACATTAGAAATAAAAAAAAACTAACCTCAAAAAACAAATTAATTTTAATCATGAGTGTTTTGCCCTAAAATGAATATTTAGGCCACAATCTTAACAGAAAACATTTTCTTACAAAACATTAGAAATAAAAAAAAACTAACCTCAAAAAACAAATTAATCTTAATCATGAGTGTTTTGCCCTAAAATGAATATTAAGGCCACAATCTTAAAAGAAAACATTTTTCTTACAAGAGAACAGCCTCTCCAAGAATTTCAGCAGACATTACGTCTACTTTATCTTGTAGAGCATAAAAAATAAAGTAAATTAGGTAATTTTAAAGAAAATCGTAGTAGCTGTTTTTAAAAAAAATCGCAAAAAAATTATACATGAATAAACTGCTATTTCCGGTTGACCTATTTTGATGAAAATGTTTGTGTCCACTCCTCTAGTAGTACCCCTAAATTAAGTTTTAAGTTTCAACTTCATACGATGTTCCGTTCCTGAGATATTTTGTTCACACACAGAGACCAATCGCTAAAAACATGTTTTTCGGGTTCAGGGGGGTCTGAAAACATGTAGATCCGGTGAAAAATTGATTTCAAAAAATCGACATGAAAACAATACTTTATTTCCTATACATTCATATAGGCAAGAGAAAGTAAAATGAGAATCTATAGAAAATAAATATGACTTAATAATGGCAACGATATATATCAATTAAAAGTCTATATAATGGATAACGTTTAAAAATTAGCTCACAAAGAATACACAGTTCTGTTATTACAATTTCATTTCCTCAATTCAACTCCTCTTTTACTATATTTTCATTTAATTGCCTTTGGTGCAAAAAAAAAAAATAGTAAATTATTCCAAGCCTTACTATTTAACAAGGTATTTACAAATCTCATGTTTGCATTACCATGTATCAAAGTAACTAAGCATTAAGATTATTTATATGCCAGCTGCAGTTAATATTACTACCATCTTTTCTTGGTTCCAACCTTTGATTAATCCATCCACCTGTTTGTTTAAAGTTGAAAAAAGGGTTCCGTAATTGGTAATTTTTGGAACTTTTTCAAAATTTGACAACGTCCCTGATCTAATTTGATGATGCACATGAGGCATAGCTTGCCCCTTTAGGGGATGTAGCATTATGTGTCTCTGTGCACCTGTTGGGTTAGTATCAGTACCAGATTCTATCGTCATGCATGTTCAATCAGGCTGTTGATTTAGGATTAAAAACGCGTTCCCTTTACATTTTTGTGCACGACAGTCAGACGTAAAAAATGAAAAGAAAGATAAGAGCAAAAAATTGTATTACGTTTGAATGTTCTTCACATTAATGTCAATCGTGAAAATGAAATGTCATTCATAAATATTTTATAAAAAATGCTAGACCTGACTGGTATTCGAACTTGGGGATCTCTAATATAAAAGCCAAATGTGTTGACGACTGCACCATCAGCTGGATAAGCTTGTTGAATTCATAACATGTATGATGGTGGGATCTGTTTTGCTAGTTCAATTACCTATGCTAATTCAAAGATGTACTAAGTCACAGCTTGCCCTTTGTGGATGTAGCAAAACGTGTCTCTGTACACCTGTTGAGTTAGCATAATTATCACATTTTACACTGCTTGAATATAAATTCACTGGTAGGACATTCAAATTCAGAAAAAAAATCAATCAAAATTATATTAGTTATGAAACTATAATTAAAGAATTTAATACATAATCAATTACCGAACTCTGTTTTTTACATTTTCCTCACGATTTATCCACTTAATTAATGGTAATGATATTCCCAACTGTACACAAATACCAGTGTCTGTAATTTAAACACGGTGTTTGCAGCACCGTATAAACTAGAATTTAGGCATTAAGATTAATACCAGAACAATTAAGTACCATCATGTTTTTCTGGTTCCCTCTTTTGATTAATACATCTACCTGTTTCTATAAATTTAAAAAAACTGGTTCCGTAATTGATGATTTTGGTACTTTTCAAAATTTGACAACCTCCCTGATCTAATTTGATGATGCACATGAGGCATAGCTTGCCCCTTTAGGGGATGTAGCATTATGTGTCTCTGTGCACCTGTTGGGTTAGTATCAGTACCAGATTCTACTGTCATGCATGTTCAATCAGGCTGTTGAGTTAGGACTAAAAACGCGTTCCCTTTACATTTTTGTGCATGACAATCACACGTAAAAAATGAAAAGAAAGATAACAGCAAAAAATTGTATTACGTTTGAATGTTCTTCACATCAATGTCAATCGTGAAAATGAAATGTCATTCATAAATATTTTATAAAAAATGCTAGACCTGACTGGGATTCAAACTTGGGGATCTCTAATATAAAAGCCAGATGTGTTGACGACTGCACCATCGGCTGGATAAACTTGTTCAATTCATAACATGTATGATAGTGGGATCTGTTTTGCTAGTTCAATGATGTACTGAGTCACAGCTTGCCCTTTGTGGATGTAGCAAAACGTGTCTCTGTACACCTGTTGAGTTAGCATAATTATCAAATTTTACACTGCTTACATATAAAAATCCACTGGTACGACATTTAATTCAGAAAAATAATATATCAAAATTAAATTAGTTATAAAAGTGTATAATTAAAGAAATTAATATATGATCAATAACGGAACGCTATTTTTTAATTTTCTCCAGGATTTATCAATTTAAATAATACATAAAATTAATGGTAATGATATTCCCAACTGTACACAAATACCAGGCTCTGTAATTTAAACATGGTGTTTGCAGCACCATATAAACTAGAAATTTAGGCATTAACATTTATCTTTCTTACAAGGCACAGAATATAATTGCAAAGCAGTCAGATGTAAAACAATCATAATATTTTCATTTAATTATCTTCTATGCATAAATATAACAAATTATTCCAAACCTTATTATTATTAAACAAGGTGTATTTACTCTGCTCTCATGTTTGTAGCACAATGTACGATATTAACAAGGGTATTTAGATTTAGACCAGCTACAATTAGGTACTACCATGCTCCTCCGGTTCTTTCTTAAGACTAATAAGTCCACCTATTTGGATCAATTTGAAAAAAGGTACCATCATTGGGGCTTCCCCTTTTGGGATTTAGCAATATGTGTCTCTGTGCACCAGTTAAATTAGGATCAATACCAAATTAAGATAAAACAATAGTAAGGATCCGCCAAACAATAGTATATTTGTTTTGCTTATAACCAATAATGCTGTACAATAATAGAAAATAAACTTTCGGCCTCTCTGACCTAATTTGACAATGCATAAGAGACATAGCTTGCCCTTTTTGAGGGATGTAGCACTATGTGTCTCTGTGCACCAGTTGAATTAGGATCAATACCAAATTAAGATAAAACATTAGCAAGGATCTACCAAACAATAGTTTATTTGTTTTGCTCATAACCAATAATGCTGTACAATAATAGAAAATAAACTTTCGGCCTCTCTGACCTAATTTGACAATGCATAAGAGACATAGCTTGCCCTTTTTTAGGGATGTAGCACTATGTGTCTCTGTGCACCAGTTGAATTAGGATCAATACCAAATTAAGATAAAACAATCGTAAGGATCTGCCAAACAATAGTATATTTGTTTTGCTCATAACCAATAATGCTGTACAATAATATTACTGTACAATAATAGAAAATAAACTTTCGGCCTCTCTGACCTAATTTAACAATGCATAAGAGACATAGCTTGCCGTTTTTTAGGGATGCAGCACTATGTGTCTCTGTATACCATTTGAATTAGGTAGGATCAATACTGGTTTAATAAAAGCTATGACAAAACAATAGTTAGGATCCGCAAAACAATAGTTAGGATCCGCAAAACAATAAAAGTTTGTTTGTTCTGTGTTTACAAATAATGCTGTACAATAATATTACTGTGCAATAAAAGGAAATAAATTTTCAGCCTCTGTGACCTATTTTGACAATGCATAAGAGACATAGCTTGCCCTTTCTGGGGATGTAGCACTATGTGTCTCTGTTCACCAGTTGGATTAGGATCAATACTGGTTTAACAAAAGTTAAGACAAAACAATAGTTAGGATTGTCAAAACAATAGAATGTTTGTTCTGCTCATTAATTAATGCTTTCTTTTTACATCTGACTGTTTTACAATTTCTGCTAATGCAGATGTAGTAGAATGATGGGGAATCCAAACTGGGTTCCTGGCGTAAAAGCCAGTTGCGCTAACTACTACGCCAACAGACCGGTCTAATATTAATGCTGAAAATGAAGCATCATATATAAATGTGATTAAAAATGCCATGCCTGCCTGGGAATCGAATTTGGATCTTTTAATGTATAAACCAGTTGTTTTGACAACTACACCGTCGGCTTGGTATTCTTCTTCGATTCCCTGTGCTATTTGAATGATGCACCAACGCATTCCTCCCCCATTGTATATGTAATACTATGAGGTCTCTCGTGTTTCTGTTGGGTTAACATCACTACCAAATTTGAATTTTTATAAATATCCAATTGGCCACTCAATTCTGAAAAATGTTTGGTACAAAATTTTTGGATGTAGAAAAGGTGAGAGTGAACAGTGTATAGGAATAGGATACAGTAAGGCCCACTCTGTATCACCAGTATCAAAGATACTTAGTATCTACTTTGTATTCAGTTACCAATCAAAAAAAATTATAATGAATTGTACTAGGTACACAAAAATATCGTGTTCCAACCTACGATTAGTATTTACAATACAATTTTCTATATATTTTTTTCTGGCACTGCAAAAATATTGTTGATTGAAAATCCAATGCCATAATATACGAAGAAGAAGAACAAGAACAAGAGGATATTGGAAGTAATATATTTTCCGTAATACCACCTGAGGAAATTAACTGTGCAACAGGATACGATTTTCAGTCTCTAGAATATCTTAACAAGGAAGGCGTCAAAAAGGAAATGCATTTCAGAGAATATGACAAATCAAAAAACTGGATAAATAAATAAACTGATAAATAGTACAATAAACATACATCACATCCCCATCAAAAGAAAAAAAAAATTGTGACTTTATTGATCATGAAATTACAAAAATCTTTGAAAAAATGTTACCATTCTGCTGGAAGAATTTCAATGCCAAATTGTCGTGAAAAATTTTAATTATTTAAAAAATTTAATTAATTTTTTTTCAAAACAAGGAAGGCCTCAAAGAGGAAATACATTTCAGAGAATATGACAAACAGAAAAATGTATAAATAAATAAAGAAAATTGATACTGAACAAAATACCTAAGGTGTCGGATAAATGGTTTAAAAAAGTCATAAAGGATATTGAGAAAAACCAGAATATACTGAGAACTTAATGAACCGAACCAAATTCAGGCACTAATTTATTATGGACTTTAAGGGTTTCTTTGAAGAGAAAAACAAAACACCGGGTGAACAAAAAAAAAGAAAACCAGTGAGGCAAAATGCTAAGAATGAGGAAAGCAAAAACAGCTTCAAGAAACTTCTACATTTTTTGGGAATTTGAATCTTAGATAAAAATATATCATTCTAGGTTAAAATTAAAATAGATTTATGTATTTACACTGTACTCTGAACATAAAAACCACAAGAAAATGTCTTAAGCTACAAAAAGATTCGAAATTGCTGAATATTAAGATTATGATTCCCTGGAGTGGAATTTTAATAAATGTCAGATTTTGAAAAAAAAAATGTAATTGGAAAAAACAAGTAGATACTACTTTAATATAATATTATTGAGCGACAAAATGAATGGAAATTATCTGAATACAATTTACACACAACAGAAAGAATTTTCAGTGTAGATAACAAAGAAATTGTATGATAATAATAAACAATCGTACTAAGAGAAGGTAAAACTATGGGTGGAGACAGCAGGGTGTGTAGGGGAGTGTGGCAGCCCTGACTACAAAAAAATGTCTGTAAACTTACGATTCGCATTTGGTAGTCTCCACTGTGAATTAATATTACCAAAAGTGCAATGTATATGAACATAGAAAGAAAAAACGTAAGGTAGATGACTCACATACCTGAAGGAACATGATATTAAAGAAAGGAATATGATATTAAAGAAAAACGTAAGGTAAATGACTCACATATCTAAAGGAACATTATATTAAAGAAAAAAACATTAGGTAAATGACTCACATACCTGAAGGAACATAATACAGTATTAAAGACAGGAATATGATATTAAAGAAAAAACGTAAGGTAAAGGACTCACATATCCAAAGGAACATTATATTAAAGAAAAAATATTAGGTAAATGACTCACATACCTGAAGGAACATAATACAGTATTAAAGAAAGGAATATGATATTAAAGAAAAAACATAAGGTAAATGACTCACATATTTAAAGGAACATGATGTTAAAAAGGAATATGATAATAAAGAAAAAATGTTAGGTAAATGACTCACATACCTAAAGGAACATGATATTAAAGAAAGGAATGATATTAAAGAAAAAACATAAGGTAAAAGACTCACATACTTAAAAGAAACATGATATTAAAGAAAGGAATATGTTATTAAAGAAAAAACGTAAGGTACATGACTCACATACCTGAAGGAACATGATGTTAAAAAAGGAATATGATAATAAAGAAAAAATGTAAGGTAAATGACAAAAAAATGTAAGGTAAATGACTCACATACCTTAAGGAACATAATATTAAAGAAAGGAATATGATAATAACGAAAAAATGTTAGGTAAATGACTCACATACCTAAAGGAACATGATATTAAAGATAATAAAGAAAAAATGTAAGGTAAATGACTCACATATAAAAGAACATGACATTAAAGAAAGGAATGTGATATTAAAGAAAAACCGTAAGGTAAACGATCACATACTTAAAGGAACATGATATTAAAGAAAGGAATATGTTACTAAAGAAAAAACGTAAGTTAAATGACTCACATACTTAAAGAAACATGATATTTATGAGTATAATGTTTGAACAAAACTGGTTTTTGTGCAAAGTAACAAATGCCAAATAACTAAATTCAAGTAAAAAGTATGGATAATTCTCAAATTTATAACAAGAAATTGTGTTTGACAACAGACCAAAAGAAAGTAAAACTGTGGGAGGAGACGGCAGGGTGTAGGGGAGTGTGGGAGCCCTGACTAGAAAAAAAAATCACTAAAGATATGTGAATGAGACTTGCAAAGACATAATACCAGAAATAAGAGACTTAAAGAAGGACTCGAGGATAAAGAGCACCGCTCAAGAAAAAGAAAGAAGAATGGGCTAACAGCTTAATTAAACAAGTCCTCTAAAATGGGCTATTAAAAAAAACACCATAACATTAAAGCAAAAAAAAAAAAAATACTAAAACCCATAAACGAGTGACAAATAACCTCTTATTATTTTTAATGAGAACGATTACTATGTAACAATCCGACAAATAAATTACGTTCCTTTATAACCTCAAAATCTGTTTTGAATTATTTTAATATTTTGATATAGTATTTACTCTTTCTCCTGGTTTAAAAAGTATTGACAGGGAAAATTTATTTACATTTAGTTTCCTATTTGTAGCTATTTGAACTAAAAAGGGCGATCTCCACTTTAGCAGATTTTTCAGCACAAATAGCTTTCTGTTTCTCTCATTTATTCTAATGAAGTGTCACCGCCAACCCTTCTAATTAATCATTTACTGTGTTGCTGGCCTTCAATACTTCTTATGGCCTTTGTCGGCGCGGTAGGCCCTTTAGCAGCGCACTGACAGACCTCTCGGCTCCGCAAGCCAGTAGCAAGCCACAGCACTCTTGGCGATTATATAAAGAGCGCTGCACTGAGCCGGGTGATTCAATTCCGATCAAGACTCTGAGGGATTCACTTCGAACCAGACAGCATACAAGACTTCCACCACGGCACACGACTGCCAGACTCCAGCGAAGACTAATCGATGACCCCGCGAGAGAGAAGATTATGCTTCCGCTTGCCTAGCCGTCACCGTAAGCCCGTCGACTGGGACCGTCATCGCCCACTGACGTGAGCAATGCCCACAGCCGAATATGGAGCGCTCATAATCCTCACACCAGTGACGGATTTCCCACTAGGCACACTAGGCCAGTGCCTAGGGGCGGCACGACCTGACAGGTGCCGCTAAGCCGCACCGGATGGTCCGATCTGTCGACGGGCGGCGCGACGGGGTGGCGGCGGTGACTGATACCTAGGTGTTTTTATGAACACCTGTATTTTTAGTTTGTTATAGTATAAACCTTTTAAAATGTGATTAAAATCTAATTAAGTATCTTTTGGTGATTTTATCAACACCCGTTTATGAACTCGTTAGATTTACTTTTTTTTAAATTGAGTAATAACTTTGGCACAGATGTGGCATGTTTCAAAAGGGCGGCAGTCAGAATAGTGCCTAGGGGCAAAAAATTTATAAATCCGTCACTGCCTCACACATTTCATGAACTTCTACTACACGCACGTAAAATTGGTGTTTGGTGTGCGATCTCCCGGCGTCGTGTTGTTGGGCCTTTATTTTTTGACACATCTGTACATGGTGTGGTGTACCGCAACTTAATTGAACAATTTATAGCGTTGTTAGAATTACATGATCGAGATTGTTGGTTTCAGCAAGATAACGCAACGTGCCATACTGAAACGCTGAATATGTTACGAGAATCACTTTGGCCATCGTGTAATATCAAAAGGATTGTGGCCACCAAGATCCCCAGATCTTACTCCTGCGGATTTATTTCTTTGGGGGAAGGTTTTTAAAAACAATCCTCGTAGAATTGAAGAATTGAAGGCTAATATTGAAAGTGCGATTACAAACATTAATGAGCAAACACTACGAAAAGTGGCTGCAAATGTTATGAAACGTGTCCGAACTTACATTACAAGCGGAGGAAGTCATTTTGAATATTTATTGTGAAGTTTTAAAGGTAATCTGAATGTTATAAAGGTAATAATTTCATACCGTATAATTTGTATAATTTGTAATTACTTAATGTAATAAATTAGCATTCTCAAACTTCGAAGTGCGTCCTTTTTGAAACACCCATTATTAAGCAAATAAAGTTGGATTCACATCTTTGGTACCAAAAACATTAAATACCCAACTTAAAAATTTTTAAATAATCTTAATCTTCAGCAGTGATTTCGATGTACCAACCTGTTAGCAGATAATTTAAAATTACTAGGTAATAAAAAAATAATAACACTCACATGACTTTTTCTTGCCAATGAATCAGTTAGTGAACAATGTAAACTGAAAACCACAACCTAATTTTAATCAAATGAATGACACAAAATGAAAATCAACCTCTGTACAACTAAAAATACGGGAAATCACTACATTGACACTAAACCATGCGTTGTACAAAAATATGTTAGAAATAAAGTTGTAGGTTATAAAATGTTCAACAACTTTGATTATTTACAAACAATTTTGCTCTAAAATGCATATTACGTCCACATTCTTAAAAAAAAAATTTTTGCCACGAGAAACTGTCCCCCTCCCCCAACATTAACATTACATTAAGCTTACCCAATCTTTTATTTATAGAATACCTCTAAAAGTGATGGAATATGTTCCAGTTGGAAGAAGGGAGGTAGGAAGACCTCGAAGAAGATGGCAGTAGTCGAGATGTACGGTGTTTCTGTAGACGTGCAGGATGGTTTGTGAGTTCGGAATAGGCTTATGCCTAATCCTTGATAGTAAGAAGAAGAAGAAGAGAAGATTGCGCTTACCCAATCTTGTAGTTAGCTTTAAAAATGTAGTAAATTAAGCGATTGTTAAAAAAATCGAAGGTGCCATTTTTGCGAAAATCGCACAAATAAACTATTTTTGATCGACCAATTTAAATGAAAATGTTTGTGACGGGTCTGGTAGAGGTAAGTTTTAACTTCATACGGTATTCTCTTCTTCAGACATTTTGTTATACACAGACCAATCGCTAAAAAAAACATGTTTTTAAACAGAGTGTCAAAACCGTGTACATCCGGTGAAAACTGGATTTCTAAAAATCGACATGAAAACAATAATTTCCTTCCCTATTTTATATTCATGTAGAAAAGAGAAACAAAAAATTGGTGTGCACCAAAAATATTTTACTCTCTATTCGTTTGTAAATGAATCAGTCATTTCAGAAAGCCCTCAACCCTTTCAATCCCAAATTTTTAAACTGTACACAAAAGAATATGTGTACATTGTTCATACATTTTTCTGATATTTAAGTGTAATAAAATCACTTTTAGACCTTTAACCCTTTTGATAGCCTGACAAAAAAGTGTGACACATATGTCACATTAGGACTTGATGGTATGAAAGTTCCCAACAATAAGAATAAGTCAAATCATGTTCAGGCTTCCTAAACAAAATATATTTTTTTACTTAGATTTGTAGCAAAAAAAAAAATTAAGTATAAATTTAATATTATTTAAGACTTCAAAAATTTTACAATTAAAACATATTGGTCAAATGGATAAAATCACTATTTAGTAACAGTTTAAAAAATATACTTGTACATATATATATATATATATATATATATATATATATAACATATTCGAAGCAATGTTACTTTATTTTAGTAAATGAATACAAATATCCAAAACTTCTAGTAGAAGAGGCCATACAACGATTCTATGCATAAATCTTTTTGAGGTGTAAAACTACTGTTCATGACAATGATGAAAAACAGGAATAGCCCTGAAAATCAACATTTTTTTTTCTTAAAGTTAAGAATTTTAATTTTTATTATTTGAGAAAGCTATTTTAAGTCATAATGTAAAATGGTGAAATAAATAAATGAAATCTATTGTACAGCACAGTTTTCCTCTGGTCTAACAACACATTTTACTCCAATTTCAGAAACACAAGTCAAAATTTCAATTTTCTTTAAACAAATAACTTGTCTTTAATAAGACAAAAGTATATAATTTTTCAAATAAAACATTTTTTATTTTATAAATTTAAATAATTTTTTGTTTTACCAAGCAACAAATTAATTAATATTAATCATAAATATTTTGACAATCGAAGGGTGTAGTTATTTTGATTTTGTAAGTGAAATGTGTTTGTCAGTACGAAACATTTTATCAGTTTTAAATATTAATTTATTTTATTTAGTATGCATCACTGAAGAAGATAAACAAGTAATACATTACACAAAAATATATTCTCAGAAAATTTGGTTAATTTTATCAGGTAGTACACTGACATGGGTATCTTGGATACAATTTATAATGATGAGCTGTAATCATGGAAAGAAGTAATACAGCAAGGATATGAAGAGTCACAAACAGAAAACATGGTTTATCACGGGTCTTTTCAACATAATTTTGGAAAAAATGAAAGAATTCAGGAAGATAAAAACATAAAACAAGTGTTATACTAAAACAAAAAAATATATAAAAAGAAAACCGCTAACAAAAAGCGAAAAATTAAATGAATCACAAATAAAACAATTTAAGTTTGTTGACGATATTGCCTCTTTGTAAATAACAAGAAAAAAATAATTTTATAAAATCAAAATTCAAAAATTCTTCAAAATAAAATTTGTAGAAATATTTAAATATCTTTCAAAAATAATCGAGAGAGAAGAACAACAATCAAAAGATTTGATTTTCCTAATAAGGATATTTAAAACAAAAACAATTTATTGATTAATTAAAAATTAAAGATGTTATAAACCAGCACTCTTATATGCAACTGAAATGCAAAAGTTAAAATAAAAATAATACGAAGCAGTTTTAATGAAAAAGAAGATTAAAATCAAATAAAAAATAATTTATAACAAAATAGAATCAATAGAAGTTTTGATAATTAAAAAAAAATAGATGAAAACAGATTAAATAAACAGATATTTATAATGAATAAAATCTAAGAAATTACAACTGGTATATGAAAAAGAAAATGAATATAAGAAAAACTAGGATTTTTAAAGCACGACTTACTCTGATAATTGAATGTTTAGAGAATTTTTGATTTAAAAATTCCTGCAAATAAATACAGGAGGAATTCAGAGAGAAAAAAATTCAGCAAAACGAACTGAAACTATAAAAACTCTGTCATGAAGGAAACCTATGAAATTACAACTCGTAAATGGTGAAAACGAATTAAGAAAAATAGAATTCGGGTAGCAGAACTGCTTTGTTAATTCAATGTTTAAGAAGTTTTTGATTAAAAATTTTCTGCATATATACAAAAGGAATTAAAAAAAATCAGCAAAATGAACTGAAGCTGTAAAAAAGGAATTTCAGGAAAATAAAATCAACAAAGAAATCAAAATAATACTTTCATAGTACTTGACAAGTAGTCCTAGTGTTTGAATTTTTAGACTAATGAAACCATAGAAAAGTACATTTGAATATAGACAAACAAGGGAACCTTCTGAAGGAATATAATTAAATAAACTGCTGCAAATAAATAAATAAATAATAATGACTGGTTAGTCAGAAGATTTATGATGTAATTAAGAGAAAATTATGAAAGTAAATACAAGGAGGTACATTAAAATGACAAAGAACATTCAAATACAAAATCCAAGTTTTAAAAAGTACAAAACTAAACGAAATATATTCGATTTAATAATTATATACTTGGTTTCCAAAAAAGTAAATAGTGACATTACAACACAATTATAAAACCACTGATTTTGAATGGAACTGAAAAGAAATTAACGATGAAAGGTGTACAAATATTTGAAAACAAGAGAAAAATGACCAAAAAAATTAAATGGATTTAATAATTAAAATCTAGAGTGGCCACCTCCGTGGTCCAGTGATTAAGGTGCTATGCACAGCAAAGTGAAGGTCCCAAATTCGATTCCCAGCAAGAGTCTGAAAATTATTACAAGTTCAAACCCACTGTTCCTTAACCAAATGTAGTCGCTAATAAGATGTTAAAATAAAAACATAAACTAAAATAAAATCTGAAGAAAGAAAGATAATAAGAACTTATACAAAAACATTGAAATGGTTAAAAAATAAACCATAAAAAAAATTTTGACAATGTAAAGAGAATGAATTACAATATTCAACATTTACAACGACAAAAATATGAAAAAAAAAACTAAAATCATATAACTTTTAATGAAATATGAAAATCCCAGTAGAATGGAACGGAATTTAAAAGTAACTTAAAATATTTGGGTCAAAAATTCCAGCAGAACTCATCAGAAAATATTAAAAAAATTAAACAAAATTCTCAGAAAAAATAAAAACAATTTCTAAGAGAATACTGAAGTATTAGGAAGAACAAAAAAGTACAAAATTAAAAAAACAAGAGAAATCCTGTTATTTTCAAGTAATCTAACCCGAGTTATTTACCTGTCATATCATGAGGAATCAAAAAAGTTATGAAGAAACGTTTGTCCAATGCAAGGAAAAATGAATCCTGACAGAAAATTATTTCCTGACCAACTCGAGTGCCTAATTTAATACGAGCTACAAAGAATTGATCCACATTAAAACGACCGAGATAAGAATATCTATCATGATCAACATCTTAAATGGATACACACCTGAAAGAAGTATCTAATTTATTTATATTGAATTCTTAAAAATTCCAACAGAACTCAACATTAACACACACGAATTTTGAGAAAAATTTCTAAAAAGTATTGGGAAGAACTGAAAAATATATTATCAAAAAATGAGAAATCCTGAGTTATTTTCAAGAAATCTATGTTAAGTTATTTAACTCAGACATATACGAAATTAAAGAAAGAAATTATGAACTATTTCAAACGCAGGGGAAAATAGAAGGAAAAATAATCCTGACAGAAAAAGAATTTCCTTACCAATCTGACTGCCTGGTTTCGTAAGAGCTATGTAGGCTTGTTCCGCATAAAATCCAACACGATTAGAATATCAACGATTATTACCAACGTCTGAAACGGATCCAAACACCCGGAAGAAGAATCGAACCCGGAGGAATTTATTCGGATTTGAATACATGAAAAAAGTTACTACAAATGAAAGGAATGATTTCTGGAAGAAACTAATCTTAGGTATGAACTAAATATTTCTGTTCCTAATGCAACTCTGTGAAAATTATCAAATTTTACACTGCTTATATATAAATTCACTGGTAGAACATTCAATTCAGAAAATTATCTATCAAAATTATATTAGTTATGAAAATATAATTAAAGAAATTAACACATAATCAATTACAGAACTCTTATTTTTTAATTTTCTCCAGGATTTATCAATTTAAATACATAAAATTAATGGTAATGATATTCCCAACTGTACACAAATACCAGGCTCTGTAATTTAAACATGGTGTTTGCAGCACCATATATAAACTAGAAATTTAGGCATTAACATGTATACCTGCAAAAATTAGGTACCATCATGTTTTTCTTGTTCCCTCTTTTGATTTAAATGCATCCACCTCTTTTATAAATTTAAAAACGGGTTCCGTAATTGATGATTTTGGTACTTTTTCAAAACTTACAACTTCCCTGATCTAATTTGATGATGCACACGAGGCATAGCTTGCCCCTTTAGGGGATGTAGCACTATGTGTCTCTGTGCACCTGTTGGGTTAGTATCAGTACTGGATTCTATCGTCATGCATGTTCAATCAGGCTGTTGAGTTAGGATTAAAAACGCGTTTCCTTTACATTTTTGTGCATGACAGTCAGACGTAAAATATGAAAAGAAAGATAACAGCAAAAAATTGTATTACGTTTGAATGTTGTTCACATTAATGTCAATCATAAAAATGAAATGTCATTCATAAATATTATATTAACTGCTAGACCTGACTGGGAATCGAACTCAAGGGACCTTTAATATAAAAGCCACATGTATTGACGACTGCACCATCGGCTGGGTAAGCTTGTTCAATTCATAACATGTATGATAGTGGGATCTGTTTTGCTAGTTCAATTACCTATGCTAGTTCAATGATGTACTAAGTCACAGCTTATTACGTTTGAATGTTGTTCACATTAATGTCAATCATAAAAATGAAATGTCATTCATAAATATTATATTAACTGCTAGACCTGACTGGGAATCGAACTCAAGGGACCTCTAATATAAAAGCCACATGTATTGACGACTGCACCATCGGCTGGGTAAGCTTGTTCAATTCATAACATGTATGATAGTGGGATCTGTTTTGCTAGTTCAATTACCTATGCTAGTTCAATGATGTACTAAGTCACAGCTTATTATGTTTGAATGTTGTTCACATTAATGTCAATCATAAAAATGAAATGTCTTTCATAAATATTATATTAACTGCTAGACCTGACTGGGAATCGAACTCAAGGGACCTCTAATATAAAAGCCACATGTATTGACGACTGCACCATCGGCTGGGTAAGCTTGTTCAATTCATAACATGTATGATAGTGGGATCTGTTTTGCTAGTTCAATTACCTATGCTAGTTCAATGATGTACTAAGTCACAGCTTGCCCTTTGTGGATGTAGCAAAACGTGTCTCTGTACACCTGTTGAGTTAGCATTATTATCAACTTTTACACAGCTTAAATATAAATTCACTGGTAGGACATTTAATTCAGAAAAATAATCTATTAAAATTATATTAGTAATGAAAATAAATAAAAAGAAATTAATACATAATCAATTACAGAACTCCATTTTTTAAATTTTCTCCAGGATTTATCCATTTAATTTATACATAAAATTAATGTTAATGATATTCCCAACTACTCACAAATGCCAGGGACTGTAATTTAAACATAGTGTTTGCAACACCATGTAAACTATAAATTTAGGCATTAAGGTTTTTACCAGCAACAATTAGGAACCATCATGGTTTTCTTGTTCCCTCTTTTGATTAATACATTCACCTATTTCTATAAATTTAAAAACGGGTTCTGTAATTGGTGATTTTTTGTACTTTTTCAAAATTTTACAACCTCCCTGATCTAATTTGATGATGCACATGAGGCATAGCTTGCCCCTTTAGGGGATGTAGCACTATGTGTCTCTGTGCACCTGTTGGGTTAGTATCAGTACTGGATTCTATCGTCATGCATGTTCAATCAGGCTGTTGAGTTAGGATCAAAAACGCTCTCCCTTTACATTTTTGTGCACGACAGTCAGACGTAAAATATGAAAAGAAAGATAACAGCAAAAATTGTATTACGTTTGAATGTTCTTCACATTAATGTCAATCGTGAAAATGAAATGTTATTCATAAATATTTTATAAAAAATCCTAGAACTGACTGGGAATCGAACTTGGGGGACCTCTAATATACAAGCCAGATGTGTTGACGACTAGACCATCGGCTGGGTATACTTGTTCAATTCTTAACATGTATGATATCTGTTTTGCTAGTTCAATTACCTATGCTAGTTCAATGATGTACTAAGTCACAGCTTGCCCTTTGTGGATGTAGCAAAACGTGTCTCTGTACACCTGTTGAGTTAGCATTATTATCAAATTTTACACTGCTCAAATATACATTCACTGGTAGGGACATTCAATTCAGAAAAATAATTATCAAAATTAAGTTAGTTATGACAGTATAATTAAAGAAATTAATACATAATCAATTACAGAACTCTATTTTTTAATTTTCTCTAGGATTAATTACTATTTATTTATTTATTTATTTTTATTATTATTATTATTATTATTATAGATTTATTATTATTTATTTATTGCTCGCCTCTCATCATGCGGTCTTGGGTTCGAATCCAATTTAGGCACGGCATATTTTCATACGTTGGAAAAAATCATTTCATCTTTCACCGTCTGCATTAGCAGTAATTGCAGAAGTCGGACGTTTAAACCAAAAAAAAAAAAATCTAGGATTTATCAATTTAAATACATCAAATTAATGGTAACGATATTCCCAACTTTACACAAATATACCAGGCTCTGTAATTTAAACATTGTGTTTGCAGCACCATATAAATTTAAAATTTAGGCATTAACATTTATCTTTCTTACAAGGCACAGAATATAATTGCAAAGCAGTCAGATGTAAAACGACAATCATAATATTTTCATCTAATTATCTTCGATGCATAAAAAAAAACAAATTATTTCAAGCCTTATTATTAAACAAGATGTATTTACTCTGCTCTCATGTTTGCAGCATAACTTACGATATTAACAAGGGTATTTAGATTTAGACCAGCTAGGGTGATTCAAAAAGAGCGCCGGTTTTGATATATCAAATTAAGAGATTTATTTTATTGAAAAACTGAAAATAAATACATCAACAAGTTCATCTTACCTTCCGATTTTTATGTATGAAAAATGATGTCATGCATGTGTCCTCCTCTACTGCGCTGGCACGCATCAACTCTGTCCATGAAATTGGATATTACTGCACGACAAGTTCGACTTCCATTTGCTCGATAACCCGTCGAATTTCCTCCTTCAAGTCATTGATGTGTCGGGGTTTATTGGCATACACCAATGACTTTAGATGACCCCAAAGATGAAAGTCACAAGGCGTCAAGTTTTACGACCTTGGTGGTCATTGATGGTCGAAATTACGAGAAATGATGCGATCTTGGAACCGTTCACGGAGCAACAACATTGTTTCTCGTGCAGCGTGACAGGTAGCACCATCCTGCTGAAACCACAACTCGTCAATGTCCATTCCATCCAAATGACGCCGCAAAACTCCCTAATCATCGTACGGTATCGGTCTCCATTTACTGTCACGGCTTGTACTTTTTGATTTTCAAAAAAGTAAGGGCCGATGACACCGCCCGACCAAAAGCCGCACCAAACTGTCACTCGCTGTGCATACATTTCCCTTTCATTAACCACGCGAGGGTTTTCTAACCCCCAAATACGGCAGTTCTGTTTATTAACAAAACTGTTTAAGTGGAAGTGCGCCTCATCACTGAAAATGATTTTGTTTGCGAAGGTGTCATCATCCTGCCGTTTTCTCAATACCCAGTCAAGAAACTGTCGTCTCTTCTGGTGGTCTGCCACTTTCAAATGTTGCGTCAACTGAATTTTATACGGGTGATATTGGAGATCTTACCGAAGAATTCTCCGTACAGAAGAACATCGTAAACCCAATTGTTGAGAACGGCGACGTATTGATTTTACTGGGCTAACAGCCACACTGTCACGAACCAACGCAACGTTCTGCTCAGTTCGGCCAGAACGACGACGTCCAGAACTTTTAAGGTCGACTGTTGAACCCGTTTAAAAAAACTTTTTCATGAGCCTGCGAACTGTTGATTCATTCGGTGCTTCATACGTCCTAGAGTACCGCGAAGTCGCCTGACAGTAGCCGCATAACTCTCTCCACTCTGGTAAAATGTTTTGACGATTAACACTCGTTGCGCAATAGTAAACTTCTCCATGGTTAGACAGAGACTGCGAGAGTATTACACTGCGAACAAGAGAAACTACAACTGAATCGTCAATCGGAATGTTCTCCGAAATAGAAATGAGGTCAAACAATGTTGCCAACCGATAAACAAAAATTTACCAGCCGTTTAAAAACCGGCGCTCTTTTTGAATCACCCTATATTAATATATAGTTCACTTTTGATGATTAATCGACAAAAGAATCGGTAGTTCATGAACCAGAAAAATAATATTAATACAAACGAATAATAATTCTTCCCTTAAAACTAAAAACTTACTTAAAAACTAAAATGGTGGCTAAAGAGACACTGCATAAATTCAGTAGGTAAACATAAACGGAAACCAAGTGGAACTAGAGTCTTTCTACGTACGCTAAGACTACTCCGACGTAGGCAACCAGCAATACTAGTGAGCATGCGTATTAATTAAAAATACGCACAGCATGATCAAAAACAAAATTCCATACAACACTAAATTATTCGCTCTAAGCTTAATATAACAAAAACTCGTTCAATTCATTTGTTAAAATATGTTTTATAAATCGAACATTACTTTACCATTAATAACTAAAATTTTTACTATAGTTACTCTTTGTCATGTATATAAAAATATGATCGTATTGACTGTAATAAAGAGGTTTAAAATATTATATTAATAAATAGAACACTTCGTAGGAAAATGGTTAACGAAAATTGTCCCTGTAACATTAACCAAATTAAGAAAAATTATTAAATTATTAGTTCAAATGTATCGTGCTCTAAACACGTGAATTAGTGTATCCTTTGAACAGGATTTAAAAAAAACATTTTACTTTAAATTAAAGTGTGAATTTGTTGTTCGTGAGGTAGTGTGAGTGTTTATAATGTACATCAAGTAGACGTCTCCATTCTGATACACCACGCAGCGGTAATAACCTAAAAATTTCACTCAACCACTTACCCTGTTTTAACTAGATACAAATAATCTCTATTAAAGGTTGCCTCCACCAGGACGTCGTAGAACGGCCCAACGTCCAAGACCCTGAAATTTCCTACGAAGAAAAAAAAATGTTGCATTACCTAAAAAATTGAGGTTAATTTTCATTTTGCGACTTTCACTCATGATTAAATTAGGTTATTTTTTTTGAGGTTAGTTTTTTGTTTATTTCTAATGTTTTATTACTAATATTAGGTTATATTGTTAATTATTAGCATTGGCAAGAGAAATTCGTGTGAGTGTTTCACACCAGATTTTTAACAATATCTCAGGAGCCTTTTTTGGGGAATTTATAAAACATGAAAAATTTTAAAAATAAACTACTACTTCCGGTTAATCGATTTTGATGAAAATGTTTAATACAGGGTGATTCTCGAAGATATGCAGAAACTTTTGGAGCTCATTTTACATGTAAAAATAATGAAAAAAGTTTACATAAACATGGGTCTGGAAATGCTTCGTTACCGAGTTACGGCTAGCAAATGATTTTGCCCGGATTTCAGCTCACCAGTTGAAATGAGGTCTTCCTGAAATTTTGGTAAGGTAGATTAAGGGGTGAATTCAATCGTTTCTTATGGTTTCTGAACGGATAAATTGAATAAAACAGGTCCCAGAACTGTAAGTTAACTAGTTTTTGAGAAAACCAGTGTCAAATGCAAAAAATGGAGTGAAAAATAATTTATTGAAATAACATTAATACTTAGACGTACTAATGAAGCTTTTACACCATTAAAGAAAAGCCCTGTTGAACTACGGAAAGCAACACGAGCTGCCTTAAATGAGCAGAAAAATTCATTGAAATCGGTGGAGACACTTTTGAAAATTTACTGTAATTTGGTTGAATAGGTTTAGATTAATATTTTTCCGGTTAATTTTACTTTGTACCGATATGAATAAAAATTCATTTAATCAAACATCTGTTCGCTTCTGTGTACTTTATTTACACCGTTTTGTTGAGAATAACATTTTCTACAAGCTTTATTCAAAATTTTTATCTGTTTCTTGGTGAAATAACAAAGTTATTGTTGCCCAAAGATGAAAATATGTGATTTTTTCCACTCAATTTTTTGGATTTGATTCTGGTTTTCTCAAAAACTAGTTAACTTACAGTTCTGGGACCTATTTTATTCAATTTATCAGGTCAAAAACTATAAGAAACGATTGAATTCGCCCCTTAATCTACCTTACCAGAATTTCAGGATGACCTCATTTCACCTGGTAAGCTGAAATCCAGACGAAATCTTTCGCTAGCCGTAACTCGGTAACGAAGCATTTCCGGACCCATGTTTATATAAACCTTTTTTCATTATTTTTACATGTACAATGAGCTCCCAAAGTTTCTGCATTTTTTTGTGAATCACCCCTGTATAACAAGGGAAACCTTGTTGTAGCTGTAAATATTGTAGATTTAAACGGGATCTGAAAGGATGTATTTACAGTAAAACCTTGTTTTTGAAAAATCTAAATGTAAGAGTACTTTATTTACTTGTACATTCGAACTTTGATGTAAGGAAAACCTTGATTATACAAATTTTTTTACTGCACCGTGACATTATAATTAAACTATATGTAAATTAACCTCAATTTAACGAATAAGTACCTTGATATAGCGAAATAGTGTTATGCAATAAGTACATAGTGACACGCTGTATTATCATTTCTCTGTGAGTTTTAAGGTAGATTCTTTTGATTTCCGTCAACTGGAAACGTCAGTAACGAAGTTACTCTAGAGAATTTAATCATGGTTGATGAACAGATTACTATTAGTGATTTTCTGAACGCTGACGACATACTTCATGGTGTTAGTAAGTCCACTAACCGGGATCATAAAGAAGAAGAAGATGATGATGAAAACTGCGAAGACCAGCAGCAGAAGAGAAACCTACCGACGACGAGATTTCAGTCTTTTAAAATAATTAGGCTTGGGCTACAGCTCAAAGATGAAGTACCTGACAGTATTTTTGAAAATTTAAATAAATGTGAAACTTTTTTGAACGTATTGTTTTATTCAAACACAAGAAACAACGTTTCCGTTGATGGTGTAAATTAACATTTAAAATACTGTAATTAATTATTCTAACCAATACCTGTCATTATCAAAAACTAAAGAATGCATTTAGATTAGTGTTTTTATAAACGATTTAGATAAAGTTTGTTTTTTATCTTTCATGTTAGTGTTTTGAAGAAATATGTACTAAAAATAAAAATACAGTATTAAGCTACAAATGAGTTTCAGATGCTTTTAATTATAGCCAAGCTGTATGTACGAGGTAAGTTCCTACTAGAAATCAATACATACTTTTTGTACTATTATTTACCGTAATTACGTAAAACATGATCTATAAAAAAATTAATTTACTAATTACGACGTGTCTATTAAGAAAATTAACTGTAATTTAACTGTATAACAGAAATTACCTTGGAAATTCTTGTTACTTCGATATAACAAATACCTCGATTGAACGAATTTTTTCCCAGGATTCTCGATTTCGTTATATAAAAGTTCGACTGTATTTTATTTATCGCAAGAGAAAGTAAAACACCGATACATTTACAGAAAAAATAATAACAATATTTTATACCTTCCGAAAAGAATTTTGAAAAATTTTCCTAAGAAATAATTTTTAAAAATTAAAATATCAAAATTGTTGAGGTACATACACGTATGAACACGATAAAAGGCAAGTTCGATAATGAGATGGTTTCTCAAAAAAGGTTTGAATTTTATTATGGTGTTAAAAATAGTGAACTCTGTATACATTTATATTTTATAAAAGTACTGTTATGTACTGTAGTACATTTATATTTTATATATTTGTACCAAAATATAGTCTTCAATAAAATTTTTATATTAGACTATAGGGTCCAAATATAAACAAAAACAAATATAGAATGAATATTTAAAAAGAAATCTACTTCCGTCAGGTGAAAAAATGTTATTGATCTAATCTGCTTAAATTTTAATGGCGTTTTTAAATAACTGTGTTGTTTTTTATCCAAGGCATTTTAACAATTTTGTTTATTTGTTATTTTTATACTATAGTACCCTTAATCATCGATAGTTTTTTCAAATCCCCAATATTTAAAAAAAATATAACTGTATTTTTCCATTTTTGTTGTGTAAAATACCGATTACTATCGGTTTCATAATTATATACTCCTGAGTTTGAACCCCTGCTTCTCCAATACGATCAATCGGATTTCAACATACTTTACATCAAAATTAAGCTCATTTTATTCTGCATTGATTTATAATAGGTTTTATATTTTTATTGTTGTTTGAAAATTGCCATATCGACGTTGAAAGACAAAAGACCTGGTGTTTTTGCTGCCGCAAGGAATTTAATGCGTTTAGAGGCGTATAACGCGAGAATTATTTGACTGAGAAGTTTAAAATTTTAACGTAACATAGCAGATTATATTTCTACAGCGTGTATGAAATTTCAAATTCGTACGTTGCTTAAATTTTGATTTATTAACAATATTTTGAACCCTTGCTACCTCAGTAACCGCTCAATCGTTCGGCACGTGCTAATTATCGTTTTATTCAGCGTCATAAAATGGTTGAAAGAGTTTTCACCTGATCTACACGTTTTCAGACCCCCCTGAACCCAAAAACATATTTTTAGCGATTGGTCTGTGTGTGTGTGTGTGTGTGTGTGTGTGTGTGTGTGTGTGTGTGTGTGTGTGTGTGTGTGTGTGTGTGTGTGTGTGTGTGTGTGTGTGTGTGTGTGTGTGTGTGAACTTGAAACTTATGTTAGGTACCACTACCGGATCCGACACGAACATTTTCATCAAAATCGGTCAACCGGAAGTAGTAGTTTATTCGTATAATTTTTCACTTTTTTGCGATTTTCTCAAAAACTGGTCCTACGATTTTTTTAAAATTGCCTTATTTACTAAATTTTTTGTGCCCTACAAGATAGGGTAGGCACCATGTTTGCTGAAATTCTTCGTGAGGCTGTTTTCACGTAAAAAAATTGTTTTCTTAAGATTGCGGCTTTAGTATGCATTTAACCGCAAAAAATCTATATAATAAAAGTTGTAGAGAACTTAAAATCCTTTAACTTTTATTTTAAACATTTTTTTGTATAAAGGTTAGTTTAGCGGTAATTAGCGATTTTTGGTTTTTTTTCCACGAAAACGTGTAAAAATAAAATCTATTTTTTTAAAGATTTCAGCCTTAGCTGCATTTTACGACAAAAGTGTATATTATAATCAATTTTATAGGTAATTAAAAGATCTACAACTTTTATTTAGAGCATTTTTCTCTACAGGGCCTAGTTTAGCGTGAAAGAGTGATTTTCCGTATTTTAAGCCAAACTGGTTGATTTTTATTTTGCGTCTTTCACTCATGATTAAAATGAGGTTATGTTTATTGAGGTTAGTTTTTTGTTTATTTCTAATGTTTGGTTATATTGTTCAATATTTGCATTGGCAAGATAAAGTTGTACGAGTGTTTCACACCAGATTTTTTTGTAGAATTTACTGGTTTCTAATGTACCTTAATATCGTTTTCAGGAAAATCGTAGTCGCTAACAACTCTATGACAATTTTTGCTATCATTACTCTTCAGACGACGTGTGTTCACTTGTGTTTATTGTTTTATTTCTTTTCAGAGGTAATTATTAATTTGCATTTCGGCTTTTTATGTTTTTTAATTTTTTGTTTTTATGCGTATGTTTACGGGGGTTTTTCTCTTTCCCCCGCCAGCATGTTTATTTTACATTTTTTTTAGATATTTCATGAGTAATCTTTAAGTATTTTAACGATAAAAACAAGAAAAATATTTAAAAATACCAACATTAATATTTTACAACATAAGTTAATTATATTATTGTCAGTTCGCCAATCAGGATGAGGTTTCGTAGAATAGAATTTGCGCACACCTCGCGCATATATACAGTCCAGCCTGTCTTAGTTTGCTCCTAATGTAAACAAATAATGACGTCACTGAGTATGCGCATTATGTAAAAATGAGTACACACTAATTAAAAATTAACAACAAAATATTTCCAAAAGTATTTAAATACAGAATACTTTAAAAGTATTTTTATAAATGAAATTTTTAGGCCTACATCATATTATGACTGATTTTTTAAGTAATTTAAGTACTTATAATTTAAAACATAGTTAACTTAATAAGAATACGATATCCATAAAGTCGTGGACTCTAGCGTGCACCCTGTAGTAGCTGGCTTTGATTTGTTGACAGTAGGAGTAAACTAAGGACGGCTGAACTGTACTTTTTTCAGACTGTAACAGCGTTAGCCGACAACCGGAACTCATCCGCACAGAATTTCGTTGTGGTATAATCTTTACAAAAACAGTAAATGAACCAAACATCTTTTCCTAGAGATAATCTACTATCTTGAAGCCATATACCTACTTTTTTCCCACTTAAACAAGACACGTGCGGCTGTGACAACGGCGTCGTTTTTATCTGTAAGTAACAGTCATATCATGACCACTTTCTACAGGCGCGCTTCTCGTGCAGAATACAAGATGTAGCTATTAAATAACGAGACTGACGTTAAAAATTGTTTTTTATGTTATACATAATCATTTATTGTCCTCTTCAGTACACACTCCTCTATACCTACAACGCTCCATGCGAATTTCCCATTGTTGGAAACAGTGCTGTAAGTCATCTTCTGTCAGCTCCTTCAGGACACGTGTCGTTTTCTCTTTCACAGCTTCCACAGACTCAAATCTTGTCCCTTTTAATGCAGATTTACCTTAGGGAACATGTAGAAGTCACATGGTGCAAGATCTGGTGAATAAGGTGGATGTTCTAACACTGAGATTCTGTACTTGTCTAGGAACCTCTTGACAGATAACGCGGAATGAGCTGGGGTATTGTCTTGGTGGCGAACCCATGATTGTTCTTCCACATTTCGGGGCGTTTTTTCCTTACTCCTTGACGTAGTTTAGAAAGTACCTCAAAATAGTAATATTGATTAATTGTTTTACCTTTAGGAACCCAGTGAAGGTACACAATCCCATGGATATCAAAAAAACAATCATCATTGCTTTACATTTTGACTTGCTCATTCAAGCTGTTTTGGCTCGCGGTGAAGTTCCAGTGCAAGAATTAGCGCTTCGTTTCCGGATCATAAGTAAAAACCACGTTTCATCACATGTTATTATCTTCTACCTGTTCCGTGAGGTGAAATCTGCATTAAAAGGGACTGCGGCACGGGTCCTGAAGGAGCTGACAGAAGATGACTTCCAGCACTGTTTCCAACTATGGAAATTCGCATGGAGCGTTGTGAGGATAGAGAAGGAGTGTATATTGAAGGCGACAATGAGTGATTATGTATAAAATAAAAATAAAATTATTTACAACGTCAGTCTCGTTATTTAATAGCCACACCTCGAATTTCGTTTTTACAAATATTTTACAGCCTTTTCTTTACAATTTACACTAAGAACTAAATCAGACAAATCATCGCTATATTAGCAATGGCAGCTTTTTACCGTACCTATAGTGAGGAACAACAACTGAATACTAACCTATTTTCAATTCTGGTTTAATTTCTGATGTTTAATATTTTATATTATGGAATATTCTACAATTGAGTAGAACAATTCAAATAAGATATGGCACTAAAATTCAGTAGTTCTACTGCAGCGGGGGAATAAGAGAAAATACCCGAAATCAATAACAAATAAACTCTGATGTGTAACTAAGAAGCCATGTTCACACTCTTCCGCTGTGTACCATTTGGCAAAGCTGAATTGTCAAAGCCAGTACCATTGCCCTTATCCATGTTGATATTTGTCTCACGATGGTAACCAAAACTTTACTTATCGCCTCTCTTTAGCCGACTCCTACATTTGACATAAAGTTTATTATTGTGGCATAATTACTTCTGTAATTATTATTAATTACCACACCGGATTTTGAATCATCTGCTTCTATTGATGGTTTGAATGATACACATATAACATGTATATCGATAGGGGTTGTATAAAGAAAGAGTATAGTAGCTTTTGAAATGTGGTGTTATAGGAAAATGTTAAAGATTAGGTTGGAGTACAAAATAAGTAATTTAGAGTTCTTAGACGAGTGGATGAAAGAAGAAGTATATGGAAATATCTAACCATAAGAAGGAATAGGCTAGGGAAGTATATCTTAAGACATCAAGGTTTTAGTATATCAATAATGGAGTATAATCTTGAGGGAGTGAATAATTGTAGGGGGAGGTAACGTATTTACCGTTGCCTTTAACAAATCAAAGAATAAGACTTTATTGATTTACTTTTATATTTATAATAGTTAACACCATACATTTTTGTCAACCTAATTAAAGTAGGCCTATTTTGTGTTTATTAGGCTGACATTACTCTACTGAACCAAATGCTTCAAGTTTCCCAAATTGTTGCTTTTACATTCTACGTGTTCTTATATTCTTCAGTTGGTCAAGGCATAACCGATGAGGTAATCCTGAATTGTTTATTTTTTCTGCATTCTGTTGTTGTTTAAGTCCACAGCCGAAAAGTTTGAATTTCTGGAGGCATTACTAAAACGAGGAGTGAGTGGTTTGCTAATTGCCCATCCAAAAAAGTGAAAAAGTATGCTTATCAGCATGTCAGGCCCTCTGAAAAGCATCTAATTCATGCCCTGAAAATTACACCTTTATTTAACTCACCACAGGGTTTGTCTGTATAATGAAATTCATTGCTCTCAGAGGAGATAACTCTGATTAGTGTGTGTTACACTCTACCTCTTCTGTTCTGAAATGCTTCTATCATATAATTAACATGTGATAAGAAACAGAACTATTTTTGTAGCCCTGCACCTAGCAGAACGAGTGGAAATAATTTAACACTTCACCTGCCTGTTATGGGCAAGTCTATATTTTACTGTATTCAACGCTGGATCAGTTTGGAGAACACTACACTGCTGAGATTTAATTCCAATTTTCATTTTCCGGGATTTCATTTGATAAAAATTACATAAACTATTCATTAGATAAAAATCTGATTTTGGTATCATTGTAAAATGGAAATATAGTCTATCTACTATAAAAATAACCTACTGAAAAAAGTATTAAGACATGTTTCGTTGTAACAATCTTTTCTGTCATTTCCACAGGAACTATACGAGTTTTATTATTCAAATTTTTATCTCTGCTGTACAATTTCAGGGAATCAAGGTTAACACTGTTAGAGTCAACCTCAGCACTTAGCAGAGTTAGTAATTAGATAATTAGGCCATCAATTAGAGAAATTTGGTATAGATCCATTAGTTTGAATGTTTGGTTGTCTCTGGTAATCCAAATTTTGTCACCGAGTTAAAAATGTATTTATCGACTCACTGTTGACAATAGTAATTTGTTGTCATAACATTAGTTTTAGAAGAATTTATCTTCAAGTGACATCTATTACCATGGTACACTCATCATGAGGTTCTTGAAATGTTAGTTTAATATTACCAAGATTATCAGAAACCAAAATTCACCTGATGAAAAAAATAAAACAGTTTTTAAGAATATGAAATAATATTATGAATCTTAAATTGTTTATGAATTTATTTTCAGGCTGAAAAGTTAAGAGCAATGATGTATGAATATTCTTAGCTGGACAAACCATTGTGGTTCAAGAAATCGCTTTTAATGATGATGACAAGAGCCAATAGAAAGGTGGAAATCAAACCTTTCGGATTATACGTCATCAATTATGATACTTTTACAAACGTACGTCGAAGAATTTTCTACATAATACTTTATATATTTATTTGTTTTAGAGGTTCCTAACCCTGGAGCAGATCTTTAGTAATTTTTCAATTGGTTGTTAACTTGTTCCCAACTTTTATAAAAATGTTGTCCTCTGTGTAAAGTTTTTACAGCAGCTATTATATTACCTGATATCCTAATCTGTTCCATTAATCTCCATAATTTACTTCTCAGGACAGAGCCGTATACTTTTTATGAATCAACAAATGCCAGATGTCATCTCCAGAAGAGAAGTGTCACTGAATTAAATTTTATGAACACTATGGCCGTTACTTGAAATAAACCACACAACTAGCTCAGTACTTAACCTTAAAACAAAAAACAACTTTATACCGGCCGACGATACGTGGCGAAAACTTGCTTGTGAGTTTGGTGGCCCTGAAAAAGGCCGATTACTTCTGTTGGTGGCCCTGAAAAGGGGCGGGTGTGTTTTGTGTTTGGCCCTAAAATGGGTCGTTGTTGGTGGTCAGAAGCGGCGAGCCGGCGTGGTGGAAGCGGAGCCCGAAGAGTAACGGCTGGGCTACCGGGTTCGGGCTTAGCCTTCCCTCAGTGGCAGTTGGGTCCCCACTGCAGCGTGACAGTGGTGGCCCCCAGAGCCCCACAGTGTCGGGTCAGCGTAGACCGTCTGCCGAAAGCGCGGCCGAGGCGGTTCTCTCCGGGTCGGCGAAGGCTGACAGGCGCGGTAATGTGTGTCCGCCACCGGTAGCATAGACCAGGGATGGTGCGTCCGGTCTCGGCTGGGCTCTTCTTCTTCTTTCTTGTTCTTCTCAGTTTGGAAGCTGGATGGCGAATGCACGTCGCGAATCGAATCGAATCATTAGGAATGGGTTGGGAAACCCATAATGGGTGATGTCGTGAAAGGATTACCTGATCGCTCGGGGAACAAGATTACAGAATTTGGGGTCTCTTTATTAATTTGAAGGAAGGAGTAGCTGGGGTTAATAATACGATTCAAATTCGGAATTTTTTTGGGGGTGTCGGAATAAGTAGATATATGTGGGATTGGTGGGAAGAGTGGGTGAACAGCTCTTTTCTTTGTTGAATCTTTTAAGTTTTTTCAGTGGCCATTTTTGGAGGAAATTTATAATAGGAATATTAAATGAAGGAGTGTATAGTATATACAAAGGTATATAAAGGAAATCGTGGAACGGCAGGATGCATATCTCTTCTGGCGGGTGGTTTGCCTCGTACAGGTTTCTGTTAATTGAATGTTCTGAAAATTTTTGCTGCCTAGTGAAGTCTTCTTGAAGTATTGTAGATATAGTCCTCAAGGGACGGGAAGAGTCTGTAGCGCTTCCAGCGAAAGGCAGGTTCTGGGACCGTCTGCAGGTGTTGATTATGGTGGGGCAGTCGGCGACAATACTAAAAGGCATTTCTGCTACATAACACGCAAGTAGTTCAATCTGTGCCCCTTACAATTTAAAAATATACCGGACATCATAAAGTATAAAAAATCAATAACCATGTGGTTAATGGAAGTATGGAGAGAAGCTGTATAAATAAGTTACACCAGGAAACCAATAATTTTATGAGCTCTACTATCGGTTCGATAATTATGGAAAGCCTACATAATTTTTTTTGGTTTGCATATTTTCATATTTTATTTGTGTTTTTTTGTTTTTTCGTCTACAATAGATATATTATAGCACACAATTTTAATAAATGTATTATAGTTTAATTTTTATTAGTATTAACCAGTTGGCTGCTGTGAGAGATAGCCTATTTTTTGTGTCAGTTTATAGTATCAGAAACGCTATGAGGCACAATATTATCAGTGTTTCATTTAACATGTCCTTTTTGACTTTATCTGGTATTAAAAGTTATGCGGATTTTAACAACGATCTTAGCTTTTTCTGGGTCTTTTATTCGGATGTTATTTCATTTTATATTCAACATTAATTTTTGTACTTTCTTAAAATATAATTTTTTTATTTTAAAAACACAAATTACAAATGATTAACTCTAATTTCTCAATAAATTTAATCTTAATAACACTCATTAATCTAAAAATTCAATTATCAGTTAAACACACCTTCATTTTCTTTTACGTATCACATCTTCATTCCAACTTTTCACACCGTTATTTACTTTGTCTATTAATTCTAAAAAAAAAAACTACGTCTTTCTTCGTATTAATGAAAAGTTAAATATCGTCAGGACTCAAGAAGAAACCCTTTATCACTTATAACCAAACGTTACACGGAAACAACGCTGATGAGTGATGTCTTCTTCAACATTATATTCTAACACTAGCTAAAATGTCCGTTCTTTGAACGGTTTTCTTGTTACTGTGGATAGTCTGTTGGTGTACAGAGTTCGATCCCTGACAGGTCTGATATTCTTTAATCATTCATTATCTACCTCCTTTCAACGTCAGAATTATTATTAATCACAAAAATAGTAGGACGTAAAATAAAAGCGAGATCTTGGTATTTTTAAATCAAAATACGCAACGCTTATTATTTCCGTCGTTATTGGGTCGTCAGCGACAATAGGTAATATAAAGGAAATTAAGATTGCATTGTAATGATTTTTGTAAAGTAATGGGAAAATAAATAATCAATAAATTTAAATATTTCTGTTTTTTCAGGTAATCAATGCATCTTATTCTTATTACCATGTATTAAGGACTTTGAAAAAATCTCACTGAACATAATTTTAAAAAAACCGACTTGAAAATAAGAAAAATATGTTTATTCGAAGAAAATTGTACAGAAATGAACTTGAACAAAAATAAAATAAAGATGATTCAAACAGATACATGTGTTAAAGGGGATCTTACTCAATGTGAAGACAATTCGTAACATTACCAGATCCTTGATTAGTTGGTGCCTGCTATTGATGGTAAATAAAGCTATTTTTTTTTTTTTTGAGAACGTGTTACTTAAAATAACAGCCTGCTCGATAAAGGATTCTATAACCCGTTATTAAAATAACACTGTTATTGTCCAGCCCGCAATACAATGTAGTAATAGGTTGTCACCGGATGGTGACATTAAGTGCCGAGTTAAAACCTTTAATTTTTGGTAGCTCTGAAAAGGGCCGTTTAAGCGGTGGTCGTCTTGATGGGAAGCGTCGGTCGTAGTAGTCGCGGCAGTCGAGGAGCTGGGTGACCCGGCGTGTCGTCGTTCAGCGGATACGTCATCTTCTTCCCTCGTAGTAGTGCGTCGATGGCTGTTTCGTCGGGTCCGGTGGGCGTAAGGGTCGGTCGAGGGACCGCTGTGGGCATCGCTCGCGTCAGCGGGCGACGACGGTCCGGTCGACGGCTTTCGGTGACGGGTCGGCAAGCGGAAGCATCATTTTCTCTCTCGCGGGGTCGTCGATTAGTCTTCGCTGGAGTCCTGTAGCCGTAGAAATCTTTATTGTGTAATACATTTTAGCTTTATAAATTTTAAAGTACACGTGAAAAAAGTAATAGCACCTTAAAGTTGGGTATACAGGGCAAGTGGTTAAAAACAGGATACTTTTTATGCGTAATTTGTTTTATTTAATACACTATTGATTTCCGAAAATATTAATTATATCCTGTAACCAACAATAAAACAAGCTTTAATTTGATGTATCCTAATCTTTTTTACATGCAACGGTTTAAAAAATATTGCAGTTAAATATAGGAGTTTTTTTCGTGAATCGGTCTATAGTGTCTTTTACACCTCTAACTCTTCTGTTCTTAAATGCTTAAGTCAAATAATTGGCTGACAATGTAATAAAAACAACTTTGTATGAAATAATGACAAAACATTAGGATTTTTCTGGTAAATTTTTAGAAGGCTCTCGGTTGTTAGGGAAATTATCAGACCACAGGTATAAAAACCGTAAGCCTTTTTGTAGTGAGATTTGCGAGTGTGAATGAAGCGTGTATAGAGTTTTGGTCTTCAGCTAATATCGCTGTGTCGTAGGCGTAGGTAATGACGGGTGGATTAGATTGTTTATTGTACAAAATTGTGTACTGTATGGGTTGCTTTTTGTTGGACAAGGATAATGAATTGCGAGTGTGAATGAGAGATTTTGAATATGAATTCTTGGAAAAGAGGTTTTTGGTCTTCGTTATAGTTCTTATTAATAATTTCTACAACGTTTTTGATTTTTCTGGTAAATTGTTAAAAGGCTCTCAGTTGTTTGAGAATCTATCAGACCGAAGGTATAAAAACCGTAAGCCTCTTTGTAGTGAGATTTGCGCGTGTGAATGAAGCGTGTATAGAGTTTTTGTCTTCAGCTAATATCGCTGTCGTAGGCGTAGGTAATGACGGGTGGATTAGATTGTTTATTGTACAAAATTGTGTACTGTATGGGTTGCTCTTTGTTGGACAAGGATAATGAATTGCGAGTGAGAATGAGAGGTTTTGAATATGAATTCTTGGAAAAAAGGTGGGTCTTCGTTATATTTCTTATTAATAATTTTTACTACGTTTTTGATTTTTCTGGTACATTGTTAAAAGGCGCTCAGATGTTTGAGAATCTTATCAGATCGAAGGAATAAAAACCGTTAGCCTCTTTGTAGTGAGGATTGTGAAAATAGATTGTTTGCGGGCCGTTTTGAAATAGTGTCCTTTCGGAACCGGTCTTAACTACGTTATCAGTGCTTGTGCGTACAGGTAATATGAATTAATTATGGACTGGTAGATCAATCCTTTTGATTCCTAAACAACACTATTTTATTGTTAGCGAAATTAAGTATAAGCTTAAGTTTTGTAATTAATTTAAAATTGAAGTAATTTAATTGTTTTTGTTTATAATCCAAGTTTGATAATTAATTGTATGTATTAATCGTATCAATAAATAATCGTTATATATTGAGAAATTCTGTTATTTTACCCAGATCCCGAACGAAACTAGAATTATTTGTTACAATACTATTTATTTATAACCTGTAGAGGCTTTACTAAGTAAAACGAGGGTTGAAGTGGTTTACAATTGCCTTTCTAACTGAATGGAAAAGTATGCTAATCAGCATATCAGGCTTTCTGAAGAGCAGCGTGCAATTGACACATTCCCTTCATTCACTACAGTGTCTGGCTGTATAATGATGGAATTCATTACTCTCAGAAGAGATAACTGTGACTACTGTTGTCCTTTTACATCTCTATCTCTTGTGTTCTTAAATGCTGCAGTCAAACAATTGGCTGACTATGTGATAAAAAAAATATTGCACAGTTTCAGTGGTACAAGTAAATTACTTTTACATCTTACCAGTAAAAGTAGTTACTTTTATACGGATTTGAACTGGACAGTATTAACGATGAACTTTGATGGATGGAGTTCAATTAACCATTCTCTCTCACGAATGATCAGCCTGAGTCTGTACAAGACTACACCTAACTTACAAGTCATACATATCATCCTCATTTCATTGGGTCATGGGTTGTATATTGTTCTAAATTGTACGAGGGTCATCTCTAAAGTAAAGACCGTTGGAAAATTTCTCACCTTGAGGTTGGCTAAACTGTGTGGTGGAAGGCCAGTCGGTAATATACACACTGCATTGTTGTTTGTCAGTTGTCGCGTTGTTATAACTTTATTTACGTTTGGAAATGAATCAGATAATTGATTGGCTCAACAGAAAAACGTTGCAAATGACAATATTTACGAAAGTGAGGTTTCAGTGGAATGCGTTCTATAAATCCTATATTTGAACATAATAGTGAATTCTAACGGGTATAATTGTAACTAAAACTCAGAAATTCTTGAAACAAAACCGTTATACAGCTAAGAATCAAATGGTATCTTTCACTCTCTGTAAAAATTTGTTTTTGTTACTTGCAACGTTTTTCCGTTGACCCATTCAATTGATGTTTCCGCCGATTGTGAAAGACGTGGAGGGATAAGTTTTTAAACCATCAAAATGTTAAACCGGTCGAAGATAGTCAGTTGGTTGCTGTGTACGGAAATAATGTAATGAATGAAAGTAACGTTCGAAAATGTTGTGAAAGTTTAGAAATACAAGAGTTAATATGCATGATGAAGAACGTTCGGGGAGGCCCTCATTAATCAACGAGGACTTGTTGAAAAAGGTCGATGTAGAAATCATGAACAATCGTCACGTGACAATATCTAAATTGGCCCTTAGTTTCCCTGTTTCAAGAGCTGTATTGGTCACATTGGGCGTGACCATTTAGGCTTTAGAAAGGTTTGTGCGTGTTGGGTGCCGTAAGTGTTATCGGAGCGTCACAAACAAATCCGAAAGGTATCTGATTTGGAATTTCTGATGCGCTACAGAAAAAACGGTGATGAATTTCTTAATTTAATAGTTACCGGCGATGAAACGTGGATTTCTTATTACAGAAATAAAAAAGCAGTCGTGTGAATGGCGTCATCCTCAGTCACCAACGAAACCGACAAAGATCAAGCCACTGTCATTTGGAAGGAAATTGATGGCCAAGGTCTTTGGGATCGATTTGGTATACTGTTGATTGAATTTACGCCACGTGGAACGAGTGTAAATGCAGAATATTACTGCAAAACTCTACGCAAGTTACGAGGTGCCATTCAAAATCGGCGCTCTGGACGGCTTACCGACGGCATCGTACTCTTGCACCATAATGCACGTCCACATATGGCAAGTAAGACGGTCAATTTACTGAAAAGATTTGGATCGGAATTTTCAGTCAACCACCGCACAGTCCAGATTTAGCACCTTCAGATTACCATTTGCTTGGCAAATTGAAAGAATTTTTGGGTGGTAAGCCATTCGCAGGTGACGATGAACTTGAATGTGCTGCGAATCAGTGGCTAAATGAACTGGCGGCAGAAGAATATGACGAGGGTATATTGAAGCTGGTGAATCGCTATGACAAATGTCTTAAATGGCGACTATGTACAGCATTAATGTAAGTTACGTATTTTATTCTGTATCACTTTGTTCTTACATATTTTTCTAAATAAACTTTTTACAAAAAATCTGGTGTGATACACTCTCACAACTTTCTCTTGCCAATGCAAATAATTAACAATATAACCTAACATCAGTAATAAAACATAAAAAAATAAACAAAAAACATAATCTTATTTTAATCATGAGTGAAAAAGAAAGTGAAAACCAACTTGTCTATAGCTTAAAAATACGGAAAATCATTCGCTTACGCTAAATTAGGCTCTGTAGAGAAAAATGCTTTTAATAAAAGTTGTAATCTTTTAATTTCCTATAAATTTGATTATACACCTTTGTCGTAAAATGCATAATAAGGCTGAAATAATTAAAAAAATCGATATTTTACACGATTTCCTGAGAAAAAACAGAAAATTGCTAATTACCGCTAAACTAAGCGTTATACAAAAAAATTTTTGAAATAAAAGTTGTAGAATTTTAAATTCTCTACAACTTTTACAATACACTTTTGCGCTAAAATGCATATAAAAGTCGCAATCTTAAAAAAACAATTTTTTACGAGAAAACAGCCTCACCGAGAATTTGAGCAGACATTGCTCCTCTTGTAGAACATAAAAAATGTACTAAATCAGGTGTTTTTAAAAAAAAATCATAGGACCCGTTTTTGAGAAAATTGCAAAAAAGTAAGAAATGACACGAATAAACTACTACTTCCGGTTGACCGATTTTGATAAAAATGTTCGTGTCGGGTCCGGTAGTGGTATGTAACTTAAGTTATAAGTTTCAAGTTCGTACGATGTTCCGTTTTTGAGATATTCTCTTCACACGCACACGCACACACACACACACACACACACACACGCACACACACACACACACACACACACACACACACACACACACACACACGTACACGTACACACTAATCGCTAAAAACATGTTTTTTGGGTTCAGGGGGTCTGAAAACCTGTAGATCCGGTGAAAACTCGATTTCGAAAAATCGACATGAAAACAATACTTTCCTTCCTATATATTCATATAGGCTATAATAACGGAAGGTAGGCCTACGCCCACTTTAAAATTACTTGTATTTTAATTAGGGTGAAATGAAAGCAATAAAGGTAAGGTTTAGAATTTTTTATTAGTTTTAACTAAACTATAAACTTAATTGGTAAAATTATAACGTTCACCTCTTGTAACTTTTAAACGAGAAACGAAATTTTAAAGTTCAAAAAATAATAAACGAAATTACAACTTATAAGTATTAATTATCAAATTATAAGTTCAAACAAACTTTTAAATGGTTATCTATAATTGAGTACAAGCAATTTCTTGAACATTCATGTTTAGATCGGTTTTAACTTAGTCTAAAGCTGTAATTGATGCAAACGTACAACTGAATGCGGTTCACAAAGAACATCACGCCGTAAGTACACAATCATATCAGAATACAAAATTAAAAGTCTATTACTTTCTCTTGCCTGTATGAATATATAGGAGGGAAAGTATTCTTTTCATGTCGATTTTAAGAAATCAAGTTTTCACCGGATCTACACGTTTTCAGACCCCCTGAACCCAAAAAACATGTTTTTAGCGATTGGTCTATGTGTGTGAGTGTGTGTGCTTGCGCGCGTGCGCGCGTGTGTGAACAGAATATCTGAAGAACGGAACATCTTACGAACTTGAAACTTAAAACTTAAGTTAGACACCACTACCAGACCCCACACAAACATTTTCATCCAAATCGGTCATTCGGAAGTAGTAGTTTATTCGTGTCATTTTTCACTTTTTTGCGATTTTCTCAAAAACGGTCTACGATTTTTTTAAAAATCGCCTGGATTATTAAATTTTTTATGCTTTACAAGATAGGGCAGGCGTCATGTCTGCTGAAATTCTTGGTGAGGCTGTTTTTCCGTAAAAAAATTGTTTTTTTTTAAATTGCGGCTTTAGTATGCATTTTAGCGCAAAAATGTATATAATAAAATGTTGTAAATTGAAAATCCTACTACTTTTAGTTCTAACATTTTTTTGTATAACGGAATTGTAGTTTAGCAGTAATTAGCGATTTTCTGTTTTTTTTTCTCACGAAAACGTGTGAAACATCGATGTTTTTAAGATTTCGGCTTTAGTATGCATTACGACATAAGTGTATGCAATCAAATTTATAGGAAATTAAACGATCTACAACTTTTATTTACAAAATTTTTCTCTACAGAGCCTAGTTTAGCGTGAAAGAGTGATTTTTCGCATTTTTAACCCAAACTGAGGTCGATTTTCATTTTGCGTCTTTCACTCGTGATTAAAATTAGGTTATGTTTTTTGAGGTTAGTTTTTTGTTTATTTCTAATGTTTTATTACTAATATTAGGTTTATTGTTAGTTATAAGCATTGGGATAAGCATTACATTACACGCTACTGACCTCTATAACAATACACAAAACAAGGCACAATATTACATTACACCAAAATAACACTGTAAATAATTTACGACAAACATATCAATTATTGATATATTTGTCGTTGTCCATCGTAGCATCATGATTATGTTACAATTATTGTAGATTGATTATACTGCTTGACGCCTCATTTTTGGCTATTATACACTGAGAGAAAAATAACTTTTATAAAACCAACATTGATATGATATTATACTTACTAACCTGGAAGACAGAATTCACGCATGCGTAATCACCTTTCTTTAAACTCAATTTTCTCTGCAAATATTCATTTTTTTTCCAACGGGTTTTGTTTTATTGGATATAGAATTTTCTCCTCTTTCATTTGATGTATTTTGCATATTTGTACAATGAAAATTGACGACGTGGTGACTAAGATTTTAACGGTTTTTCCATAACTTTTAAATTAAAAAAGGTATTGTTTGGGAATGACATCATCAGTTAGCTTTAAATGTAAAGATCGAAATCAATAAATTAGAAGTGCCGGCGACATATTTTATGACTCTAAGGTTAACACTACCCGTCTCGCCTATCCCTCGGATAACCTTACAATTAGCGTCAAAATAAACGATAACATATTTTTATTTATGCGATCATGTTTAGAAAAGAATGATACAGAAAACAACGTGCGTCAATAAATTAGAAGAGCCTTAGCTTTAAATGTAAAGTGCGAAAAAGAGATAGAAACTTTCATAGGAGTAAATAAATATTGAAAAGGGACAACATTATTTTGAGATGGTTTTCAGAGATACAAAAAGTGTGCTATCATTTGAACGCGTTGTATCAATTTGCAATATCTACATGTTGTTATTTTTACAATAAATACATAGCTAAACAAATTTTTTTGTATATTTTAGTGATTTAGTGACACTTTATCGAAGGTAAATTTATAATTCTAAAAAAAAATACTTTTTTTTAATTTTGAATTTTTATTGTGATTATAAATGAAAAGGCAAAAATTTGGTTCAAACGTGGTTCAAATAACAAATTTTTTACAAAAAAATGTCAATTTTTTTGAAATTTTTAGGAATGAAACTGAATGAAATAAAAGAGTTTTTATTAGGCGTATAATGTCAATCCCCCGTGATCGTTGTAATCGCCGTTATCGTCGGGTTTTATTAGGTATGTCCATACTCGTGCGCTTTCATATTCGACTTTCGATTCGACGTGCAATGTCGCATGCTCTTAGAGGCATGCCACTTCACCTGTCCGTACTCGTTTGAAAAGCTTTATCTCAAAAAAACAAAACGAATATTTTTGAACACTACACTAAATTAAAGCCTGTTCTTTCCTGCGTTGATTGGTTTGACTTAGATTATTTTAACTTGAAACTAGTCGGAGATGCAGCAATTTACGCATAAAGAGTACTCAAATTCTAGCCGGTTTTCCGTTAATGTGGTATTTAAACTCCGTTACTCTGTCTAGGCTTTTTATAAAAGAACGGCGTTTTAGTACGTTGAAGATCAGAGTTTTTTCTATATGAACATTTTAAAATAGAAGTCTAATGTTCCATTTTAAAATGCCGCCCATTTTTTTAAAGTAATTTTGGCTTCACCTAAAGAGAGGGAAATGATTTTTGTACTGAACTATGCTTTTTTACAGCAGTATTGTGCAATATATCGTATTTTGCATTTGTAATTAGAAATAGATATGTGGTTTTAATAGAAAAATCTATTAGTCTCTAAACTTCTTGAGAGGAAACTGAGCTCTATATAGCGGTATCCGCTCCGAGTATAGTCGTTTAAGAAAACCAACTTCTGTGTTTTCCCTGCTGCAACTCATTCCGTAGCTCATTTTGAATTATTTAACGATGTTTTTATTAAAAAAAAAAAAAAAAAAAAAAAACGCTTTGCTTGACATAATACCGTTGTGAAAATGCATGGTTCTGTACAAAAATCATTTCCCTACCTTTATGTGGAGCCAAAAAAGCTTATAAACTAAGCGTTATACAAAAAAAAGTTTGAAATAAAAGTTATAGGATTTTAAATTGTATGCAACTTTTATTATATACATTTTTGCGCTAAAATGCATATTAAAGTCGCAATCTTAAAAAAACCATTTTTTTACGTGAAAACAGCCTTACCAAGAATTTCAGCAAACATGGCGCCTACCCTATCTTGTAGAGCATAAAAAATTAAATAAACCAGGCGATTTTAAAAAAAGTCGTAGTACTAGTTTTTGAGAAAATCGCAAAAAGTGAAAAATTACACGAAAGACTACTACTTCCGGATGACCAATTTTGATGAAAATGTTCTTGTCGGGTCCGGTAGTTTCAAGTTCAAGTTCAAATTAAATTAATTAATTATCAAGTTAATTAATTATCAAGTTTGGGTTCAAGTTTTAAGTTCGTATGATGTTCCGTTCTTGAGATATTTTGTTTACACACACACACAAAGACCAATCGCTAAAAACAGGTTTTTTGGGTTCAGAGGTCTAAAAACGTGTAGATCCGGTGAAAACTCGATTTCGAAAAATCGACATGAAAACAATACTTTCTTCCCTATATATTCATATAGGCAAGAGAAAGTAAAACAAATATAAATTTTTTTCTATACATACAATTTTAGTTTTTTGGAGTAGGCATTCACAGAAAATTTTATAAAAAAATTAATAATCTATATATTTTAAAATGACTCCGTCATTCTGTCAGGAACACATCAATGAATAACTGGTTAAAATGTGAAAAAATTCTGGCCATAGATAACGGATAAAACGGGTCAAACATTAACATGGGCTAAGATAGCAGTTCCAGCTCCCTTTAATAAACTTGAATGATAAAAGAGTAAAGTGATAAGTCTAAAAGTGTAGTCTAAGTAATAAAATTTCTAAAATATCTTTTGTAACAACAACAAAATATTTCAAAACTTGGTTAAAAATTCATACCTAAATATCAGAACAATAACTTTATTTTCATCTGAGACGGAAGTAGATTTCTTTTTAAATATTCATTCTATAGTTGTTTTATTTGAACCCGGTATCGCAGTATAATTATTCGATTGACGAATATAGTTTTAAACAAATAAAAACAAAATAATTTCTACTGAGTTTACTATATTGAACACTATACAGAGTTCAGATCATATTGAGAAATCATTTCATTACAAAAATTTCCTTGTATCTTGTACATATGTACTTCTACACTTTTTATATTTTGAAATTTGTTTCTTAATAAGAATTTTACATAATTGTTTGTAGAAGGTAGGATATATTAATATTTTTAATTTTTAAATATTATCTTGATAAGAGCCTCACGTGGAATGTACACGTGAATAAAAAAATCTGGTGTGAAACACTCACACAACTTCCTCTTGCCAATGCAAATAATTAACAATAGGCCTATAACCTAACATTAGTATTAAACATTAGAAATAAACAAAAAATCACTCTTTTACGCTAAACTAGGCTCTGTAGAGAAAAATGCTCTAAATAAAATTTGTAGATCTTTCAATTTCCTATAAACTTGATTACCTACGGTATACACTTTTGTCGTAAAATGCATGCTAAGGCTGAAATCTTAAAAAAAATCTATTTTTTACACGTTTTTTCACTCTTTTACGTACTTATACTTAAATAAATCAATTTTTGACACGTTTTCTTGAGGAAAAACAGAAAATCGCTCGTTACCGCTAAACTAAGCGTTATACAAAAAAATGTTTGAAATAAAAGTTGTAGGATTTCAAATTTTCTACAACTTTCATTAGATTTTTGCGCTAAAATGCATATTAAAGACGCAAGATTATAAATTTTTTTGCGTGAAAACAGCCTCTCCAAGAATTTCAGCAGACATACCGCCTACCTTACCTTGTAAAGCACAAAAATTATAGTCAATGAGGCAATTTAAAAAAAAATCGTATTAGCCGTTTTCGAGAACATCACAAAAAAGTGAAAAAACGACGCGAATAAACTACTGCTTCTGATTGACCGATTTTGATGAAAATGTTCAAAGTTTCAAGTTTCAAGGTCGTACGATGTTATATTCTATAGATAGTCTGTACACACACACACACACACACACACACAGACGCACAAAGAGACCAGTCGCTTAAAACATGTTTTTTTGGATTCAGGGGGTCTGAAAACGTGTAGATTCGGTGAAAAATCGACATGAAAACAATACTTTCCTTCCTACATATTCATATAGGCAAGAGAAAGTAAAGAAGAAAGGCACTACAAGACAGGTTCAAACAGTCGTACAGACTTCTTTCACACAAATCCAAGTCACCAACTACATCTAAATTAACCATTTACAGCTCCTACCTTCGACCAATATGGAGCTATGCCAGTTAGCTTTACTGCTGTGCAAAACCATCGGTATTAGCAAAAATTCAGCGTTTTCAATCAAAAATTTTACGGAGAATAATTAACACCTCCTATTATTTAACCCATAAAACGCTACACTCAGACCTAAACGTAACCTACATAAATGACGTTTTCTTAAAACTCTATACAAAACTTTGGAAGAAACTCGTTAACCACCACAACCCATTGATCTCAAATCTGGCTACGCAGACTCTCCCAAACAATCCAATAAGACGACTAAAACGTCGATGGAGCCGGGATCTCACCTATTAACGTAGTACTGTAATTGACTATCCATTACAGGTGTTCTATATGCTGCACAAACAAGTTTTAATCGTTAACAGACCTCCTAAAACCCTTAAAACTTACACAGTTTACAGGTACAACAAGAATTCTCCTTGTAATTAGTAATTTGTAGTTACTGAACAAATTAACTTCTCCTACTGAAACATGACGAGCGACTTACACAATATTACGTAATATGAAAGATGAAGCCTGTAATTGGAACCGCGTACCTCATCACGCAATAAATATAAAAATTTCTTGTATGCCTACGGATCGTTTCAAAACTTCGTTTTTTGTAATTTTATTAGTATAAATTACAAAATACGGAAGCGTATTAGGGATTTTCTAGCGATTTGGAAACAAAATATGTACCCCAGTTTCCACTTAGTCCATGTTTCAGAACATTTAGCACGATCAATTAGAGGAGAAATACTGCGTTTTAGAAGAGTGTTCCTGCATGTTTCTAATTATACCTTGGACAATTTGAATTGGCGCAAGCAGCTTTGCTGTTTATCTACTCCACTCTTCACTACTCGCCATGTAACGAGGGTACAGTCACTAAAGCATACAATCGGTACTGTAATGTGCAACTCACCACGGTCACTAGGCTTTGTTTTTACTGTTGTTATTAACAATCTGTCAAACATAATGATGTGCCTAATTTGTTTTCATATGATTTTCTGTTCATTTATTTAGTTTCAGACCAATTTGTTTAGTTAGTTGCGTGCGTCTGTAGTAGCGTCAATAAATTAGTAAGTTTTTGCTGTTTAGTTCTTGTAATTTATAATTTAAATGTTACTAGGACAAATTAAATACGCATTTTAAAATGAAGTAATTATTTGTATGTTTGTAAATTGAAATAAGGTTGTAGGCATTTGCGTACATTAAAATTTGTAGACCCTGTTGAAAAAATAGGTTATGGATATACTTTATGTGGAACTGTGTGTACACGTAGAGGAAGAGTTGTGCCAGTTCGAATTGCCCACAGTATAATTTCAGCTGAAATTCAGCCTTTTAGTATAAAGGGTAAAGGAATTACAGCGTTTAAAAAAAAATTGTTATTTTCGTTCCCGATGGACGGAACGAGTTAGGACAAACGCTGTATCCCTTTAATTAATAAGGGACAGAAATTACACTACAAATAATTATTTAAATTTAACAGATTTTCTAAAGGAAAGGTATTATTTTAGAATGATTTTATTAATTCAAAGCGGGCAGTGGTTACGTGGTGGCTAAAAGTGCGGTTTCATTTGTGCGATCATCGCATGCAGCCGCTGCATCCGTCACTGCCATTACTCATCAAATGGATTTCTTAAGAAGTGGTTCCGTTTATGCGTCCGACGCAAGAGATCGCATGCGTCGGCTGCATCGACTGCTTTGGCAACCAGTCACCTGCAGCAGTCGCATGCGTCTGGAAGTTGTAAATGATTTTGTATAAAGACGATGACGCAAAACTCATTGAGTTAGCTGCAGAAAAACTACAACTTTTTGATCCTTCAAACTTGCTTTCATCGTCTAATAGATACAGTGAACTCCCGCTTATCCGAAATAATTGGGGTGAGTCGATTTCGGATAAGCCGGGTTTTTTTAAATAACAAGAAAATAGTGTTCTATTGTAAAAAAATATTACTGTATACGAAAAATTTTATTCGAACGATTTAATTGTTAAATATTATCCATACATTTGTATTTTTTTTGAAAAGTCAGAATTTATTTTTGGTTTTTATTTTCCATTCGTTTTCTTACCGAAATGTCCCGCCAACGTTTAACTAAATGTACATCAGTGGGCGTCACTTCGATGGTTTTGACCACGCGTTTACGTTTACACGACATTGTTAAATATCATTTCACTTCCACTACTGGTACGTAACACTAATTAGCCACAAAACGAAATGAAAACTATATTAAGGCCAAGACACTACCGTACCCATTCAACCACAATACAGAACTAAAATTGACTGTTTGCAGCACAGGTGAATGTAGCCAAAATAAACAGTAAGCCTAGTAGTAGGCTACCGCTTCAAGGAAATTCTCATTTTATCGGTAAAAATTTTGTTGTAGTGCTGAATGTCATGTAGGCATACTTCTGTACTCAATGTTTATATATTTAGAAAAATTGATAAATTTATTTTCTTCTGGTTCAAACAAAATTTGTATTTTATTATTTAATAACAATTAAAAATTCTTAAAATCTTTAAAATTTTTAAAACTCCTTAAAATTCTTTAAAATTGTTAAAATCCCTTTAGTGTTCAGATCCTTTTTTTTTTGAAATATCTCTTGATTGAAAACTTCTTGATTGTATATATTTGAATCCTTTTTATTTAAAAATTGTAAAAACGTCTTCACTCTTCAAAATCTTAAAATCGAATGATTAACAATCCTTATTTAATATTTTATTTAATTTTCTTTTTTTTTATATTGTTACTCACATCTGGAGGTGGTAAATCATCTGGTGTATATTTGTTTATTTTGAGGTATCGTGTTGACATGTTTATATCGAGTGTGTGAAGGTTGTGTGTTTACGTTTGTGTGCGAGTGTATTTGGGTTTGTATGAGTTGGTGTGTGTACGAGTGTTTGTGTATATACGTGTCTCATATTACAATCTTCCCCTCCCCCGGGGGGGAGACTAAAGGAGAAGGGGTGGATGCTAAAATGATAAAAAGAATACGAGTACGCAGCAGTTGTCGGCCTGAGACGGTATGTTTCGTTCATTTGGGGCCCCTTTCACAACACATCCACACAACATGCAAACATCAGATACATACTTAGTACAATCATCTCAAGCTCGAGTGTCACAACGTACGTCATCTAAGAATATGTCTAATCACGGCGAATTATGTAACCTTTTTAAGATTAGATATGTGCTCTTTGGTTATTTCTCCCCCAACAGTCTTACGGATTAAGGCTGTAACTGGTGTGGAGAAGCCTATGGTAGAAAATGGTTCTGACCATCGGTATGCCATTTTCGCACAAACATTTTTCCGTTTCGAACTGACGGGATGAGTGTTAAGCAAAACTTTATCTCCCACCGAAAACGGATTAGGATGACGCGTAGCATTGTATCTACGTGCCATATCATGATGAGACTTAATTAGTTGCCGTCTAATTGTACTCATCACTTTGCTCGAACGTACGGGATTCCGATGAAGGATGTCTTGGATATCCCATGCTCTATCCAAGGGCGTTTGAGCTGGAAAATTATGTAATATTTCGAACGGACATCCACCGTGGGCTGTATGTTGTGCCATATTAAAAGCCAACTGAAACCAAAAGAGAGATTTATCCCAAGTCGTTTGTGTAGTGGCGTGATACGCAATAAGAATAGACCTAAGATTTCTGTTTAATCGTTCGGCATGAGATGGTTGTGGGTGATAAGGAGAGAGTGTGGTCCTTTTAATGCCCAGGCTGAAACAAAAATTTTTAAAAATTGTCGAATTGAATGTTTTGGCGTTATCTGTGACTATTAGTCGTGGAATGGAATAATTTTGAAAAATACGTTTTAATTCTTCTATAATTGAAGACGTATGTGTATTTTTTAATGGAGCTAACCATGTAAATTTTGAAAAGCTGTCTACCACAACTAGTATATATTTATACCCTTGATTGGTTTTTGGTAGGCTGCCTACGGTATCGATAAAAAGAGTATCAAATGGTGTTGTTGGAACCCTGGAACTGAGATTCCCCCATTTGTAATTCATTCCAGGTTTGCTTCGCTGACAAGTTGTACAAGCATTCACCTTTAAAGGAATTTCTTTATAAATATCTTGCCAGTAAAAATGTCGCATTATTTTGTGTATTGTTTTAGCGACCCCTAAGTGTCCACCTATTTCCGAATGATGGAAATATTTAAACACTAAGTCTTTTAAAGAGTTAGGGAGAACTATTTTGACAGGTTTGTTATTTCTGTCTTTCAGACACAGCACTCCTTTTGATAAACAAAATTTTTTATCCATCTTTCGTTTTTGTTGGAGGATAAAGGTATCCTGTTCTTGATGTTTCCTCATGTCTGTAAAAGATAGAGGAAACTGTGACAATAAAGCGTTGATATAAGATATATCCTTTGCGGTATCGTCACTAGTGGAACTGTACATTCTCGATAACGCATCGGCAACATTATTATCGGAACCGCGGATGTGATTAATTTTGAACTTAAAAACAGACAATCTGAGCACCCACCTAGCTAATCTGCCCAACTGTTTAGGTCTGGAAAGAAGCCAGGCTAATGCTTGGTTGTCAGTTTCTAAGAGGAATTCACGGTGTGTCAGGTAAGTTTGAAAACGATCTGTCGCAAAAACGACTGCAAGGCACTCTCGTTCATACGCGGAAAACTTCCTTTCGGCCGCCGTCAACGTTTTAGAAGCGTATGCGATGGGTCGTCTAGACCCTTCATGTTCCTGAAGCAGTACGGCTCCTAGACCTGTATCCGACGCATCTGTCTGTAAAATGAAAGTTTTGGAGAAGTCTGGGATTGCCAGTACCGGGGGATTGGCAATTGCCTGTTTGAGATCTTCAAACGCGGTTTTCTGTGAGTCTCCCCAGATAAACTGAGTATTTTTACGACGCAATTTATTTAGGGGTTCGATTCGATCGGCGTAATTTTTAATAAATTTAGAAAAATAGTTAATCATGCCACAGTATCGATGCACCTCTTTCACAGATTTGGGTTCAGGATACTCCAAAATTTTCTGCGTCCTAGTTGAATCTATAGAGACTCCTTTATAGGATAAAGTATGTCCAAGAAATGGTATCTCGTTTACCGCAAACGTCACTTTATCGGGATTAACAGTAATGCCGGCTTTTCGTAGAATCGACAGTACCTTTCTAATGTGCTTTAGGTGTTCCTGAAAACTTGTGGAGTATATTAATATGTCATCCATATAATTGAACACAAATTTGTACTTAACGTCCTTAAATATTGTATTCATAAGGTGTGTTAGAACTTGCGCTCCAGTTGATAAACCGAAAGGTAATCTTTCGTACTCGTATAAACCATCCGGAGTACAAAATGCCGTGATTAGGCGGGATTTGGATGTCAATGGTATTTGATGGTACGCTTGAGCTAAATCCAGTGTGCTAAACCATCGTGCACCTGAAAACCATTGGAAGGCATGGTTTATGTTAGGTAAAGGTTGTGCTTCTGAATCGATTACTAAGTTAACCGAGCGATAGTCTACTACCAAACGACTCGTACCATTGGGTTTTGGAATTAGGAACGCCGGGGACGAATAAGGTGAAACACTCTCTCTTATCACTTTGTCTTTCAATAATTTATCTATCTGATGCTTCATCTGAAGTGTTTTTACAGGATTTAATGGATATGGTCTCGATTTTATTATTTCATTATTTTTAAGTTTAATGTCATATGTTAAGACATCTGTACATCCTAGTTTAGTAGTGAGTACATCTGGGAATTCCTTACATAAATTAAGGATTTTATTTTTAATGTAATCAGATTGCTCGACATTATTAATCTGATCTGGATTTATATCCGTTAAATAAAAATTTTGATTTTTTAACCAGTCAAAGGTTATTATCGATTTCATCGTATTGAATACAGCTCGCGTTGTTTTTAAAAAATTTATGCCTAATATTATATTATGCTGTATTTTCGTCAAAACTTTAAAATTTATTTTCCAAGAGAGATTCCTTAATATAATTTTGACCCAAACTTGTTTGTTTATTTCTAAAGGAAACCTGTCAGCTGTAAGACAAATAGCGTTAAAGTTTTCTTCCTTTATAATCGCATTTTTATTTTTTAAAAGATTGTACATTTTTTGACTGATAACATTATGGGTGGAACCACAATCAATAAGAGCGTTAAAGATATAATTTTTAATTTTTATTTCTAAAGCCTTTAGTGCGTAATTACAGCTTGACTTTTGTTTACCTATTTTTAAATGTTTGTTTACATTACTTTCACAAGTACGTACCATATGTTTATGTTGTTCGTACTTGTGTAAGTTTAGTTTTTTGAAATACGGTAATTCCCTTTTTGTTGCCAAAGTTTACAATTTCTTTTAATGTGTCCTAATTTATTACAATAAAAACACTTCAGTGTTGCGAGCGATGTTTGTGATCTGGTGTTGTTAAATGTTGTTTCTTTTAAGGTATTTTGTTTAATCTGGATAGGTACCGCGGTATTTGTTGTATTTAGGGTGTCTTTAGTATTCATATTTGATAAACCAATATCATTAAGAGTTCTGGCATAAACTCTTTCGTAAACATAAGCATCTAGTTTATTAAAGTCCTGTAAATTATTGGGTTTACCAATTATGCCTATGTGCGCGGCATATATTTCATTTAAACCGGTCAAAATCACATTAATTAATTCACCTTCTGTTAAATCTAGTCTTAATACATCGTGATTCTCTAAAATTTCTTTCATGTATTCCGCAAGGGTCTCTGTCTGTGACTGGTTTCGGTACAATAATTTTAATTTTAATATTTCTTTCATTTTTGGTGTAATTAATTTATTTACTAAATCTTGATGAAATTGATCGAAATTATGGTTATTTCTAATAGAGTTTTCAAAAATTTGTTCCGTGAAACCGGTCATAAACGGAGTTAACAACACCAGGGGCAAATCAACTGCATAACGTTTCTGTATCTGTTTAATAATTTTGATATTTCGTACTAATGTGTCAATGTCACGTCCATCGGTAATAGTTAAATGTTTTAATTCGTTTTCTATTGGATTTGCAATTTTTGTCCAATTAAAGTTTAATTCACGTTGGAAACACAAGGGGTTGTTGTTACCTACTGCATTTGGTATTAAAATTCTAGGAACATCGTTTCTAAGAACAGGGTTTTGTATTACTGGATGATGTATAAGATTAATTTGATCATAATTAAGGATCCCTTGTTGTTGATCAGGTAAGGGATTATCATTTAAATGTACCTCTTCAGGATTTAAATTTTGTTCGAAATTGGGTCTAACTTCGATATTACGCAACTCATTTGCCTTCCAAATATCAAACTCCTCTCTTAAATTTTGAAATCCTACGGCTTTATCTGGTTTATTGGGTAATACAAACGTTAAAATGTTGTTAAGTCGATCGTCAAAAATTTCAGCGTTGTATTTTTCTAAATCATTTAAATTTTCTGTGTTTCTTAACTTTAGTAAATAATTTTGACAATCTGTTAGTTGTTTATCAATGTCAAATCTACGTAGTGTATTGAGGTCAATTTGTCGTCCGTTATCTACTAGTTTTTGTAATCGTTGTCTTTGTTGTCTGACATTTCCGGTTGTGATGCTTTTTCGTATCCTAAGTTGGAAGTTAAGGTTGGTTTCGTCTAGTCTAGTAGGGTCGAGAATCAGTGCTATTTGTCCATCCATTGTTTATATTTATCTTTTACGGTTAAGGTTGTTTTGTTTGTTTATGTTGATTAGTTATAGGTATGTAACAGATGACTTACCGGTTGACGTTGGTATACCTTTCAGATGTGAGTTGTTTATAATGGTTGTAATAATTTTGAAGATCTGTATTTTTTTTTTGATTTTGGTCTTGACTTATTTATTTATTGAATCTTATTCGTTGTACTTTCAAAAGTATCACCGTTGATCAAATCACTTTACTTATAACTTTCCCGGTCGATGCACCATTTTTTGTACTCAATGTTTATATATTTAGAAAAATTGATAAATTTATTTTCTTCTGGTTCAAACAAAATTTGTATTTTATTATTTAATAACAATTAAAAATTCTTAAAATCTTTAAAATTTTTAAAACTCCTTAAAATTCTTTAAAATTGTTAAAATCCCTTTAGTGTTCAGATCCTTTTTTTTTAAATACAGGTATCTCTTGATTGAAAACTTCTTGATTGTATATATTTGAATCCTTTTTATTTAAAAATTGTAAAAACGTCTTCACTCTTCAAAATCTTAAAATCGAATGATTAACAATCCTTATTTAATATTTTATTTAATTTTCTTTTTTTTTATATTGTTACTCACATCTGGAGGTGGTAAATCATCTGGTGTATATTTGTTTATTTTGAGGTATCGTGTTGACATGTTTATATCGAGTGTGTGAAGGTTGTGTGTTTACGTTTGTGTGCGAGTGTATTTGGGTTTGTATGAGTTGGTGTGTGTACGAGTGTTTGTGTATATACGTGTCTCATATTACACTTCACGTGCTATAATTTACAGTTCAGTTTGCTTAAACAGTATTTTGGTACAGAAATACAATTTAAAGTATTTATTATTTATTGTTTTTATTACAGTTATTTGTAGAAAAATTACATTTAAAATACTGAGTATTTTTTGACGTTTCGGATAACCCGGGTTTCGGTTAACCCGGACGTGCAGTTGGATCGCATGTTCAACTGCACAAACAAAACTACCCGACCTATGCGTCAGTCGCATGCGACGATCGCACAAACGTAACCGCCCCTTAAGTGGCCAGTGAAGTGGTATCGCATTGAACATACGCTCCGTTTCGAATCGAACATGAGCCAGATACTACGTAACTACATAAAAATGAAAGATTCTCGTGTGGGTATTTATACTTAGTTCAAAACCAGACTGTACAGCGTCCCTCTGCTGTATAACACAAACGTTAGAAACTCATTGCCGAACGCTCATTTTGATTGCATGATTTTTAATATTTCGCTTGCAATTGAAAAAACCTTCACAATTACAACATTTTTTGTAATGTAATTGAATATCCTTATTAATTAAAGGGATACAGCGTTGATACTAACTCGTTACGTCCATCGGGAAGGAAAATAACAATTTTAAAAAGAAACGCTGTAATTCCTTTACCCTTTGTACTAAAAGGTGAATTTTAGCTGAAATTTATAAGAAAACATCCAGGAACTGTCACATCTTAGTTCACATCTTAAAAATTGGAAGCGTTGAAGGGTGGTTGTGCCAGAAAACAAACACAAGTATAGTTGAACAATTTAAAGTATTTAGCAACTTATATAATTTTGCCCAAAAATATGTAACACAAAATATACAAAAACAATGCTGACTAAACAGTGATAATACGGTGTAGTTTTAAATAAAAAGTTAAAAAAAAATTATTATATAGAATTACAATTTATGAAATCAGACATAATAAGTTATGTCTCTAGGCTTTTGAAACCAACTAATTAGATAACTAACAAATAAATAATATTTATTTATAAAAATATTTTAAAAAGGAGTTAACTTTTTTTAAAAAAAATTAGGTTAATGTAAAGGCGTGCACGCACAATAAATTAGATTTTCTTACAGAGTTAACATAAATAGGAAAAATATTTAAAGCCTGCAGGCAAAAAAGGTGATATATTTTAATAAAGAAAATTTAAAAAAAAATTTGAACATGTGTAGGTGCTTATGATTCCATACGAGACAGCCGTTGTAGTACCCATACCGCATCAGTATTTGAAAATTGCAAGCCATGGTAAATTTAGAAGTTTTCATGACGTTTTCCAAAATAATTATCATTATATTTTTTTGTTTAACGTCTGACTGTTCTGCAAATTACTGCTAATGCAGACGGTGAAGAATGAAATGAATTTTTTTTACGTATGAAAATATGCCGTGCCTGAATGGGATTCGAACCCAAATATATAATGAAAAATTTAACATAACCAAAGTCCTTCTCAGTTTAAAGAGCAGTATGAGTATATCAAACCATTTAGACGTAATTATATTCTTGGTAAATGTAAATCGATTAAAAAAAACATTTTATATTTTGGTTTTGTGTCGACGGTCTGTAACATCAATTTTCCTTTTAATATTCTTGTTCTAACCACATTTTGAAACGTGTTACTTGGAATATATCACTTGGACCCTGGAATATACAAGTTCCAAAAAGATTAAAACAAGAACCCACAAAAGCACTTTGAAATAAGACCCCACTATTAAAAAAATATTAACCCCAAAACAGTAGATAGTATTTTATAATATGAAACAATTTAAATTTAGAAACATCAAATGATATTGTCAAAATACAAATCAGTAGAAAAGCCAGAATATAAGAAAAGCATAAAAATAATAGGTGAGCAATAAAATTTAGAAATGCATGTACACAACATGTAGGCTATTTAATGGTCTGGGAGAAAATCTAGAATAAATACAGTACTAAAAAGAAAATAGGCATCAAGACCATGAAACCAACGGTAATTAATGCAAAATATAACTAAATTCATTAAAACAAAGGTTAATTTAAAATGAGCGTGTTTGACTACGACATAAATATAACAGTATCAAAATCGACCAGTACATTTTTACAAAATAATACCATATTTAACAGACATCGTGTCTACTGAGAAGTTGTAGAGCTCCCAGTTTCAGCTGCTTAATGCTAAAGAAAATAAAAATAAGGAACTTTCCTAAAAATTAGGGTCCAAACGTTAAAGAAGCCTAATTTAAATTTTGATTTCATAAAACCAACAAAATATAAAATTTACGGCCGAATCATAATAAAAACATAACCTATAACATTACATCCAATTCGGCCAACAGTATCTAACATTATGACGAGGCAGAAATAGAAAATATCACGCAGGTAGCGATCGACTCCGATAGAGCGCACCAAACCAAGTGACGTCACAACGTCGCGACAAATTTGAAACAGCAGACAATAGAAATTAACCAAAGAAACAAATCCTGTAATACAGAGTGTTACAGAACACTAGCTAAAACGCTATATTTTTCCCCTTAAATTGATCGTGCTACATGTTCTCAAACATGGACTAGGTGAATGAAAAAATTGCTAAGAAACGGGTACCTACATATTTTGTTTTTAAATCGCTAGAAAATACCTAATACAATTTTTTTAAGGGGAGACTGTACTTTGTACCCCGCCAATGTTAAATTTGCTATTTTCAGATACATTTTTCACAGGATTGGTGAAAGATACGAAAATGTAACTTCACACTCTTATAGTTGTAGGGTGGTTTTAGCTACTGTTTTTTTTTCAATTTAATCTGTTGGACCATGAAGTTTTTAAACGAATAACATAAAATTTTTACAATTTTTTCTACGTTTTTTGCATATTACTAATTTTTGAGCACCTGAGGAAGTAAAAACAATGTCGGTGAATGTGCATTCACATAATAATTTGCCGGCCGCATTGGTGTAGTTGGTAACGTGCTCGCCTCTCATCATGCGGTCTTGGGTTCGAATCCCATTCAGGCACGACATATTTCCACACGTTACAAAAATCATTTCATCCTTCACCGTCTGCATTACCAGTAATTTGGAAAACAGTCGGATGATAAACAAAAAAAAAGAAAAACTAGTAAAAATTTTAGCCAGGTGAGTTAAATGGTTTTTGAAAAAACGTAGGTCTATTTAGTGGTAAAAATCTAAATTTTCGGGAAAAGGCACAAATGAAAAACAAAATGTACACAGACAAGTTTAATTTCCCATCAACAGTTTGTTAGAAAGCTGTACCAACAGTGGAAAATATTAAAAATAGTGAAGCAGATATTAAAAAGAAACCAAATTTCTTTTTGCACTAAAACGAGGAATATAAAAATATGAAAAATATTTGTTCTTGGTAACATGTTAATTTTTTAGGATAACCCAGATGAAAACTAAAATTTTTTCATTAAAAAATTTTTTTTGTCGTAGTTTATTTTTTTTTTTTTGGTAGATCTAGGTCTAAGCTATTGAAAAATATAAAAAACCGAAAATAAAAATTATCATAGTCTCCCCTTAAGCCAAACTGAGGTTGATTGTTATTTAGCGTCATTCACTCATGATTATTAGGTTATGTTTTTCATTCTGGATTATTTTTTGTTGTTTGGGTGATCAACCGAAAGGCTGGTTTGAACCTCTAATGGCTTTACTAAATAGAACGAGGAGTGAGGTGGTTTACAATTTCTTTCTTCTCTGAGCGGAAAAGTATGGTTATCACGCCAGGCCCGATGAAAAGCATTTTATTTCCCCCCTGCAAATGACACCTTCACTTCATTCTCCACAGGGTCTGGCTGTATAATGAAATTCATTACTCTCAGAGGAGATAACTCTGACTAATGTCTTAAACACCTCTACCTCCTCTGTTCTGAAATGCTTCCATCACATAATTGGACATGTGATAAGAAACAGGACTATTTTCTATAGCCCTGGAACTAGCAGATCAAGTGCAAGTAATTTAACACTCTACCTGCTTGATTTCTTTTGGCATCAGTCTCTCGACTGGTTTGATGCAGTTCTTCAAGCTGTTCTATCTTGCTCAAGTCATTTCATATCTACATACCTGTAACACCCTACATCTTTTGTAATTTGCTTTATATATTTTAATCTATGCCTCCTCCTACAATTCACTCCCTCAATATTACCCTCCAATATTGATAGACCAATCACTCAATTTTATTTCATAGGTCTGTCTGTAACTTTATAACATGAATTATATACAACAATTATACTTTATATTTACTTAACACATACCTGGATATCTTAAAATATGCCCCAAGCGACTATTCCTTCTTTTGGTAAATGCAATACCTGGATATCTTAAAATATGCCCCAAGAGACTATTCCTTCTTTTGGTAAATGCTTACATATAGCCTACTTTTTTTCATTCACTCGCCTAAGAACCTCTATATTACTTATTTTTTCCACCCACCTAATCTTTAATATTTTTCTATAACACCACATTTCAAAAGCTTCTATTCTCTTCCTTTCTATAGTCCCCATCACCCACGTTTCACTCCCATATAATGCTACACTCCAAGCATAGTGTTTTAAGAAACTTTTCCTGATTTTTAGGTCAATGTTTGTAGTCAGTAAGCTGTTTTTCATTTTAAAGGCTTTTCTACCTTGAGCAATTCTACTTTTGATATTACTCGTGCTGTGTAATATTTAGTATTTATTTCTAACTTATTAACACATTAAAAAACAAATAATAATCAAAATAAAACAAAAGAAAATCGGTTTTAAATAAAATTTTATTTAATCTGACTGGCTTTAAAAAAAATGAAATTTACAATATTTAGATATTATTTAGTTACTATTATTATTATTAAAATATATTTTATGAAGTCCATCTCAGCTGTAATTGAATTAATATTTAATAGTTTACCGGTTAATGTTTTATACTTATCGTTTCTGAAGTCCGTCGCTCGCCTGAAGAGTTTCGTTCAATATTCCGTACGTTATTAATACATTTCTTTCCGTAATTCTATTAACTAATGTTCTATCACTCAATTTTATTTCATAGGTCTGTCTGTAACTTTATAACATGAATTATATATAACAAATATACTTCATATTTACTTAACACATTCCATAAATCAAACCGCACACAAAACAACCTTTCTCTTTAACCCTTTATAGGGCAGTACCGCGGGAAAAAATATATGTTTAAAATATTAAATTTCGTTTTACAGAGACTTGAATAATGTATTTCTAGTGCCAGAACAGTGAGATATTTTTTTATGTTAAGCCATGTTAAGTATACTTACCAAGGAACGTTTATTGAAATGGAAATCACATAAAAGCAATATAACATAGAATAATTTAACATAAGAACTGGTTCTCATATAGTGGTAAGAATGCTTTTTAAAACCGCTTGTAGTATTACATAATACTACTAAATTGTAGTCCTATATAACTGAAAAATGTATAGAATAACTTATCTTAACTTTATATTAGGATGAATGCTTGCTTTCCCGTAAAAAACTTGAATTTTCTAAGCACGGTACAAAAGTAACAACAAAACAACACGGTAGCGTACGCTGGTATGAATCCTTACTACATTCGCGCAACTCACGAAGCAAATGCTCGCTGCGCGCTTATTTCAATATGTGGATAGCCTACTTATAGTTTGTTCGCGCTAAGAGCTTGCCTGAAGTAAACAAACAGCTCTGATACCGTACAGGTTGCCCCGAAACGTTTTCCATCCAATCATTAATAACCAGTAAAATGTTCTACAATTTACTTATTTTAATTATTTCATTATGACAGATAGTCCTTTTTTTCAAATACTCAAATCCGATTGATTTCAATAAATGATAGAGCGACGTTCTTTTAGAATGTGGTAAATCCAAATCCTTGTTTAAGACAGATAAAAGTTTATTAAGCGTAGGAGCTTCCTTATTTTGGAAAAAACTGTGAACTTTTGGACGAACTGCAGTTTTAATAAATTCGTCGTACTGTTCAAAAACTGGTTTGCTTCGTTTCCTTCTCTTGCTAGTGTCTGCAACTTGCCACTTTCTTTCATCTCTTTTCTTATACCGTGAACACTAAATGTAGACAAGCCCGTCAAATCTGATTCCCTTTTTTTTCTACGTCTTTTAAGGGCTTTTAAGGGTAGGATACTTTACGCATAAAGAATTAAACACATTGTAAATTATAATTTTTTCCCACTTTTTAGAAGTTGTCCACGTTTATGTTTTAAAACTGAAATGAAGCGCCGTCATTCATCATTACTTGCTAGTGTAACAAAACAAAAAGATATACTCACAACAATAACAACGAAGTTGAGGAAAAAGTCACACGGATTTAAACAATATTAATAAAAGAAGGAAGAAAATATTTTAAACTGATAAATTACAAATAGCACAAAGAAAAATTACATACACATATGAAGTAGGATTTTTATGTAACAATAACCAAGTTGCGACTGATGGAATGAGTAACACAATATACGATCATAGTGGAATTGTTTCATTATTTCAACTGAAAACAATAAATTTATAAAAAAATAAACTATTTTCAATTTTATTTAGGCTACGTGCAGTTATATGAATAGCCATCAAATGTCATTATTATGTATTAGTCATCCTATATAAACTGTGTACTACCACACACGACCCCAACAGCAATACAAGGACACATGTACACTGTTACTCACTACTACAAAGGGAGAGGTTTGTTTACTTCAGGCAAGCTCTAAGAGCGAACGGACTATACCAGAGAACATCTATAACACTATAAAAGCCAATAAGGTTCAACTGCATAGCTTATATTCTTAAATAAACTCGACCTTATTGCCAGTGGTAACCAAAGACCTATAAAGGGTTAAACTGCCCCGGTCAACAGCACACCAAATCACACATGCATTCACTTATATTAATTACTTTTTGTTTGATAATTTTTAAAACTTTCAAATAAAATATAAATTTGTGTTGTAAATATATGTCTTTTAAACTTATTTGATGATCTGCGTAGATATTTATATATTTTCAAATTTTAATAAATGTTTTTTGTAACTTTGAAACACTTTTTTGATTCATTTAAACATACAAACTTCCATTACTAAACTAACACTTGATTTATAATTATTAGCTGAGGTAACTTAGTTATTTAATTTAATAATTTAGAAATAACATTTTAAATTATAATTAACCAGTTTAATAATTTACAAAATATAAGAATTTAATTATAAATGTTTACATAATAATCAATAGCTGTCAGGTTATAAACACATGATTATTATCACCTTGGAGATACATTTGTGATACTACAGCTTCTATAGTCGTGAAAAAGTGAGAAAGGAATTCCCCTTCCACTACACATCACGCGTAATAGGCTACTAGCCGAACCGCATAACAACGGCATCTTGAACACTACTACTCTGCCTGATATTATTAGCTACTATTATAAAAAATGAAAGTCAATGACACATCAGGTCATTCTATCACTTACCGCTCAAAAACCGTAATCACACTATTAATAATTTCACGACTTTGACTATGCAAAACTTGACCTTTTTTGCCGACTTTATTTTTTCCCCTATTTTCACTCATTTTATATGAACTCAGAACTGACCCGGGTCAACGAAAAAGTAAACAGCTTTGAATAATATAAGACACAACATTAGAAATTAATATCCGATAAATAGCAATATAGTAAACGATAAAAATAAATACATAAGACAGAACAACAAAGATAGATTATAACATTTGTGTAGAATAACACTTCACTTCAATAACTAACTAATTAATCACTTTAATACACTAAGGTTAGACCTCAACTATAAATTTGTCAAGTTTCACTACTCTTCGCACACCCCTCTCCATAAAAAATGGACTTTTCCATACAGACTACTCTCACCAGCTTAGACTGGCCCAAGACATTATGACGTCACTTTTTCCTCTTACAGAATATTTTCACTATACCATGCTTTATTATTTTACTCCCTAGATAGCAGAATTCCCCAACTTCCTATGGTTTCGTTGCCTACTTTTAATTTTCCCATCTCTTCTAAACCACTCTTGCTGCTGCACAACATTTTCGTTTTGTTCTTATTACCTGCTTGATATGGGTATTATTTACTAAATGATTAACCACAAGTTATATGTTTTATTATTTTCATTGGCAATATAAAGTCGTGTAAATATTTTACACTGAATGTTTATATTATAACAGATTGATAGATGATAATCCGTTGTTTAAATTGCAGGTGAATAAACGATGGAAACTATAGTGAAAGAGCTTAAAATTATATTGAATAGGTATGGATTCTATAACGATGAATATAAATCAACATATCTAAGTAAAGTTATTTCTATTGGTAGTGCAATTATTTTTTGTGAATCAATTTTTTCATTGATATACAGATGGGATAATATAAATCGTAGATTTTTAGCAATTGAAGACATAAATGTTTGGCTTGCTGTAACAATATTATCTTTGCATTTGACTTTTCATACAAAATATTCAACAGATATAATTGATATATTATTAGATAAAACGAAACCTTATTGGTTGAATGAAGATGATAAAAATGTTGTAATAAATGAATTAAATAAAAAAACGAAGGTACAAATAAAATATATAAAAATTATGGTGTCCATAATATTGGCTCATTTTACAATTACTCCATTAATTATGACATTATATAAAATAATGAATGAACCAGATAACATAATAGCATCAGAATTGTACCTTCCATTCGAATGTTTACATATAAATTCAATTGATAATTTATATGCATTTTTTATAATATATATATTTCAATCAATATTCATTAAAATTGGTATTGATATATCAGTCGTAATATTTTGTACTTTCAGTGGAACAATTCAAAAAATTATAACAGATATCAAGATTTTACGATTATCAATTGGTGAAATCAATAATTATATTGGTTATAATAATATTTCCAGTGAAACTCGACTTAAATATTACATGAGACAGTTAATAAACCACCATAATGATATATGCAGGTAGGTAACGCAGTGAAAATATTCTGTAAAAGGAAAAAGTAACGTCACAGTGTCTTGGGCCAGTCTAAGCTGGTGGGAGTATAGCTACGCCCGTGTAACAACCAGGCTGAATGACCGTTACAAACAAAAGGAATGAAAGGAGTAGAGGTATTTTATGACTGCAGTTTCGTGCGTTCCTTAAAACATTGTCTCTGTCCCACTATTAACACATTCCGCCTTCCATTGTTGTCATTGTCTTGTCAGTGCTATCGTAATATGCTTTTCACGGTTGATGAGCTCTGCTGTTCCACGTTTAGACCAATCAGAACGTTTGCCAGCGTTGCCAGATTGTACCTGACAAACATTACGCGCGCGCGCGTGTAGGAGTCGCAATAGTTCACTCTCGTCTTGCATCCCGCATTGAACACATCGATTATAGAGCGCGTTAACATGCAATACTTTATAATATAATCAGCTGATTATATGTTTATAGCCGGCCGCATTGGCGTAGTTGGTAACGTGCTCGCCTGTCATCATGCGGTCTTGGGTTCGAATCTCACTGTGGCACGGCATATTTTCACACGTTACAAAAAAAAAATTTCATCCTTCACCGTCTGCATTAGCAGTAATTGCAGAACAGACGGACGTTGAACCAAAAAAATTATGTTTATAGGTTATAATTGATATTAAAAAAAAAATGGCTGACAAAGTATTTAACAAAGCTACGAGAGCAAGTATTTTTTTTTTTTTTTTTTTTTTTTTTTTTTTTTTTTTTTGGTTTTACGTCCGACTGTTTTGCAAATTGCTGCTAATGCAGACGGTGAGATGAAATGAATTTTTTGTAACGTATGAAAAAATGCCATGCCCGAGTGGGATTCGAACCCAAGACCGCGTGATGAGAGGCGAGCACGTTACCAACATCGCCAACGCGGCCGGCAGAGCAAGTATTGGCAACGTTGCTGGCAAGTGATTGGCTACCTATAAAGTGGGTAGGGGGCAATGTATGCGTTTAGAGCTCATCAGCCTTGAAAAATAGTGAAAAAAGAGTGAAAAATAGGGTACTTCAAATTGCGATAAATGTTTTTGTTCATGGTAGTACACTACAGCTATGACGTTGCACATCCCGGTTGTTATGTGGGCCTACTTATAGTCTGTATGGAAATGTCCATTTTATAAGGAGAGGCGTGTGCGTGAGTAGTGCAACTTGACAATTTTGTAGTTGAGTTCTAACCTTAGAGTATTAAAGTGATTAATTAGTTATAATTAATTAGTTAGTGATTAGTTAGTTATTGAAGTGAAGTGTTATTCTACACAAATGTTATAATCTATCTTTGTTGTTCTGTCTTATGTATTTATTTTTATCGTTTACTATATTGCTATTTATCGGATTTTAATTTCTAATGTTGTGTCTTATATTATTCAAAGCTGTTTACTTTTTCGTTGACCCGGTTCAGTTCCGAGTTCATATAAAATGAGTGAAAATAGGGGAAAAAATAAAGTCGGCAAAAAAGGTCAAGTTTTGCATAGTCAAAGTCGTGAAATTATTAATAGTGTGATTACGGTTTTTGAGCGGTAAGTGATAGAAGGACCTGATGTGACATTGATTTTCATTTTTTATAATAGTAGCTAATAATATCAGGCAGAGTAGTAGTGTTCAAGCTGCCGTTGTATTGCGGTTCGGCTGTTATTACACGTGATGTGGAGTGGAACGGGAATTCTTTTTTCACTTTCTCACGACTATACCACGGTTACTATACAAGACGGTAGCGGTCATGCGCAGCTGCTGTGAGTTATAAGATGACGTAGCTGGTCCCCAACAACTCGGCCGGTGCGTAGTGACGGTAGGATTTTCGCATTGTTTTTACTAACAAATAACGGTTTAGGCATGGTCACACGGGAGATCTATTTTAATTTTAATAATTCTTCAGTTTAGGCCTGAAGTTTTTCTCTAAGTAATTTGTTATATTTTTTAATTTGGCGTTTTTACGTTTTAAGAGATCAGTTTCCTCTGACTGCGCAACATTAAAATTTGGCCGTTCTTCATTAAAACGAGGCCTATTTTTCTCCACAGCTATTCTTCATTTTGTGAACTGCCTGTGTTGTAATTAGATAATGAGTTTAAAATATCATAAAATTCCTTACAAGCGTATCATTTCTCTACTCGATTTTTACGTTCACTACAAGTCGGGTTTACCGGTTGTAGAACGGCACTAAAAATCGGTAAATTTAAATGTGGGACTGAATTCGTCTTGAAGACACGTTTTAATGGAAGATGTAGCAAGTCGGACTTTAAATCGCGTACATAATACGATTCGTCGAAATGTACTAAACACACACGACCACTATCAGCAGAAAATGAATCGGCCCGCTTGCAAGCATTTATCCATTTCAATTTAGTTTCAATGGCCTTTGGAAAACGGTAAAACTTATAATACCCAACACCTTTTGGTATCTATCGTGATTAGAACACCCGGCAATCGCACAACACACCATTATTAAAGACTAGTAAAGTATTACAGACCGTGTTAATACTAAACAACACAGACCGACACCGTGCGTCGGCTGTCGCTGGTGACCAGTGACGTCAGAGAGTGGGGCTTGTCACTGCGCATATTATTGATAATCCCTACCGTCTAGTAAAGTAACCGTGGGTAACACCTAATAATAAAATGTTTGAACTTAAATTTGACTTAGTTGCATTTTAGTAAGTTGGCGCAAGCGCGAACTTACCCCGGAAGTGTTGCGCCAATTAGCCCCGATTCAAAATTTTGGAAAAAGGATGGTTGTTAAGAAATTAAGGAATCAATTTACTTTAACTTGGCACAGTAAAAAACCCAAAGAACTGGTGAATTTAATTATATAAATATTAATGGGTTATTTAACCACACTTTTGTATGAAAAATTAATAACAGAAAAACCGAAATTTGACTCACCTGTGGTAAAAAGCAGATAGTTAATGTGGAACCTTATAAAGCTATCATCAACGGCTCAAATCACAATAAAATACTCATAGTGACTGGCGGAAACAGCGTCCCAAATTTCAGGGTTGACTACATCTTACAACAGATTTATCGCGAGTGCGCCTACTTGCCCCTGCAGATACTAGCCCTTGTCTCCCCTACATCTTTTTGTTCAAATCATTAGCCGAATGACTGGTTTAAACCTCCAGCTAGAGGCTTTTTTAAGTAAAATGAGGAGTGAGTTGGTGTACCATTGCCTTCCTCACTGAGTAGAAAAGTATGCTTATCATTATTTCAGGCACTGTGATAAGCATCTACTTCCCACTCTGCAAATGACACGTTCACTTCATTCACCTCAGGGTTTGGATGTAGAATTAAATTTATAACTCTCAGAGGAGATAACTCTGACTATAGTACGTTTTTTTCTTTGTTGAGTCCTAGCGTAAACAAACCACCGGGCGAGTGGAACGAACAGAACAGAGTGTTCAAAAAATTTTGCTTACACTATGTTCGCTCGTTTCTTTCATGCCGTTGCATACTTTTACACGAAAAACTATTGAGCCTACTATTGAATTTAAATCCCATAGATAGAATTAGTTAATGAAGAGTAGACCGACTAATGTTGGGTAAATCCAGGATCATTAGTGACAACGGACAAAATTTTATTTAAAGTAGGAACTCATTTCTAAAGAAAAATTGATGAATAACACTAAGTTTTAAAGCAGTTTTGTTGGTATCATCAAATTTGTCTAAAGCAGGCGTTTTACGTTTTCTTTTTTTTAACTGAGGTTTTTAAAACCTCACTTTGTTTAAATTCTTTTACTCTGTGAACACTTGAACAAAATACACCGGTAAATTCAGCAGTAAGTGGTTCTATATCTTTAATTTCTAGGTTACGATATTTATTAGCAAACTTATTGAAAAGATTAATTGCAATTGTCTTTTCTCTGCTTCGTAAAGGTTTCCGATTTTTATGTTTAATATTACTTCCGGAAGAAGAAGGTTCGTTCGCCATCGTCCATACATCTGTTGTCGGACAATCACGAACACAACTGCGCACTAACAGCTAAAAACTAAGAAAAAATACGAAAATTGATGCGAATGAATAGAATTTTACATCAAATCGCACACTAAATCATGAAGACATCACACCACGTATTCCAAAATGTGACTGACTCATATACTACAAGATTTATTTTGTTTTGATTACACCAATCTATAAATAGCAGATAAAGTCATGTGAAATGAAAATAATTTGTGTATAAAAATGACAAAACCATTATCATTTCATTATTAGGCCTATTACATTATACCACTGACGATTGAATTGACAAAATGTAATGAGTGGGTGTTTTTTTTAGATCACCGGTTAGCTTGCAGAGAGTTCACCCAAGGCCACGCGTGTTTGTGTGTTGTGTATTTATAGAGACTAACACACACGCAGTTTGTTTACAACAGGACTCAACTTACAAAAAACGGACGATACATAATTAATTTTTTGTAGAATTTAATGTTTTCTAATGTACCTTAATATTGTTTTCAGGAAAATTGTAGTCGCTAACAATGCGATGACAACATTTGCTATACTTACTCTTGAGAACACATGTGTTCAGTTGTGTTTATTGTTGTATTGGGTCTCAGAGGTAATAATAATAATAATAATAATAATAATAATAATAATAATAATAATAATAATAATAATAATAATAATAATAATAATAATAATAATAATAATAATGAAATGAAATGAAATTATATATCTTTATTATCATGAGTTATTTTTGGGTCCCTATAAGTCAAACTTATCAGGTGCCCATACATACATGCATACAATAAAAAACAAACAAAAATTATAGTCCGATTCACGAAGGAAAACAGCTGTCTTTAAAGAGCAATATCTTTTGAAGTGTTGTATGTAAATACAATTACGATACATCAAATTAAAGCTTGTTTTATTGTTGGTTGTAGAATATACATTAATATTTTTGGAAATCAATAATGTATTAAACATGTACAACGAATTACGCATAAAAAGTACCCTGTTTTTAACCCCTTTTCCAGAATACCCAACTTCAAGGTACTATTACTTTGTTTACAGGTACTTTAAAATGTATATGGCTACTAAGTATTATAAAATGAAGGTTTCTACGTGTAATGCATATTTTAGTTTCATTTTTGGGCAACTGGTTTTAAAATGGCGGCCGTTTAAAAAAAAATTGTTATTTCGGCTACCAGTAATAATACGGAAATAATTTTTGTACTGACATATTAACATATACTGACATATTTTTTTGTTACATATTAACAACAGTATTCAAAAACGTGACATGAATTTTATTATTAATGTTTTTTTTTATGCGTGGATGAAGTTGTTAATATTTGCGCGATGTAATGAAAAAATGAAATGTCAGTTTGACTTCGATGTCTCGCCTAGTGTTGCAGTACAGTCAATTCCATAACAATCTTCACTTACATAGTTTTTACTTTTTTTTTTACTTTAAGGTCGCTGCAACAGCTCGGTCATTAGCAACTACGTTGGGATATGATTAGTGGGTTTTTACCTTGTGAAATTTCCCATGCCAGGCTACTTACCAGTCTGTGATTAATGTAAGAAATTAATTTTATTTGGAAAACACTCTTAAATTAATGCAAAACAATAATTTCATCGTACCGAAAATCATATATGTGCATTATTATGTAACTGTTCCCCTGTAAAAAAGTTCTTGCCATTGATGCGACGGACTAAATGTTTCAAATTATAAAATAATAATGTATATCAAAATAATATTGAAGTATCAGTCCCTGAACGCCTACGCATGCAATTCTCTATCAGACTGTACTTCTCCCTTTCGTATTACTTCTCCTAGCAGCATTGTACGTCCTCATGAAACTAAAAACTTCTTAATAATAACAACTTCATCCCCGCGTAAAACACATTAATAATGAAAAATCATGTCACGTTTTCGAATATTGTTGTTAATATACCACTGTCAGTACAAAAATTATTTCCGTATCATTACTGGTAGCCGAAATAACAATTTTTTTTAAAACGGCCGCCATTTTAAAACAGTCACCCAAACATAAAACAAAAATATAATTTCAGGACCTTTTTTTTGCAAATTTGTAAGTTTGTTCAAATCAGTATTGACTCTAATAATGATTTATAAACAATTTTTAAAACCCTCTTACTCAACTTTAAGGTACTATTACACATACATACATACATCCCAGAATTCGTTTAGCTTTGTTAAATACTATTAATGAGCTTATAAAATTTCAAATTATTATCAAAAATTACTCCTAAGTAATTAAATTCTGTAACATACTTCAGTTTATCACAAATACTATAGCTGTCAAATAGGTAGCTGTTAGTTGTGAGCATGAGTACTCAAAAATATATCATTAGTCTTTAATTGAGGCATGTGAGGTGTTTTAAAATACATGACCTTAGTCTTACCACCATTTATAAACAAGTCATGCTGATAAGCCCATTTTACAAACCAATTGAATTCATTTTGTAGTGTTCTATAATTATTTTCACTATCACTATGCAAATATAACAGAACTGCATCGTTAGCGTACATATAAAGTTTTCAATTTTGAATACCTAATATTAGAAATATTATTTACATAAATAATATATAACAAAGGGCCTAAACAGCTTCCTTGAGAAACACCGACTTCTACAGAAGTTAATTTACTACATAGGTACATTAGAAATTTTTACTGATAATTTACGATCTTTTAAGTAACTTTCAATTAGCTGAAAAAAACTCCATTGAAACCAATTTCATTTAAAATTTTAATTAACGATTTATGATTAACTGTATCGAAAGAACGTGAAAAATCAAAAAAGATAGCAATGACACCGTAACCTCTATTCAATCTACTATTAATATAATCGTTAACCTCAACCATTAACTTTTAAGTTCCTTTACCATTTTGAAACCCATATTGATTTGCATTAATAATGGTATAGTGTTATAATGCATTAATAATAATAATAATAATAATAATAATAATAATACTTTATTTCCAAAAAAATACAATTTTAATCATAATATTTTATACAAATTTTGTACACACACATCCATTTCTATTACCACATTCATTCCAATGAACTAGGCGGTAGAAATTAAAATTTTTATCATCCTAATTAAAATGTTTTTTGTTTACCAGGCTGACAATACTCTAATAAACCAAATGATTCAAGTCTCCCAAATTGTTGCTTTTGGATTCTACGTGTTCTTATATTCTTCAGTTGGTCAAGGCATAACCGATGAGGTAATCCTAAATGGTTTATTTTTATCTTGGAGGTGTAGCTATTAAATAACGAGACTGACGTTGTAAAAAAATTAATTTTAATTTTATACATAATCACTTATTGTCACCTTCAATATACACTCCTTCTCTATCCCTACAACACTCCATGCGAATTTTCCATGGTTGGAAACAGTGCTGGAAGTCATCTTCTGTCAGCTCCTTCAGAACACGCACCGCTTTCTCTTTTACAGCTTCCACAGACTCAAATCTTATCCCTTTTAATGCAAATTTCACCTTAGGGAACGGGCAGAAGTCACATGGTGCAAGATCTGGTGAATAAGGTGGATGTTCTAACACTGAGATGCTGTACTTGGCTAGGAACCTCTTGACAGATAACACGGAATGAGCTGGCGCTTTGTCTTGGTGGAGAATCCATGATTTGTCCTTCCACATTTCGGAGCGTTTTTCCTTACTCTTTGACGTAGTTTAGTACCTCAACGTAGTACCTAATATTGATTAATTGTTTGATCTTCAGGAACTCAATGAAGGTACGCAATCCCATGGATATAAAAAAACTATCATCATTGCTTTAAATTTTGACTTGCTCATTCGAGCTTTTTTGGCTCTCGGTGAAGTTCGGCTCTTCCAGTGCATGGATTGGTGCTTGGTTTCCGGATCATAAGAAAAAAACCAAGTTTCATCACATGTTATTATCGTTTCCAAAAAATTTTGGGTCATTTTCAATCAAAAATTTTTACGAGCTTCATTTCAAACATTTTTAAGCGGCACGTGTCCTGAAGGAGCTTACGGAAGATGACTTTCAGCACTGTTTCCAACAATAGAAAATTTGCATGGAACGTTGTAGGGATAGAGAAGGAGTGTATATTAAAAGTGACAATAAGTGATTATATATAAAATTAAAATTAAATTTTTTACGTCAATCTCGTTATTTAATAGCCACACCTCGTACAGGCTATAATTGCTGTTGCTGTTTAGGTCATCAATCGAAAGGCTGGTTTGAACCTCTTATTAAAATGAGGAGTGTGGTAGTTTACAGTGTTGCCTTCCTTACTATGTGTAGTATGCTTATCAGCATGCCAGACCCTCTGAAAAGCACCTACTTTCAACCTTGCAAATTATAACTTCATTTAATTCATCACAGGGTTTGGTTGTATAATGAAATTCATTACTCTCAGAGGAGATAACTCTGATTAGTGTATCTTAAACCTCTAAATAATTTAGGGCCTATCAACATTTTTAAATATGTAACAAAATTTGTGTTAGATCGACTATGTTTAGGTCAACAACCGAAAGGCTGGTTTAAGCCTCTAGACGCTTAACTGATATAACGCGGAGTAAAGTGGTTTACTTTTGACTTCCTTACTTAGTAAAAAAGTATGCGTATCAGCATGCCAGGCCTTCCGAAAAGCATCTACTTTCTACCTTGCAAATGACAACTTCATTTAATTCAACATATGATGTGGCTGGTAATGAAATTCATTACTCTCACAGGAGATAATTCTGATTAGTGTATTTTACACCTCTACCTTTTCTGTTTTTAAAGTCATATCATTGGCTAACCATGTGATAAGAAAGAGAACTGTTTTTTGTACCTCTGAACCTAGCAGATCAGGTGCAAATAATTTAACACTCCAGCTATCTTTTATGGGCAAGTCTATATTTTACTGAATTCAAAGTTGAATTAGTTAGGAGCACACTAGACTGCTAAGATTTAATTCCCAACTTCATTTTATTTTTTGGGATTTCATTTTATAAAAATTTATATAAACCTATTATTATTAGGGAAATATCTGATTTTTTTGTTATTGGAAAAAGGAACATTGAGACTATCTACTGTCACTAGATGGTGACATTAAGTGGCGAGTTGAAACCTTTAATTTTTGGTGGCCCTGAAAAGGGCCATTTAAACGGTGGTCGTCTTAATGGGAAGCGTCGATCGTCGTAGTCGTGGCGGTTGGAGGCTGGCGACACGGCGTGTCGTACTCCAGAGGAGACGTCATCTTTTTCCCTCGCAGTAATGCGTCGATGGCTGGTTTGTCGGATCCGGTGGGCGTAAAGCTGTGGGCATCGCTCGCGGCAGCGGGCGATGACAGTCCGGTTGGCTTACGCTGTTGGGTCGGCGAGGTGAAGCATCATCTTCTCTCTTGCGGGGTCGTCGATTAGTCTTTGCTAAAGTCCGGTAGCCGTGTGCCGATTGTGGACGTCTTGTCTGCTGTCTGGATCGGAATTGAATTCTCTCGGCTCATAATTTTAGAACATAAAAAATCTGTTAACGGCATGTTGTTTGGCATTAAAAAATACACAAAAATTTGATAACCCGAAAATTCTCAATCAGCACCCTCTAGCCTGCGGTAGGGGTTGTATTTTTTTATCGCCTAAACGGTGCGTCGTAGAGAAAAATTGTATTGAATATTTTTTGTACCCCTGCAAAGTACTTTAAAACCATATAGCTATTGTTGCCCTTAACTTGCCGGTTTGGTAAGAAAACTCAAAAAACAAAATTTCAGCTTTTTGGGGTTTGCCGTTTTCATATTGTTCTTTCTTTACACCTTCAAAATGGGTTATTTCGTCAAATTTATATATATATATATATATAAACGCTTACACGTACCTGTAGGATCACGGGTAATGTTCCAAATTTTAAATCGGTGTCTTACGGGGATCGCTACCCTTATCCAAAAGATATGAAATGGTTCATTTTTAGAATACAAAAAGTCTTTTGACGGCATGTTGTTTAGCGTTAAAAATTACACAAAAATTTGATAACCCGAAAATTTTCGATTAGAACCCGCTAGCCTGCGGTAGGGGTTGTATTTCTTTATCTCCTTAACGGTGAATAATAGGGATAAAATGCATGAACCTGTTTTGTGCCCCACAAAAACGTACTTCAACATTACATTACCAAAGGTGCGCTTAACCCACCGGTCCGCTGAGTAAAATACAAAAACCAAGTTTTGGTTTTTGGGTTTGCCATTTTCAGGTATTTTTATCTTTACACCTTTAAAACGATTTTTTAGGCCAAGTTTTATTAACAAAACGTTACAGGTACGTAACGTTCATTCATTCATTCGCCTTGTGACAAATGGTTCTGATCCACATATGAATTCTGATCCACCTACCCCTCTGAGGCCGAGACACGGAAGCAGCGCGACGCGCTGCTGGAGTGGCGAGTCCGGCGTTTAAGGATCGTTGACGTTGCTTCTACTGACACGAAGAGGCAGTTAAAGGAGGAACTCTTTCCCTGTCTTCAGTTAGCGCATGCGTATAAGTAATTTTGTATTGTATTTTTTTTAATACTCTGGTATTCAGTAAGTGAAATAATATTATGAATCTTAAATTGTTTATGAATTTATTTTCAGGCGGATAAGTTAAGAGCAATGATGTATGAATGTTCTTGGCTGGACAAATCATTGTGGTTCAAGAAATCGCTTTTAATAATGATGACGAGAGCCAATAGAAAGGTGGAAATCAAACCTTTCGGATTATACGTCATCAATTATGATACTTTTACAAACGTACGTAGAGGAATTTTGCTAATTAATACTTATATATAGTCTATATATAGTCACTTGAGTCACGAGTTTGCCTTTGTTTGCAACAAAGGGTAAAGGGAGAACAGCATTAGTGCGAATGCGCGATTGCTTTAATTTCAGTACGACAAACATAACAACTTATACTATACCGAGAGCATATACAGTATATCGCGGAACCTTTTGTAGGTTAACTGTACGAATATAACTGTTTGTTACCGTGAAAACAAATGTCGGTTTCTCGAAAACGTGGTCGAACTATTCACACTGCTGAACGCAATGTAATAAAATGTGAAGTTGAAGCTAAACAAAAATGCCTATCCGTGCCTCTTAACAAAGGCCGTGAGCGAGCGACTAACTACTGTGATGTTTCTCTTTTACGATTCGAAAAATAAAAACGGAAATTAAGAGCGTGAAGAAGCTATGCTTTAACAGTTTTGTTGACACCTGGTAAAAGAAGAAAACCGTTAGGTAAATACTAGAGAGACTTATAATGAAAACGCCGATGACAGCAATAGTAAAGAAGGCGATTCATTCGTAATTAAGTAAGTCAAACATTTCTAGTCATGTAATTAAGCTATAGGCAATATCACAGGTCATATTTATTTCTTGCAAGGTTTATGAAGAAACCATTTTCTCGGAATAAACCACAGCTTAAAAAATGTATGTAGAAATTGCACGGTAGGCCTAGTAAAATGTACGAGTAGTGTCTCAGTGTTGAGGTTGACAGCACTGCAAATATTTCACTTACCTTCCTCACAGCCCATACATACGCAAAAGGCAATCTCGTGACTACAGTGTCTATTTATATGATTTAGGGGTTTCCTAAGGTTGTCGTCGACTCCCCTCTTTTAATTTCTGTATCCATTTAATCAGAATTATATAGTTTGTAATTTTTGTTGTTTAGGTCATCAGCCGAAAGGCTGGTTTGAACCTAAGAGGTTTTACTAAGTAAAACGAGGAGTGAGGTGGTTTACTATTGCCTTCCTCACTGAGTGGAAAAGTATGCTAATCGGCATTCCGGGCCCTCTGAAAAGCACATATTTTCCACTCTGCAAATGACACCTTCACTTTATTCAACGCAGGGTCTGGCTGTATAATGAAATTCATTACTTTCGGAGGGATAACTCTGATTAACGTCTTTTACACCTCTACCTCTTCTGTTCTTAAATGATTCAATCATTTAATTGGCTGACCACGTGATGAGAAACAGAACTATTTATTTTAGCCCTGCAACGAACAGATTAAGTGTAAATAATTTGACACTCCACCTGTCTGTTATGGGAAGAAGTTTGTAATTACTATCACATTAATTGATTACCGTAGTTGTTGCAGTAGTAGAAAAATAACAAAGAAACACTAAATTGATTTACCTTTGAACTTGGGAAAACATAGTTGAGTTGATTAATTTTTCTACCACGAGTTAATAAAAATAGTTTTAGATTTTTAAGTTATAATTAATTAAGGAAATTAACACTGTATTGTAATAAATTTCGTAAAGTAATGGGTGTACCACCTAAAATCTTCACCGGTTTTTTATTTTTTTGGTTTAACGTCCGACTGTTCTGCAATTACTGCTAATGTAGATGGTGAAGGATGAAATGATTTTTTGTAACGTATGAAAATATGCCGTGCCTGAATGAGATTCGAGCCCAAGACCACAAGATGAGAGGCGAGTACGTGATCTTGACCGGTGGTCAAATGATTTAATACTGATTTAAAGAACATAATTTAAAAAATGTTGGGTGTCAGCTCTAGCAGTAGAGCATGAGAATATTAAATAGAAAAATAAAATTACGATCTTTCGAATTAAACCAAAATCTTTAACACATAATATTATTGACAGCATTATTTTCTTAAATCACCGTAACCTTTAAAAAAAATGAAGCCAACCTTTTTCTCTCGTGACTTCAATTAAATCAAAACTTAAAAAACCTTTAATATTATATCTACACAAAATTAAATTTACCAAATACATCAAACTAAATATTTTCATCTTTCTTCCTCTTCTTCTTGCCCTCCTGGTCACTTCTTCAAATAATTACCATTTTCTGCTTCTTACAAAACTATTTTGAGCTAAATTCAAAATTGGACTGATTTTTGGCTACGTCGTCCGAAACCAGGAAAACTTTGCTTGACAAACTTCTACTCCCAGCAACCGTTCAACCAATCTGAAGGAGCAAAAGGATAAAGAACCACCCGAACTTTTGACTGAAAGTTGGCAGGTGGAAGAAAGGGCACAGACCCAGGAGAAGAATACATTAACCTAATGAATGCTACGCTGTATCAGATGATTGATTATTGACTATATTTACAACTTATTGTCTACTATGTTAAAGTACCTACTTCTAACAATAAGTTTTCCCATACATCAGTTGAGGGATTTACCTTATTTCTGGAAGTTACTGTAATTAGGAATTACCATAACTTACATTGATTGTCTACGAGGTGTGGCTATTAAATAACGAGACTAAAGTTATAAATTTTTTTTATACATAATTAATTATTTCCACCTTCAATATATACTCCTTCTCTATCCCTATAACGCTCCATGCGATTTTTCCATTGTTGCAAACAGTGCTGGAAGTTATTGTCTGTCTACTCCTTCAGGACACGTGCCGCTTTCTCTTTTACAGCTTCCACAGACTCAAATCTTGTCCCTTCTAATGCAGATTTCACCTTAGGGAACAGGTAGAAGTCACATGGTGCAAGATCTGGTGAATAAGGTGAATGTTCTAACACTTGAGATACTGTACTTGGCTAGGAAACTCTTCACAGATAACACGGAATGAGCTGGCACATTGTCTTGGTGGAGAACCCAAGATTTGTCCTTCCACATTTCGGAGCGTTTTCTCCTTACTCTTTGACGTAGTTTAGAAGTACATCAAGGTAGTAATATTGATTAATTGTTTGACCTTCAGAAACCCAGTGAAGGTACACAATCCCTCGGATATAAAAAAAGAAGAAAACAATCATCATTGCTTTAAATTTTGACTTGCTCATTCGAGCTTTTTTGGCTCTCGGTGAAATTCGGCTCTTCCAGTGCCTGGATTGGGGCTTCGTTTTCAGATCATATGTAAAAAACCACGTTTCATCACATGTTATTACTATATCTTCTACCGTTTATCTAAGGTAAAATCTGCATTAAAAGGGACAAGATTGTGGAAGTTGTGAAAGAGAAAGCGGTACGTGTCCTGAAGAAGCTGACAGAAGATGACTTCCAGCACTGTTTCCAAGAATGGAAAATTCGCATGGAGCGTTGTAGAGATAGAGAAGGAGTGTATATTGAAGATGACAATAAGTGATTATTTTTAAAATTAAAATAAAATTTTTTACAACATCTGTCTCGTTATTTAATAGCCACACCTCGTATTTGTACTTTACAACGGCACATGAGGAAAAAAATAGATAATTAGCTTAAAAATTTCTGTTTTTTTCAGCTGATCAATGCATCTTACTCCTATTACCATGTACTAAGGACTTTGAAAAAATCTCACTGAATATAATTCAAAAGAAAAAAGTGATTTGAAAATACGATAAATATATGCTTAATCGAGAAAACTTGTACAAAAATAAATTTGTACAAAAATTATGATCAAATAACGATGGTTCAAACAGGTAGATGCGTTGAAAACGGATCTTACCCAATGTGAAGGCAATTCGTAACGGTACCAAATCCATGATTAGACGGGGATCAGTTGTAATAAAAAGAGAAAGAGAAGAAATGGGAATTACCTGTTAATAAATTTATGAAGAGTATTCCTGTCCAAGATAAGACGTCAAAACAAGTTTATTTTGTCACAAGTTAACAAGCTAACTTGTCAGAAATTTTGGTAAAAATGTGGTGTGAAAAACTCACACAACTTTCTCTTGCCAATACAAATAATTTACAATATAACCTAACGTTAGTATTAAAACGTTAGAAATAAACAAAAAAACTAACCTCAATAAACATAACCTAATTTTAATCATGAGTGAATGATGCAAAATTAAAATTAACTTCAGTTTGGTTTAATAATACGAAAAATCATTCTTTCACGCTAAGTTAGGCTCTGTAGAAAAAACCCTTAAAATAAATTTGTGGATCTTTTAATTTTCTATAAATTTGACTATTACACTTTCGTCGTAAAATGCATACTAAGGCTGAAATCTTAAAAATCAATTCTTTTTACAGATTTTCATGAAAAAAAGAAACAGAAAATCACAAATTACCGCTAAACTAAACGTTATATAAAAAAATATTGCAAATAAAAGTTTTAGGATTTTAAATTCTCTACAACTTTTATTATATACATTTTTGCGCTAAATTGCATATTAAAGCCGCGATCTTAAAAGATCAAAATTTTTACGAGAAACCAACTTTTCCGAGAATTTCAGCAGACATGGCTCCTATAGTATCTTGAAGAGCATAACAAATTTAGTAAATGAGGCGAATTTAAAATAAATCGTAGAAGCCATATTTGAGAAAATCGCAAAAAAGTTATAAATTACACGAATAAACTACTACTTCTGGTTGACCGATTTTGATTAAAATGTTTGTGTCGGGTCCTTTAGTAGGTTCTAACTTAAGTTTCAAGTTTCAACTTTGTGCGATTTTCCGTCCTTGAGATATTTTGTTCACACACACACACATACATACACACACACACACACACACACACACACACACACACACACACACACACACACACTCACTCACACACACACACACACACACACACACACACACACACACACACACACACACACGCACGCACGCACACACACGCACGCACGCACGCACGCACACACACACACACACACACACACACACGCACACACACACACATACACACACACACCCACACACACCCACACACGCGCTCACGCACACGTACACGCACACACGCGCGCACACATACACACACACGCACGCGCGCGCGCGCACGCGCACACACACACACACACACACACACACACACACACACACACACACACACACACACATACAGGTCAGTCGCTAAACAATAATGTTTTTTGGGTTCAGGAGATCTGAAAACGTGTAGCTTACATCCGGTGAAAACTCAATTTCGAAAAATCGACATGAAAACATTACTTACCTTCCTATTTTATATATTCATATAGGCAAGAGAATGTTAAAATTTATTTACCAAAAAAGTTTTCCTATGCAAGATCCAATTACAATTCTCATATTAGATTTGAAGACAATAAAATTAAGGTATACCTACAATTAGGTATTCGAAAATCTTTATGTTAAGTATCTGTTAGGGAATTAATTAACTAAGGTTTCTTTAATTTCCACACATAATTTATTAATACCAGTGTTGTAATCTACTATCGGTTTCATAATCACAGACACCCGAGTTTGAACCCTTGCATCTCTAAAACGATGAGTCGACTTTAACATACTCTACATCAAAATTTAGCTCATTTAATTCTTCGTTTACCTATAATAAACCTATATTTGTAATGTTGTTTAAAAATTGCCATATTGAGGTTGGAAGACAAAAAGATCCGGTTTTTTTAATACCACAACAAATTTCATGCGTTAGAAGCGTGTAACTCGATAAATATTTGACCGAAAAGCTTGAAACTTAAACACAACATAGACAATATTATATTCTTACAGCGTGTACGAAATTTCAAGTACATACGTTAATTAAATTTTGATTTATTATCAATATTCTGAACCCTTGCTATCTCGGTAACCGCTCGATCGGTCGGCACGAGCAAACTGTCGTTTTATTCAGCGTAAAATCTTAGTGCAGATATGTTAATAACATGAAATATGATTGGCCAATATTGTGGTAGAATTTTGAAAAATAGACTAGGTAATGCGGGGGATGGGTGTTACTATCCATGTTGCTAGTTTGTGTACGTGCCATTCTGTCGGACTGTCTACGTGAATTGACTGATTGCATTGTCAATTCAGGTAGACAGTCAGATTCAGGCAACATGGGTAGTAGCGCCCCTCCCGAATTATACAGTCTATTTTTCAAAATTCTAAAAATTCTACCACAACATTGGCCAATCGATAATTCATGTTATTAACATATCTTTATTAAGTTTTTTACGCTGAATATAACGATAGTTTGCCCGTACCGAACGATCGAGCGGTTACCGAGATAGCAAGGGTTCAGAATATTGATAACAAATCAAAATTTAAGTAACGTATGAATTTGAAATTTCGTACACGCTGTAAGAATATCATTTTCTATTTTGTGTTTTAAGGTTTCAAACTTTTCAGTCAAATATTTATCGAGTTACACGCCTCTAAATGCATGAAATTTGTTGCGGTATCAAAAAGACCGGGTCTTTTTGTCTTCCTACCTCGATGGCAATTTTTAAACAACATTAAAAATATAGGACTATTATAGGTAAACGCAACAAATTTATATTTTTACCACGATTCATCACATGTTATTATTTTCTACCTAATCCCTAAGGTGAAATCTACATTAGAAAAGACAGGACGTGTCCCTCCGGAATTACTTAAAATGAAAACAAAACAGAACCCGCTCCGTGAGACGGCAGCCTGGCGTTAACACCTACCCAAGACCCACTAGCAGAGTCTCTAGCACTGAATATGTTAAGTAATTTAATAAATACTAAAATGTTTTAAAAAGAAATTAAGACTAAAATTACAACTGCAATGAATTAAATATTATTGTTGTCTTTGATTTTAGTTTTGTAATTAATTTAATCGAAGTAATTTAAGCTAATATTGTGTTCGTTAGCAGGGTAAGTTTAATAATTAATTATAATTATTAATAATTTTTTCAATAAACAATTAATTGTTGTAAATTTAAAGAACGTTTATTTATTATATCCAGACCTCGAACTACCTAATCTTAAATAATACAATACTCGAATTATTATATATCCAAAGCTCTGTGGAACCTAAATCATAAACCGACCCTTACACACACAAACACTCACGCGGAGTAACTTTTTACCTGCGTTCTACATTCCTTAGTAGTAAGTCACCTGCTAGGCGCTTGACTGCAATTCTACCATTTTTGATGTAAATATTTTTATCAAAATTGTATGATAATTTTCAAAATCTACGTATTATTCTTTGAAATATGAGTCCTAACGATGTAATTTTGATAATCCTAACCTCTTCCGATGTTGGATTTTATTCTGACTGCCGTTGTTAAAAAATAAATTTAACAATTATTATTATTATTATCATAAATTTAATAATTAATAGCATAAAAAAATAGTAAGTAAATAATGGCATCGTGTTCGGACTCATTTTTCAAGGAATAATACGTAAATTTCTTAAACTATTATACAGTTTTGATAAAGATAATTGCAACCAAAATGGTAGTATTGCAGCCCAGTAACTAGTAGGTGACTCACTATTGAAGCATGTAGAAACACCGTTAGGGAGGTATAAGGGTACTGCGCGCGCATATGTGTGTGTGTGTGTGTGTGTGTGTGTAAGGGTTGGTTGATGATGTAGGTTGATTTTATCATTAATATTCAAGTAACTTACGAAATATTATTTTAAAATTTAAAAAACTAACTTGGAAGACGCCTGCTTGGCTTGCATTGTTTTCGTCTCCCCACTCCTGTGTATCGATACTGCCAATCCAGCGGTACCACCACGCTGCACCCACGCTGCACCCACTAACACAAAGAGGTAGTGTAACACCTCGTAAAATAAATAAACAAAAGTATAGTTGCACCAATAAAATTTAATACAAAATTAATAATAAACAAAAAAATAGCATAGAGATTACAAGTTGCAGTACTTAACGAGAATGGCCTCAATTTTAACAAAAGTTTTTACCACAAAATTATCAATTTTACAGAAGCTAAATCTTAAAGAAATTTAAAAAAAATCTTAAAAAAATGTAATTATAATTTATAAGGAAGTTTCAAAAACTTTTAATAATAATTTTTCTTTATTAAACAAAATTGTAACGTTTGGTGGAATCGTTCCACACTAAAATAATATTAGGATGTTACACAAACATCCAAACAATACACAAACATATTTAAATAATGGGTGCATTCTCAAAAAATTAAAAAAAAATTAATGTGCTTCCATTTTGTGAAGGGTTGTCGACACCCGAGGAAAAATTAATAATTATTTCTTGGTTTTAAAAAAAGCAGCATATAATTTCAAAGATAACCAACATTTAACCAATATCTTTTAAAAAATATATAGGCTAAATATAAAAAATAGATATTAAAAAAACTCAAGTTAAATTTTCGGTTCTTTCTTCAAATTTTAAATGTAAAAGGTTAAAGATGAAGCCGGAAAGCACCAAAATTAATCGAGATAGGTCAATTAGGTGGTACGCCCTTTTGAAAAAAAAAGAAACGACGTAGATTTAACAAAATATTCCAGAAAACAGCTTGATAACAGTGTCCAAATATATAAAAAGAGTACGTTACCAGATCCAAACAGCATTTGAAAAGTTTTAACAAAATTGATCAAACCATATACTCAATCCTGAATACTGTGGGCCACTTCGTCATCCATCTCCAGAAATCAGCATAGTTCAATTTGCGTGCAACATCATGCAATATAATTTTTTTAATAACTTTGGGTCAGTCAAAGACTTTTATCTTTTTTAAATTTCTTTTGAACTTCATAATAAGTTTGAAGAATTTGAAATTGAAATAAACAGCAGGGTTGAAGTTGAACCCTGAAAACAGGGTTTAAGACTAAAAGACATCGCAGTAAAATAATAAACAGATATAAATAAAAATCTTAAAATTTTAAATCATAAAGTACATTACATATTATTATTAAGACAAAATGACCATCCAGTGCAATCGTACAAATCAAAGTGAAAGTCGAAAAGAAGAAATAGATATTAACTAAACAATCAGACCGACAGAGATAAGTGACGTCACGCCGCAGATAAGAAACGTTTTCAACAATTATCCTATATTCTATGTTCTATAATTATATAGAACATGTCACCGTCACTCCTTCTAATTAATCATTTACTGTGATGCCAGCCTTCAATACATCTCCCGGGCCTTGTCGGCGCGGTAGGCGCTTTGACGGCGTACCGACAAACCTTTCAGCTGCGTACCGACAGACTTTGTTGCCAAGGCCGAGTGAATAACCGCCCTCTACCACAGCGCTCTCGGCAACTATATAAAGAGCGCTACACTGAGCCGAGGGGATTCAATTCCAATCCAGACACAGGGGGATTTAATTCCGTTCCAGACAGCAGACAAGACGTCCACCACGGCACACGACTACAGGACTCTAGCGAAGACTAATCGACGACCCCGCAAGAGAGAAGATGATGCTTCCGCTCGCCGACCCGTCACCGTAGGCCATCGCCTGGACCGTCATCGCCCGCTGACGCGAGCGATACTCACAGTGATCCCTCGACCGAGCCTTACGCCCACCGGACCCGACGAAGCAGCCATCGACGCACTACTGCGAGGGAAGAAGACGACGTCTCCGCTGTACGACGACACGCCGTGTCGCCCAGCTTCTTGACCGCCACAACGACTACGACCGACGCTTCCCATCAAGACGACCACCGCTTAAACAGCCTTTTTCAGGGCCACCAATATGTAAAGGTTTCAACTCACCACTTAATGTCGCTATCCGGTGACAAACAAAAACACTCGAAATACTTTGTTTATAAAAATACGTCATTTCCGACAAGTTTCAGTTACGTAAAAAATTTGATGTATGTTTTCTGAAATGGTTTTACAATTTGCATATTGATCCCCTGTGCCGGAGGACATCAAGTTGCAGACAGGCAGTACGTAAAATGAAAGAAGAAGTCTGTGCTTGGATTCGCGTACCTAATCAAGTAGGAAACATAAAAATTTCTGGTACGACTCGTTTTAAACTTGGTTTTTTGTTATTTTATTCGTATAAATTACGAAACACGGAAGTTTATTAAGCATTTTCTAGTGATTTGTAAAAAAATATGTGCCCGTTTTTGAGAGCTTTTTTCACTTAGTCCATGTTTCTGAACATGTAGCGCGATTTAGAGGAGTGTTCCTAATGCCTTTCAAAATAAGTTGAAAAGTATGCTCATCAGCATCCCAGGCTTTAAGAAAAACACACCAATTTTCCACCCTGAAAATTACACCTTCATTTTATTAACCACACGGTCTGGTTGTATAATGAAATTCATTACACTCAAAGTAATAACTCTTAACTAGTGTTCTAAATTAAATTAAATTTTTAAATTCTTTGAGTTGTTTAAAGAGGTTTGGTGTGGTGTTTTTGGTTTTTGAATTTTTAGGACCCTTTTTTCTCACTTCTCTTATAACTCTCCAAGCACATCTACTCCTCTCTCCTACCATACATCTGTTCACTTCGTCGCATTTTCTTTCCCAGGCTTCATTTTTTGCTTTTTTTACTTCATTTTTAACATGAACTCTCATCCGGCAGTAATTCTTTCTGTCTTCAAAATCTTTGAATTTGAAAATGCTCTTCAAAAAACAAAGAATGGTAAAGCACCTGGACCTGGAGGTATTCCAATAGAACTGGTGAAGCATAGTCCAAAGTGTATAAAAGAAGCATTGGTAACACTTTTCAATGATTGCTTGATAAATGGAGAAGGATGCCCGCAAGAGTGGAAATTGGCACATATTACACCAATTTTTAAAAAAGGGTCAAGAAAGGATCCCAAGAATTATAGAGCAATAAGTGTCACCTCATCTATTGGGAGACTGTATGGTCGTATCATTAAAACAAGAATAGAGAATGACATAAAAATTGGAGAAGAACAAAGTGGGTTCACTGGAGGCAGATCTTGTTTGGACAATATTTTCTCTCTCAAGCAACTCGTAGAAAAGAGAGTCTCACGATACATGGAGACACACATGGTGTTGGTTGATCTAGAGAAAGCATATGATAATGTCCCAGTAGAAAGACTATGTCATGTACTGGACAAATATGTGCATTATAAGTACATATGTGCCATTAAAGATCTTTACACCAACCAAAAAAGTGTTATAAAAAGTAAAAATATGGTTTCGGAATGTTTCCCTATAACTAAGGGCCTCAGACAAGGTTTTTGTATGTCCCCAACTCTCTTCAAGATATATATTAATGAAGTATTAAAAGAGTGGCAAAATAAATTCTCTAGGATGGGGATAAAAATTGAAGAAAGATTTCTCCACACACTTCTGTTTGCAGATGATCAGGTTGTTATAGCAGGAGATGAGTTTGACATCCAGTATCTGATGAGAAAGTTGACAGAAACATTTGAAAAATGGGGTTTGAAAATAAATTATGACAAAACCAAATATTTAGTAGCTGGAGGAGACGCGGTAGCTGGAAAAGACGTGAAAGATCTGGTTGTCGATAATAAAATAATTACAGGATGTGAGGAAGTGAAATACCTGGGAGTAGTTCTTTCAAGAAAAGGAAATAGTGAGCAAGAAATTACAGAGCGTATCACAAATGCCAGAAAAGTCATGAGTCAACTTAACCCACTGCTTTGGTCAGAAACTCTCAGTCTAAGGACTAAAAGAATGATGAACGATGCCATCCTTAGAAGTGTTCTGATGTATGGCGCAGAAGCATGGGAGTTAACAAAAAGGAATAAAGATAGACTGAATGCAGTGGAAATGGACTTCCTGAGACGCAGCTGTAGGGTGTCTAGGATAGGGCACATAAGAAATGAAGAAATAAGAAGAAGAATGAATCAACAGGAGTCAGTTGTTGAAGCAATAGAAAGTCGCCAACTGTTATGGTATGGGCATGTAAAAAGAATGTCAGAAGCTAGATGGCCCAAGTTCATAATGGAATGGACACCTCAAGAAAGGAGAAAAAGGGGGCGCCCTCCTAGAAAATGGGAGCAAGACATTCAAAACGCCATGAATTTGAGGCAACTGGCTCCTGAAGATACACTGGATAGAGGCAAATGGAGGTTGAGATGCGAGAAACGGCCTGATGATGCTGTAAGAGACCTCGCTTAAGTAAGTAAGTAAGGACCCTTTTTTGATCTTGCATTTTTTGAATCAGTAATTCTAAATTTTGAGTCCACTTTTTGGTTTTCTGTTTACTTTTATTTAATTTGAGTTTTCTGTTATTTTAACTTTAGAATATTAGTTTTCTGATTCTCCTTCCTTTAAATTGGTTTTATCAGGGATTTAACAGGGTGATCTGAACGTACCCATTTACTATTTACTTCGTATGACAACTTAAACTGATTGAATTCAGCTAACTCTCAAAAAAGAAGCTAATTCATTAATATCCGGGTTAGGTTTTTGTAAAGAACTAGAGAGGTGAGGTTGGAGCAAATAATAGAAATACAAAGGCATTCTTTCAAATTCTAAAAGCAACAATTAAACGGTAGATGGTACGAGATTGAAGCAACTGAAGAAATTCTGAAAAAATTTTCTTAAATCATAAAAAATATACTCTACATATTTGCAAAAATTAGACACTTTTATTTTTTATTAGTTTACAGCCGAAAGGCTGGTTTGAACCTCTTCTAGATCCTAGTGAGGTGGACTACTTATACACTCCTTACTGTGTGGAAAAGTACGCTTATCAGCATGCCAGGTCTTCTGAAAAGCATCTTCTTTCCACCCTTAATGACACCTTCACTTCATTCACCACAGGGTCTGGCTGTACAGTGAAATTTATTACAATCAGAGGAGATCTAACTACTATCGGTTTCATAATCATAGACACCCGAGTTTGAACCCTGCCATCTCCAAAACTATGAGTCGGTTTTCAATATACACTTTGCTTCAAAATGTAGTTCATTTTATTCTGCTTTGACCTATAATAGTCCTATATTTAAAATGCTGTTTAAAAACAGCCATATCGAGGTTGGAAGACAAAACGACCCGGTTTTCTGCTACCACAAAAAATTTCATGCGTTTAGAGACGTGTAACTCAATAATTCGTAACTTATTTAAATTTTGATTTATTAACAATATTCTGAACCCGTGTTATCTCGGTAACCGCTCGATTGTTCGGCACGGTCAAACTATCGTTTTATTCAGCGTAAAAAACTTTGTACAGATAAGTTAATAACATGAAACATTACTTGGTAAATGTGGTAGAATTTTTTTACATTTTGAAAAATAGACTGGTTAATGCGGGGGTGGGCTATCCATGTGGCCAGGTTGTGTGACATCCTGTCGGACTGTCTACCTGAATTGACAGACTGCTTTGGCAATTCAGGTAGACAGTCAGATTCATGTATGCTCCTGTTTACTATTGCCTTCCTCACTGAGTTGAAAGAGTATGCTTATCAGCATGCCAGGCCCTCCAAAAATCACCTACTCTCCACCCTACTAATGACACCTTCACTTCATTCACCACAGGTTCTGGCTGTATAGAGAAATTCATAACTCCAAGAGGAGAAAACTCTGACTAGTGTATTTTACGCCTCTACCTTTTCTATTCTTAAATAGTTCAGTCACATAATTGGCTGCCTATGTGATAAGAAACAAAACTATTTTTTTGTAATTAAAAACAAGAAATTAAAAACCCTTAATAAATAAACGAATGACGAATTAAATGTCTCCCCTTGCTTCTTCTTCTTCTCTTCGTTCTCCTACCCTCCTCGTTCTCCACGTCTCTTCTTCAAATTCTACCCCTTGTTAACTAACCGATTCACTTTTAAATTATTTACTTTTTATTTATTTAATAACAAATGTAAAATCTTAAAAAATCGATTTTTCACGCGTTTTCGTGAGAAAAAAAACAGAAAATTGCTAATTACCGCTAAACTAAGCGTTAGGTATACAAAAAAAGTTTGAAATAAAAGTTGTAGGATTTAAAAACTTTCTACAATTTTTATCAATTAATTTTTGCGCTATAATGCATAATAAAACCGTAATCTAAAAAAAAAACAATTTTTTTACGTGAAAACAACCTCACCGAGAATTTCAGCAAACATGGGGCCAACGCTATCTTGTAGAGCATAAACAAAGTAAACCAGGCGATTTTTAAAAAAAATCGTAGGACCCGTTTTTGAGAAAATCGCAAAAAAGTGAAAAATTACACGAATAAACTACTACATCCGGTTGACCAATTTTGATGAAAATGTTCTTATCGGGTCCAGTAGTGGTATGTAACTGAATTTTCAAGTTTCAAGTTCGTACGATGTTCCGTTCTTGAGATATTCTGTTCACACACACACAGACCAATCGCTAAAAACATGTTTTTTGGATTCAGGGGGTCTGAAAACGTGTAGATCCAGTGAACACTCGATTTCGAAAAATCGACATGAAAACAATACTTTCCTTACTATATATTCATATAGGCAAGAGAAAGTAAAAAAGAAAACAGTTAAATTTGTTATTTTAAAAATAAACAAAGAAAACAAATAATGAACCATTTAAGATGGAACATCCAAAAAATATATGAGCATAATAATTGTTATATTTTTTATATATCGTTTTAAAACTGTAATATATAATCAAATTTTCCTGGTACATGATATTGAACAAAATTTAATTCAAGTAACTTATTTAAAAAAAAAACAAATTGTCTTACCTGAGGGTAAAAAAAAAATTGCCATAAGATAATTTAACCAAATTACATTTTTATTAAAAGAAAATTATTTTTACAAAAGGACGTATTTTTTATAAAGACGTATTTTTTATAAGAACGTATTTCATTTAACCAAGCATAATTACGCATGTTTCTGCGATGCCTTCAGATAACATCCAGAGAGAAACGCAACGGGCAATGGTCAACAGACACACAACCGACCGGGAAATGCGTAGGCCCGCGAGCTCTAGCGACGTTGCAGGTAAATAGATCAAACTAAGAGGCTAAAGGTTGTCAAACAGAACGTGGGCTGTCCGCGCGGACGGTCGCTCTCGTCCGCGCGGACTCTGTGTTAGACATAGTTGCATCATCCTAGTCAAATAGACAGCGGCCTATGCCGCGTACCAATCTTTTCCGCGGCGGACTGTTGGGCGGTTGTATTTTTCTACAGAGTTCGCGACGGACAGGGTGGCCGATGAAAAGAAAAAATTAATTGAACGTGTTAGGAAGCACCCACATTTATATGATGTGCAAGTTAATGGTTACAAAAACGTGGTTAAGAAAGCACAAACATGGAGAGAAATTGCTGAAAACCTTCAACAAACCAGTAGTACTAAACACAAATTTTATTGATTTTTTTTTATTACAGTATTTATAACGAAGAATTAGTTTTACGTTTTTACTGTTGACGTGATTGACAGCATAACTGTACATTGAAAGAGCATCAATCTATAATTAGTCATTGACTTATTAATTACTAACATTATTCATTGACTCAAATAGTTTACGTAATTAACAAATTGGTCTTGTACAGGGATATCTGTTCCTGGTAGTGACTTTGAGGCAGTATAATTTTGTTATTTACGAACTCAAGATAGAAAGCGAAATTTTCGAAGATACTACTATCATTATGCCATCCATAACTACCTATATCAACAATAATGAAATTCTAGTTGGGATAAACGAAAGTACATAAAAAATCGAATGTATTCAATTCATTGCAAAGTCGGTGAAATTCGCCTACCTCCTCTCTTTTGCAATTAATTTCGTGCACCCATTTTTTTCTCATTTTGACCGTCTCAAAGCGAACAAAAGAAGTAATTCTTCTTCGTCTGAGGAACTGCTAGACAATATAAATTCAAGTTTCAAAGTTGAAAAAACACAAATCATAAATTCGCCACGACGCGTTCACGTTTTCTTTACAACTGTTCTGGTCCGTACTGATTTGTCCGGTAAAGTTAGGCTCTCTCAGTCCGCAGCGGACTGCAAGCGGACCGTCCGCGCGGACAGTCCGCGTTCTGTTTGACAAGACCTTAAACGAAGAAAACAAAACGTCACATATTATTACATACAAATTTGCGTTAAAATGCATTGAAAACCGCAATCTAAAACGAATAATTTTTCCCCGAAAGACAGCCTTCCCAAGAATTTCAGCAGCACGGCGCCTATCATTTCTTGTAGAGTATACAAAATGTAGTAAATGAGGCGATTAAAAAAATCTTTGTAGCCGTTTTTGAGAAAATAGCAAAAAAGTGAAAAATGACGAATACACTACTTCATACACACACACAGACCAATCGCTAAAAACATGTTTTTGTTTTGTTTTGGGGGACTGAAAACGTGCAGATCCGGTAAAAACTTAATTTCCAAAAATCGACATGAAAACAATACGTTCCTCCCGATATTTTCATATGGGCAAGAGAAAGTAAAAAATCTGGTGTGAAACACTCACACAACTTTCTCTTGCCAATGCAAATAATTAACAATAAACCTAACACTAATAAAACATTAGAAATAAACAAAAAACTAACCTCAAATAACATAACCTAATTTTAATCATGAGTGAAAGACGCAAAATGAAAATCAACTACAGTTTAGCTTAAAAATACGGAAAATCACTCATTCACGCTAAACTAGGCTTTGTAGAGAAAAATACTCTAAATAAAAGTTGTAGATCTTTTAATTTTCTATAAATTTGATTGCATACACTTTTGTAGTAAAATTCATACTAAGGCCGAAATCTTAAAAAAATCGATTTTTCACACGTTTTCGTGAGATAAAAAAGAAAATGTCTAATTAACGCTAAACTAAGCGTTGTACAAAAAAAGTTTGAAATAAAAGTTGTAGGATTTTAAATTTTCTACATTTTATAATACATAAAGTTTTGCGTTTAAATGCTTATTAAAGCCGCAATCCTAAAAAAACAATTTTTTACGTATAAACAGCCTCACGAAGAATTTCGGCAAATATGCCACCTACTTTAACTTGTAGAGCATAAGAAATTTAGTAAACCAGGGGATTTAAAAAAAAATCGTACGACCAGTTTTTGAGAAAAACGCAAAAAAGTTAAAAATTACACGAATAAAGTACTACTTACGGTTGACCGATTTTGATGAAAATGTTCATGGAGGGTGCGGTAGTAGTATGTAACTTAAGTGTCAAGTTTCAAGTTCGTATGATGTTCCGTTCTTGAGATATTTTGTACACACACACACACCAATCACTAAAGAGATGTTTTTTTGGGTTCAGGGGGTCTAAAAAGTGTAGATCCGGTGAAAACTCAATTTCGAAAAATTGACATGAAAACAATTGGTCTACGTTCCTCCCTATATATTCATTTAGGCAAGAGAAAGTAACAAATAATTACGTTATAAAGTTCTGAAGGTTTTTCCGTGTATAAGGCCAATTAATTTTAGATCACGTGAGGTAACTTAAGATGTTTCAGGAAGCTCTTTCTACAGCCCACATTCTTACAATTCGTTCACCGTCAGTTTTTCTCTTTTCTTCTGTCTACCCGGTGTTCTGTTTTTGCTCTTCTTGGAAGATCTTTAAGTCTAAAATTAACTTACTTGTCTGGATTTGGTTTGGTTTATTATTCTCAATATCCTTTTTGACTTCTTTAAAACATTTAGCTGACACCTTAGATCTATTGTTTATTGTCTTAAAAAAATATTGTTTTGTCAACCATTGTATAAATGTATCTGTAAAATTATTGTTTTCTTTTTAAATTTTTTATAAAGGTGTGAAATACTAACAATAAAAATTCTAAATATATAAAGATAAAGTAATCTCGTTCCCTATAATAGAATTCTTTTATTAAATATTTATTGATATTCCGGTCTGCTGGATAAAAAAATACCTCGTAAAATATTAATCGACAATTCATTTATTTGTAGCCACGAGTTCTAAAGCTGTTTATTGATTGAAATAGAACTTGTTTTAAAAACAGAAGTTAACAAAATGCTGTTCTAACACTTCATGTTCTGTAGAGGTAACATACCGATTAATCTCTTGAAAAAATATTGTCTATATCATAAAAGACGTATAAAAATTTATTATTCACAATTTATATGTTTAAAAAACTTGAAAGATTTATTTACCGTAAGTTTGAAATACTATTAGCTCATAATCTGTAGTGATAGGTATAAAGGTCTTACCTTGAAAATAGTCATTTTTCAGGAGAAGCAAATGAAAATTTGATACTGTATAATTTATATATTTTTTATTATCTAAGGATAGTTTGTGCAATTGTCTTTTCCAAAAATTGTTTATATAATTTGTAAAACTTTTCTTTTATTTTCTACTTAACAGCAAAAATAAAAATCCCTTTTGCGTCTACGCTGTGGCCCTTTTTTGGGGGTGCAATTAACGACTTAAGACTTTTATACCTTTTACAGTGTAACCTAATACTTTTTGACCTGGTAAATTCTTACTACTAATACGTTTATTTCCGTACGAATCACTGAGATAAAGCCTCTGAATACATTTTTTAATATCAAGAATGGTAAAATTTTGTTTTATAATAATATATTTTAACAAAACAATATAAAAAATACTTGTTATTCAAATCGTATCCAATTCCCGTTTTGAACAAATCCAATATTTTATTCTTTGCTTAAAGTTGCAAACTTTGACTAGTTGCAAACGTTTTATTAGTTGTGTATACACTTACGATTATTGATATTTTACAAAATAATTTTTAATTTAGTACTAAGTTATGTGTAAATATTACACAGTCTAATTTTTTTTGTAATCAGTCTCTCGATTGGTTTGATGCAGCTCTCCATGCTGTTCTATATTGGGCAAGTCATTTCATATCAACATATCTACAACACCCTACATGTTTTGTAATTTGCTTTAAATAGCCTAAATTTATATTTTAGTTTACTGTCACTGAATTATAAAATTTCTATTCTAATATTGCAAATTTAAACGTTCAGACTCTAAAACTGGAAGTATACTAAATTTTAAAGATAACCTACAATAAAACCTACATTTATATCTGATTTAGTAACTGTTACACAACAGTAGCTGAAACTATAATAAAACATTTTTCCTAATATAAATTCTAAAAAAAATCCTGACGCTCTCATAAAGCGTATGCGCTTTGTGTACCAGTCCGTTGGCAAAGTTGTTTGCGCAACTAGCTTCTACGGCGGGGTCCCGGGTTCGATTCCCGGTCACGTGCGGCATTTTTTTATCACTCATCTTCAACTATCATCCTTCTCCCCATCTGCATTAACAGCAATTTGCAAAACAGATGTATAAAAACAATTTACGAACAAGGGATAAATTTTATAAAAAAATGACATCTTGAAAATTATTCTAAAAACTACGTTTCGTTATTTTAGTGACATCTCATTAATATCAATAATGTAATCTTTCAAAAAAGAAATTTACTCGCATTTTAAACAAAAATAAAGCAAGTGTCAAGTAAGGAATATATAAAAATAATTATACCAAAATTTTACAAACTGCAATATTAGGCCTAATACTTAATTTGATGTTCTCACAACAATAGAATGCACCTTCTTGTTCTTTAATATATTTTAACCACTGTATATCATGCTGTCTAAAAGCGTCGCCTTTTATGTTTACTAAGAATGTGTTCTACCAGAACCGTTTTTAACAAAGATGGAAAGTCGTACATTAGATTTCTTGTCATTTCGACCGCTTCAAATTGTTTTTTTTTGCAGTTAATATTGGTGAAATAGTAAACTACCATTGGTTTAAAGGTTAACTCAACTTAAGACTTTTTGTGCAGCTAAAGAAGACTGAGAAACTAAATCTAAAAAACAGAAAGGTCTTAACTTAACTTAAGACCTTTTGTACAACTAAAAACGACTGAGAAACTAAATCTAAAGGTATAATTTACAATTTAAGACCTTTTACTATTACACGAAGAGAAAATTTTTATAAACTCATTTAGACCAGTCAATATAATTCACTTCAGGAGTTAGCTACACCTAAGCTCTTTGTACCAATTGAAAGATAAAATTTTTCTGAACTGCGTAGTGCATTTAAGGTGAGACAGTATTTTTTCTTTTTGTTTTAACATCCGACTGTTCTGAAATTTCTGCTAATGCAGACGGTGAAGGATGAAATGATTTCTTGTAACGTATGAAAATATGCCGTCCCTGAATGGGATTCGAACCCAAGACCGCGTGATGAGAGGTGAGCACGTTACCAACTACGCTGTATGATGAGGTATGCTGTATGTGAGACTGTATGATGGTTTTAACTGAAAATTTCGATTTGCAGTTTTTTATGTTTTTTCAATTTTTTAGACCTAGTTCAACCACAAAACTTTAAATATGCGAAAAAAATAGTATTTTAATAAAAAAAAATTACTTTTTTAGGAGGTTTACCCAGAAAAGTTATCGTCTTACCAAGAACAGATATTTTTCATAATTTTATACGGATCGTTTTAGCAAAGGAAATTTTAGTACTATAAAAATGTCATTACTGTTTTTAATACTCTCAGCCATTGATTCATCTTTCTAACCATTTGTTGATGGGAAATTCACTTTTTTGTGTTGTACGTTTTGTTTTTGATTTGTGCCTTTTGTTTTATTGCATGTTCCCGCAAATTTAAATTTTTAACATTTAGGTACATTTTTCTCGGAAACAATAAAAACCACCAGGCTTAAATTTTTTACCAGTTATTTATCTTTCATATTCACAAATTTTGAACTTTTTATGTTTTCCTAAATTACAACAAAAAAATTTTTTTGGGTTGGACCCCCTTAATTACCTTATTTATATTTTGAAATATGGAAAGAAAAACATCACATTAGTTAGCTACTTGCTCATGATTTTTGTTAAAAGGAAGAGAAAGGCATTTTTGTTTAGCTTCAACTTCACAGTGTTTTATTACACTGCATATTAGATTTCGTTCAGCACTGTAAACAGTCTGCCCACGTTTTCGAGACACTAACATTTCTGTTTACGGTAACAAGCTGGCCGAGGAGTGTACAGATAAATACGCTTGTAGGTCGGAGGAGTATGCGGGCCCAATATCAAGTATGCGCATGCGTAGTCCAGCGCTCACAGCAATTGGCTTGGCCTTTAATTATCTGAAGATATGGAATAAAAAACCAGGTGTTTCAATTTCAGGCAAAGTTACCAATGGAGTCACTAACAGAGGAATTTAAAATAGTGTTAGCTAGATATGGATATTATAATAAAGAAGGCAAGTCAACCAAATTAGGTGTATTTATTTCAATTGGTTCAGTAATTTTTTTATACGAAGCAATTTTATCAATGATATACAGATGGGATGATTTAGATCGTCGATTTTTAGCAATTGAAGATGCAAATTTTTGTTTTCTTGTGGTATCTATTGCAACACATTTAGTTTACGATACAGAAAATGTCAAAAATATATTCCACGTATTATTACATAAAAGGAAACCATATTATGTAAACCACAAAGATAAAATTGATGTGATTATTGAATCAAATAAAAAAATTAAGACACAAATGAAATATTTAAAATTAATTTTGGGATTGTTATTATGTCATTATGCTTTACCTCCATTAGTCTTAACTACAATTCAATTGATAATGAATAAACCAGAAAACATAATTATATCAAATTTACATGTCTCATTTGAATATATACATATATTTAAAGTTCCAAATTTATACGTGTTTTTTATTGTACATATTATTCAAGCAATATTCGCTAAAATTTCAGTTGATATTGGATTGATAGTTTTTTACACATTGACTGGAATGATTCGAAAAGTTATAACTGATATAAAGATTCTTAGATTAGCAGTCAAAGAAATAGATATGTATACTGAAACTGGAAGGGATTCCATCAAATTTAATGATTCCAATGAAATAAATTTGAAGTATTATATGGGAAAATTAATAGAAAATCACGACTCAATATGCAGGTAATTATTTTGTCCTTATTTAGTATTATTTAGGCCTACAATTTATATTTTTATAAAACCAGCAGTATTCACGATGCACCCGAGCAGTATCTTCTTTTCTTTTTGATTGAGGTAAGCTTTCACCTCAACCCAATGACAAAACCTCATCGATGTTTTATATGTAACCTCATCGATGTTTTATATAAGACATCTACGAGGTGTGGCTATGAAATAAAGTCTGACGTTGTAAAAATTTCTTTTTTATTTTATACACAATCACTTATTGTCACCTTCAATATACACTCCTTCTCTATCCCTACAACGCTCTATGCAAATTTTCCATTGTTGGAAACAGTACTGGAAGTCATCTTCTGTCAGCTCCTTCAGGACATGTGCCGCTTTCTTATTTCCAGCTTCCACAGCTTCAAATCTTGTCCCTTTTAATGCAGATTTCATCTTAGGGATCGGGTAGAAGATACAGTAATAACATGTGATGAAACGTGGTTTTTTATTTATGATCCGGAAATGAAGCACCAATCCATGCACTTGAAGAGCCGAACTTCACCGAGGTCCAAAAAAGCTCGAATGAGCAAGTCAAAATTTAAAGCAATGATGATTGTTTTTTTATATCCATGGGATTGTGTACCTTTACTGGGTTTTTGAAGGTCAAAAAATTAATCAATATTACCACCTTGAGGTACTTTCTAAACTACGTCAAAGGGTAAGGAATAAATGCCCCAAAATGTGGTAGGACAAATCATGGGTTCTCCACCAAGACAATGCGTCAGAAAAAAAAAATTGCATTTTCTGTCAAGAGGTTCCTAGCCAAGTACAGCATCTCAGTGTTAGAACATCCACTTTTTCACCAAATCTTGCACTATGTGGCTTTTACTTGTTCCCTAAGGTGGATCTGCAAGATTTGAGTCTGTGGAAGCTGTAAAAGAGAAAGTGGCACGTGTCCTGAAGGACCTGACAGATGATGACTTCCAGCACTGTTTCCAACAATGGAAAATTCACATGGAGCGTTGTAGAATAGAGAAGGAGTATATATTGAAGGTGTCAATAAGTGATTATGTATAAAATATAAATAAAATTTTTTACAACTTCAGTCTTTTTATGTAATAGCCACACCTCGTATTTCATCAACTTTTGAATCTTCTGTGAGGATTTTATGTTGGGTGTGGCAATACTATAATAATAATAATAATAATAATAATAACAAAAACATTAACAACAACAACAACAAAAACAATATTAGGCTAATAATAAAATACCTTATTCAAAAAAATATGGTGTGAAACATTCACACGACTTTCTTTTGCCAATGCTAATTATGAACAATATAACCTAACATTAGTAATAATACCTACATTAGAAATAAACAAAAAAAAAAACTAATATCAAAACTCTAACCTTATCTTAATCATGAGTGAATGATGCAAAATGAAAACCAACCTTAGTTTGACCTAATACGGATAATCACTCCTTGACGCTAAACTAGGCTCTGCAGAGAAAAAATGTTTGAAATAAAAGTTGTACGTCTTTTAACTTTCTATAAATTTTATTATGTACACTTTTGTCTTAAAATGCATACTAAGCCGAAATATTAAATATCTATCTCCTTTACAAATTTTCATGTAAAAAAGAAACGGAAAATTATTAATTACCGCTAAACTAAGAGTTATAAAAAGAAATGTTTAAATAAAAGTTGCAGGTTTTAAAATTTTCTAGAACTTTGATTATTAACACTTTTGCCGTAAAATACATAAAATGGCTAAACGCCGCAATCATAAAAAAAATTCGGGTGCACAGCCTCCTTAAGAATTTCAGCAGGCATGGCGCTTATCCTGTCTTGTAGAGCACAAAAAATGTACTTAATGAGGTAATTTTTAAAAAATCACAGAAGCACCGAAAAATCACAGAAATCATAGAAACCGTTTTTGAGAAAATTACAAAAAAGTGAAAAAGTACACGAATAAACTGCTGCTTCCGGTTGACCGATTTTGATGGAAATGTTCCTGTCGAGTTCTCTAGAAGTACCAAACTTAAGTTTCAAGTTTCAACTTTGTACGACGTTCCGTTCTTGAGATATTTTGTTCACGCGCGCGCACACACACACATACACACACACACACAGACACAGACAGGCGTACGTACGCGCGCGCACACACAGACACAAGCACAGACACACACACACAGACACAGACACGCGCACGTACGCACGCGCACACACAGACACAGGCCAATCGCTAAAAACATTTTTTTTGGGGTTTAGGGGGTCTGAAAACGTGTATATCCGGTGAAAACTCGATTCCGAAACATCGACATGAAAACAATTCCTTCCAACCTATATCTACACAGTATATATATTCATATAGGAAAGAGAAAGTAAATAAACCATGTGCCAGGATATGTAAAAACCCTATTATCGCACTAATTTTGTTAAACTATTTACCACAAAAAAATATGGTAAGTGAGCTCACCGTTAACTTTGTGTTTTACCTAGCATCACTTTCATGCTGCCCCTTCCGACATTAATTTCTGCATTTCATTCTTAAATTTAATTTCATTCTGTTTAATTATGTGTTTAGGTAGCAGGTTATAGAATTTGGGGGTTAAGTGAAAGAAGTTTCGCTCAAACAACACACTTCCGCTTTACTTGTAAAATGTAGTTGTTTGTTCCTTTTTTCGTACTTATGGAACGTATTTTGGATGTTCTATTTTTTACTCTTATGCAGTGTTCTGAAGATCTTTCTCACAAACAGTAAGATGTTCATTACTTGAAATTTCGCAGAAAGTTGGTTTGACGGATAACGAGGCGGTTTTCTATTTTTACAACTTTTAAAATTAGTTTCCGTAATACTAACAAGGGATTTAAATAGCAATACGAAGCACCACCTGAACCCTCGATCTCGTAAGTCAAGAGTGACTGCACCGTTCTTTCTAATAGAAGTAGCAGTCGAACAATGTGTGATTGTATATATTTCAGGTATTATAATTTCTTCACATCTCCCCGGGAGTCTCCTAGACGCAGTTTTATTAAAACAAAAATTCAGCGAGAAACACTCACACAACTTTCTCTTGCCAATGCAAATAATTAACCATATAACCTAACATTAGTAATAAAACATTAGAAATAAACAAACAAAACATAACCTTATTTTAATCATGAGTGAAAGACGAAAATGAAAATCAACTTCAGTTTGGCTTAAAAATAGGAAAATCACTCTTTCACACTAAACTAGGCTCTGTAGAGAAAAATGCACTAAATAAAAGTTATAGATCTTTAATTTCCTATAAATTTCATTATAAATACACTTTTGTCGTAAAATGCATACTAAGGCCATAGCGTATAGAGGAGATCTCTTCTATACGCTATGCTAAGGCGGAAATATCTAAAAAAATTGATTTTTTTTACACGTTCCGTGAGAAAAAAACAGAAAATCGTTAATTACCGCTAAACTAAGCGTTAGGCAAAACAATGTTTGGAATAAAAGTTGTAGGATTTTTAATTTTCTACAACTTTTATTATATACATTTTTGCGCTAAAATGCATATTAAAGCTGCAATCTGAAAAACAACAATTATTTTTACGTGAAAACAGCCTCTTTAAGAATTTCAGCAGACATGGCGCCTACCCTATCTTGTAGACCATAAAAAAATTAGTAAATAAGGTGATTTTTAAAAAAATCGTAGAAACCGTTTTTTATAAAATCGCAAAAAAGTTAAAAATTACACGATAAAACTACTACTTCCGGTTGACCGATATTGATGAAAATGTTCTGTCGGGTTCTCTAGTAGTATCTACACAAGTTTCAAGTTTCAAATTTGTACGATGTTCCGTGTTTCAGATATTTTGTTCACACACACGCACAAAAACACACACACACACACACAGACCATTCGCTAAAAACATGTTTTTTGGGTTCAGGGAGTCTGAAAACGTGTAGATCCGGTGAAAACTCAATTTCAAAAAATCTACATGAAAAAAAATCCTTTCCTTCTTATATATTTTATACAGGTAAGAGAAAGTAAAAACTTAAATAGCCCAACGCCACAAAACCTATTTGCAACAAAACTAATTCCGGCCATGTTACAGAATAAAACTCAAAGCATAATACCAATAAAATTTATTTTTTTATATGTTTACTTTCTAATCTAAGTTTTTATAAAAAAAGGTTGTTCACTCCCACACAAATAATAAAAGTGGTGGGGGCAAGCCAATATGTGACGTCACCAGGCGCAATGCTGTGCCGCGAGGTCTGACAGTCGCTTAAAATTCACAGGAATAACAACGTTATTTTATTTTCGTGTTACCATTATACAAAAATATGGTCATACAGTTCGAAATTTTATAACATGGTAATATAATATTTTAATAACCCAATGAACTTACTTACCTATCATGTGGACATTCGACATTCATGCAGATTTTAAATGTTGCAGTCATGCGTATTTATGCAAGGTTTACAAGTTCATCAACTTAAATTCATTTTATTTTATTTGGGTGTAAAACACAAAGTAGTTATTATAACACTGTACATATAATAGTATTAATATGTTTATCACAATTTATTATTATTATTATTCGTTAGTATGGTTTGTGTGATTAAAAGAATAATAATGAGAAAATGAAACTGTATGGATCTAAGTAAAAGTAATAATTGTGAATAAAAAAATGTTTATATCCAAGATCCTCTACATTTGTTATTTTTTAACTTATCTTCTCAGATATTTTACATTTGTTATTTCCCAGTGAGTTACTGTTACTTTCCTGAATTGCACGTGTTTGGTTCAGATGTTATACTCGGATGAAAGTCCTTACGCGAGCTAGTTTCACCAGAATGTGTTCTTTCACATTTGGAAAACTATTTTTCAAAACTAAAAAATATTTATTTACAACACCAAGAGTACTTAATAATGCATCCCCATGTATATCTGTGAACAGTTTGTTTGCCTTTATAACTATGTCGGTGAATTTTCGTGACGGTACAGTCAATTTACCGTACGTAGCTCAACATTTCTATCCATCCTTCGTGGGATTCTTCATCATGTCGTTAAATTGATCATCGTTTTCTTTATAAATGATATAACCGGCAAGGTACCGTAACGTTTCTTCAGATGTCGAATGTATTTCTGGGTTAGCACTTGTTTCAACATTTCCTTTACATTCATTTTTTTCTAAGCTGACGGTCGTTTCACTTAACGGAATCATATTGAATATGCATTCTGTCAGATAGGTCACTTTTCTTCGTCCTCTGAAATATTCGAACCTTGTGGAAGAGGCAACCGTGAACCTAATATGACCATATGACCATGATGAATATAATATTTTAATATGATAGTATAGACTATAATATAATTATGTAATAATATAATGATATAGAATTGAATATAATACACACAAAGAAACATAAAAATTTAAAAGAAGCTTTTACTGTATATACTTACAAATAAATTACAGTATAATTTGGAAAGAAACGAAAAAAAAGATTAAAGATAGAAAGGAAATAGAAAAGAAAAGAAAAACAGAAGAAAAAAATCAGAACAGGAGCCGTGGAACAAAAATTCGAATTTATAGGAATACATTTTTTTTATAACTTAACTGATTGTCTAAAAAGGTCAATAATACGAACAGATTTATCGTAAAGTCTCTTAGAAATTTTAATATTTTGTACAATACTGTTATTAATTTAAGAACTGAACACACTTTTTTGCAAAGGATGACTGACTGTCAGAAAAAGGATCAATAATATTGTTACATTTATTATAAAGTGTTAGCATTCTATTTACTGGGGAATTTTCATGGTACAACGTACTGTTTCTGGGAATGTAAAAAAAATCTATTAAACCTAGGTCTTAATAATGGAGTACTTAGTGACATGTGCTCAATTACGCCTGGTATATCAATTTTATTGTTCAAAATTTTGTAAATCAGTATGAGTGAATTCAAGTCTCTTCTATTTTCAAGTGACATTATATTGAACGATATAATGAAGCATATGCAGCTAATGTAAATAATTTACATAGGCCTGCTACAAAATAATCAAAAAGAGGCCTTGGTGTTACTTACAACTATACTAAAAAGAACCAAATCAGCAGTTTTTTAAAATTGCAGCAGTCTTTTATAATTCTTATTGTAAAAAAAAGTCATACAACCAAAACGAAAAAGTAAACATAACCGCAGTATCGGACTGACGTTGCGCCGAGTGACGTCACGTTGTGTGTATCCCCACCACTTTACTCAACTCGCTACGATAGCATGCGTTAGTGACCCCCTGCTTTCTAATATACTTTTGTTTACAGGCAAATCGTAGTCACTAACAAATCAATGACAATTTTGGCTTTAATTACTCTTGAAGGGTTAGGTTTTCAGACGTGTTTACATTTTTATTGGTTTACAGAGGTAATAATTTATTTCATTTTATTAATTTAGTGTCGAAAATAAATAATTGTTTGGTAAGTTATCAGCCAAAAGGTTGGTTTGAACTTTTAGAGGTTTGAACGAGGAATGAGATGGCTTACCGTTGCCTTCTTTACTGAGTGGATAAGTATGCTTATCAGCATGCCAGGGCTTCTAAAAAGTATCTACTCTCCACCCTACAAATGGCACCTTCACTTCATTCACCACAGGGTCTGACTGTATAATAAAATTTATTACTTTCAGAGAAGAAAATGTGACTTTTACATCTCTACCTCTTCTGTTCTTAAATGCTTCATTAGGTAAGTCCACACTCGTGCGCTTTCTTATTCGACGTACGATGTCGATGCGACATCGCATGCGCTTAGAGGCATGCCATTTCACCTGTCCGTACTCGTTTGAAGGGCTTTATCTAAAAAAAACTAATATTTTTGAACACTACATTAAATTAAAGCCAGTTCTTTCCTGCGTTGATTGGTTTGACTTAGATTATTTTAACTTGAAACTAGTCGGAGATGCAACAATTTACACATAAAGAGTACTCAGATTTAAGCCGGTTTTCCGTTAATGTGGTTTAAACGTCCGTTACTTCGTCCAGCCTTTTCATAAAAGAACGGCGTTGAATTACATTCAAGATCAGAGTTTTCTCTATATGAACATTTTAAAATAGGGGTCTGATGTACCATTTTAAAATTCCGGCGATTTAAAAAAAAAAAATGTGTATTTTGGCTTCACGTAAAGAGAGGGAAGTGATTTTTGGACTGAACCATGCATTTTTACAGCAGTATTGTGCCATGTATCGTATTTTGCATTTTTAATTAGAAATAGGTATGTGCTGTTAATAGAAAATTCTATTAGTCTCTTAACTTTTTGAGAGGAAACTGAGCTCTGTAGCCGAATCCGCTCTAAGTAGGCCTATAGCCGTTTAGAAAAACAAACAGTTGTGTTTTTCCTGCTGCAACTCATTCTGTAGCTCATTTTGAATAATTTAACGATGTTTTTATTTAAAATAATAAACACTTTGCTTGACATAATACCGTTGTGAAAATGCATGGTTCAATCCAAAAATCATTTCCCTACCCTTACGTGGAGCCAAAAAAACACTCTTTTAAAATATGGCCGGCATTTTAAAACAGAACATGAGATTTAACTTTTAAAATATTCATATTATAGAAAAAACTCTGATCTTCAAAGTACTTAAACGCCGATTTTTATGAAAAGCCTGGACGGAGTAATGGACGTTTAAAAACCACATTAACGAAAAACCGGCTAAAAACTGAGTACTTTTTTGCGTAAATTGCTGGAGTTATCTCCAATTAATTTCTAAATAAAACAATCTAAATCAAACCATTCAATGCAGGAAAGAACAGGCTTTAATTTAGTGCATTGTTCAAAAATATTTATGTTTTTTTTTAAATAAATTTCTTCAAACGAGTGCGGGAAGGTGGCATGCCTCTAAGTGCATGCGATGTCGCATACGACATCGCACGTCGAATAGAAAGTCGAATAAGAAAGTGCACGAGTGTGGACATACGTAATCATTTAATTCCCTAACCATGTGTTTGATAACTCTGGTAGCTTTAAATAGAACTAAAACAAAACTCTAAAAACATAGGCCAAGGTGGTGGAGGGGAAAATATGGATACAGAATATTAGAATTAAGACACATTTACCTTGTTTTCCCTCTTATCGTCACCTTGAACCCTTGCAGCAGCCCGCAGATGCATCTGGGGTGAAAGTAGCGTAAATCCTCTGATGGCGGAACGTCCGCAGGTTTCACGTAATAGCGCACGGCGCGACAGGACGACCCTCACTGCTCGGTTGTTTGAATCGGACTGGGGTTCAGGTAAAGGAATGAAGGAGGCCTTATTTATTGATAAACTAATACTATGTAATTGTCTGCAGTCTATCTGCTTTAAAATAAAATGAGTTCTGAACACCATGTGATAAGAAACAGAACTATTTTTTGTAGTGTAAATGTGCAATTGAGTGCACTGCATACTTTCATTCAAAACGGTATCATTTTTCTAGATATTTTCTTATACTGCTGATTCCAACGCATTCTTATTCGGTTACAAACACATACGCGCCAATCCCTAAAAACATGTCATTTGTGTTCAGGAGGCCTGAAAACATGGAATTTCGGTGACAAGTCGATATTAAAAAATTGTCATCAAATAATAGACTAATTTCTTCCTAATATATTTATAATAGGATAAAAGAAGTGAAAAATAACTTTAAATTTGAAATTTTATTAAATTTATAAAGAGAATCCAGCAGTATACAGGAAATTATTGTACCCCGTGAATAATTATTATTTAAGTAAATATTCACCGTTAATTTGCGCAATGCAATTCATTACTGTATTCTAAAATCTATCGTTAAATTTTAATTTACGTATTCTTAAATCATTTTAGATATATTTTGTTGTTTAGGTCATCAGCCGAAAGGCTGGTTTGAACATTTAGAGGTTTTACTAAGTAAAACGAGAAGTGAGGTGGTTTACTCCTGCCTTCCTCACTGAGTGGAAAAGTGTGCTTATCGGCATGCCGGGCCCTCTGAAAAACACATATTTTCCACTCTGCAAATAACACCTTATATTCATTCACCACAGGGTCTGGCTATATAATGAAATTCATTACTTTCAGAGAAGATTAGTGTCTTTTACACATCTACCTCTTCTTTTCTTAAAAGATTCAGTCATTTAATTGGCTGATCATGTGATCAAAAACAGAACTATTTATTTTAGCCCTGCAACTAACATATTGAGTGCAAATAATTTGACACTCCACCTGTCTGTTATGGGCAGAGATAATTATATAAATATTTTAAGTTTATATACTTGTTAACTTTATATTTTGATTTTCTACTGTTATTTTAAAGTAATCTCTGTTTTTCAGGCTAATAATACTGTTCTTTATCAAGTGGTTGAAGCAATCCAAATTTGTGCACTCACAATTTATGCGTTCTTATACGCATCAATAGGCCAAGATATAATAAATGAGGTAAATAAAATGTTTTAATTATTTTACTCACCATTTTACCATTCCTGAGGCTCCGGTGAGACCTTATTAAATTCGTAAATTAAAGGTCCCAAATTCGATTCCCTAAGAACCATCCTATACTGCAACGTTTGAATATGTCCAAAAAGAAGAAAACGATGAAACATTTACGTGCAAATAAATATCATTTTAGAGTGATTTTTTAGTCCTGTTAACCAATTGTTAATGTCTGGTAATTTTTTTCTAAGGAAGGGAAATTTTGTTTTGTAACACGAAGTTGGTAGCCCAACTCAACCGGTATAGATACGGCAGTGTGAGTAGTTTTCCTTGAGCTGTGTAAAATTTTGTGCCGTCTCCGGTCATGTTACGAACAGAATGTCTTTTACTCTAGAACAACGGGTTTTCATTCGTGAACAATATTTTGCTACGAAATCTTTTGTTGTTTAGGTCATCAGCCGAAAGGCTGGTTTGAACCTGTAAAGGTTTTACTAAGTAAAACCGAGGAGTGAGGTGGTTTACCAAGGCCTTCCTCACTGATTGTTAAAGTACATTTATCAAAATGTTGGGCCCTCTGAAAAGAAAATATTTTCCACTCTGTAAATCACACCTTCCGTTCATTCACCGCAGAGTGTAATGAAATTGTATGAACTGTATAATGAAATTCATTACTTTCAGAGGATAAAACTCTGATTGGTGTCTTTTACACCTCTATCTCTTCTGTTCGTAAATGATCCAGTCATATATTTGGGTGACCATTTATCCCTGAAACAAACAGATTGAGTGTAAATAATTTGGCTCTCACCTATCTGTTATGAAACAAAATAGCGTACGAAATCGTACGCGAGTTTAAAAGAATCATTTCAAATTAAAATTGTTGGTGTTCCTCCATCAAAAAGAATGTCAATTTCTAGGCTAACAAACCGATTTCGAGAGACAGGTAGTGTTTACGACAGAAAACGAAGTGGTCGACCAACTCTCTTGACAGATGACGTTTTAGAGAATGTGAAAACAAGATTGCTAAATTCTCCACGGAAAACTTTACGAAAACATTCCTCGAAAGTTGGTTTGTCATATTTGAGTACTTAGAAAGCTGCTAAAAAATTTAAATTGTATCCGTATTGCGTACGATTAGTCCAAGAGCTTCAGCCTCCAAATTTAAACAAGCGATTGTTCTAGGGTAAAATACATTCTGTTCATAACAAGACCGGAAACGGCACAAAATTTTACACAGCTCAAGGAGAATCAAATTATTAGCTACTAAAATCTTTTATAGACTCATTTTTATTCTGTTTTCTATCGACTGGAGTAATAAAAGTAAGATTACACCCTTATAATAAGATTAATGTTGTTAGTACATTGTCCAATGTTAATTCCCTATAAGTCAAATTTATTGGGGAGCACGGAGGCACCTTTGACGCATATCTTATGTTATCATAAGAAATGCGTCAAAGGTGACATGGTAATATGTAACATAAGACATGCTCAAAGGAAAATACAGAGCAAATTTTATCTATAAAGATATAGTGTAGTTATCTGCAAAGAACAGATTTTGTTAACAAAAGTGCAAAAAATTAGCTTAGAAAACGGGTTTTCTTGAAGTACCCTTCTTACTACGATAATGTAGCTTACAATATAACTTCCTCAAACAGTGTAAGAATATTTGGTTTTTTTTTTGTTTGACAAAGGCTGCTGTCCGCACTATGACTTATCATATTTCCCCTCCCTACTACATCTTTTTCTGCATTTATTGTATTTCTATGCAGATGACAGATGAAGCAGTCGTACTCGAGTTGTTGTTTAAGAAATCAGCCGAAAGGCTGGTTTGAACCTGTAGAGGTTTTACTAAGTAAAACGAGGAGTGAGGTGAGTTACCATGCCTTCCTCACTGAGCAGAAAAGTACGCTTTTCAGCATCCCGGACCCGCTGAAACGTACATATTTTCCACTCTGTAAATGACACCTTCACTTCATTCACCCCAGGGTTTGGCTGTATAATGAAAGTCATAACTTTCAGAGGATAAAAGTCTGATTAGCGTCTTTTATACTTGTACCTCTTCTGTTTTTTAATGATTCAGTCATTCAATTGGCTGACCATGTGATATGAAACAGAACTATTTATTTCAGCCCTGCAACGAATAGATTGAGTGTAAATTAGTTGACACTCCACCTGCCTGTTATGGCACTCGAGTTATCAACTACAAAATTATTTGTTACTTTTTTTGGGATATTTGGAAATGCGTCTCCGTCGTTTGATTACTTAAATAACACGAAACAAAACTTGTTTATTAAAGTAATAAGTAACATTCAATTATTAATAAATTAATTATTTGTTTTCAGTCAGATAAATTAAGAGAAACCTTGTATGAATGTTCGTGGATACACAAACCACTGTGGTTCAAGAAATCCCTTCTGATGATGATGACAAGAGCAAATAGAAAAACAGAAATCAAGCCGCTCGGATTGTACGTCATCAATCATCCTACTTACACAAACGTACGTATAATAATTTTGGTATAAAGTACTAGGTTATTTTAAAATAGAGCATAGGAGGTTTTGTTTGAGCCCTGGGTGAGAAGATTAGTTTGGCTAAGTTGAGGGGGGAACAGCTGTTGTTTGGAGAGATAACTTCCCCAATAACTTATTTCACTTAAATTTCGAACTAATATGCTTTTCACGGATGATGAGCTCTGCTGTTCCACACGTTTAGACCGATCAGAACGTTTGCCAGCGTTGTCAGATTGTACCTGTCAAACATTACGTGCGCAAGCGTATAAGAGCCGCAATAGTTCACTCTCGTCTTGCATCTCGTACTGAACACATCGATTATAAAGCGCGTTAACATGGACTACTTCAAAATATAATAAGCTGATTGTACGTTTGTAGATTATTGTTGATTTATTAAAAGACCAAAAAAAGTCTGACAAAATATTTAATAGAGCTACAAGAGCAAGTATTGGCAAAGTTGCTGGCAAGTGATTGGCAAGCTATAAAGTGGGTTAGGGGCAATGCATACGTTTAGAGCTCATCAGCCTTGAAAAATATTATAGTGTAAACAAATCATTTATGAGCATACCGTTGGACGAATGAGAAAAACGTGACAGACGTATTTTATCGTACAGCCAAACGCCAGTGACGAGTCACATTACATCAACATACTTATGTTTAAGTCTGCTTCTGGCAAAATATTAGTTTGATCTTCTTGTTTTTAGTTTAGGTCTTTATTCTTAATAAATACTACAACTTAAAATAAAGCAAATTAAACAATAGAAACGTCATAAACCGACATTGTACGACTTAGAGAAAGAGAGAAGTGGGAAGAAGAAGAATTTCTTGATTAAAGAATTTTCGCGGCTGGTGTCGTTGAATTCCGGCGAAGGTGTTCAGAGCTGCGGTTTTGAAGGTCCGAACAGGTTCATAAAACGAAAAAAGGCTTTCTTCCAAATTCTGAAAGCAATAATACGAGGTGTGGGTATTAAATAACGAGACTGACGTTGTAAAACCTTGTTCGGCCGTGTTTCTTGATGTATCAAGCCTTTGATCGGGTCTGGCATGAAGGACTCCTATACAAATTGCAACTAATACTTCCAGATAGCCTGTATCTAGTAATAAAATCGTTTCTAATGGAACGTTACTTTAGAGTAAAACAAGGTGACGAACTTTCTGGAATGTACGAAGTCAATGCTGGTGTACCACAAGGAAGCGTACTTGCACCAAGGCTGTTTTCTGTAAGCACCGGTGACATACCAAATTGAATCTATACAACTATGGCTATGTTTGCTGATGATATGGCAGTTCTTGCGGTTGATGCCGATCCTGTAATTGCAACTCGAAAGACACAAAACCATTTACACCAGATAGAGTCATGGCTTAAACTTTGGAAAATTAAAATTAATGAAAACAAATCGCAACAAATGACGTTTACTCTTAGACGACAAAACTGCCCAACCGTTTACATTAATAATATTCCGCTACCTCACACTACTCAAACACGCTACTTAGGCTTACACTTGGACAGAAAACTTACATTTAACGCACATGTTACACACACACGCCACAAACTCAAAACACGTTTCTATCAACTAAAACGCTTACTCGATAGACGTTCTAAATTAAATATGTCACACAAATTAACAATCTACAAGACAGTCTTAAGACCAATCTGGACATATGGAGTTCAACTTTGGGGATCTGCTAAACCCTCACACACGAAACGTATACAAGCGATTCAGAACAAGATTTTACGATTGATAACGCAATGCCCCTTTTACATCACAAACTCAATGTTGCACGAAGACTTACAAATGCCATACGTAATTGATGTCACGAAACAACTGTACAAGACGATTCATGACAAATTTGAACTACACAACAACCCTCTCATACAAAACATGTACACTAGGGCGATACCGGGTACTCAGCGCAGACGTTTGAAGCGCCTCTGGCCAAGAGATCTTCTTGGCCAACTGTAGGACTGTGGTGATGACTGCACGCTCCTTCAAGTAAATCAAGTTTTGAAACATTAGCTTTACATTTAGAAATTGTTATATTAATTTAATAACAGATACTAAATTTCAATTAAAAGTGTCAAAAAAAAACCTTTTTATTTATTTTATACTGTGACCCCCTATCGCCGCCGGGAAAACAACGGGCACGTCAGCGATAGGTTGGTGGGGGCGAAAAAAAAATAAATAAAGGAAGCTAAAAAAACAAATACTCTGGTTGCGGTTGCATAAAATGGTTCAAACAAATAATTTAATTTAATAACAATAATATCAACAATAAAATATAATCATCAAAACCAATATTAATTAATAACAGTAATACCTTCCAAAAGCAGTATTAAATTTTGTTAACAATGTAATACAAAAATAGTACTAAAAATTTAAAAGTTCAAAAAGAAATAACAAAGTTTATAAGAAATCTTAATCAAGAATTATATTTTTTTAAATTTTTACTATGAATAAATTACCATTATTTTTATGACTTAGATTCGAATCAACCATGGTTGTAGTATAATAATTAAACTCAATGAATTAGGCCTTTTAATTTAATTAAGAAAAATCCAGCATTAACTGGTAATTCGCTAAGTTAAGCAAAATTTTATAGAATAAGATTTTGTTTTTTTAAAAAAAGAATTTAAAACAAAATTAAATTAAAAAAAATTTATATCAATTATGTAAATATAATTTTTGTTCATTTCCCAAAATAAATGCACAAGGTTTCTTTGCAGTAAAGCATTCAATAACCTTGAAAAGTCTCATGATATTGATACGGTTTTTCAGTCTAGAAGTAGGTTGACAAGTTGCGATCCGTGTTCGATCCGAGCACAGGCCTGTTGTAGACCAGCAAAAGTTGTCAACACGTAGACATAAGATTCCGTCGTAATTTGATGATTTTCAATTACAAAGAAAATAAATAATAAATCACATACCGATCCATTTTTGAAAATACCTCCAGGTAATCAAATAGACGTAAACCGAGTTTCATAAATCGTGACCGATGGACCAGTCACTAAAATCAGCAAGCCGGAAAAACAGTCAGGAATTTGGCTGCATCACAGTGGAATAGAGGAAAACTAAGAAAATGAACATCCTTAGCAGCAGTAGCAGTTGCATTTATCACCAGGAGTTGAAATTTTACTATCCGGGATTAACTTCAAATTTATCGACCGGGAATCGAACCCAAATTTTAAATTTGGGCGACGCAATTAATTTACATTTTCAAAATTTCGAACACGGGAAAACTAATAATTTATACGGAAAAAACGGTCTAGAAAAATACAACAGAATACAAATGATAACATAATCAAGTTTAACGAACTAAAACTGTCGGTCGAAACAATCTTTAAATAAAAACGAACATTCACAAATATAAAAAACTTTTCACCAAAAGTATAAATTATAAATTAGGTACGGAATCACAACGTAGGTAAGACCGACCTTTCACTTGGACTGCAATAACTCGACTCGTTGAAACAAGGAAAAACCTTGCATAAATTCGTCTGCAGTAACAAACCAGAAAATAGGCCTTAGCTAGTACCGCGGGCAGACTCAAGGATCCCCAGCTTACGGCCGCAACAGAAATCAAAGTGAGTATGACAGCCTACAAGCAGATAACCAAACAAGCGCCGAAATACGAAATTACAAAAATAAATGTAACGGTCTGAAGTCAAACGTTACAATACAAAATCACTTATTGTCACCTTAAATGTATACTCCTTCTCTATCCCTAAAACGCTCCATGCGAATTTTCCATTATTGGAAACCCTTTTCTCTTTTAAAGCTTTCACAGACTCAAATCTTGTCCCTTTTAATGCAGATTTCACCTTAGGAAACAGGTAGAAGTCACATGGTGCAAGATCTGGTGAATAAGGTGGATGTTCTAACACTGAGATGCTGTACTTGGCTAGGAACCTCTTCACAGGTAACGCGGAATAAGCTGGCGCATTGTCTTGGTGGAGAACCCATGATTTGTCCTTCCACATTTTGTGGCGGTTTTCCTTACTCTTTGAGATAATTTAGAAAGTACCTCAAGTTAGTAATATTGATTAATTGTTTGACCTTCACAAACTCAGTAAAGGTACACAATCCCATGGATATAAAAAAACAATCACTATTGCTGTAAATTTTGACTTGCTCATTCGAGCTTTTTTGGCTCTCGGTGAAGTTCAGCTCTTCCAGTACATGGATTGGCACTTCGTTTCCCGATCATAAGTAGAAAAACCACGTTCATCACATGTTATTATAGTTTCCAAAATATTTAGGTCATTTTTAATCACGTACAAAGTGTCAGCACAAACATTTTTGAGCGGCACGTGTCCTGATGGAGCTGACAGAAGATCCAGCACGGTTTCCAACTAGGGAAAATTCGCATGGAGCGTTGTAGGGATAGAGGAGGAGTGTATATTGAAGGTGACAATAAGTGATTATGTATAAAATTAAATATTTTACAACGTCAGTCTCGTTATTTAATAGCCATACCTCGTAAACGAGTATAATTAAATTTACTATCCTTACCATTTCCAGTCTACGACAAAATACTACTCTAATGTCACAAAGTAAAGTTATTATAATTTCTCCTGGGTAGGTATTTAAGAGTTTTCACAAATTTTTTTCTCTAATTTTTTTGATAAGATATATTTTGGTGTATTCTTTTCTGACTAATTATATTTCTCTTTTATCTGTCATGATTTTTAAAACTACCTTCCCGCAACGTTTTGTTAATAAAATTTTTAAATAAGGGGAAAAATGGGCCAAAGAAAACAATACATATATATAAAGAGATGTTTTATTAATAATAGTAATATAATTTTTTATTTTTTTCAGCTAATGAATGCAACATATTCGTACTATCATTTATTGAGGACTTTAAAAAAAACACATTGAATCATATACGAGGCTATAACAATGATAAGTGGCTTAAGAAATTCAAAAAAAAAATCAAAGACTTCCGCGTAAAATTTTAAGTTTGGGTGAGAAACATAAAACCGGACCGATAACGTAACTGCTGCAGAATCGGTAGTTACGTTGTAATGAAATTGTTTGAATGATGTGGATAATTCAAATATATAACAACGTTAAACGTAATTTAAATGTTTAATTTATTTACCTTTTTGTTACAATAGATGTTCAAAATACCAACCTGAGCATCGATAGATTTGTGTGCTCGACTGATCATATGGAGAGACGTCTGTTGCGAAACGTTGTTGTTAATTGCATTGAATGTTTACCGTCAGTTCATCAATATTATGGGGATAGATGCTGTCGCCGACCGGGGCCGATGACACGTGGCAAAACCTTACTTGGGAAGTTGGTGGCTCCGAAGAGGGCCGTTTCATTGGTTGGGTAATCCTGAGAAGGATCGTTGATGTAGCGGATTGTTGGATCTGAAAAGAGTTCATTGGGTTTTTGTGGCGGCCCTGAAAAGGGCCTTGCATATGGTCGGAGGCGGCAAGACGGCGTGTTGTGAGCGGGGCCCGAAGAGTAACTACTTGGCTACCGGGTTCAAGCCTAGCTCTCCTTCAGCGGCAGTTAACTCGCCACTGCAGCGTGATAGTAGTGTCCCTCAGAACCCCACAGTGTCGGGTCGGCGTACCCTTCGGCCAATAGCGCGGCCAAGAGGGTTCTTTCCGGTGTCGTATGCGGAGTTTAGTAGTATGTAGAATTTAGTATAGCGTTTCATAATATAAGGCTGACCTTGAAGCATGTACAATTTAGTACAGATGCTGACGACGTCACTATTATTACAACGTCACTATATTATACGTAGCTACTATATTACTAGCCTATACTATTTCCCCTGTCCACAGAATTTTCATTTAGTGTCTCCTCATTTACTAATGAGTAGAATTAGCTTATATTTTTCGTTTTACATTGTTTACTCATGATTAAACATAGGTTATATTCTTCGACCACTTTATAAAATTCAAAAATGTGTGTGTGTTTACCTATTTCTGTAATTTGACATGATGAATAATTTGCAGACAAATGTTATGCACTACCATCTGTATGGTTCAATTGCTTACAGTATTTTTTGTACATTTTTAAGTGATAATGAATGCAAAAATTTTTGTAAAGAATTTCAATATCCACAATAAAACAAAAGAAAAAACCGAATGGATTACGATGTTGCTAACCACAATACTCGATTTTATGAACCAAAACCTACTTATGCAGGTAGAAAATACATCAGTAAATTTACCACAACCTTTAAAAATTCTTTAAACATTTTACCCACAGGTGAATTGAGTAGTCTATTATCAACCTCTAGAGGCTTTATTAAGTAAAACGAGGAGTGAGGTGCTTTACGATTGCTTTTCTCACTGAGCGGAAAACTATGCTTACCAGAATATTAGGCCCTCCGTAAAGCATCTACTTTCCACCCTGCAAATGACACCTTCACTTCATTCACCACAGGGTCTGGCCGTAAAATGAAATTACTCTCAAAGGAGATAACTCTGACTAGTACCGTTTGTTTACATGTCTATCTTTTCTGTTGTTAAATATTTCAGTCATGTAATTGGGCGACCATGCGATAAGAGAAAATTATTTTTTGTAGCCCTGAAACTAGCAGATCGAGTGCAAATAATTTAATACTACACTTTCCTGTTATGGACATATAAAAATGTTTACGGAGAATAAAATGTGTTAAAAGAATATTATTATAGCTGGTAAATAGTAATAATAATTCATAAGTTTGAAAACGAAGTTAATGTATCTAAATTTTTAACAAAAAACCGAATTTTTCCTTTAACGTCTACTTATTTTTGCAGTACGCTCAAAAATGACCATATTTTGTAAACTAATTAACCTAAAATAAATAAAACAAATTATCATTTCTTATTAACGAACCGTGTAACAATCCAGTTGGGATTTCTTTCTTGGATAGTTCCCTTTACAATATTCTCATTAAAGATTGTACGGTATGTGAATTTAAGAAAAATATAGGTTAGCATCAAATATTTGCACTGTAGTACACATACCATATGGGTGTAATAATTAATTCTTCTTAATTTATTAAAGTAAATACGAGAGAACATTAAACTGTGTTGCAGTATTTTTATTTTAGTATATTACTTTACACACAGGAGCTATACGCATGCATTGCGCTTTTTAACTTGTGGAGTACTAAAATAAAAATAGCGAATTTAAATTACTATGAGGGAAGAGGCGCAGTGATTGTAATAAGGGAAGAGGCGCAGTGAATGTAATTTCCGTACAAGAAAAGAGGCCTGGTGCCATGGTTTCCCGTATTCTGTGTCCAGGAAACCATTGCATCTACCCTCCACGTGCGTGGTAGAAGGTCAGACGGCCTATGTTATAAGTCCTATACTAAACTCAGCATGAGTACTAAAAATAAAATACTACACCGGTCCCGCGCTGAACTCAATCTCCACTGTGGTGCCATCAGGCACGCACAGGCTTCCTTCGACGGCCGCATAGGTGAAGGCTGACCGGTGCGGGAATATGCGTTCGACACCGGTACAGTACGTTTGGCGAAACGGTAGCTATGGCTGTGCGCGCTGGAGCGCGCACAGCCATAGCTACCACAATCTGTGCGCTGGAGCGCGCACAGCCTGGAAACTAATGGGTGACTAAGAGAGTGTTACTGTACTTACATTTGACAACAGTACTACCTAAAATACATAGCCTACATTTATTATTGCCCATATCATAAATTATTATACTACCTGTATATAAATTGCCTTACTCTATGATTAATATTTTTATCGTGCAAATCTAAAATAGTTATATACAATTAATTTTAAATTTCAAAATCAGTGTCTTTTTTAACGCTGCTTTAATTGCAGCCAAAGTAGGCAACATTTTTTCACTTTGGTAAAATTTATGTACTACCCGCCTAACAAAATCTGGAGTTCGAAATGACGCCTCTCCTTTACCAGAACTAATTTCTTGATTTATTTGCGGATGTTTGTAACGGTAGCCACAAAAACTCCACAAGCTGCCGCTGTTCTGTTATCACACTGACGAACATACATAACAAATTCATCCGATTGTTTGTTAATGTTCCAATTCTATTTTCATGAAGCCATTTACATTTGAAATAATTTCTGGCACCTGACGATGTAGTTTTTTACCAAGTTTGGACCTAATAGCTTGTGTTTCCGTATTTTTTTTATAACTACAGCACTTACTTTTACAACAAAAAAAAACTGTAAAAAATAAAATAAAAAGAAACGCGTTAACTCAAAACGTTTAGTAGAAATGAAAAAAGTAAGTGAAATAATATTGTTGCTCCTTATATTGTTATATTGTTAATATTGTTGTTGTTCCTTTACCAAATTCAAACGCAGACTAATTATTTATCAGAACCAAGTTCAATGCACGCATTAAGTAGTTACATAACAGGACGTGTGTCAAAGAGTAAACGAGAGATTAATTGGTGAAAAATTTATTTGACTACATCCGGTGGACAATATTGTCCCCCGCGAGCGTCCTCTTAGTCGAAAGTCATAGCTATCATTCCAACAAAAGAACTGTAACGTCGACCAGGTATACTTCATCCAGTCTCGGCTGGGCTCTTCTTCTTTGTTCTTCGTTCGATCTATCAATAATGGAGGGTAATATTGACGGAGTAAATTGTAGAGGGACACAAAAGTTACAATACGAGGGGCACCCCAAAATAACCGGACTGGGAGCGCGCTACCATTCGTATATGTAGTAGAGAGTTTTCCCGCTAGATAGGGTTAGTAGAAACATTCAATAAACAACTGCCCAGATGGTGTCAGTTTGTCGGTTAACGTTTCATCACAGTGTTGCATTTCTCTTACTGTTGTCTCTGTTGTTACGGCAGATTTAAAAAGAACAAAGAGTGTGTTTAAATTTTGTTTCCTGCTTGAAAAATCGGCAATGGCAGCTTATAGTCACTTGAGTCACGAGTTTGTCCTTGTTTGCAACGAGTGGTAAAGGGGGGAAGCATCAGTGCGCATGCGCGACTGCTTTAAATTCAGTACGACAAACATAACAACTTATAGGCCTACTATACCCAGAGCATTATGTAGGCCTACAGTAAGTATATCGCGGAACCTTTTGTAAGTTAACAGTACCAATATAACTGTTTGCTACCGTAACCAGAAATGTCGGTTTCTCCAAAACGTGGTCGAACGTGGTCACAATGCTAAACGAAATCTAATATGCAATGTAATAAAATGTGTGAAGTTGAAGCTAAACAAAAATGCCTATCCCTACCTCTTAACAAAAGCCATGAGCGAGCGGCTAACTACTGTGATGTTTCTCTTTCCACAATTTTCAAAAATTAAAGGCGTGAAGAAGCTATTGTTCAACAGTTTTGTCGACACCTGGTAAAAAAAGGAAACGGTTAGGTAGATACTAGTGAGACTGATAGTGAGGACGCCGGTGACAGCGACAGTAAAGAAGGCGATTCATTCGTAGAAAAATTTTGTTCCAATGAAATAAGGTAGTTGGTAATTACAGTAAATTAATCATTTCTAGCCATATAATTAAGCTGTAGGCAATACTACAGGTCACATTATTTCTTATAAGGTTTATGAAGAAAACATTTTCTCGGAATAAGCCATAGCTTACAAAATGTATGTAAAAACAGTATGGTAATGGAATGTACGAATAGTGTCTCACTGTTGAGGTTGGCAGCACTGTAAAATTTTCACTTCCCTTCTTCACAGCCAATCCATACGCAAAAGGCAATCTCGTGACTTCAGTATCTATACCAAAACTGCTTCAAAAGGGTGTCAAGAAGGATGCTATGAGCTAATCTCGGCAGAAGCATTTTTACCGGTTTCGATCGATCCAAATTCTTTTCAGTGCAGGAAAACGAACCCCAGTTGTGATGTAATTAATAATAATATAAAGAACAATTCTAAAATATTTGGATGAATTAATTCTGCTTACCATATAACAATTATTTAAGGGGAGACTGTACTATGTATTCCGCCAATGTTAAATTTGCTGTTCTTAGGTACATTTTCCATAGAATTGGTGAAATATACGAAAAAGAAACTTTACACACTTATTCTTGTGGGGTCGTTTTAGCTACTGACATTTTTCCAATTTAATCTGTTGGACCATAAAGTTTTTAAAAGAATAACGAATTACATAAAATATTTACAATTTTTTTTCTACGTTTTTTTGGATATTATTAATTTTTTAAGCACCTGAGGAAGTAAAGACAATGTCGGTGAATGTCTATGTACATGATAATTATTAACTGGTTAAATTTTTAGCCTGGTAGGTTAAATGGTTTCTGAGAAAAATGTACCTAAAAGTTAAACATCTAAATTTACGGGAAAAGGCATAAATGAAAAACAATATGTACACAAACATGTTTAATTTCCCATCAGCAGTTGGTTAGAAAGCTGCACCAACAACGAAGAATATTAAAAATAATGAAGCAGATATTTAAAAAAAACTTAAATTCTTTTTGCACTAAAACGAGCAATATACAATAATGAAAAATATTTCTCCATAACGACATGTCAATTTTTTAGAATAAACCTGATAAAAACTTAAATTATTTTCATTAAAATAATTTTTTTGTCGTAATTTAATGTTTTTGTGGTAGATCTAGTTCTAAACTATAGAAAAACATTAAAAAGCGAAAATCAAATTTTTTTTTAAAAATTCCCCTTAAATAAAAATTTATTGATATTCTGGGGGGGGGGGATGTAGAAGACGATAGCTTATAAAATATTTATTGACAAATAATTTATTTATAGCTATGAGTTCTAAAACAATTTATTGATTGACCTACTGTATTATTGTAACAGTAGGCTACTGAAACACTTCATGTACTACAGAGGAAGTACACTGACTTATTTCTTTCCACAAAACAAGAAGTTTTTTGTCTTCAGTCATTCAAGACGTATAAAACTTTATTATTGACAATTGTTTCTTTAAAAACCTTAAAGGTTTATTTACTGTAAATTCAAAGAATTATCGGTTCATGTACCATTGAAAAAAAAAATCAGGTGTGAAACACTCACACGACTTTCTCCTGACAATGCAAATGATGAACAATATAATCTGGTATTAGTACTAAAACATTAGAATAAACAACAAAACTAACCTCTTTTTTATAATTTATTTATTTTTTAATTTTGACAATTTGTTTTTTTTTTTGGAAGCAAATTCAGTATTATTTTAAATACCTAAATATTTCATTCAGGAAAATTTAATTTTCAAAGATGGTTGCAATAATTGTTAAAAACAAATTGTTAAAATTAAAAAAATAAATAATTAATTTTTTTAAATATTTCCAATATTTTTTGAACAATAAAAGAAATTTTCCGCTGAATGGATTCGACCCACGTACCTATACATCTCCGAACCAAAATGTTACCATTACTCCAAACATAGCATTGTGAACATAGGTACAATTTACAATACTTAAATGGAAAACGGTTATAAATTTATCTATTTCTGTATATAACCCTTTCAGTGCCAACGTTCGGAAAACCGGACGTCAGTATCTTTTATGTAAAGCGTTAAAGTCCGATATACTAGCGTCCATAAAGTATGCATAAAATGCCAACGTCCGAATAACCAAACATTACAAAAATTTTTTTTAACAAAAATTAATGGAATAATGTATTCTGAGGCCGCCTTCGTGGCGTAGTGACTAGCGTGTTAGCATACAAAGCGAAAGATCCCGGGTTCGATTCCTGGCTAGGGTCTGGAAATTTTAACACATTAAAACCACCGTTACAGTACTGAAACCCACAGTAGTCGTCAATGACCAAGTTGTTGATGCGACTTTAAAAAAAAAGAAAACTGTATTTTGAATATTTTTAGTGTTATCAGAACGGTTTATTTCTTTTATGAATAAAATAAAAATTAATTTGGGTCTTTTCCGTTTTGTGTATGCCACTGTCAAATCCGAATCCCTGAAAGGTTGCACAAGTGTTCATTTCTCCCACTCACTGCCATACTGAACTCAAACAGAGATGGACACACGCACGCGTACATACGTCCTTCCCAGTCGCAGTTTATAGTAAAAATACTGTTACACGTTCTGTTGTTTTATTTCTTATTAAGATTGTTTTATTTTGAGTTATTTATATTTTATATTTAGTCTACAGGTTACTTTAACTTATTCTAATTATTTACATTAAGAAGAGAAAGTCGTGTGAGTGTTTCACACAGACTTTTTTAGTTGTCACACCTTCTGGGATTATGCAATAACTCTCTTTCCTAAAGGAACTCTGCAGCATCATCCTCCGTCCGAATATTATTAAGTAACTACAAAATTCATAGCAGACTGACTACGCAGACTTTGTAGTTATTAACTGTGAATTCGGAGCGGTTGACATTACGCAGGAATGTTGCTAGTCAGATTTCCAGGACAGACGCAGGAGTGGGAGAATTGTGTAACCCTTCAGGGAATTCGGATTTGATAGTGGCATACAGAAAACGGAAAAGGCCCATTAATTTTTAACGTAAAATTTTATCTGTAACGTTGAAATTTAGGTTAGCGATGGCAGGCTTATGCCTGCAAGTTGTCGAAAGCTGTCGCTTATCGTACATCCTTATACAAATTATAAGGCACTTTAGGATCAACCTTATAAATATTTCTTGGGCACTGAAAGGGTTAAGCTAAAATACAGGGATCTTTTCCGTTATTCAACAAGAAATGTACTGCATTTAGCACTTGTTAAGCGGTTTGCGTCACCCTCAATAAACTAACCTAATTTTAATCATACTATAATATGAAAGACGTATATAGTGACGGCTTGCGTCATCCTCAATAAACATAACCTAATTTTAATCGTAGCCTATAATATGAAAGACGCCAAATGAAAATCAATCTTAGTTTGGCTTAAGATCTTAAGCCTTAGATCTTAAGATCTTAGATCGTAGATCTTTTAATTTCCTATAAATTTTATTATATAAACTTTTGTCGTTAAATGCATAGACTACTAAGGCAGAAATCCTAAAAAATTGATTTTTCATAAGTTTTCGTGAGAAAAAAACAAAAAATTGCTAATTACCGCTAAACTAACTGTTATACAAAAAAATGTTTGGAATAAAAGTTGTAGGATTTAAAATTCTCTACAACTTTAATTATATACATTTTGCGGTAAAATGCATTATAAAGCTGAAATCTTACAAAAAAAACTTTTTTACGTGAAAACAGCCTCACCAAGAATTTCAGCAAACATGACTCCTACCCTATCTTGTAGAACATAAAAAAATTAAGTAGACTAAATGAGGCAATTTAAAAAAAATCGTAGGACCAGTTTTTAAAAAAATCGCAAAAAAGTGAAAAATTACACGAATAAACTACTACTTCCGATTGACCGATTTTGATGAAAATGGTCGTGTCGGGTCCGGTAGTAGTATGCAACTTAAGTTTCAAGTTCGCACGATGTTCCGTTCTTGAGATATTTTGTATACACATACACAGACCAATCGCTAAAAACATGTTTTTTGGGTTCAGGGGGTCTGAAAACGTGTAGATCCGGTGAAAACTCGATTTTGAAAAATCGACATAAAAACAATACTTTCCTTCCTATATATTCATATAGGCAAGAGAAAGTAAAAATTGTATATATGTAATTTCCATAATTTTGAGGGTGCACGTAAAGAATGAAGGGCTACACACCCTTAACATTAACATCTATTACTATTTATATTCTTATAAATAAAATAATAAAATATATCACTTACATTTTATTGTGGAGGCCAGTAAGCAGAAATGTCTGCGAGTATTTGTTGGAATAAGTCCCGGTCACTGTGACGTTGGCGCCACATAAACTCCGCAAGATATGATTGTAACATGACGCGATTTGTACCACACTGCACTTTATTCCGGTGTTTCGCCAGCCGCTATGTACTTTCAATGTTCTGCGTATGTGCACCGGTTGCCGGTTCGACGAAATTTAAGGAGTGGTTCACCGTTGTGTGGTCATAATTTTCCGGAAGATTTTGAATCCTTCGGTAAGCCCGCCACTCATCCGATACTATAGTGGACCCTGCTCTGATATTATTTTGTATCAGAGGCAATAAAGTTTCTGCGCTTCTGTCTGCCACTGGAACCAAGAAACACTCCTTAGTTTCTCGACAGAAACCTCTAAAGACCCACTGCTGAGGTAGGACCCGGCCAACGTGGTTTTTTCTTTTTGAAAATAAACTTTCGTCAACTTCTACTGTCATACCGGGCCCACCGATCACCATTGGGTGCCGAATGAGGTTATCGGCACAAACCTCACGCATGTAATTGCACCAGTCACCTCTGGTGTTGTGGTTAATTTCCAACTTCTCACAAAACTTCACAGATGTTAGTCCCTTAGCCCAACAATAAATAAAAAAAACAATTTTCCTGAATGGCAATTTAGAGCCCTTCAGAAACGTATCTGTACGCACTTGCTTAAATTCTGCGCAGGAATCCTTTGTGCGAGTCCACCGAACTTGACCTCCCATCCGCAATACCATATCGTCCCACGCTGACATCTTCGTGGATTATGCAGGATACCGTGCTCCTGCAGGAACACGACAGCATGTTCTTCGTTTGCAACACGTTCGACTAAACGTGCAAAATTCATGTTTGTAACGCAACGATTTCAATAACACTGAATAGCGTAGTCATGTGCAGAACCGCCATGAGAGGAAGGGAGAAGGAGATGTTGACAAACTTAAATAAAATAAAATAATAATAACAGTAATATCATAACAATAACAACATTAACTATGAGTAATGGCTATGCGTAATGGAATGAGTCATAAATACTGTAGTTTAATAGTTAAATAAATATTATGTATTGTATGTAGTATTTACATACAATAAATATACATACGTTCAAATTACATACGTTCAATAATGGGTTACGCGACCCGCATAACACTTGCTAAATGCAGTACATTTCTTGTGAGAAAACGGAAAAGATCCAAAAAATGAACTAAACAGAAATGACAATGCATTATAATATTGTATTGTAATTTCTGTTTTGATGTTTCGATTGCCTAATAGTACACATAGCACTTTAAAAATGAGATCTGGCAACAATTTGGCTAATTCCATCACAATGATATGACCCATTTTTTAAATGTTTTATTTTCAATTATGTTTAAAGTTTGAATTGTGCATTTGTTACATTTAAATTGGTTAATTTGTATATTCTACTGCGTAAAAGTTTGCATACTGTATTTAACAATAAAATATAAACAGTTTAAAACAAAATTTATTTTTCCTGTCGCTTTGGTTCGTACCCAAATTTTTAACCGAAACTATCTACTGAAATAATTGACACTTATTGCTCCTAAGTAATTTTATACAACATGTGGCTGGTCGTACACGGTTGAAAATACCTTATTAAATTATTTTTAATTAGGTAATTTTTAAAACTAGTTTCTTACAAACTTAGCGAATTTTGATTCACACACGTTTTCAGAGCGGAACGATTGTTTAAAAACTGCTAAAGATCTACACAATAATATAGGTTATCAACGGGGTTCTTCTTTATTCTCAATTTCCTTCATATATTATTTTTAAGCTGGTAGGCATTTTTCTGCGAAGTAGAAACGGGGTAGCCTTCTACCATAATTTTTTAAAAGAACGGTCGGACGTAAAAGAAAAAACAAATCATTTCATAATTTGTAAATTTTAAAATATTATTTACTTAATCTTCGGCAAGAATCTCATTTGGAGTCATTTCTTTGAGGAGACAAGTAGTAAATGGTTATAATTGTCGTGAAATGGGAAGTAAAAGGTTTCCTTAAATTATTTTATTTGAGATGAGAAAATTAACACTGGATATTATACGGAGGGGATCGGTTATGATGTGACTGAGTTATTTTTATTGGTGTCGAAAAGAATGGGCCAACAGACTGGTACCTCTTTATTAAATTTAGAAAAAAAACTATTAGTTGTACGGCGGGAGACAACCGCATGCAGACCACTATTTTGAAGCAAAACACCTTTTCACAGGATTTAAATGTCCACAATTTCTACACAAGAAACAGAATTGATTACTACGTTGCTAATCACGATACTAAATTGTTTGAACAAAAACCTACTTATAGAGATAGAAAATATATAAATAAACTCACCTACTTTAAAAATTTGTGGTAATCTAACTTTGTTTAAAAAAAAATAAAAATTGACTTGATTGATGAAGCATTTTATACTGTAGGTATAAAGGTGATCAACTACGGTGACATGCGGGCCGCACATGCGCAGTAAGTAGATCCCCCACTACGGCGCCGTAGCCTGTCGACTAAAGATACAGGCTGCCTCTAAAGTAGTACTCATTACTCGTTTTGTTGTGTACGTGCGGTTATCGTTTTAACATTTGTGTCGCTGTCGAAAGCCGATTTGTTACGCGCGCACAAAATTAGGGGAAGAATGTTTGCAATTCAATTTGGGGTAATAGGTAATAAGTTTTTTTTCTAAATGATGTACCCATACGTTTTGACAGGCCCGAAAGAGAGGGACGTCATACCCTCATTCTGTTATATTTACTATACGGTTCTTTTTGTTAAAATGTCAAACAACTGATATTGTGCGTGTGTAGTTGATTTCTAAAATTTGACGTATGTTTCGTATAAAATTCACAACTATTAAAATTGATTCAGCTTCTTGGAATATTAACAGGAAGTAGACACCAGACACGATGATCTAACTTTGACTCCCCTTCAAAAAGTGATTTTTTCAAGCTCGTTTATTATTTCTCTTTCTGTCCTACATACATCAAATTACAGATAAAATTTTATATTTTATAACAAAATAATAAAACGCATATTATGTAATCCTGGAAAAGAAGTTAGGGCCTATATTAGCCTACGTGATACGCAAAAAATGCGATGAGATTTAAACGTCTACCTTTGTACGAGCGTATCTTATATAAATATCAGAGTATAATAGTAACATTTTTAGTGTAATAAAATAAGATCCATTAGGAAGCAAAAGTAATTTTTTCAGAATTTTTGAAGAAAAATGAGCTTGTTAGAGTGTAGTGAACGAAACTGGCCGGCAGAGTGCCCTACCGTACCGCGTATTGTCACTATTGCGCTTGAATACCGTGCACTGATTGAAATGAGTTGAGGGGAAAGGCTGACGCAACACATTCTCTCTCTGTCCCGCTACCCTCCCTACATGCCGCCGTAGTTGGCGAATATTATACACGATATCCTTTCTGAACAGTTTTGGTCAAAAAATATATAAACTTTTAAGTAAATGCTGAGGCATATTGTGTATTAATTGATAAAAATGGTTGGATGACATGCTTATTGAAATAAACAAGTAAATAGTGGGGACAAATGAATGGTAAGTTTTGATTCAACGTGTTGTTCACATTTATACTTATCAGGTTTATCTGGACATCTCATATACTACCTTCTTGAGTCTCCTGGATGTAGTTATAAAACATAAACTAAATTAAAGTAAAAAATACTCATCTCCGATTTCAATTAAAGAGGTTTGTGGACAGGGACATACGGCAAACAATGATAAAAAGCCGAAAGAAACCAATTTTTTCTCGAGAGGGTGGTTTGTTGGCTTGTTGTTGGCACTAAAAATTATGTAGAAGAGAGTTTTTTTTAAATAACATTATTTGTAATCAGCTTTTTAAAAATAAACTAAAAAGAAATTTTTTGAATTTACAAATCACAAGTTGAGGCCTCATTACCCTGAGTACCTCTCAATATATCAATTATTCATGTGTTAAAAAAGAAAATTACTATGTACAAAGATATTTACATTTTACAATATGGAATACATTTCACTAAAATTTTATATACACTTTAACTCTTTCAGACAAGTCCAAAACATGGTAACGTTTCAGGCGCCTAACTTCTTCTGCATTGGTAGAAGAGAGTGCACGGACTAATCAGATGGCCTCTGTGTAGTGACGTCAGTGCTCATTTCAAAGGCTAACTCTAAGTCAACCACGGTTTTGTTGTGATGTGACATTTTGTGGTTAAAATCTGAAATTTGAATTTCAATTTTACAAAATCCAATGAATTTCATAGTAGTAATTTGTGTTTGGTTTAAATTAGGTACCATAATTTGCACTGTTACACATTAGTTGACTTTTGGAATCAACTGAAATAAAAGTACTGAGTTTCAGGTCAGTCTTTTGAAGGTTATGCTATTGTAATTTGTGGTTAACAAATTAACTATTAATTTGTGGTTGTACTTGTTTATTTTTTAGTTTAGTTTTTTATTTTTTTTTTTAAAGATAGCACTAATTATATCAGATTAGTACTTGATATGGGCTTGGATAATCATCACTGTTTAAGTTCTTTATCACGTACTCAGGTGAAGCTGTAAACATAACCTTGTTTGTAAGATTATCAGGTTTTGTTTGTGAAAAATTCTCTTCTGATAGACATGTGTCAGTTTTCAGTACCTAATAAGAGCGGTTTTAAGTTAACTACTGTTTACTATCATAGATGTGATTCTATCTTAAAAACTCATGCACACAAATTAATTGAAAATAAAATTTTAACCTAAATAGTATGTATTAGAAAAAACACACTTATATCAAACTGCAACCAGTTCTTGAACAGATGTAAGCTAAAGTAGATTATGTGTGGTAATTTCAGTGAAACCTATGATGGCAATTGCAAAACTGATGTCCATATTTACATTATAGCAATCAACAACCAACTACATTGGCCTACTGATATGCCTTCCTCAGTGAGGAAGGCAATGGTAAACCACCTCACTCCTCGTTTTACTTAGTAAAACCTCTACACATTCAAACCAGCCTTTCGGCTGATGACCTAAACAACAACAACAACAACAACAAACAAAGGATAACTTTTTGTGGTGATTTATAACTTAAATATACTGTGGACAATTTGAACTGGCACAACTCTAGTTCTATTTGTACAGACAGTTCCGCATAAAGTATATCCATAACCTATTCTTTTAACAAGGTCTTCAAATTTTAATGTACGCAAATATCTACAATCTTATTTCAATGTACAAACATACAAATAATTATTTCATTTTAAAATTTGCCCCATTTTAATTTGTTCCAGTAAAAATTTCAGTTATAAATTACAAGAACTAAACTGCAAAAACTCACTAAACTATATCTACAGACGCACACAACTAATTAAACAAAATGGTCTGAATAAATTATAATGAACAGAAAACCAAATATAAAAACAAAATATTATCCACATCATTATGTCGGACAGATTATTATTGATAACAACAGTGAAAACAAAGCGTAGTGAACGTGCGTGAATCGCACATTACAGAAGCGATTGTATACTTTTGTGACTATACCGTCGTTGCATGGTGAGGGGCGAAGAGTGGAGTAGATAAACACCGACGCTGCTTGTGCCAATTCGAATTGTCCAAGGTTTACATAATTATAAACCAGATCTCTTTTCTTGTTATTAATGGGTTGATGGAAGTGATTTTGAAGATCTGGTTGTTACGCAATTGTTATATCTAATAAAATTAAAATTAATAAAAATTAAATTAAATTAAAGCTTTGTTAAAAATACTTGTCTTTAATATAAATTAACTGCGTGATTATTTTTAAATATTTTAAAAGTTTTTGCTAGCTAATTACTTCTACACTGTTTTGTTGTTGAGGTCATCAGCAGAAAGGCTGGTTTGAACTGTTAGAGAGACTTCGCTATCTGAAACTGGGAGTGAGGCGGTTTACCACGTCTTCCTTACTAAGTGGAAAAGTATGATTATCAGCATACCAGGCCTTCTGAACAGCACCTACTTCCCACCCTACATATGACACCTTCACTTCATTCACATAGTGTCTGCCTATGTAATGAAATTCATTACTCTCAAAGGAGATAACCCTGACTAGTGCCTTTTACACTTTACCTCTTTTTTGCTTAAATGCATCAGTCATGTCGTAATTGGCTGACCATGTGATGAGAAACATAACTATATTTTTAAAACCTTGGAACTAGCAGATCGAGTGTAAATAGTTTAACACTTCACCGTCCTGTTATAGGCAATAAATATTTTAGTTATTTAGAACTGTTGAGGATAATTTTAACAGTAGCAGTAATATTATTCAGGTACTGAATTAACAAAATTGAATTTAATTTAAAATAATAAAGTATCTAACTATAGGCATGACTTAATGTTTTAGTTTGAGATGGAGAATTTGGAAGACGGCTCGACTATGCTAAGAAGAGTTTGTGCATTCAAAATTTATATATATTTTTAATTTATGTAGAAATTTATTATCATTATTTTTTACAATTAGTTTGTTATGATCGCATCAACATTTTTAGTTTGCAACTCCGTTACATAATAAATACAATTTATATAACAAAGTATTACAATAATGCACGATAGGTCTACAATAATGATTTACAATTAAACGATTCAGAAATTTTGTGTAGTGTGTAAGTAGTTAATCCAACCTTAGTAACTGTACAGTAAATGTAATAGTCTCCTAATTGTATTCAAGGATTCTAAAGGATAATGTTGTACAATTAACTTCGTGTTGCAGTGGCTACAATTATTAGGTTCTTGTTTTTCATGAGGTGACTGTGTGAACTATTCGTAGTCATATACGTCCCGCTTGTACAAGTGTGTTATCAAAAATTTCTGTTTCTAAGTCTTCAGTGTCAGTCTATACTAAGTGTAGGTTAGTGCTGTCTTCCACTGCTCATTCCAAATTTATTCCAACTTTTTTTAACATCTTCCGTAGATCGGTAGGTTTTTTCTCCTGCTGCTGGTCTTCGCAGTTTGTCTTCTTTTTCTTCATCATCCGGTTAGCGGACTTACTAACACCATGAAGTATGTCGTCATCGTTTGGAACATCACCAACAATAATCTTTTCTTTTTTTGCGCCCTGGAGACTCCAGGAGGAGTATAGGACATATCAGCTATAACACCTGAAATATATATAAGGATCACACAATGTATCACTACTATCAAGAAAGAAATTCTTGAACGCTATAAAAAGTTTCACCGATCAAGTAATTTTTCAGATTCTTTTTAAAGGAATTCAAATCTTCACAACATTTTAAAAATGGGGGTAATTTATTCATGAATTTTCTCCCTGCATACGTAGGTTTTTGTTCAAACAATTTTGTGGAGTGATTAGCCACATAATAATCATTTCTGTTTCTCGTGTTATGATTGTGAACATTGAAATTTCGCATAAAATTATTTTGCCTAATATACAAAATCACCTCAAAAATGTAAAGAGAGGGAACTGTAAGCATTTAAGCTCCTTAAATAGTGGCCTGCATGAGGATAGCTCGTTAGCTCCCACCATACACCTAATAGCTTTCTTTTGAATTTTAAAAACCCTATTCATATTACCCATGCTAGAATTACCCCATACTAAGATACCATAACGGATATGAGACAAAATGAGGCCATGATAAGCTGCCATTAGTAATTTTTTATCATTTAATCTGGCAATTTTTTTTAGTGCAAATACCCCAGATGATATTTTACTACAAACTTGATTGGTATAGAAATCCCAAGACAAAAGTTCTATCTAGAGATACACCCAGGAACTTCACTGTTTCTACATGCTCTAAACTATTATTATGAATAAATACATCCACTTCTCTACTTTCTTTAACGTTATGTTTATTTTTAAACTGAGTAAAAGTACTGACACTTTTCCCCATTAACTGTTAATAACATTTGATTCAAGAACTTTACTACGGACTCTATGTTAACATGTGTACTTACTTCAAGAGCATCTACCAGTAAACTGTTACTGATTCCTGAAGTATCATCAGCAAACAACAAAGCTCTGCCATTAGGTATGACTTCTGGTAGCCTATCAATGTACAATAGAAACAGAATTGGACCTAAAACTGACCCTTGTGGAACTCCTGCTTTGACTTCAAGCTTTCCAGATACAAACTTTGTAAGTTTCCCTCTAACAACCCTAGTTAACTCCACACACTGTAATCTATTAATAAGGTAAGATTGAAACCATTTCAATTCTACATCCCTAACGCCTAATGACTCTAATGTTTTCAATAAAATTTCTTGATCAACACAATCGAAAGCTTTACTCAGATCCAGAAACACTGCCAATGCTTTCTCCCCGGTATTAAATATATCAACTACTTGCTTCACAAGTGAAACTATTGCAGTTTTAGTTGATCTACCTTTTTGGAAACCATGCTGATCTTCTGAGATGATTAGGTTTTCAGTCAAGAAACTGATTAACCTAATAAATACTACCTTTTCAAAAATTTTACTGATTTAAAAGTTTAAAATACTTATAAACCTATAATTTTAAACTAACTGGCTATCTCCATTCTTAAATATAGGCAATATTTTAGCCTCCTTCAGTTTGTTTGGAAATACACCTGTTTCGAGTGAGAAGTTAATCAAATGAAGGAGAGGAGTAATTAAAAGACGTTTACATTCTTTAACAATTATACTAGAAATCCCATCTAACCCACATGTTCTTACTTTTCAAACTATCAATAACTGATTCTAATTCCTCACTTGGAACTAGGCTAAATAAGAATTGATTTACTCCTTGTCACCTTTTGGATCATAACATCTGTTATGATGACAATCTGATAACAATATGTTCATAAACCGTGATGAAATTCTCTAGAGTAACTTCGTTACTGGCGTTTCCAGTTGACAGAAATCAAAAGAATCTACCTTCAAACTCACAGAGAAATCATAATACAACACACACATTCATTACGCACATTCGTACTTATCGTATAACACTATTTTGTTATATCAAGATATTTATTCGTTAAATCGAGAAAAATTTACATATAGTTTCATTATAATGTCACGGTGCAGTAACAAAAATCGTATAATCAAGGTTTTCGTTATATCGAAGTTTGCTATATTGAAATTCGACTGTATATGTATATTTTAAATTGACATTGGCCAGCCCGATTGTGCAGTAGTCAACGTAACTGGCCTTTATGTGGGAGTCCCGGGTAGATGCCCGGTCCAGGTCTGGCATTTTTTCATCACTTATTTCTATTTGTCACCATTCATCGTCTAAATTAGAAGAATTGTACAAAACGGACGCCAAACCGAAACAAAGTAACTGACTTGTCAGTTTTGCATTGTTTTATGTATTACGGTAAAAATTTCATACAGCAAAGGAGAGTTGCGTGTTGCATGTTCACTTTAATTCATAAAATCTGAAATTAGGGCTAGTTGAATACAACATGCTAAACTACTGTGTTCAATAGTTTCAAAAAATCCATCTTGTCTAACAAATATTTCCTTATTTCTGGTTACATCATTAAAATCGCTTTTTATTCCCAACTATGATATGGATAAAATTCAACTACGTTATCTCATTAAAAAATTTCGAACACAATGGTATTGCAAAATTAATAGAAAATCAGATAAATACATTTTTTAATATAAAAAATAACAAGGAAGAATCTTTAGGACATACTCATAATTTGGAATGATTTTAATCAAATAAAAATTGGCATAGTACACGAAAATGGAAATTTATATTATTTACAATAAAAAGATGGAAATAAAAGTTACTACACAGGAACACTTCCTGTTTGTATGTTGACTGTTATCATTTTTACCAATAAAACAACTATACCACTCAGGTAAGGCATATTTTCATACGTTACAAAAAATTATTTAATGTTTCATTACACACAAAGTTACAACCCAACGTCGTCGCTAATGACCATTGTAGTTGATGTGACGTTAAAATAGTTAATAGCCGGCCGCATTGGCGTAGTTGGAAACTTATTCGCCTCTCATCAATAGGTTCTTGGAATCTCACTCAGGCACGGCATATTTTCATACTTCACAGTTACAAGCCAACGTCGTCGCTAATGACCGCTGTAGTTGATGCAACGTTATAAACAAAGAAAAAAATAGTTTATTTATTATTAACTGATGGTAAATATCTACAATAAATACGAATTACGATGAATAATTAACAAGATAAATAATGTGAATAAAATTCGGTTCATTAAATAAAATGAAACTTTTTGAGGGTCAAGCTGGCAACCTCAGCAAAAGTTAATCAGCTGTTCAATCGTAATTTGATAAAAACATAACCCTTTTTGTTCAATTCAAAATATCAATTCGAAATACTTTCTGTTCAATTCAAAGTATCAATTCGAAATACTTTCACCCCTCCGAAGTAAAATCTGAAATTTCGAGATTACCACGTAAGAAGTCACCGGGATATGATTTAATAACAGCTGACATACTTAAACACTTACCGCGGAAAGCGCTCGTTCTCCTTACTACAATCTTCAATAGTATATTGCGCACGACACATTTCCCTACTCAGTGGAAGTATGCAGAAATAGTAATGATACAAAAACCGAACAAACCTTTTCATTTACCTTCCTCCTACCGACCAATAAGCCTCCTCTCAGTACCTTCAAAAATTTTCGAAAAACTCCTTTACAAGCGCATCCTTCCGCTGGTTCATGAAATACTACCTCCACATCAATTCGGATTCCGCACTCAACACTCCACTACACAACAACTGCACAGGGTGACTGATTACATAGCTTCGTCTATGGAACAAAAGATGTATGTGTCCGCAGGCTTCCTGGATGTCGCTCAAGCTTTTGACAGAGTTTGGCATACAGGTCTTTTACACAAACTAAAAGAAATACTACCATTTACCTACTACCTTATCATAAATTCCTTCCTATCTGACAGATTCTTTAGAATTCGTTTAGGATCGTCCTACTCAAATTTCTTTATTGTCTTAGCCGGCGTGCCTCAGGGCTCAATTTTAGCCCCACTTCTCTATTCTGTATACACTTCAGACCTACCGGCCCTACCCCAGACCCTCACTGCTACCTACGCTGACGACACAGCGATATTAGCCCGAGACCAAAACTCTATACACGCTTCACTAACACTCCAACATCATCTCAATCTTATACACGAATGGTGTAAAACATGGAAAATAAAACTTAATACGACAAAATCCCTTCACGTAACTTTCACACTGCGTCATGGTGATTGCCCACCAGCATACATAGACAATGAACCTCTCACAAAAACAGATACGGTCAAGTATCTCGGTCTGACTTTTGATAAACGACTAACTTGGAGCGCACACATCAAACGGAAACGTTTATTACTGAATTCCCGACTTAAACTTCTATATTCCCTACTTCACAAACGATCAAAATTACCAATGGCACAAAAATTACGCATATATTGTTCTCTTTTGAAACCTATTTGGACCTACGGATCCCAAATTTACGGTTCAACCAAACCCTCTAACTTGCAACGAATTCAAGCATTCCAGTCAAAAACTTTACGCCTTATAGCAAAAGCACCTCTTTACGTTAGCAACAAAACCTTACATACAGATTTGAAAATACCACTTGTACAAAATTCCATTGAATACCTATACAAACGCTTTCACGACAAGTCCCACGAACACGAGAACCCCCTGGTGCGTTCACTTTCCTCCGTCCATTTACCTGATAATCCTCCTAGACGCCTTAAAAGACGCTGGAGTAGAGACATGCTAATTTGATATACAAATTTCATTCTTGGGGAGGCACCAATGGGGGCCCTACCCCTCTCATGCCTATCATGTCATTTACATAATCACGATAATCATCACATTTGCTTGTTGTAACATTTTACAGTTGTAAATAAAAAATTAGAGACAAAAAAAAATATCAGCTCCGTGAGTACGCCGGAAGAGCAATGTTTGTTGATAAGATTTAGCTCGTCAAACAAAAAAATATATACTAAAAATTATAGTTCGACGAATGTGCTCACGAATATTGATCGGTTGGTGTATAACTTTTAAACTGCACCAACGTGTTTTGGAGGGTAGAACAGTTCAATTAATGGACAAAAAATGTTACTAATCTCTTTCACGTACCAAAGGAAGTTCAAAAGCTGGTATCAACTTCTAAAGTAATTTTGTAAGTCTTGCAAGGCCTAATTTTTTGTGACTATTTAAAAGATCAACGTATCGTAAACGATGAATACTATTAAAACATGCTTTTGTAGTAAGTGAGACTAGCGATTAGGTAATAAGGTAAGGGCGTCTTCAGAACAGTTGTGATTCTCTTACGTGACATCGTGCACCCTATCTCCCTACGAAAATGAAAGAAACGCTAGAAAGGTGATGTTAGAACGTGTTACGTCATGCTGCGTTCAACTTAGACCTTCCCGTACAATTCTTATTTGTTGGACCAGATCAAAGACTTTTTATGTGACACGAACCTCGCTGGCAACGATGCGGTACACGAATGGTTCAAACAACATGGTAAAGGTTTCTACGTTCCGGAAATCAGAAAGATCACAAAGGGGGTGGGACAAGAGTTCAAATATTCCCGGAGACTATTTGAAAAAAGTAATACAAGATTCCTTATTATGGAATAATAACAGTTTTTCTCTAAATCCATTTGTTATTGAACTTCCATCCTATAAAAAAAGATATCGATACCAAACATTTTTTAACAGTTTTTTTATTAAAAATTTAGTGTCTGTAATTACAATAACAATAATACAATGTTATAACTATTGATGACGCTAACGGTTGCAAAACTTGAATTATTTGCTGCAGCTTGCAGTTATCTAGTCCTACAATATTGTCCACGAAAATTACAAAAAAAAAACACTTGTTAACATACAAATGCTTGATAACATTGAAATATTTTATCCTGTTAGGGACCATTATTTTCTGGATAACGACTGGGACATCAGGGTGTTAAATCAGCTTGTATTTTCTGCATTGGACTTTATATTGAACGCTATTCAATTTATTAAAATATTTTACCTTTCACCAAATATTTCACAGAGTAAATAATTAATATGTATTGTGTACGTCATCAATAGTTGGGGGGACAAGGGTAGCTAATAAAAAAATTGCACTTCCTTATGCACAAACAACATCATTTTACATCACAATGTAAAATATTAATAATCACAGTTATTGTTTATTGTATTTGTTTCAGGACGAAACATATTCAATCTAAAAAATTTCTATGGCATTTTTTTTCTTGTACGGCCACAGGGGACCACTGTAAGTTCATTTATTGTTCCTTTTCACCCTTAACCTCGCGTGGTAGTTCTTCATTCGGTCAGATCTACTCTTCCTCTCCGCTTCGGATATCACCATTTTTTTCCTGTTGGTTTCCGTTCTCTTGAATCTTATCTTTCCGTCTCTCAGTAGGTTGTAATTTCCAGACTTCTCCTCCAAATCCTTTCTCTCTATATTCAGCTCCCTCATGTCGTCCACAACCATTCTGAGCCACTTGGGTTGGGTTTTCCTCTTCCAGTAAAATTCTGTTAACTTTTTTAATAGTCTTGTCTCGGGCATTCTTAGGATGTGCCCCAGGAAAGATATCCTCCTACTTCTCATGACGTCCGTCAGTAGGTCTATCATCTGGTACACTTCTGAATTGGAGATGTTCTGGTATTTTCCCTCTTGGATGTTCCATTTCCCTATACAGTTCCTAACAATCTTCCTCTCAGTTGTCTCCATTCTTCCTCCTCCATACTTGACTGTCGGATCCCATAATGTTTCACACCCATATAATATATCTGGTAACACTACTGTCCTGTAATGTCTGATTTTTGTGTTTATAGGCATGGTTTTCTTGTTATATATATTTTTTGTGGTAATTAGGGATCTGATTAATTTATTTTGTCTTTCAAGCAAGGTTCTCCTCTCTTTAAGGTTATGAGTAATTATCTCACCTAGATATTTGAATTCTTTAACCAAATCAATATCGTGTCCATTAACTTTGATTTTACCTATGCAGAGAGGCTCCCTCACCATAATTTTCGTTTTTGTATATGAAATTTGAAGTCCAATCTTCCTTGCCAGCTCCTCCAACTTTTCCAATTGTGTTCTGGTTTCCTCTATGCTGTTTGAGATATACCTATAATTTCTGATGTGTTTATTTTAGTTATTCCCATCATAAAACCTTTAACCGTCTGCATTAGAAGAAATTGGAAAACACACAGTAAAACCAAAATAAATAAATAAATACATGAAAAATAAAACTTTTAAATAATGTTTTTTAATATTATAATAGTCACTAACATGACTTTGTGACATGTGCATGACGTCAAACCCTCTCAAATCATCTTCTTTTGAAACAGTTTGTTATTAGTAATATCTGTTATGATAATATTCTGAGATCTTATAAGATATAATAAATTTACATAAAAATATATTACCATATAAACGAAATAATATTAGTTCTAAATAATTTATAGCTACAAAATTTTGAATTTATAGATAAAAATAATATAATCCGACCAACTTCACCAATGATAACATTTCTATCAAGTGATAAAATGCAAATTATGTATAAAATATGATTAATTTTGTGGAGCTAGTTTAGAAAGGATAACGATACTGTCTCAGAAATGGTTGGCCTGTGTCTGTATAAGATTATACCTCATTTACACATCATCCTCATGTCATTGGGTCATGGGGTTGCTTATTGTTCTGAATTGAACAGACTGCAATGTAAACATGTTAATGATAACAAAAGTATAAGAATAGTGTTGACAACCGTTTTTTTTTCAAACTAAGAAATATATTTTTTATTCCGTTGAAAAATAGTAATATGTAACAATTTATTCTGGTTTGTTATCAATAAAATTTAAGTTTCTATAATGGCATAATTATTATTCACTTACCTTAATTTACATATTTTTTTCATAATTTAATCTTCTACGTGGTGAATTTAAAAAAAATAATGCCAAGTGTTTAGAGTACCTAGTTATTTTACGTTAAATGTAGAGTAGCAATATTTTTGACATGTAATTTTTGTGTTTTTGTCAAAAATCGTTAGATGTATTAGAGATACTGTTTTAGGATAAGGTTTTATTAATTTTCGGGTAAAAAAACAATGAAAATTTCATTTTACTCTCTTTTCACCTAGTTAACTAAAACGTCACATGAAGAGATTTTGGTTTTTAAAACAAGTTGACCAGAAATCAGTCCTGCAAGAGATAAGATGAAATTAAACAAAACCTCTCATCCGTTTGAATTAGTAGATGATAAGCAACAATGATTGTCATATATAAAATGTTCTGAACTCTAAAATAAACAAATAAAACTATTTTTCTTCTTATTCCGGTGTCTTTCGTTTCAAATGTTGGTGATCTTTCTGGCTATGATGACCTTGAGGACAGGTGCTCTGAAGTGGCCACTATTAGTCTTAGAGAACCACTTTCTAAGATTCTCCAATCATGAAATTCTTCTCCTTCCGGTTTCTGGGTTCCCTTTTATTTATCCCTCCACTATGGATTGTGCAAGCTGGTATTTTTTCTCATTCATTATTATGTGACCAGATACTATTTCATATATATACACAATTAAAACCAGGTGATTGGATAGTGTTATTCAAATCAGTAAAATAATGTCTAAATGTATGAGAAATTGAAACATAATATGTTTTTATACTAAAGTTCGTAGCATTGTAACAATAATTTTATATGAATAAAGTTTACAACGAATCAGAATTTTATTGTCATGCAAATTGTGTACATTTATATCAGAACAACATTCTGTAAAAATTAATATTAAAAATTATGAATTGCTTGATACGTAACAACATGTATTTGTATTTTGGTTTGTTCGATTCACTGCTTGTGGGAAGAATTTGCTGTCAGTATTTTAATTTGCTTAAACTATTATAATGCAAGTAATAATTATAACTAAGTATTTTATAAAAATTTTATTTGCGTATTTCTAAGTAGACCTTATTAGGTGAGATATGATTACTCTTTTCTACGTGCGCAGTGGTTCCAGTTCGCAAAGGAGTGAAAGGGGTTAAACAGTAAGTAGTTTGGTATCGGAAACCAATCAGTAAAATATCGAGTACTATCGTATTGTGAAAATATTCGTCTGTCTTTTTACGATGCAGTGTGGTTTGGTTACTACATTGTTTTAAATTTTAAAAGTTATAAGTCTATTATAACTTCACCAACTTATTAAGTGTTATTAAGTGTGTTTATATTTATGTAAGTCTATTTTAGTGTTTATATGTGGTTTATTTTATATTCGAAGTAGGAATTTAAAGTATGTAGTATTTATTTTGTTTGTTTACTGTAATATGTCATAGTAACTATACGACACTGTTCCACAATGTTTAGGACAAAATGTTAGTTGCACGCCGAAACATATGCGTACACAATAGGTTTTTCCTATTTGTCAATAGGTTACTTAATTTTCTAATGCATACCGTGTGGGTTTAAAATTACTGACTGGTTTTAGGAGCCACATATATCTCTAATAGATTTATATGCGGATATAGCCGCATATGTCTATTCAAGATATAACATCTTGAATAAGGTTCTAGGTTTCTTTTTGACATGATTGTAAAAGAAAATCTCACATGCAACCGAACTTTGTACGAAATGACACCTCTGAAGTACACCGGACAAGTAGTAACTTGTAGCCGTTACAAAAAGAATACGGGAATACAAAATGCAAGAAAATCCAATGTCAATATTAGCTCCACTGTGGCATAAATTCGTACTACAAAAATAGCCAATGTCGGCATTGGTGGTTCTTTAACATAAAATATACTGTGCAAAGTAACAACGTCTACATTGGCACTTGTTGCATAAATTAATCACACGCTTTCAAGAAAATGGTCATGACATTGGTGAAGTTGCATCCATTATCTCAGCAACTACTACAAACTGGCATTAGTTGTACTTGCACGTAAAAATATAGACTGTTAGGAGTCCACCTGCATATAAATCTCAAGTTTACAAAAAAGTGACATTGGTGGTTCTTGCACGAAGTTCAGTTATAGGCGTATATGCGATATTAATGCGAACCAGTGACTCATCAAGATCTCCAAAAAACACGAGACCTAGCAACCTTTAATTTTAAATTCGGGTTTCATAAAAACGATTTTAAACATTTTACTGTAAATAATAGAAAGGCGTTTCAAAGAAAGTAATAACCACAAAATAAAGACTTATATTTTCCAGCATTCAGCAAAATCGTTTCCTTGGTGAAACGCAGTTCTTCTAATATTCATTGGCGTTAGTATAAAATACATATTAACCAATATTTTAGTCAGCTTTCAATTTGAGTGTTCAGGGTGAGTGATATTTGTGTTTACCATACGATAATTTTTATGGATAAACTGTTAAACAGAGGAAGATATGCCGTAATCATGTTAAAAAAATTGAAGAACAAAATTTAAGCTTGACTTAATTATAAGACAGTTAAATTGATAATTTAACTTTGATTCAGATTCAACTGAAGATAAGAGTTGTTTGTTTAAGGAGTGATGGCGGAATAACCGTTAGCGTGATTAACAGCTGGATCGACAATAAGAGATAATATCGATCCGCAGTGCAAGCCAAACAAAGAGCATTTGCTCGGCAATTCAGGTCTTCAAGTTTTTTTTAAATTGTAAAACAATGAATAACAATTGCTTAGAATAACCAGTACTTGCAAAGTCACCTCTTATTCAATCATACGTTATCTGGCATGTGGACGGAATAAATACAAATCAGTTGGCTATTCCATGGAATCTGATCACCAAGATTTTGCCGTGCCGATTTCTTCTGATCCGTGTAGTGATTAGTTCATGTTGCTAGACATGAAAATTTCCTAATTATAATAATTCATATTATTTCCAATTTGTATTATTAAAATTTCGTTCGTGTTTTATTTTATATCTTTCACGTGTTAATAATATTATTTACAATTATGTTTTTAGGATACATTTCAATTGAATTGTTTATTTTATGACACGTATGAGGGACTAAGCAACGTGATTCCAGAACTACCATATGGCGAATACAAATTCGAAGTAATCTTTCACAGCAGATATTCAGAGTCGAGATCAGATCTTACCAGGCAAACATGTTATGTTTCGTACTTTGCTGTGAGACCACTTTACGAGATCAGACGAAATGTTAGCAGATCTGGTTAAAAAATATGTCAATTACCAATAATTCTCTAGTGATAGGTATAAAGTCATAGGTATAAGTCAAAAATTGTCAGTTTTTTAAAAATTGACAGTAAACTTAAGTATAATTATAGGTTATATAAAGCAAATCACAAAAGATGTACGGTGTTGCAAATATGTGGATATGAAATGACTTGCGCAAGGTAGAACAGCTTGGAGAACTGCATCAAGCCAGTCAAGAGACTTATGATAAAAAAGTTTAGACTGGGTAATATTTACAAATAAATTAATAATAGACGTAAAAGGGTTTTTTATTTTCGTTTTTAAGTAGAAAACAAAAGAAAAGTATAACAAATTATAAAAACAATTTTTGGAAAAGACAATTGCAAAAACTATCCTTAAATAATAAAAAATATACAAATTATACTGTCTTAAATTTTCATTAGCTTCTTTTGAAAAGTTACTATTTTCAATTTAAGACTTTTATACCTATCACTACAGAATTATTCGTAAAGATAATTTTTCTAAATATTACTCTTTCACATAATGGTATACAGAATTTTAAAATCACTTGCAGAATTAATAATTTAGTGAATAAACCTGAAAAAAAAAAAAATGAATTGATTTACAAATATACGACCATATTTTAGTGTAATTAACCTTTATCTAACCTTGCATGAACAATTTGGTATTATTGAAAGGTAGGTAATAAAACGTGAAATTTCCTGGCCATAATAAGAATCGAACCTGAGCCCACTGCGTTATAGTCTATTACAGTAATAACATCGCTACATTGGGAGTCTTCTGGTAACTTTCTTTTTGTTTACATTTTTTACTGTATCTATTAAAAATAATAAATTTTCACCAAAATTTTAAATGATAAATACTGCATTACGTTAATTGTGCGGTAGTTGATTACAGTATTAAAATAATAAATCCGAATACCTTGTTCATATAACTGATACCCTCGATTAAGTGAAAACGTAACGGCGTTCTCTAAATGGTTTAATTCTCTTGCATGTTAGTGCGTACCCCACAACTCTCAAAGAACGAGAGAAACGCTCATAAAGTAGGTTTGAGAGATGATGCCACAACCTCCTTACAACCCAGACCTTCTTCAAACGATTTTCATTTATTTGGTCCGTTGCAAAACACTTAACTGACAAGAAGCTTGTTGAAAACTTAGCGTTCAAAAAGGGATATACAAATGGTTTAAATAGCAAGGTTAATTGTTCAATACTGATGAATGATAAAAGTTACAGAACAGAGTTATATATGTGTTGAAATATTCGAAGAGCCTATTTCGATAAGTATTGTAAATTTTATTGTTCTTGAATGAGTTTATCTTATCAGTCGTAAGTAATGAGTCGTTTTTTTACATCCATTTGACTTGTTAATATTGAACGTCTCTCCTATTATGAAAAATATTGTGACAATATCGAACAAGATCATGTTCGCAAAAGTTTTAGTAAAATGTAATTCATTCATAAAAATAGTAAAGAGAGGATAATAGAATGAAAAACTAACAATGGGGTGGCTATAAAGGGATGCCTATTCATGAAAGTTGTTTCAAAGGACTACGCTATTGTGTCTATTGCTGTACAATTATTTATGAAAAGGTCGACCGTAACAATTTCTACAATAGATCTATTGTTACTTGTTTACATCAGTTCATCAGTTATGACTTTTCGAGAACTAATAAAAAGATTATTGATCGAATCTCTGTGTTGTTCGAGAAGTCTCTTTGAACCCCCCGTATACAGGGTGATTCATGAAGTTCTCCCCCCACTTCTACAGCACATTGTACTAGTAAAAATAATGAAAAAATGTTATATAAACATAGGTCCGAAAACGCTTCGTTAGCGAGTTACAGCTAGCGAAAGTTTCGCCTGGATTTCAGTTCACCAGGTGAAATGAGGTCTTCCTGGAATTGTGGTAAGGTAGATTAAGGAGCAAATTCAATCATTTCTTATGGTTTTTGATCTGATAAATTGAATAAAACAGGTCCCAGATCTGTAAGTTAAATAGTTTTTAAGAAAACCAGTGTCAAATGCAAAAAATTGAGTGAAAAACTTATTTTTTCATCTTTGGGCAAGGATAACTGTGTTATTTCACCAAGAAACAGTTAAAATTTTTCAATAAAACATGTAGAAAATTTTATTCTGAACAAACCGGTGTAAATTAAGTACACAGAAAGCGAATAGATGTTTGATTAAATGAGTTTTTATTCATAAGAGTACAAAGTAAAATTAACCGGAAAAACTAAAATGAAAAAATGTGTTTTTTTCACTCCATTTTTTTGCATTTGACACTGGTTTTCTCAAAAACTATTCGCTTTCTGTGTACTTTATTTACACCGGTTTGTTCAGAATAAAATTTTCTACATTTTTTATTGAAAATTTTTAACTGTTTCTTGGTGAAATAACAAAGTTATTCTTGCCCAAAGATGAAAAAATGTGATTTTCACTCCATTTTTTGCATTTGACACTGGTTTTCTCAAAAACTATTTAACTTACAGTTCTGGGACCTGTTTTATTCAATTTATCAGATCAAAAACCATAAGAAATGATTGAATTTGCCCCTTAATCTACCTTACCACAATTCCAGGAAGACCTCATTTCACCTGGTGAACTGAAATCCAGGCGAAACTTTCGCTAGCTGTAACTCGCTAACGAAGCGTTTTCGGACCTATGTTTATATAACATTTTTTCATTATTTTTACTAGTACAATGTGCTGTAGAAGTGGGGGGAGAACTTCATGAATCACCCTGTATAAATAGACCCCCGAGCGTGGTCAGTGAGTTAGTATTCGTTTGATCTTTGACGAGTGACTGTCAGGCGTTACATCAGGTTAACGGTTCCGAGGTATTGTTATACTGTCTTTGCATATGTGTGTATCGTGTAAAGTTATTGTGTATCTATATTAAATTCAGTTTTGGGTATTCAGTTTTCATTTTGTATGCGTATTCAATAAAATTGATTGTAAGTAGTGCTAAGTAAATTATTAAGTTATTGGTTGTTTATTATTTATTTTAAGTACATTATTAAGTCATTTATTGTATTACTTATGATAATTAGTTTAATTATTTATTTTGTAAATCTTTTAGTATAATAAATATTTGTAATTGTGAACTTTAGTGTATTAATTATTTAATTACCTAGATCCCGAAACGGACCTTAGCGATAAGTGTCACAATATTAACATTAATGAAAAAACCGTTAATAAAAAAATTATTAAATTATCCAGTTGTACATCAGATTCGGTCCTGTAATGATGCTTTTATCTGAATCAGTAAAAATTGTTTGAATTTTAGGGAAATATAAAAACATCCTATATAAATAAATAGCAGAGCACAACAAGTGAAGTTGATGTAGCTGCTGATAAAAATAATTTCCTATAAATAAGGTATAATAAGCAAATTTTTAACAGTAGTGATATGAACCTTGAATAAAATAAAATTTTAAAAAATTTATGAAAACTTAAAATTAATCATGAGTTGCTTGATCCGTTCAATATATGTTTTCATTTTGGTTTGTTCGATTCACTGCTTATGGGAAGAATTTGCTGTCAGTATTCTAACATGTTTAATATCTGTAGTATATAGAACATTATGAATATAAGTTTATAAAGAATTAAGTTTTCTGATTAAGATTGCAATGGAATTCCGTTTAACGGGACACCAGTTTGTTGCACTTGTATTTGCACGTGCCAAAAACTGACCGGGAATCAAACCCGGGATCCCTCCGTAGAATTCAGTTGTTTTGACCAGTACAATACGGCCCGTGTTGTCCCGTGTAGTGTAGTGTACGGTCGGCCCTGCCGTAACGTAACTATTTTGACTTTCTAAATAATTATATTACGTGTTGTAAATTTGCATTTCAGGGACCGTATTACGTTCAAATTCATTCAATAAACAAATGCCAAGATTTAGGAGAAAATTCCTGGAACTACACAACAAAGTTAAGAAGATTCAATCGGACCTACAAAATATGGAACACTAACTTTACGCTACGTGACCCTCTAGATAACAATGTTGTAGTAAGTATTTTGGGGCGTACATAAACACACTTAGCGGATAATATTTCCAAAAAATCTTGTCAAGAATCGATTAATAATCAGAATTATCAAGGTTGACGTAGGAATAACCTAATCCCCGGTATATACGGATTTTGAGATCAAAAATTTGTGCTTGCTTGTCTTTGGTGTGGTTACTGGATTTTAGAATATCAATACGGCGGTACATGTTATTCCTCCATTCTTAAACTTACGTATAGCTTGAATTGAATAACTATTTAACTATTTTACTGAATTGTATCATACAAACATTAAAAATTCTACTACTGGTTTTTTTCTTTATAATTTGTAGTTAAAAATCGATGGTAAGACTCAGATTATTTGAAACATTTTGTTTCATATCTGATTTATATTTTTTATGTAAAATGAAATGAAATTGATGTTGGGAATTTCCGTTTTGAATTCGAAATTTGCAGAGAAATGAGCCATAAATTAGACTTCAGAATGCAGGTGTTTGTAAGTGTGAATAAACATTAAGAAAACAAAAGATATTTTTGTTAAAAAGTCAGTGAGAACACAACATAGAAACCAATACAGAGTCATTAAAGTCTTACATAGTTACAAAAAAAAATCTTAAAATATTTATGTTATATTGTACTTAAGATTAAGATTTTGGATCCAAATACGATTTGGATTAATTTAGAAGTTAATTTTTTTACATGTGGTTAGATGGTATTTAATTTTTTTTTCCGTTAGATACGATTCAAGTTAAGTACTATCGCAACAAATGGACACACTTACACTAGTTTAGCAGATATTTCTGGAAATTTATGTGTTATGATGGATAAATACTTCTACGACTTTGTTACAACTTGTTTTTGGCAAAATATCAGTTGCACAACAAACCAGGTGGGTACACATTACATTTCTATTATGTAGCTATTAATAGGTCACACAATTTTATAAACCTCACGATTTTGTTCTCAAATGACTGACTGGTGTTAGTAGCACAACATAAATAATCTACAATATTAAGTCATAGTCTACTCATATGCTGACTCACTTATGACGAACTCCAAAAACAAGGGACCCGGGAACTTAAAATTTTGAAGATATGTTCATATGGGTCACACATATTACCTAAATTAGGATTTTGAAGTTTCATATTTAAAGAAACTTATTTTGGTCTCCTTTTCATATCGCTTGTAGAGTCTGTCTACGCTAAAGGTACTCCGACGAAGGCAACCAGCAATACAAGTGAGCATGTGCATTAATTAAAAATACGCACAGCATGATCAAAAACAAAATTCCATACAACACTAATTAGTCACTCTAAGCTTAATAAAATAATAAAAACACGTTTAATTCAATTGTTAGAAAATGTTTTATGAATCGAACATTAGTTTACCATTAACAACTAAAACTTTTACTGTTGTTACTCTTACATTGTTATTTTTCGTTACATTTTTACTATTATTAAATTATTATTATTTTATGATTAGTAGGTTTTTATTATAGACTCAGTTTTATTTTTGGTCACAAGTAATATGATTAATGCGCTTGAATTATAACTGGAGAGTAAACAATTCCAGCAATTCGTTGTTTATCATTTCAGATTGTTTATTTCGTATCATTAAAATGAAAGTCTGTGACTAATTTAATACAACTGATTGCACTTGTATGTGTTTAACTCATTTTTAGTGTCATCAGTTATCTTTTGGTATTGTATCGGTTCGTTTCGATTTTATTCGTAGACTGAAGTTGAAAAGTTTTGTAAGCTGTGTTTTGTTAACATGCGTGATAGTGAATGTGTTGAGTTTTTGAAACATAAGATGGTAAACATAACAAAAGTAGACAAAATTTGTTTTGTTAAATGTAATGGTTAAAATAATGAATTAAGGAGTCTCTTTATTAAACTACAATAATTACAAGTAATCTGAACGGTATTATTGAAAACGCTTAAAGGATAATATTTATTTTAGCTGGATGTAGATATTTTAATGATGGAACTTAGTGCAAGATAATTGTCAGGCGGAGAGGTAGATACGCGCCAACTAGTGTAAAACTTTCGTTTACAACCTATAGGTGCTTCCCTCGCGCGGAGTACTCTTACAGTAGATGGGCTCTAGTCATAAATGCACCTTCAAATTTTACCGTTGAAACTGCTGCTCTGCTTGTTACTGCTCCGTTAAGCAATAATACCAGTCTGTCTGTCTACTGATGCTTTTTTGCTTCATTAACTGAGGAACTTGTTGTTGTTTAGGTCATCAGCCAAAAGGCTGGTTTGAACCTGTAGAGGTTTTACTAAGTAAAACGAGGAATGAGGTGGTTTACCAATGCCTTCCTCACTGAGTGGAAAAGTACGCTTATCAGCATGCCGGACCCTCTGAAAGGCACATATTTTCCACTCTGCAAATGATACCTTTACTTCATTCACCACAGGGTCTGGCCGTATAATGAAATTCATTACTTTCAGAGGAGATAACTCTGATTAGTGTCACAGTACACCTCTACCTCTTCTGTTCTTAAATGATTCAGTCATTTAATTGGCTGACCATGTGATAAGAAACAGAACTATTTATTTTAGCCCTGCAACGAACAGAGTGAGTGTAAATAATTTGACACTCCACCTGTCCGTTATGGGCAGGTGGAGTGCCTAACTGAGGAACAACAGAAGAATTTCTGTATTCATGGTAATGGAATTGAAGAATAAAGTTAAAGGTTAATTAGTAATAGACAGCGAAATAATTGGTTTAAATCTAGATTCGATTCCAAGTGGAAACGAATGTTGGTACAAGAAACTGATAGCGGCAGCAGCGACAGTGATGATTAACTGCTGGAACGACAGTAGAGTAGAAGTTTAGTTTGCAGCAGTGGAGGAGGCGCAAACATTACTAGCTAGGCAAATCACATACTGAATTATCTTAAAAATGTAAATTAAGATAAAAACTCTTAATAGACACAAACAACAGTAACGAGTATTTTCGACACCTTTTGTTCAATCATACGCAATCTGGTATATGGACGGAATAAACAAAAATCAAATTGCTGTTACTTGGAAATCGATCAATAAGCAACTTGTTGCACCGGTTTTTTCCAAATTGCATAGTGATCAGTTCATTTTGCTAGACATATTAGATCCGTATTTATTTTTATTAATTTCCAATTAATATTACTACAATATTGTTCGTGTTTTATTTCATTTGTTCACGTTATAATTATTTACTTCTATGTTTTTAGGATACTTTTCCAATGAATTGTTTATTTTCTGATACATATTTGGGATTTAGCAGATTGATTCCAGAACTACCGTACGGGGAATACAAATCAGAGGTCATAATTTACAGGAGAAATTCGAAATCAAAATCTAATCTTACCAAGCAGACATGTTTTGTTGCGTATTCTGCAGTGAGACCACTTTACGAGATCAGACGAAATGTCAGCAGATCTGGATAAAAATGTCAAACAGATGTAATATTCTTAACATAATTTTTTAAATTATTCCACTTTCACATAAAATGGTATGAAGAATTTTAAAATCCTTGTAGAATTTTTCTTGGGTATTGCACTATTCAATAGAAAAATGTAAAGAAAAAATAAATTTGTATGTACACTACTACATACAAAAAGTAATAAATAAAATGATTTAAAAAGAGATTACCAGTTATTTATTTTAGTATAGTATCTATATCAAATCTCGCATCAACAAATTGCTTATTATCGGCTACTCTGTATTATTAAAAACTCCAAAATGTTGAATGGCAGATTATAATGTTAAATTTTCTGGCCGTAATAAGAATCGATCTTGAACCCATTTTTCAAGTTTCTGTAAATCTCAGTGTGCGCATGAAAAATTAGTTTATATTTTTGATGATGTACGTGAAGTCACACCCTCTCATATTATCTACATTTTAAACTGTCTGTTATTAATAATACTGAAATCTAATGAGATATAATAAATGTACTTAAAAACATATTAAGGGGGTAGTCAACTCAAGAAGATGATTTTTTTTTTAATTTCGGTTGTATATTTTGCATTTATTTGAAGTTTAAAATTTTCTGAATTAAATTTGTTTACTTTGTTTGTACGTTGACAAAACGTTATAAAAACACCTTTTTAAAATAAAGCTCACTAGCAAGGCGAGTGAAATTATTCCTAAATTATTTGTATTTTAAATGGGAATTCTTTAAACTCTTAAATACAGAGTTCTACCGAACGGATTTTTATAATTTTTACATGGTTTTAAAGAGCATTCTTTCTGATTCGGTAAAAAGTTCTAAATTTGAAATTCATGCTAAATTCGAGCTTCATTTTACGAAATGAAAAAAAAACAATATTGTGCGAATTTATTCGCACGGGTCCACTAGTTCCTTTAACTTTAGGTTTTTCGGAAATGTGTTTTTTGCATGATTGTACATTCTTGGGAAATAAATATTCTGGTTTGTATTGGAGATATTTGGATGTTTATTTTTTAAATGTTCATAATTTCTTGCTCTATTATCTGTGGAATGATTATTACAAAAACCTTAATAGGAATTTAGTTAAAAAATAATTTGTGAATACATAAAATAAACATTTTTGAAAATATGGTTTTTATTCAATAAATTTCTTGTAAGAAAAAAATACATACAAGCGCACACAACAGATAATAGACAGCAATTATCTGTATTTTGTAGCATAAGAAGCATGTTGATATTATCTTTCTTGGGTCCTGAGATATTTGATTCCCCGTAAAAGCCCACTTTTCCAACCTCACCCTTTATATTAGGGGCTGTAATTAATTTTTTGGCTTGGTTCAAATGATAGATCATTGCTAGTAAATTACTCTTTTATTTAAAATAAATTATAATTATTATTATTTTATAAATTATAGCCAGAAGTTTTCATTTTCATTTTCTGGGATGACTACCTCTTCAGATATAAACAAAATAAAATCAGTTCTAAATAATTTATAGCTACAAAATTTTTAATTTGTTCGGATATAAAAATATAATTCGATCAACTTCACAAAAGACAACATAACTGTAAAGTAATATAATACATATTAATAATATGTTATTATGACAATATCGAAGACGAATATGGTTCAAGAAATTTCTAGTACTTAATTCATAAAATGTTAAAAGAGTAGATAATAGAGTGAAAAAGTAACAATAGGGTAAGTTATAAAAGGAATATTTATAGTTATAAAGGGTATTTATAAAGGGATTTTATATTTATAAAAGGGATTTATGTTGTACAACTATTTGTGAAAGAGTAGGTTGATTACCTGTAGCACCTTTCATCCTATTGTTACTTGTTTACACTTCTTTAATAGTGAGCCTGGTATCAATTACCCCATTGCACTAACACTGGATTAAAAATCTGGTGTGAACACTCACACGACTTTCTCTTGCCAATGCAAATAATGAACAATACAAACTAATATTAGTAATGATACATTAGAAAAAAAAACAAAAAAACTAACCTCAAAAAACATAACCTTATCTTAATCATGAGTGAATGATGCAAAATGAAAATTAACCTTAGTTTGGCTAATAATACGGAAATCACTCTTTCACGCTAAACTAGACTCTGAAGAGAAAAATGCTTAAAATAAAAGTTGTATTTGTTTTCTACAACTTTTATTATATACACTTTTGTCTTAAAATGCAAACTAAGGTCAGAATTTTAAAAAATCCAATTTTTTACAGATTTTAATGAAAAACCCAAACAGAAAATCACAAATTACCGCGAAACTAAGCGTTATACAAAGAAATGTTTGGGTTAAAAGTTGTAGATTTTTAAATTGTTTACAACTTTTATTAATTCTCTTTTGCGTTAAGATCCATATTAAAGCTCCAATCTTAAAAAAATTATTTTTTTCTAGAAGAGAACAGCCTCCGAAAGAACTTCAGCAGACATGGCACTTACCCTGTCTATGTGTAGAGCATAGAAAATGTAGTAAATGCTGATTTTTTTAAAAAATCGCATGAGCCGTTTTTGAGAAATTCGCAAAAAGTGAAAAATTAAACGAATAAACTACTACTTCCGGTTGACCAGTTTTGATGAAAATGGTTGTGTCGGATTTTCTAGTTGTAGGCCTATCTAAGTCAAGTTTCAAGTTTCAACTTTTATCGGTATTCCATTATTGAGGTATTCGGTGAGTTCAGGAAGTCTGAAGACGTGTATATCCGGTGAAAACTCGATTTCTAAAAATCGACATGAAAACAATTTTTTCCTTCATACTTTATTCATATTAAAGTATTCAAAGATAGATATATTGAATAAAGCATTCAAAAATGCTTTATTCATACAGGCGAGAGAAAGAAAAATTATTTTTTTTAAAGTTTAGGCCTAAAGAGATCATACTCACAATTCAGCTTAACAGTTTTATTCATACTAGTCGGGTATTAACAATACAACCGTCAAATGTTATAGTACAAATGGTCTATATTCTTACACAGAAAAGCTCTCTTATTTGCGCACACTTAACAAGACTCTCCAAAAACAGGTATCTCGCTTTCGGTCATACCTAGTGTAATTAACCATCTCTTAGGAACAACGCTCACCAAAATGACATTCTGGTGATGCTCCAATGTGTGACAGGTACACGTTGTCCTTTTAACGATCAAACATGTGTTGGTGGATTCCGTCTACTACGCAGACGCAACTGTGCGTCGGCGATTCAAGGTACCCCTTGAATTATAGGACATACTCGGTGACGAAAGCCCTACAGTATTTTAGACGTGACTCGGATTAATTCGATCAGTCAAAAAAAACTGGGGGCGCGCCCCAGACCACAAAGAGTGTGCCCATGAAACTGCGGTTTAGCTACCCTATCCTTGCCTGCTTTTGAGGTAACGGGCGCTGGCCGTAGCACCTCCGTATGCTATTCGTAGTACATGGTTGTGTGCAGTACATCCGTGTGCGATAGAGCCACGTGAAATGCATTAGGCCTATCTGCGTAACGAGCTCGACGGCTACTCGTCCAACATTTACACGAGTACTGAGGGGAATGGGGCGCCCTGCGGACGTGACCGCACTCACTCATTTTGGTTGGCCTCTCAGGGGTTGTGGGTTCCTAGGTAGCGCTCTAAAGCCACTAAGCTTCTTAAATTCCTTCGGAATGGGCGTGGCCGGCCGAGGAGTGAACAGATAAATACGCGAGTCATAAAAAACTAAAATGATAGAGAAATGTTCTGAAATCAACGTGACTGCATACTAATAGTGATGTTACATTCTTATTTTCCCATGACAGACAGGTGGAGTGTCAAATTATTTACACTCAATCTGTTCGTTGCAGGGCTAAAATAAATAGTTCTGTTTCTTATCAGATGATCAGTCAGTTAAATGACTGAATCATTTAAGAACAGAAGAGGTAGAGGTGTAAAAGACACTAATCAGAGGTATCTTCTCTGAAAGTAATGAATTTCATTGTACAGCCAGACCCTGTGGTGAATGAAGTAAAGGTGTCATTTACAGAGTGGAAAGTAGGTGCTTTTCAGAGGGCCTGACATGCTGATAAGCATACTTTTCCATTCAGTGAGGAAGGCAATGGTAAACCACCTCACTCCTCGTTTTACTTAGTAAAACCTCTAGAGGTTCAAACCAGCCTTTCGGCTGTTGACCTAAACAACAACACATTCTTATTATTTCAAAACTTACCAAATGAATGTTATTGTAACTTTTGTTTTTGAACAAGAATGGCGGCATCGTATAATTTATACTAAAGATTTCTGCCTTTTTACCAAATTCTCAGATAAACATGTTAAAAAGTTAATTTTATTCTGATAGATTTTATTTAAAAACAAGTTGCTACTAATTAATTACAGGTCGTAAGTAGATAATCAAAGAACGTCTTTTTAGGTTATGGTAGGTGATATTTATAACAATAAAAATAATACAGTTGAATTATTCACATCTTGATATAAAAATTGTTGTTGCTGTCGTTGTTTATATCAAAAACTGTTATTGTTTAAACTCTAAAGGATTTACTACCTAAAACGAGGAGTGAGGTGTTTTACATTGCCCATTTCACTGAATGAAAAATTATGCTTATCAGCATGCCAGGCCCTCCATAAAGCACATACTTTCCACCCTGCAAAAGACATCGTCACTTCATTCACCACAGGTTCTGGCTGTATAATGATGAAATTCATTACTATCAGAGGAGCTAACTTGGACTAGTGTCTTTTACCCCTGTACCTCTTCTGTTGTTAAATGCTTCAATCATATAATTGCCTGACCATGTGATAAGAAACAGAACTATTTTTTGTAGCCCTGGAAAAAGCAGATCGAGTTCAAATAATTTAACACTCCATCTCCCTGTTATGGGAATAAGGAATATAATATAGCCTACTACATACAGTAAAAAGGTAACAATTATGATATTAACAAAAGTTTTATCATTACTAAAAAAAAGTTGTAAAGTTTATTCTACGTTCTTTCGGTATCTGGTTATTTCAAATTAGTACAACTTCCTCTTAAATTTATAAATGTTTATCAACAAACGAATTATTGTTGTTAATAATAATTACAGTTAATAGTAAATTACAATAAACTGTTTTACTTAATAGACTAAATTGATTAAATTTTTTAACTTTAAGACAAACGAACAGAAAATATGGCTATTTACAACCGAATAAATAATTAACTTTGTCTTACAAAGCCAAACTCACTAACTTCCCAAAACGCAGAACTTGTTTACTAAGCAACGAGTTATTACAATTGACAAAACAAACCGGTTTCTATGAACTCCGCAGCTTAAAGCAACACAAAACCACCTTTACAAATTTGTTTACTATTGACTAACTGAATAGCAACAAAAAAAAACAGCCCCTTTTTTAATTCACCGAATTTCCAGATGGATAAACAGTATTGCAGAAGTAATAGTAACGCAAAGAATAAAATAAAGTAATCCAGAAAATAACATAATCCAGATACAAATACAATAGTAATAATAGAATAATAGAACCAAAATCGTACCTTTCAGCCTGTTAACAAAGACCAGTGGCGTACGGCAGGTAATAGGACACACTTGCTTCAAAAAAGTTATGCAATAGCCGCCTAATAGCCTTCTTACGTATTGGCCATGCGTCGCAATGTGTAGAGCGGACGCCAAATAAGCTTGTCGGTATAGCTGCGCGAACAGTTCGAATTCATTCGGTACTTTTCGTGTTTTAGTACCAAACTGCCTATTAAATCACAAGTTCTAAAAGATGTAAATTATCAACCATTAGCGACGTTAAAAAATTCAATTGTAAACATTGTACAGAGTGTTTATAAAAGAATTACTTGATTTCAAGTGTTATTTAAATAGCTTTAATTAAAAGAAAATTACATGATAATACATTCTGGATGAAAAATTTTTCAAGTATTCTTGTACGAGTATATTTAACTTCGATATGCGCACCATTCGTTGCCCTGCTTACCTCCAAACGGTAATCCACTTCTTCCCACGTACTTGCCAGCATATCGGGTGTTATTGCTGCTACTGTTGCAACAATCCTCTCCCGTAGGTGTTTAATGTCACGGATTATTTCCGAGTGAACAATGTTTTTAACATGCCCTCAAAAAAAAGAAATCCAGCGGTGTAATGTCTGGGTTTCTTGGTGGCCATGGGATCGGGCCTGTTCTTCCGATCCACCGGCCTGGAAAACGAATGTTTAATGCAGACACAGTTTATGTAATATGGTGGAGCGTCGTCTTGCTGAAAGATAATTTATCCTTTTTTTATCTTCAATATCGACAATCTGTGGAAAGGCGTACTGCTCTAACATATCACAGTAATGAGTTCTGTTAATTGTTTTTTCGGCGAATATGAAAGGGCCAACGGCGCGGTCACGTATAAGTCTGCACCAAACATTAAGTTTAGGTGAGTCACGCTGATGTTCGATAATTTTACAAGAGGTGGCTCTAACCCCTAAATCCTGCAATTATGTCGATTTACTTGTCTACTAATGTGGAAAGTCGCCTCATCTGAAAACATATCATTATTCAGGAAGTCCTCATTTTCCTCAATTTTGTTTAGCATTAAGGTTGCAAATTCGGTTCTTTGAATTTCTTCATTGGGTTTAATTTTGTGTGCAAGCTGTATCTTATAAGTACGTAATCTAAGTCTCCAACGCATCACTTTGTGAACTGTAGACTTAGCCAGTTGTAGCTCTTAACTGCGCCTTGCTAATGACTTTTTCGGGCTTCGTAAACAAGGTGCTCGGATCCGTTCCACATTCTGTTTAGAAACAGATGGCCTGCCTAGAGATGACCCTTTCAAGACGCTGCCTGCTGCCTTAAACTGGTTAAACCTTTGCAGAGTCGTTTTATTCGAAGGCGCAGTACAGCCATATTTGCGCCGAAAATTACGCTGAACTTTAATAACTGAACGTGTCTTTATAAACCAAATCACGCACCGTGCTTTCTGCTGCAGTGACGCCATGACTTGCAGACTGACGCCGCGTGAAAGTCAGGCAAGTTAGCCAACAGGTTGGCCAACGCAACAAATTGAAATTTTACGACATTCCTGAAAGAACTATGAGAACCAAATGCTTTTAACTAGTTAGGTTATTTTATTATGATTTATTGAAATTGAGGAGTTCTTTTATAAACTCCCTGTATATTAACTCCTATCACATACATCACATTACAAACTAATGTTTTCAGGTTAGCTGATATACACGCATAACGTGGCGAGAGCGACGTGACTCTGATCGCACCTAATACAGCACTGACCCCCACCACTCGCTGAGGCAACCGAGCGCGCCATTACCAAACTAAACCTTAAGTGCACTCCAGAAAATTGGCAAGCTTATTTGGCGTCCGCTCTATCAGGTTTGAGGGAGTGGTGAGTCTCCGCCTTATTTTGTATATACATTAGATTTCTCAGTTCCTTATACATTATATAACATTATTTTGTCTTTTTTCTTACCCACTTAGGATCACGGGCGAGCATATTGTATGATTCCTGATGTGTATGAAGGCTTAAAACCAATACTTCATGAAATGCTGTACGGCGAATACAGAGGCGAATTCATCTTATACAGGCGATTCCCCAAAAACTATTCGCAACTTGTACGGCAATCATGTTCCATTGGATATGCAGCAGTCCGACCACTCAACGAAGTCAGACGCAATGCCAGCAGATATTGATTACAACCATGTATTGTTATTAGAGTGTGAGTCATAACATTGTGAGCTTCTGTGTTGTTACTAACAATATTCCTCCTCGGCCCTCGTCTTCCAATGTTGCCACATAAAAAGATTAGCAGAAATAATGTAGATTATCATACAGTAAAAAAATGGGATCTTTTCCGTTATTCAACAAGAAATGTACTGCATTTAGCACTTGTTAAGCGGTTTGCGTCACCCTCAATAAACTAACCTAATTTTAATCATACTATAATAATGAAAGACGTATATAGTGACGGTTTGCGTCATCCTCAATAAACATAACCTAATTTTAATCGTAGGCCTATAATATGAAAGACGCCAAATGAAAATCAATCTTAGTTTGGCTTAAGATCTTAAGCCTTAGATCTTAAGATCTTAGATCGTAGATCTTTTAATTTCCTATAAATTTTATTATATAAACTTTTGTCGTTAAATGCATAGACTACTAAGGCAGAAATCCTAAAAAATTGATTTTTCATAAGTTTTCGTGAGAAAAAAACAAAAATTGCTAATTACCGCTAAACTAACTGTTATACAAAAAAATGTTTGGAATAAAAGTTGTAGGATTTAAAATTCTCTACAACTTTAATTATATACATTTTGCGGTAAAATGCATTATAAAGCTGAAATCTTACAAAAAAAACTTTTTTACGTGAAAACAGCCTCACCAAGAATTTCAGCAAACATGACTCCTACCCTATCTTGTAGAACATAAAAAAATTAAGTAGACTAAATGAGGCAATTTAAAAAAAAATCGTAGGACCAGTTTTTGAGAAAATCGCAAAAAAGTGAAAAATTACACGAATAAACTACTACTTCCGATTGACCGATTTTGATGAAAATGTTTGTGTCGGGTCCGGTAGTAGTATGTAACTTAAGTTTCAAGTTCGCACGATGTTCCGTTCTTGAGATATTTTGTATACACATACACAGACCGATCGCTAAAAACATGTTTTTTGGGTTCAGGGGGTCTGAAAACGAGTAAATCCGGTGAAAACTCGATTTTGAAAAATCGACATAAAAACAATACTTTCCTTCCTATATATTCATATAGGCAAGAGAAAGTAAAAATTGTATATATGTAATTTCCATAATTTTGAGGGTGCACGTAAAGAATGAAGGGCTACACACCCTTAACATTAACATCTATTACTATTTATATTCTTATAAATAAAATAATAAAATATATCACTTACATTTTATTGTGGAGGCCAGTAAGCAGAAATGTCTGCGAGTATTTGTTGGAATAAGTCCCGGTCACTGTGACGTTGGCGCCACATAAACTCCGCAAGATATGATTGTAACATGACGCGATCTGTACCACACTGCACTTTATTCCGGTGTTTCGCCAGCCGCCATGTACTTTCAATGTTCTGCGTATGTGCACCGGTTGCCGGTTCGACGAAATTTAAGGAGTGGTTCACCGTTGTGTGGTCATAATTTTCCGGAAGATTTTGAATCCTTCGGTAAGCCCGCCACTCATCCGATACTATAGTGGACCCTGCTCTGATATTATTTTGTATCAGAGGCAATAAAGTTTCTGCGCTTCTGTCTGCCACTGGAACCAAGAAACACTCCTTAGTTTCTCGGCAGAAACCTCTAAAGACCCACTGCTGAGGTAGGACCCGGCCAACGTGGTTTTTTCTTTTTGAAAATAAACTTTCGTCAACTTCTACTGTCATACCGGGCCCACCGATCACCATTGGGTGCCGAATGAGGTTATCGGCACAAACCTCACGCATGTAATTGCACCAGTCACCTCTGGTGTTGTGGTTAATTTCCAACTTCTCACAAAACTTCACAGATGTTAGTCCCTTAGCCCAACAATAAATAAAAAAAACAATTTTCCTGAATGGCAATTTAGAGCCCTTCAGAAACGTATCTGTACGCACTTGCTTAAATTCTGCGCAGGAATCCTTTGTGCGAGTCCACCGAACTTGACCTCCCATCCGCAATACCATATCGTCCCACGCTGACATCTTCGTGGATTATGCAGGATACCGTGCTCCTGCAGGAACACGACAGCATGTTCTTCGTTTGCAACACGTTCGACTAAACGTGCAAAATTCATGTTTGTAACGCAACGATTTCAATAACACTGAATAGCGTAGTCATGTGCAGAACCGCCATGAGAGGAAGGGAGAAGGAGATGTTGACAAACTTAAATAAAATAAAATAATAATAACAGTAATATCATAACAATAACAACATTAACTATGAGTAATGGCTATGCGTAATGGAATGAGTCATAAATACTGTAGTTTAATAGTTAAATAAATATTATGTATTGTATGTAGTATTTACATACAATAAATATACATACGTTCAAATTACATACGTTCAATAATGGGTTACGCGACCCGCATAACACTTGCTAAATGCAGTACATTTCTTGTGAGAAAACGGAAAAGATCCAAATACAGCTTAAAATGTATCAAAATTGATATTTTTTTATAAAGTCTAATCATTTTCTAATGATTCCTAAGTTATAACAAGTCTTCATTTATTCGTGGGAAGAAAATATTATCAAACTAGTGAAAAGCAATGCTATTTCCCCATGGTTCGAATTCCGTGGGGAAAACCGTTATGTTTAATATAAGCCTAATGTTTTCATAAGACAGTAAGAAGTCGATTGTCCGAACGTCTATCAACCGGACGACCGGTTATCCAGATGCCCTTCAGAAAAATTTTGTAAACTATTGTACGTATGTACTATGTAAATTTAGTATGTACTAATATATTTCTGAATTTCGTAGACATACAAATTTAAAATACCGTTATCGTATTAAAACGTCATATGTGATAATGTATAAACGCATAATATATGCTTGATACATAGACTTATTTTGCATGGGAAGATGGGATAAACTAATTCGGAATGGTAGGAGGTGGGGAAGTTTTTAATTCTCTAGTAGTACGTAAAATGGTGAAATAGGCGTGTCCTTGTCATGCAGTGAGTCACGTTCAAATCATTCGGCCCGCTACCCTTTGCATAGTCAGTGTTCTCAGTCTATTTTATAATTTTGTGTAACACATTTATACTGTACATAATTATGATTTTTAGCGGTTTTAACTTATGGTAGTACTACATGTTCATTTATTTTGTAAAGCACGATAGTGAATTGTATGAGTACATAACATTTATGTGTTTTTAAATTTGGGTGTTTAATAAAAATTAAGTTACAAGTACAATGTATCGTGTACGTATTATAGCACAGTTTTCAGTTCTAGTTTCTATAACGTAAAATAAGTTCGGAAAATCGGTTATCCGGACAAATCAATTTACCGGACGATCAAATCCCCAATTATTGGTCCGGATAATCGACTTCACACTGTAATGTACTTTTCGTAGTAAGCGCAAAACAACAAGAGAACATTCACCCGTGTTTCTTAGTAGCATACGACTTTACTATAATCTATTTGAAATCAACGTGCGGGTGAAGGTCATGCCACTTCCTCACCTCGCCTACCCCACCAGTCGTCTGAATGATGCAGCGCGGAGTATGTGTGTGCACTTGTGCCTACGCCTTCATCAGGTTTACATTTTTACACTTCGTGAAGTACCGTACGCTTAAAACATCTGACGAGACCAACACATAAATGTGTTATTTAAATCAACTTAAACTTAAACTCATTCGAGAAGTTTAATTACAAACAAAAGGAAAACTGCAGTGGAAAAAATCTAAATCCAGTTTTTCTTTTGTTTGTAATTAAAAAAACTTCTCAAATGAGTTTAATTTTCATAGACGTTATTTATATCATTTTTTAGAATAAAATTCTCTACAATTTTCATTAAAATGTTTCGTGTTTTTATTCGCAATTTAACAGAGTTCTTTTACGCTAAACTTAAAAAGTATATTTTCTAAGCCTTTTCTTTAATGTATTTACGTAATTTTCTTAAAAACTAAAAGCGATACAGTTCTGGGACTCATTTTTTTAAGTTTCCCAGGTTAAATAAAAACCATAAGAAACCACTAAACATTTTCCTAAATTAACTTTTTCAAAATTTCAGTATTGCTTTATTTCACTCTTTGCCTAGGAATCAAGGCAAAATCTTTCGCCAGGCACTACTCGCCAACGAAGCATTTCCGGACGTATATTTAGACAAACATTTTGTTACATGTAATAACAATAGTATATACGTGGTGTAATTTGTATTATATTATTGTTATAATTGTTATTAATATTGTTTTATGGTTATTATAGATATTATGTGTACGCACTATTACAACGTAATATGGAATAATAGAAAAGTCACTGAAATAGAAACACGGTCATTATACTATGCGTCAGCAATGACTCTGTGATATTTTATGACTTTATGAAGCTTACTTGGATTGTTTTAAGTAAACAAACATGTTACAGCACCTTTGTCACCACACACAGGCCTATTTATTTGATTTTTTATACTCTTTCGACCAGTTCAGATTAAAGTTTTGTATCATACAGATGTGCAGTTTCTTTGGCGGGCTTGTGTAAGTTTAGTTAATTCAATTGTTTAAGCGTGAAAGTTGAGATGGCTGCAAACAGTCCTAATCTTCGCAGACAATCCAAACAAATAATTTATAGGGTATATAATTATTTAAAAGAACTTGTGTGAAATTAATTCTTTGCGAACGGCGCTCAAGATTACATAAAAGGTAATTGACAGTTTATTTCTCAGTCGTATACAAATTTGTAACAATCCAGTTTCTGTATGCATGCTTTAAAACATAAAAGATAAATAATCATCTTTTTCGTTTAGGTAAAAAGGTTGGCGATGCTTTCATTAAGGTGCAGTTTGTATAAAGAAATATTAGGATAGAACTGTTCCAACGATCCGAAAGTTAAGCACAAAAATTAGGAAAATATATTGTGTAGAATAAAAAGGTTTCACATATCATAGTAGGCCTAATGTCTTATGTGTATCAGAGTAACCATTAAATTTTTTGTCGTTAATAGACAAAACTTTAGTCTGTAAAGAGAAAAGAAGTAGTTCAATTCAGTAATGTAGAAGTAGTGTAAGGGGTATGAGGAGAAATCTTGCGGAAGGGAAGGGGAAGAAGCGCGTGACCTTCACCCGCACGAAGAAATCAAATGGACTTTAGTTCAGTTATAACTCGTTTGTAGCTGCGCTGATATAAATAGAATCAATTCTAATTGGTTGTGACTGATAACTAATAAATTTGAATTGCAGACAAAACAAACCGATAAATAATTAGATATAAAATGTATAACAGTCACAAACAACAATACAAATTCAAAACGAGTTTTTATTTACTGAAACGGATCTGAAAAAACTCCTTACACATACACATAAAAATAAACAGTAACTTTATTAAATCATTTAAAAAATAAGACAAGGAAATAAAGTTTACTACAATACTAAGTGTTCAGTTTTCAAAAAATAATATTAAAATGAACTAATCGAAAAATGTTAGAATATGTTAGTTCAGTTCCACTGTTCTCAAATTCATAATTCAATAATAAGTTAAAAATCGGCGAATAAATATCGTCAGCAAATTTCAGCATTTCTACTCTTTCTCCTTGAATTTTTATTCAAGCGTCAAATTTTTCCTTCACTTTATTTATAGCCTCTTTATACACAAGTTAAAAAGTAGTGGTGACAATAAGCATCCTTGTTACACTTTTTCATAAGCAGCTACTTTTTCGTACCCCTCAATTCTCAAAATAGCCGATTGATTCTTACACAGACCGAAGATAACTTTTTGCTTATTTATTTTTTTAACGTCGTATCAACTACAAAGGTCATTAGCGACGACGTTGGGGTGTAACTATATACAATGGAGGATGAAATGATTTTTGTAACTTATGAAAATATGCCGTGCCTGAGTGGGATTCGAACCCATGACCGCATGATAAAAGGCGAGCACGTTACCAACTACGCCAATGCGGCCTTTCCTTTCTTTGTATTTAATTCCCAGCCTTTTAAAAAAAACATTTTAAACATTTTACTCCAGTACAGACTGTCTTTCGGCCTTAGTATGCATTTTATGACAAAAGTGTATATAATCAAATTTATAGAAAATTAAAAGATCTACAAACTTTGTTTAGAGCATTTTTCTCTACAGAGCCTAGTTTAGCGTGAAAGAGTGATTATCCTTATTTTTAAGGCAAACTGAGGTCGATTTTAATTTTGCGTCTTTCACTCATAATTAAAAAGAGGTTATGTTTTTTGGGGTTAGTTTATTTCTAATGTTTTATTACTAATGTTAGGTTATATTGGTCATTATTTGCATTGACAAGAGAAAGTTGTGTGAGTGTTTTACACCAGATTTTTTTTCTTTATTATTAATCAATAATCAATCTCAAAGATATTGCATTTCAAGTTTCCATTCTCCATTAAATCCATATTGGTCATCATCTTCCAACACGTCTACTCGATATTATATTCGTTTGTATATAATACTTGTTAATATTTTGGATATACAGAACGTTAGACTGATAGTTCTATAACGTTCACACTTCTCTGGTCTTAATTTATAGTATGGGAATAATAATTTAAAGTCCAATGGTACTTCTCCACTCTCATACATTTTGCACACAAGTTTGTACAATTTTGTGTTGTGCAACTTCTTCACAGTGTAATAATAGTTCCGTTGGTATGTTATGTAATTCTTGCCGTCTTATTCATATTCTTATCCTTAATTTCCGGATCGCATTCTTCCCTTAATATAGGGTCACCAATTTTTTCTACTTCAAAATCAGTTTTTTGCTTATTGCATTAACAACACTTTTATGAATAAAAAATCTGCTTAGATTAAAGAAACATTAAATTAATGTTCTAAAAAACGTTTAACAGTTTTGAACAATTATAATTTTTTTTTAAATAACATTATTTGCAATCAGTTTTTTTAAAAATGAACTATAAACAAATCTTTTGAATTTACAAATCACAAGTTGAGGCTTCATTACCCTGAGTACCTCTCATTATATGAATTACTCATGTGTTAAAAGAGAAAATAACTATGTACGAAGATATTTACATTTGACAATATGGAATACTTTTCACAATAATTTTTGTACATTTAAACTCTTTCAGACAGTCCAAAACATAGTAACGTTTCATTTATTATAAATATGAGGCGTGGCTATTAAATAAAGAGACTGACGTTGTAAAAATTTTTATTTTTATTTTATACATAATCACTTATTGTCACCTTCAATATACACTCTTTCTCTATCCCTACAACGCTCCATGCGAATTTTCCATTGTTGGAAACAGAGCTGGAAGTCATCTTCTATCAGCTCCTTCAGGACACGTGCCGCTTTCTCTTTTACAGCTTCCGCAGACTCAAATCTTGTCCCTTTTAATGCAGATTTCACCTTAGGAAACAGGTAGAAGTCACATGATGCAAGGTATGGTGAATGAGGTGGATGTTATAACACTGAGATGCTGTACTTGGCTAGGAACCTCTTGACAGATAACGCGGAATGAGCTGGCGCATTGTCTTGGTGGAGAACCCATGATATGTCCTTCCACATTTTGGAGCGTTTTTCTCTTACTCTTTGACGTATTTTAGAAAGTACCTCAAGGTAGTAATATTGATTAATTGTTTGACCTTCAAGAACCCAGTGAAGGTACACAGTCCCATGGATATCAAAAAAACCATTTATCATTGCTTTAAATTTTGACTTGCTCATTCGAGCTTTTTTGGCTCTCGGTGAAGTTCGGCTTTTCCAGTGCATGGATTAGTGCTTCGTTACCGGATCATAAGTAAAAAACCACGTTTCATCACATGTTATTATAGTTTCCAAAAAATTTAGGTCATTTTCAATCGCGTACAAAGTGTCAGTACAAACATTTTTGCGAGCTTCATTCCAAACATTTTTGAGCGGCACTTGTCCTGATGGATCTGACAGAAGATCCGTAGCCGATTCGTAGCCACATCAGGGGTCCCGCCAGGTTCAAATCTTGGTCCACTGCTGTTCATCCTTTTCATAAACGACATAGGAAAAGGCCTGAATTCAAAAATCTTTGTTTTTGCCGATGATGTGAAGCTGTACGCAAGAGTTAATTCCGCTGATGAATTTAAAGTGCTTCAGAAGGATGTCAACAGTATTCATGAATGGGCTGTTGTCAATGATCTTCCTCTTAATTTTAAAAAGACAAATGTAGTGACGTATTTGAGGAAGACTTTAAAAGTCAAATATACTTATTACATTAACGGTATGGCTATATCCCGTGTCGAAAGCGTACGTGACTTGGGAGTGCAATTCGATGGCAAGTTGCTCTTCACAGCGCATGTAAATGAAATAGTTGCCAGAGCAAGGAGAAACTTAGGAATTTTATTTTATGTTGGACGTCGTTTTCGGCGGCTTGAGACGTTGCTCCGGCTTTATCAAGCATTTGTCAGGCCAGTGTTAGAGTATTGTTCAGTTGTTTGGAACTATGATAGAGGATACACCGACCAGCGTATTGAAGCTGTGCAGAAGAGGTTGCTGTATCACTTGCGCCAGTGTGGCATGTGTGAGGCGGGTGATCATTACGAAGAGGAGTGTACCCAAGTGGGTATAATGACATTGGATAAGAGGCGGGATATAGCAGATGCCATGTTTTTATACAAGGCAATTCATGGAGCTATCAGTGTCGATATTGCGCATGTAGCGTACAGGGTGCCATATGCGAACTCCAGAGGGCACAGGCTTTTGGATTACAGGGTTAAGACGTGGATATCTCCCCTGGCAAGATGCGTAAACATTATGAATTTTGTTGACGGTTGCGGGGTTGATATATTCAACAAGAATATATCAATGTTTAAGAGGGAAACTGTGTTATGTTGGATGGATTGATTCAGTTGGGACAGCCATATGACAAGTTGGTAGGTGAACTGAGTAGCCTACCAGCGTTATAAAGTCATATTGGACTCCTCCTTTGATAATTGTTTTTTTTACTTGGCTGTTAGCTCGGTTGTTTGTCTTTAGTTAGTGTTTCTTTTCTTCTCATCATTGTTGTCTTTACACACTTAGGTGTGGTATCATTGCCAATCCCTGCGCTTTTTTACTTGTGAGTTTAGATATATGAGTTAGTGTTTTCTTTTGACGTTCCATGTTTTTACGTCCCGATGGGTAAGTGCAGCGTTCAAGGATTTCTATCTGTTGCTGCACTTGCTCTACTCATGTAGGTCGTCCCCGCTTCCTTGTTAGTTATCTTCATGGAGGTTGGGATGGCTGTAAGGGGTGAGTGGAGGCCATCAAATAAAAAAAAATTATTATTATCATCATCATCATCATCATCGTCATCGTCATCTTCATCACCATCACCATCATCATTAAGCTCGATGGCCTGTTCCGGCATCCATCTCTTTGTACGTCGTCCAAAGCCTCGCTTCCCTCTATAATATGTTTACAGTTTCGTGGACCTAGGTCATAAACCGACCCTTACACACACAAACACACTTGCGCAGCAACCCTTATACTGTGGACAATTCGAACTGGCACAACTCTTGCTCTACGTGTACACACAGTTCCGCATAAAGTATACCCATAACCTATTCTTTCAACAAGGTCTACAAATTTTAATGTACGCAAATGCCTACAACCTTATTTCAATGTACTAACATAAAAATAATTATTTCATTTTAAAATATGTAATTAATTTGTCTAGTAAAAATTTAAATTATAAAATTACAATAACTAAACTGCAAAAACTCACTAAAGTAAACTCTACAGACACACGCAACTAATTAAACAAAATGGTCCGAATAAATTATAATGAACAGAAAATCATATATTATGAAAACAAAATATTAGTCACATCATTATGTCGGGCAGATTTATTATTAATAACAACAGCGAAAACAAAGCGTAGTGACCATGCGTGAGTCGCACATTACAGTAGCGATTGTATACTTTTGTGACTGTACCGTAGTTGCATGGCGAGGAACGAAGAGTACGTACAGTACATAAACACCAAAGCTGCTTGTGGCAATTCGAATTGTCCGAGGTATAACTTGTTTTCTTCTTTTAATTCGGTGTTTTCACGTTTTAAGAGATTAGTTTCCTCTGACTGCACAACATTCAAATTTGGCGGTTCGTCATTAAAACGAGGCCTAACTTCCTCTACGTCTATCCCTTCATTTTGTGAACTGCCTGTGTTGTCATTGGATGATGAGTTAAAATATCATAAACTTCCTTACGAGCGTATCGTTTCTCTAGTCGATTTTTATGTTCATTACAAGTCAGGTTTACCGGACGTAAAACGGCAATACAAATCAGCAAATTTAAATGTGGATCTCAATTCGTCTTTATAACACGTTTTAATGGAAGATATAGCAACTCGGATTTTCAATCACAAACATAATCCGATTTGTCGAAATGTAAATTCCACTACACACACGCGACCACTATCAGTAGAAAATATATCGGCCCGTTTATAAGCATTTATCCACTTCAATCTAGTTTCAATTGCCTTTGGAAGTGGTAGAACTTCTAATACCCAACTCCTTTTGGTGTCTATCGTGATTAGAACAACCGGTAATTGCACAACATACCATTATTAAAGACTAGTAAAGTATTACAGACCGTACTAAGACTAGTAACCAACACAGACCGACATTGTACGCATCGTTCGTCGGTTGTCGCTGGTGACCAGTGACGTCAGAGGGCGGGGCTTGTCACTGTGCATATTGTTGATGATCCCTACCGTCTAGTAAAGTACCGTACCCGTGTGTGATCTTATGTTTTGGACCACGAGGAATCTAGTGAACTAACTTACAAAAACCGTATCTACTAGGGTTTTTACTTCAATGCCTAAAAGAATTTAAATGGTTATTTAAAAGCGAATAGGACATTTTTTGCACCCACGAGACTCCAAAAAGGGAGTATAGAACATGTCAACATAAAACTGATAAACAAAAAGTAATCACCATGATAAATTCTTCACTTACCACCAAAAATTTGTTTCTGCTTCTGCTTGCTTCAGTAGGCTTGTCATGAACCCCTTTGTATCAAATAGCACATAAAATTCAAAAGTCAAACACAATGATAAATTCATCACTTACCAATAATTTTTTTCCGCTACTGCTTAACTCAGTAGGCTTGTCATGAACCCCTTTGTATCAAATAGTACACAATATTTGTTTGATTAGAAGTTAAGTACTTTTCAACCAAAAACTATTTAGAAAGGAATTCGTGCACACTGTAAAATGTTTCATCAATCAGATATTATTTTAGTTTTTTTTAAATGATTTAAATTGTCACAACTTTTTAAACTTTGTGATAATTTATTGATGATTTTGTACCTGCATAAGTTGATTTTTGTTCAAACAATTTAGTGTTGTGATTCGCAACATAATAACCGATTCTGTTTCTTGTGTAGTGGTTGTGAACATCTGAATTCTGTAAAAAGGTACTTTGTTTTACATACATTATCACTTCAAAAATGTACAAAGAAGGAACTGTGAGCAATTGCAGCTCCTGACAGCTGACAGCTTTTTTCTGTATTTAAAAACTCTTTCCATGTTACACTGTGATGAATTACCCCGTACTAATATGGTATACCTGATATGAGATAAAATTAAACCATGATAAGCTGGTATAAGCAATTTTTTATCATTTTATCTGGCAATTAGTTTTTATGCAAATACTCCAGATAATATTTTACCACATATTGAATACTGTAACATCTGTTTTTTGGTTGACGTTGGTGATTTGATTTTGTTACGTTTTGCTGCGTTGTTTTCAATTTTTGATGTTTACTGCGCTATGACTTTTGGTTATCATCTGGCTATCCAGCCCTGCGCTCTGGTGACTTCTTTTAGAAGCCTCGTATATTTGCGTATTCTGGAACATTCACTCCACATTAAATTACGAATGAAACGTTTCTTTTGATAGTGTGTTTTCCTGTAACCATTATTGCTACGTATGTAATTAGGTTTTTTATATTTTTTACTTTTAATTAAAAGTTTCTGCTTCGGTATGTTACTTTTACCCTTGTTCTAAAGGTATGTGACCTAGTTTTTTTATTAAGTTGCTGCTAAGTACTCTGAAATCCTCAGCAAATAATATATTTTTACATCTGAGAGCTAGTATGGATAACTTCGAATTATTGTAGTTTTTGATTACTTACGTATCATTGCGTTGCAAATTTATAATTATATACCATATAAATTGTAATATCCAACTATATTGATTTATTCTTGTGATTTTGAATTATTATTTTTTTTTTATTGTACTACGTTTGTTAAACGTAATTAAAAAGTTTCTAGATTTTTTTTTAAAGGACATACAGTATATTGCGGAACCTTTTTTAGATTAACTGTACAAATATAACTGTTTGTTAGGTACAGTTAACGAAAATATTGGTTTATCGAAAAGTCGGTCGAACTGTTTACAGTGCCAAACAAAATGTATCCTAATAAAATGCTGTGAAGTTGAAGCTAAACAATAATACCTTTCCGTGCCTTGTAACTAAAGCCGTGAGTGAGTGGCTAACGACTGTGATGTTTTTCTTTCCACAATTCAAAATATAAAAGAGGAAATTAAAGACAGTGAAGAAGATAAATTTTCATCAACAGTTTTTTGACACCTGATAAAAATAGGAAACGATTATATCAATAAGAAAGTGATGCTGGCATGTGAAAAGTTATTACCGGTTTTAAATGAAAGGCTAAACTATAGCCCCTAGTTGGAAACTTTGTACGTTAAGAAACATTTAAAAAAAAAATCTGGTGTGAAACACTCACACAACTTTCTCTTGCCAATGCAAATAATTAACAATAAACCTAACATTAGTATTAAAACATTAGAAATTAACAAAAACTAACCTCAAAAACATAACCTTATTTTAATCATGAGTGAATGACGCAAAATGACAATCTAACTCAGTTTGGCTTAAAAATACGGAAAATCACGCTTTCACGCTAGACTAGGCTCTGTAGAGAAAAATGCTCTAAACAAAAGTTGTAGATCTTTTAATTTTCTATAAATTTAATTATATACACTTTTGTCGTAAAATGCATACTAAGACCGAAATGTTAAAAAAATCGATTTTTCTCACGTTTTCGTGAGAAAAAAAACAGAAAATCGCAAATTACCGCTAAACTAAGCGTTATACAAAAAAATGTTTGAAATAAAAGTTGTAGGTTTTTAAATTCTCTACAACTTTTATTATATAAGTTTTTGCGCTGAAATTTATATTAAAGCCGTAATCTTAAAAAAACAACGTTTTTACGTGAAAACAGCCTCACCGAGAATTTCAGCAAACATAACGCCTACTTTATCTTGTAGAGAATAAAAAATTGAGTAAAATAGGCGATTTAAAAAAAAATCGTAGGACCAGTTTTTGAGAAAATCGCAAAAAACTGAAAAATTATACGAATAAACTACTACTTCCGGTTGACCGATTTTGATGAAAATGTTCGTGTCGCGTCCGGTAGTGGTATGTAACTTAAGTTTCAAGTTTCAAGTTCGTACGATGTTTCGTTCTTGAGATAATCTGTTCACACACAGACACACACACACACACAGACCAATCGCTAAAAACATGTTTTTTTGGGTTCAGGGGGTCTGAAAACGTATAGATTCGGTGAAAACTCGATTTCGAAAAATCGACATGAAAACAATACTTTCCTTCCTATATATTCATATAGGCAAGAGAAAGTAAAAATAGGGGTTAAGTGGAAAAAGTGTCAATGAAGATTGAGAAAAGGCAACGTTAGTTAACAAACGGTGCATTTGCACGGTAGTAAAATGTAGTGTCCCACTGTTGAGATTGGCAGCACTGTCAGATTTATCTTTCCATCATCACAGCCCATCCATACGCAAAAGGCATTCTCGTGACCCACTATATATATCGGATGCCAGGCCCTCTGAAAAGCATCTACTTTCCACCGTGCAAATGGCACCTTCACTTCAGTCGCAACAGGGTCTGGCTGTATAATGAAATGAAATTCATTACTCTCAGAGCAGATAAATCTGGCTAGTTTTTATTACAAATCTACTTCTTCTGTTTTGAAATCCTCTTCATAATTTATTGTCTAACTATGTGATAAGAAACAAAACTATTTGTTTGTAGCCCTGGAATTAGCAGATCAGGTGCAAATAATTTAACAGTATAGTTACTAGAGTCCCGATTTTGCCCTTGGTTGCAACGAGAGGTAAAGGGGGAAAACATCAGTGCGCATGCGTGACTGCTTTAATGGCAGTAAAAGAAACACAACAACTTATACTATAACTTACCCAGAGCGTATACAGCATATCGCGGAATCTTTTATAGGTTAACTGTTTGTTACCGTACACAGAAATTTTAGTTTTTCGAAAACGTGGTCGGATTATTCTATTCACAGTGCTGAACGAAATCTAATATGCAGTGTAATAAAATGTTGTGAAGTTGAAGCTAAACAAAAATTCCTTTCTCTGCCTCTTAACAAAAACCATGAGCGAGTGGATACTGTGATGTTTTTCTTTCCACAATTCGAAAAATAAAGATAGAAATAAAAGACGTGATTGTGTGTTTGTCGACACCTGGTAAATAAAGGAAACTGTAAGGTAGATACTAGTGAGACTGATAGTGAATACGCCGGTGACAGCGATAGTAAAGAAGGCTATTCATTTATAGAAAATTTTGTTCCAATGGAAAAAGATAGTTGGTAATTACAGTAAATCAAACATTGCTAGTCAGGTAATTAAGCTTTAGGCAATATTACAGCTTATGTGTATTTATTATAAAGTTTATGAAGAAAATATTTTCTCGAAATAAATTACAGCGTTTAAAATGTATGTAGAAACTGCACGGTAGTGAAATGTACGAGTAGTGTCTCACTGTTGAAGTTGGCAGCATGTTAAATTTTCATTTCCCCTTCTCACAGCCCATCTATAAGCAAAGGGCAATCTCGTTACTTCAGTATCTATACCTGCCAATTACTATCTTAAGAGAATAATATACGACTTTACAAGACAGTCATAAGATCAGTCTGGACTTACGGAGTACATTATTATGGGGTTTTGATAAATCGTCACCAAGAAAAAACTTCCTGTGAGATTTATTTAATATGATTAATTTTGAGTATTGTTTTATGTTGTACTAAAAATAAATATAGCAGAATTTTTTCAATTTTTTAATTTTGAAAATACTTTTTATTGTGAAAATAACAACGTACATGATTCAATATGATTTTTTTAAAGTTCTTAATAAATTATAGTACGAATAAGCTGCATTCATTAGCTGAAAAAAGAAAATAATAAAAAAACATTTAAAAATAATATATATAATATAATAGTAATAATAATAATACTTTAATTTAAAAATAATTTAAATGTCTATTGTGCCATGCTTTAAATATCTAGGCGAGATTATTTGGCCGAATGGTTCTAAACGATTTTCCCAACTAGAGCGATTACAGAAGATCACAAAAGCTCTGAGATTGCTATCGGTTTCATAATCATAGACGCCCGAGTTTAAACCCTTGCATCTCCAAAACTATGAGTCGGATTTCAAGATATTATACATCAAAATTTAACTCATTTTATTCTGCGTTGAGCTATAATAAATCTATATTTTTAATGTTGCTTGAAAATGGTCATATCGAGGTTGGAAAAAAATACCCGTTTTTTTGCTACTGCAACAAATACGAGGGTAGGCTGATAAGTAATGCACACATGCTTGTAGAAGACGAACAAAAAGAAATAGCAAGATGGGGTAAATAACAAATTAAAGTACAAATCTTAACCTACCAAATTATCTATTTATTTTTCAATATAGTCACCGTTAAGCATTACACATTTCTCCCAACGTTTAACAAGTTTTTTCATTCCGTCACTGAAAAATTCTTCCGACTTTCCTCGAACCCAGGACGCAATAGCTGCCTTCACCTCATTGTCCGAGCTGTAATGATTACCCTTAAGGTCTCTCTTCAGTAGAGGAAAAAAATAAAAATCGCAAGGCGCAAGGTCGGGAGAATACGGAGGGTGTAAAATTGGTTGAAACTTCAGGTTTCTCAGAGCCTCTCCAGTTGCACGCGAAGTGTGTGGACGAGCATTGTCGTGTTGCAAAATTATTGGCGCCAGGTTGCCTCTAACACGACAAACTCGACGTCGGAGGTGTTTCAGAGTCTGTATATACTGAGCAAATTTACCGTTGCCCCTCGTTCCAGATAATCAGTCACATAAACTCGGCGAGCATCCCAAAACACAGTCAAAAGAATTTTTTTTGCGGACGGTTGTGTTTTGAACTTTTTCACAACAGGAGAATGTGGATGACGATATTCAGCGCTCTGCCTTTTTTCTTCGGGATCGTAATGATGAACCCATGACTCGTCCCCCGTCACAATATTCAAAAGAAAGTCGTCTCCTTCGTCACGGTAGCGCTTCAAAAGTTGTTCACAGCATTCCAATCGACGCTGTTTATTCTCGTCTGTCAGACGGCGTGGTACCCATCGTGCACAGATTTTACGGTATCCCAATTGTTCAATAATGAAGCCAACACGTTCCTTAGATATTCCAATTTGGTTTGCGATACGCTGTTGAGTGATTCGCCGGTCATTTTGAATCAAATCATCGATGAGTTTGCGACGATTATCGTCTGAGGCAGTGATTGGTCGTCCACTGCGTGTTTTGTCAACAATTAAGGCTTTTCCAGGTTGGCAATCACGAAATTTTATTACCCAACGATTCACAGTAGACCTATCAACAGTATCGTCACAATAAACAGCCTTTAAACGACGATAAATATCACTAGGATTCACTTTCTCAGCAGTTAAAAATTCGATAACAGCGCGTTGTTTAATTCTCGTTGACATAGCACCAGAACACGACGCCATACTTCCACTACTCAAAACAAACTGAATGAAAGCAACGCCTTCAAACTGCGCAGGCTTGTAGAGGAGAAATAGTACTTCCACATGCCACCAGGCGCGCTACTGAAGTTTATTTAGTTGTCTTCTACAAGCATGTGTGCATTACTTATCAGCCTACCCTCGTAATATCATGCGAGTGTGTGTAACTCGATAAATATTTGACCGAAAAAATTTAAATTTTATCATATCATAGACAATTATATTCTTACACCGTGTACGAAATTTTGAATTCATGCGTTTTTTAAATTTCGATTTAGGTACTAACAATATTCTGAACTCTTGCTATCTCGGTAACCGTTTGATCGTTCGGTACGGGCAAACTATCGTTTTATTTATTAACACTTATGTACTAAGTTTTTTTACGCTGAATAAAACGATAGTTTGCCCGTGCCGAACGATCGAGTGGTTACCAAGATAGCAGAATATAGGGTTCAGAATATTGTTAAAAAATCAAAACGTACGAATTAGAAATTTCGTACACACTCTAAGAATATAATTGTCTATGTTGTTTTACAATTTCAAACTTTTCGGTCAAATTATTATCGAGTTAGTCGCCTCTAAACGCATGAAATTTGTTGCGGTAGCAAAAAAAACGGGCCTTGTTTTCTTCCAACCTCGATATGGCAATTTTTTAACAAAAGTAAATATAAAAGACTATTATAGGTCAACGTAAGATAAAATGAGCTAAATTTTGTCGTAAAATATATTAAAATCCGACTCATAGTTTTGGAGATGCAATGGTTCAAACTCGGGTGTCTATGATTATTAAACCAATAATAGGCGAGAATTTTGGGCCAAATGGTTCTGAAAGATTTTCCCATCTAGAGTGATTACAGAAGATCAGGAAAGCTCTTAGAATAGTGCAGCATCTCTACAATAAAAAAATCCCTCTCACAACAAATTAAATTTCGGCTCTATAACACCGTGATTAAACTAGCAGCATTATATGGTAGTGAAACTTTGGTAATGAACCGAAAAACTGAAATAGAAGATATTAAAAAGGAAGCGAGGAAATCATCAGGAAAATTCTTGGACCGAGGAAAACAGAGGTTGGATACAGATTACAGAAGAATTAAGTCGTGGAAACATACTCGAATGTAGAAATAAAATTGATATGAAGAAGAGACGTCTGAAACTTTATGGTCACATTATCAGACTTTCGGAACACCGACTAACTAACAGAGTTTTAAAATATTTATTGTCTCTAACCGGCTCATGACCCTGGGCGGAAAATGTCAAAAAGGATCTAACATGGCTGAATACGACCGAACAGGAGATTTTAAACAGGGATGTCTTCGGAAAGAAAGTAAATAAGTTGGAGGTTCTCTCAGAGTTTTGACCAAAACAGGTTAGACCAAAGTAAAGTGAGAAAAGGAAGCGGAAATTCTCGCAGGGGATGAAGGCGTGCTGGCTAACCGGCAGAAGGATAAGCCGGGATGAAGAATGAACCATTGATTACTTAGCGTCTTCTTTTCAAGGGAGTTTTACCGTCTAATACTAAAAATCTGGTGTGAAACACTCACACAACTTTCTCTTGCCAATGCAAATAATTAACAATAAACCTAACATTAGTATTAAAACATTAGAAATGAACAAAAACTAACCTCAAAAACATAACCTTATTTTAATCATGAGTGGAAGACGCAAAATGAAAATCGAACTCAATTTGGCTTAAAAAAAACGGAAAATCACACTTTCACGCTAAACTAGGCTCTGTAGAGAAAAATTCTCTAAACAAAAGTTGTAGATCTTTTAATTTTCTATAACTTTTATTATATACACTTTTGTCGTAAAATGCATACTAAGACCGAAATGTTAAAAAAATCGATTTTTCTCACGTTTTCGTGAGAAAAAAACAGAAAATCGCAAATTACCGCTATACTAAGCGTCATAAAAAAAAATGTTTGAAACATAAGTTGTAGGTTTTTAAATTCTCTACAACTTTTATTATATAAGTTTTTGCGCTAAAATTTATATTAAAGCCGTAATCTTAAAAAAACAACGTTTTTACGTGAAAACAGCCTCACCGAGAATTTCAGCAGACATGGCGCCTACCCTATCTTGTAGAGAATAAAAAATTGAGTAAAATAGGGGATTTTAAAAAAAATCGTAGGACTAGTTTTTGAGAAAATCGCAAAAAACTGAAAAATTATACGAATAAACTACTACTTCCGGTTGACCGATTTTGATGAAAATGTTCGTGTCGCGTCCGGTAGTGGTATGTAACTTAAGTTTCAAGTTTCAAGTTCGTACGATGTTCCGTTCTTGAGATATTCTGTTCACACACACACACACAGACACACACACAGACACACACACAGACCAATCGCTAAAAACATGTTTTTTGGATTCAGGGGGTCTGAAAACGTATAGATCCGGTGAAAACTCGATTTCGAAAAATCGACATGAAAACAATACTTTCCTTCCTATATATTCATATAGGCAAGAGAAAGTAAAAAGTATAATACTTGTTAGATTTATTATGATATTATTGAACAACGGCAGTCAGAATGAAATACAACATCGGGAAAGCTTAAGATTATCGCAATGACACCGTGTTTGGACTCATTTTTCAAGGATTAATACGTATATTTTGAAAACTATTATAAAATTTTTATAATAATAATCATAACTAAAATGTTAGTAATGCAGTCAAGCACCTAGTAGGCGATTCACTACTGTAGAATGTAGAACGCAGGTAAGGCAGGTGAGAAGTTGCTGCACGTTTGTTTGTGTGTGTGTGTGTAAGGGACGATTTATTATCTAAGTTCCACGGAACTGTGGACATATTATAACTATAATTTACACAAGTTATTTCTTAAATTACCTATGCTTTCTTTGTTCTTACCCAATTTTTTTTCTTTGTTTGTGCTCGGATTAAATAAATTTATTTCAATTTCAAAAAATGACTGAAAAAGTAGATTTACAAATCACGATAAAAACAGAAATAATATCGCCAGAAAAATTATACGAAAATTGTATTATCAATCAAACTGCGGAAATAATGTGAAAACAAATTTAATACTAGTACTTAGGAAAAAATATAAAATGTATGAAATGAAATACTTAATGTTCAGTATGCATCATATTCAAAGTATTCAAAATTAAATTTTCCCGCATTGTCCGCAATCGATTAATTATAAATTTATTTTTTCTTTCCTGCATCGTGCTTTGCTTCTTTTTTTATACACTTCAGGCTGTTTCATATTGGCGTATCGTCAATTGCGTGACGTTGCGGACGTATCTCGTAACGTAATCTAATGGTGCATTTTAGACTGGGAACCCACTTGGTTGGTCTAGAGGTAAAGTCGTCGCCAAAATCAGCTGTTTAACAGCTGATTTTCGAAAACGAAGGTTCCTGGTTCAAATCCTAGTAAAGGCAGTTACTTTTATACGGATTTGAATACTAGACCGTGGTTACCGGTGTACTTTGATGGTTGGGGTTCAATTAACCATACTCTCTCAGGAATGGTCGACCTGAGTCTGTACAAGACTACACCTCATTTACACGTCATACACATCATCCTCATCTCATTAGGCCATGGGGTTGCTTATTGTTTTCAATTGAACAGTTGCAACGTACATAAACTAGATTACAAAAAAAAAAATTTTAACTGGCGTAACGTCGCTTTGCCAAAGCTTCGTGACCATTTTACACTGGCATAAAGTCGCTCGAGTGACGTTAAGAGCGTATCTTGTAATGTAATCTAATGGTGCATTTCAGACTGCCGAAGCGTCGCGTCGCGTCGCTCGAGCTACGTAATACGCGTATCCCTGGGTACGCCTGCATTCGTACCGTCGCAAACATATCTTGGCTCGCGCATGCGTATTGCGTCGGTCAACAGCTCTTCTGGTTTCTGTCTGCTGCAACAAAAGTCTCCCGCTGCGAACGCTCCAGAAGCATTGTAAAAGCGATCTCAGAATTAATAAAACAGGTGAGACGGCATCCCGTGTTGTGGGGCTGTTCAGATTATAATATAGAAACGCTAACATGCCCGACTTAGCTAGGGAAGAAGTTGCTAATATTTTAGAAAACCAAGCCTAGTAAATCTGTTTTGTTTAGTAAGTAAGCCGTTTAAATGCCCAGTGTGTATAATATTTTATAAATGGGCATTTACCCGGGAGTTTAGCGAAAGTAAATTTAAGTATCAAAAATATGGGCAAAGATAGGCTTAAAAATATTGCTTTCAATTTAATTGACTGTAAATTTCTAGAGCTTGTAAAAATTGAATGTCAAAGCCACATGTTGTACAGACACAATTAAAAAAAAAACAATAGGCAATCAGTGAAACAAGAAACGCGTCTAAAAATGACAATCGCTTTTTACACAAGCAACGAAAAATCTAGTTGCAAACAAAAAACACTGAAATAAAAAACAAAAGACAAACGTTTAATAAAACAAAAGACGATCTAATGAATTCAAATTTTACAAAAAAAATTAAGAAAATTAAAATTTAATTTAAATTAATATTATAAAATACTTTGTTTGTGACACAGATTTTATATTAAATTAAACAAACTGAATTTGAATCGTTCCATCGGTTAATCATGTAATTTTGTTTCTGTAGCCTATGTATCATCCTGAATCCTGAATCCTGAATCCTGGTTGAGAGGGCTAAGAAGCCCTATGATGGCGACATCGTGTTAAGGAACACCTGGTCGCTCGGGGAACAATATAACAGAATAATTGCAACCTCAAGAAATTTAGGGGGAATTTTATAGTTTAAATAGGAAATAGGATTCTGGTTCGTGGGACATTGGAACTGGGACTTGAAAGGAGGTAATTTATTTTTAGAAGTTATTTGTGGAAAATTTAAATTAAGGGACAAGTGGGTTTAAGAGCGGCTCTTTTATTTTATTTTATTTTTCAGTGGCCTTTTTTCAGTTTTGTGGGAGGCCTATTATTTTGGTGAGGGGAAGGCATGCATTTTACTGAACGTGGACTAAAGGTATAATTTAAGGTAGGGGTTAGTTTATGATTTCAGGGGAGACGGAAAGGGTAGAGTTTGGCATAATCACCGGCCTTTTTATCTTCTGAGTGTTTATTAATTTAAAATGGCGGCTCTTTTCACCGTAGTGGAGTGATTATGCATAGGAACATGGGGACAACTACCAACTGGGGGGAGTGAGTCATACAAGTAGGAGGGGCATGGGTAAATAAGAGGAATACAGGGCAGAATAAAAATGTATCATCACATTTTGTGGTTATATGTTCATATGTTCTTGTGGTATACTTCCCAATTGAGAAATAAAGTTAAGAAAACCCAAAAGCAACATGAAGTATTCACTTAACCTCATCTTAATTACAACTACTGAGCAAATAAAATGACAAATTGAAAACGTAGGTTTAGGACGTCGCTTTCGATCTGGTCGGTTCATTTTATATCGCTTTGGTTCTCAAACGGTGGTACGCGTACCACTGGTGGTACGCGAGAGCATTTCAGGTGGCACACGAGACCATTTCTGGTTGTATGCAGATTTCTTTAAAATACAAGAATTAAAATTTTTTTTTTTTTTAACAGTATAGTTTTCTTTTGCAATCGGTTAATAAATACAATAACTTTAAGCAAATATGAGAAAATCTGAGTAATGTCCTTAGAATTAAAACACAAACGACACTCAGTAGTGTGTTTGAAAAAGACCAAACTGTGAAGAAACAAAAAAAAATATTTCTATACAAAATCAAACTTAATGAACCGTGAATCAACATCCCGAAACACTAAGAGTTGAAGTTGGAGATGACAATGACGATGGTAGAGATGAAAACGACGCCAATTATGAGATGCTGATGATTATGAGTTGAAGTAGAAAAGATAAAAAATAAAAATAAAAAAAATTAAAATTAATTGACTAACAAAATCGTAGAGGTAAGTCCAATGGTTTAAAGCGTTTCAGTATGTGAGTATCTTCGCTGTTGTCAAGGATTTTTTTTTTTTTTTTTTTTTTTTTTTTTTTGTGGCTAATCGCTAATGGATTCTGATGGTCTTCTAGTTTTTGTAAATGTTTTTCGCTATGTTGTTTAATTTCTTCTTTTATGAAGGGCAGGTTTAGGTCATTGTGTAGTATTTCATTTGTTACGTACCATGGGGCTACAGTGATCAGTCTCAGGCATTTTGATTGAAAGCGCTGCAGTATTTCTATATTTGATGAACTAGCTGTACCCCATAGCTCTAACCCATACGTCCAAATTGGTTTGAGTATTACTTTGTATACGAGTACTTTATTTTCAAGGGAGAGTTGAGACCTACTGCTTAAGAGCCAGAATAATTGACGTAACTTCAGCCCAAGTTGCTTTCGTTTCGCCCATATATGACTTCTTCACGTGAGTCTTCGATCTAGATGTAAACCCAGATATTTAACTTCATCCTTCTGTGGGATTACTGTACCGTTCAAGCTGACCACTGGACATGTTGGTTTCTTTAATGTAAATGTTACGTGCGTTGACTTATCCTCATTAATCTTCACTCTCCATTTCTTACACCATTCGTGAATGTTGTCAAGATGGGTTTGTAACTTCTCCAAGGCACATGTCGGAGAAGCGTCCGCCGCTACAATCGCTGTGTCATCTGCGAACGTTGCCGTCATTACAGATTCATGTTCTGGAAGGTCGGCTGAATTAAAAATTAATCTTCAATTTTTGTTCTACGCTGTGGAGAAATTTTACTTTTGTAACTGGCATCACTGCTCCTGAACCGTCATTTAAAGCTAAGATTACTCATTTAGTAGGAACTAGAACTCTTCATCACACAAACAGAACAAAAGGACATCTCTTCCTTTACGACTCGGTCATCATAGTTACAAGATAATGACTTGACTGCTAGTGATGCTCTCCTTTTAGACATTGTGGAACATTTGAAGACTCTAAAGAAGAGTTTTGAAAATTACTTCCCATAAACCCGCTCTACAAACGATGACTCGATTAGATAACCTTTTTCACAGAAAGGCATGCCATCCTGCGTGGAAGCTAAAGAACGTTCCATAGAACTTACCAGTGACAGTACAATGAAAGAATCTTTCAAAGAAAAAAATTTTGTCTCTTTCTGGATGTCTACAAAAAATGAGTACCCTGCTCTTTTCAATCAAGCTCTTAAATATTTAGTTCAATTTGTTACAACTTATTTGTGCGAGCGTGGGTTTTCAGAGTTACTTTACGTAAAAAATAAATTCAGGAATAGACTAGATGTAGAGATCGATTTGAGATTAAAGATGAGCTCAATTGACCCTGACATAGAAACTATCTTAAAACATAAACAGCAGCAGGTTTCTCACTAAGGTTCTTTTCATGGCATCAATGTTTAATTATTTGTTTGTATTTATATTAACTGATATACTTCGATTCGTTTAGTTATTCTCATAGAAATTACATTGACATTGTCATAGTTATTACAGATAATCTTTACCTTGTATGACAAACTACTGTTTATTTTTTATAATTTAAATAAAATAACATTATTTCAAAAAATTTACAAAATTGTGAAATGCGAATATAATTTATTTTTCTTGTCAGAAAACCACCAGTTATGGCTATTTTATTGATAGTTATAACTGGTGGTACGCCTAGACGCTGAAAAAGCCTAAGTTGGCACTCGAGCACTAAAAGGTTGGGAACCACTATATCGAGTATTAATAATCGATAAAAGTAACGTTTTCTGAAAACGTCAATCGAGCGACGCTACGCCAATGTGAAATAGTCTTTAGCCATAAACGTCTTTTGACCCAGGGCTCAAACATAACCTCCTGTACTTAAAGTAGCTTAATGTTTTAAACCAAAACGATTGTACGTACATTTGTGTATGTCGGATAATTGATGATGTACAATCCGAGCGGCTTGATTTCTGTTTTTCTATTTGCTCTTGTCATCATCATCAGAAGGGATTTCTTGAACCACAGTGGTTTGTCTATCCATGAACATTCATACAATGTTTCTCTTAATTTATCTGACTGAAAACAAATTAATACAATAATGATTAAATATTATTTCTTATTTTAATAAACAAACTCTTTTTTTATACAAATCGTTATAACGGCTTACATTTTCTAGTCTTAAGAGAGTGAGTTTTAGAAAACCAGTTTGCAAATTATTTTGTACAAATTACTGTTAACTATACAAAGAAATATTTAAATGAAAGTTGTCGATTTTTAAATAATTGTCTACAACTTTTATTATACACTTTAGCTCTAAAATGAGTATTAAGACCGCAATCTTAAAACAACCGTTTTTCTACGAAAAAGCAGCCTCCACAAGAATTTCAGCAGACATGGCGCCTACCGTATCGTGTAGAGCATAAAAGTGTAGGAAATGAGGTAATTTTTAAAAAAATCGGTGAACGATTTTTTTAAAAATCACCTCATTTTCCGTTTTTGAGAAAAACTGCAAAAAAGTGAAAAATTAAACTAATAAACTACTACTTCTGGTTGACCAATTTTGATGAAAATCTTCTTGTCGGGTGATGTTCTTGTTGGGTTTTGGTACGTAACTTAAGTTTGAAGTTTCAACTTCGTACGATGTTCCGTTCTTGAGATATACTGTTCACACTCACAGGTATACAGACCAATCGCTAAAAACATGTTTTTTTGGTTCAGGGGGTTTTCGTGTAGATCCGGTGAAAAGTCGATTTAAAAAAATCGACATGAAAACAATGCTTATATAATGTATATATTCACAAACGCAAGAGAAAGTAAACAATACTGTGAAAGACTGATGTGTATCTCACTGACATTTTACTTGAATTTTTATAAAATATTAGCTACATGTATTTTATAAATAATTTACGTTGTGCTATTTTTCAATAAAAATACATAAATATCGACGATGCGTCTCTCTATCAAGCAGTGGTTCGGCGAGTGGTAAACTTGAGTACCAGTTGTTTACACAGAGACACCGACCAGAGTCAATTTTTACAATGCAAAAAAATATTGTGTAATATGGAAACCATAAAAAATTTAAAGATAAAATGATTTTTCATTATATAATAGTATTAAAACATGATTAATAATGCAATAATGAACTATAATAATAGTCAATATTATGTAGTGGTAATAATAAGCTGTTAAGTTTCACCGACATTTTTGTCTCGATCGAATTAAGTAATCACAAACCATGACTGGGAAAATGTTTTTTTTTTGAACCCATTTCTAACAGCTCAGTATATGATTCAATGTAAACGAGCATCCAATCCGTCTCACGATTCTATTAAAACACAGTTACGTGAGAGACGAATCAGTCTCTCAAAAGTAAATTTTACAGATCTGGTGAGAGACGTATAAGTGTCTCATGGGAACCTGTCAAGGTTCCCAGACGAAACTTAATGTCACCATCAGGTGATAAGTGCTTTGCCAACTTGCTAATATCCGCGTATTAAGGGGAGACTATACTTTGTATCCCGCCAATGTTAAATTCGCTAGTTTAAGGTACATTTTTCATAAAATTGGTAAAAGATAAGGAAATGAAACTTTACACACTACAGTTGTCGGGTTTCTTCTCGAGCTAATGACATTTTTTCAATTTAATCTTTGAACCATACCATTTTTTAACAAAATTACGAATATCATAAAAGTTTTACATATTTTTTCCACGTGTTTTGCGTATTACTAATTTTTAAGAGGTGTGCGGAGTGACAGGATACAATTGGAAACGACTAGAGGAGGAGAAATGGTCGACGAATAGAAGAAGATGGTGTGGCTTGGTAAACACCCAGACCCGGCGATTTCTGGAACTGGCACTGGATATGTATGTATGTACAGTAAAACCTCCTGGAATCGACCACGTACGGTGAACTCAATAAGTGGTCGGCTTGAGAGGTGGTCGTTTTGGAGAAGTGGAGGTCAGGGCAATGCCCTAATTAAAATAACTTTATTATTATGAAAAGTGTATGATGATATGAGAAGCAAAACATATCGCCTTTTCTTGTAAAATGGTCCACTAATTGGTAAACCACTACGTGCACCATTGAACCACGCGAAAGTGAGTTCATTAATGTCTTTAAACTGTTGAGTACAATCTCTTTTGAAATCCTTATTTCCATTTGATGTCTCTAATATGATCCTTAATTTTTAGTATCTGCTGAATCTGGGTCTTTCCGCAACCATATTTTTCCGCCAAACGGCGACAATCCTTTTTCACTATCATTAATTACGTCTACACGTGTTTTAAGAGTTAAAATTGTTTGTTTATAACCTTTCTGAGACATTTTACTTTAAACAGAAAAATCAATAACAATGTTCTCTATCAACGAATGTAATTTTAATACTGTACTGTAACACTACACCCGACGTACTTACAAACCGACCGAAATGAATTACGCCACGAAACGCTACGGAATTACGCTAAGGAACTGTATGAATGTTTATAGGGTTCTGTACACAACGTCATCTATTGTCAATGGGGTACGTGCAACATTACATTTCTGGTGGGGGAAGAGCCGAAGATGTTTATATAGTTTTTGTGGTTTTTCCACTAATACAATATAAGTTGAAGCTTGTTAAATTGCACTTGTTATACTGTAAAAACTGTATACGCTTATAAATCTGTCAATACTCGAGGTAGCAGTATCATTACGTAGCACATGGCTATTCTGTATTGATACGTTTGTCCATCTACCTTTAATTTCTTTTATATTATTAAATTAAAGCGGTCGATTTTGCTCGTTTTACCGGTCGCGGTCGGATTAGAGAGTGGTCGTTTAGCAGAGGTAAATTTTTATGTGGAAGAATAGTTAATATTTTGATTCCCGAAAAACTGGTCGGTTATAGAGTTGGTCGCTTAGAAGAGGTGGTAGTTTGTGGAGGTTTTACCGTATTTAGTATTTTCTTTACAAATTTATATAATTTTATTTATATTTCAATTTTCCTTCAATTTATTGTTTTGGAACACATTCAAATATACGGTAATCGAGGTTCTTACCGGAAATCGAATTTGGAACTTTAATTTAACAATTTAATTATGTCTTGACAGAGCCTTAGGAATAACAAAATTGAGAGAGAAATAAAAACAAATTTTTATTTACCTCATTTATAATATCTTGACCAATCGATGCGTACAGAAACGTATATAGCGCGAGTGTACAAATCTGAATTCCTTCAATCACTTGGTGCAGTATCGTATTATCAGCCTGACAAACAGAAATTACTTTAAGAACAATAAAAAAATCTGGTGTGAAACACTCACACAATTTTCTCTTGCCAACGCAAATAATTAACAATATAACCTAAGTTACTAATAAAACATTAGAAATAAACAAACTAAACTCAAAAATTTAACCTTATTTTAATCATGAGTGAATGATGCAAAATGAAAATCAACATCAGTTTTGCTTAAAAATACGGAAAACCACTCTTTCTCGCTAACTAGACTCTGTAGAGAAAAATGCTACAAATAAAAGTTGTAGATCTTTGAATTTCCTATAAATTTTATTGTATACACTTTTGTCATAAAATGCATACTAAGGCTGAAATCTTAAAATATCAATTTTTACAGATTTTCATGAAAAAAAAACAGAAAAATCACTAACTACCGCCAAAATAATTACACAAAAAAAATGTTATAAATAAAAATTGTAGGGTTTTTAATGCTCTACAACTTTTTTATACACTTTTTTGCTGTAAAATGCATATTAAAGCCGCAATCTTAAAATAAACAATTTTTTTACGAAAAAAAAACCTTTCCAAGAATTTCAGCAGACATGGCGCCTACCCTATTTCGTAGAGCATAAAAATATAGTAAATGAGGCGACTATTAAAAAATCGTAAAAGCCGTTTTTGAGAAAATCGTAAAAAGTGAAAAATGGCACGAATATACTACTACTTCCGGTAGACTGATTTTGATGTTCGTGTTGGCTCCGTTAGTAGTACCTAACTTAAGTTTTAAGTTTCACGTTCGTACGATATTCCGTTCTTGCGATATTCTGTTCACACACATACACACACACACACACACACACACACACGCACGCACGCACGCACGCACACGCACGCACACACACACACACACACACACACACACACACACACACACACACACACACACACACACACACACACACACATACACGCACGCACGCACGTACACGCACTCACACACACACACACATACACGCACACGCGCGCACACACACACACACACGCACACACACACACACACACACAGGCCAATTGCTAAAAACATGTTTTTTGGGTTCAGGGGTTCTGAAAGCGTGTAGATCCGGTGAAAACTCGATATCGAAAAATTGACATGAAAACAGTACTGTGACACATCGGTAAGGTCCGTTTCAGGATCTAGGTAATTAAATAATTAATTCATTAAAGTTTAAAATTACAAGTATTTATTACAACTAAAATATATACAAAATAAATAATAAACTAATTATAATGGAGTAATACAATAAATAACTTAAATAATTTACCTAGTACTACTTACAAATTATTATACACAAAACACATACACAAAAACTGAATATAATGCACGTACACAATAAGATAGTATCTTCTTCTTCTGTTAGTGCCTATTCGTTCCGAATATTGGCGATCAGTCTGACTATGGCTATCTTATCTACAGCCATCCTGAAAAGTTCTGTTGTAGACTTGGAGAACCAGGTACGCAGGTTCTTCAGCCATGACATTCTTCTTCTTCCTGGTCCTCTTCTGCCATAGATCTTTCCTTGGAGAACGGATTTCAGCAGGCCGTATTTTTCTTCATTCCTCATGACATGGCCGAAATATGCAAGATTCCTGCTCTTGATGGTGTTCATCACTTCCAAATCCTTATTCATTCGCTCCAATACAGCTTTGTTGGTCACTTTGTCCATCCATGAAATTCTCAACACTCTCCTATACAACCACATCTCAAAAGCCTCGAGTCTTTTCTCAGTTGATTTGGTCAATGTACATGACTCCATCCCGTAGAAGAGTATTGAGAAAATGTAGCAGTGGAGGAGTTTGATTTTGATGCACATGTTAAGGTTGTGACTCCTGAACAGTTTTGCCATCTGATTGAATGCGGCCCTCGCTTTTCCTATTCTGCATCTCACCTCCTGAGAATGATCCCATTTCTCATTGATTAAAGTTCCCAGATAAGTGAACTGTGGCACCCTCTCTATCGGTTTGGTGTTAAGCATTAAGTCACATCTTCCTACTGCTCCCCTACTAATCACCATGAACTTAGTTTTGCTCACATTGATTTCCAAGCCATATTTTTCACTAACGCTTCCTATCCTGTTCACAAGCTCCTGCAGACTGTTCCTGCTGTCAGCGAATATTACCGTATCATCCGCATATCGAATGTTATTCAAGCGTTCTCCATTCAACAGGACTCCCATTTTAGTATTCTCAAGGGCCTCCCTGAAGATTTCCTCTGAATAAAGATTAAATATCAATGGCGAAAGGATGCAGCCCTGCCTAACCCCTCGAAGAATGTCAACTGCATTGGTTTGCTCTTCAGCACTGATCCTTATAGTAGAGGACTGATTCCAATACAGGTTTTGGATGATTTGAAGATCTTTCCCATTCATTCCTGTGTTCCTCAAAATCTCCATCATTCTCACATGCTGAATCCTATCAAATGCCTTCTTGTAGTCGATAAAACATGCAAAAACATCACAGTTCACGTCTCTACAGCGCTGGAACAACACTTGTAGACAAAACAAGGCATCTCTTGTACCCACTCCCTTCATGAAACCAAACTGTGTGTCTGCGACTCTTTCTTCACAGAGCTTGTAGATTCTCCGATGAATAATCTTAAGGAACAGCTTCAACATGTGACTCATGAGGCTGATGGTTCTATAGTCCCCACATGTTTTGGCTCCCTGTTTCTTTGGCAATATTATAAATTCTGAGATCAGCCATTCATCTGGGATGCTTCCAGAATTGTATATTTGATTAAATATATTAGTCAAGAATTTGATTGATCCATCGTCTAAAAGTTTAAAAAATTCTGAATGCACCCCATCTGGTCCCGGAGTCTTTCCCTCTCTCATGGCTCCAATAGCAGCCTTGACTTCATCCACCATGATACTAGGACCAGACACATCCTGTATTTGCATTGCAGGTGGTTCTCCTCTTTCATCAAAGAATAGCTGTTCCACATACTTCTTCCAAGCCTCTTTAATGTCCTCTCTATCCACTATCAGATCTCCCGCATCACCCACAAGTCTCCCAACCGTTTTCCTTTTCAGCCTTCCTGTCACTTCTCTCACTCTTCTATGTACGTTGACCTCATCAAATTTGTTCTGGAAGAACTCAATCTCTTGGCATTTCTCCTCCAACTCTTTCTCCTTTGCCTCTCTTATTTTTCTTTGAATGACCCTCTTTAAGCTCTTGTAAGTTGAAGGATTGTTCTTTTGTTTTCTCCTTTCCTCCATGAGTGATAAAATCTCATCAGTCATCCATGATTTGTGCTTCTTCCCATCATCCTTGAGATATTCATCCTTGATCTTCCTTGTTGCCTCTGCAAATGCCCCAACCTGATCCCGTGTATTGACAACTTCCTCTTCAATCTGCCTGCACCTATCATTGATGACATTCTTCACTTGGTCCTTTAGTGTGCTATTCCTAAGCTTCCTGAAGTTATATCTTGGACATCTCTTCCTTTGTATAGCCTTGAGCTTCATCCTATATTCTCCTATAACTGGGGTGTGATCCGACTGTAAATCAGCACCAGGATACGTTTTCACACTTGTGAAGCTGTTTCTATATCTCTGGTTTACCAAGATATAATCTATCTGATTACGAATAATATGATTTTCTCCATCATCTCTAGGAGACGTCCAGGTGTAGAGTCGTCTGTCTGGTAACTTGTAGAAAGTGTTCATTATTACCAGATTATGTTCAGATGCAAATAAGCTCAGAGTTTCACCTCTCGTGTTCCTATCACCAAGACCATGAGGACCAATATGTTTTCCTTCTCTACCTTTGCCTACCCTGGCATTGAAATCACCCATCAGGATAAGTAGTTCTTGTTTAGGAAGTTTCTTTATAAGATCCTCGATGTGAGAGTAGAACTCTTCGACCTCTTCTTCACTGTGATCACAGGTAGGCGCATACACCTGGATTATATTCGTGTTCACCGGTGATGTACTCAACTGCAGAAGCATGACTCTTTCACTCACAGGGACAAAGTTGGTGACATGATTAGCAACATTTTTATTGACGATTATTCCGACGCCATTCTGATATCTTCCATCTGTTGTTCCAGAATAGTAGACTCTGTAGTCTCCTATATTACAGTAACTGGAGTTGGGCCATCTCATTTCACTTACTCCCATGATCTCTATACCCAGTCTTTCCATTTCCAAAAAAGCATTATGAATTTTTCCTGCTTGGGCCATGGTTTTAACATTCCATGTACATATCCTCTTAATCTGTTTCATCTTTAGTTTATAATTACTCATATTTCTGTTCCCATTTGCCCCCCCCCCCCCGGAGAACCGATCGGGGAGCTTGAAACTCCGGACTGATTTAACAAGAACATAGCCATGCTGACATACTAGGAAAGTCACCAGGTGACCTTCAATGACTAGGGTTTCCGTTGCCATGTCATCCTTATACCGTTGACTGTCTTATCACAGTTCTTCCGCTTTTAGGGCCAGTTTCCCAACCCTGGGGCAAAAGGGTGCCCAGGATCCTCCACCCGCTCATCCGCCCTGTAGGAGGCCGTTGGCACTTGATGGAGGGGCCACTTATGCCGATGGCCACTCGGTCTATGGTCGCAGTTTATCCTCATGCCCGGGAGGCAAGATAGTATAACAATAGTTAATAACCACTACAATGCCCGGATACTACGTTGACCTGACCCAATGCAATAAACACTTGTCAAAGATCAAACGGATACTAACTAACTGACCGCACTCGAGGCTCTATTTATATAGGCGGTTCAAAGAGTTTTCTCGAAAGGCACCAAAATTCGAAACAAAAGTCCTTTCTGGAAAAATCTTAACTAATGTAAACAAGTTATACTTGAATAAAAGGGTGTTACAAGTAACCAACCGACCCTTTCACAAATAGTTGAACAACAAAACACCCTACCTCAATGCACTCCTTTTTAAATAGGTATCCTTTTATAACCAACCCTATTGTTACTTTTTCACTCTATTATCTATTCTTTACCATTTTATGAATTAAGTACTAGAAATTTCGCGAACCATGCTCTTCTTCGATATTGTACCAATAATTTTCTTCCTACATAATCATTTAGACAAAAGAAAGTAAAAAAATCAAAGTAGAGAGCACATTTAAAAATTCAGATATGAACGGTACAGGGGAAGAAGTAGGAATATCAATTTATAAAAATTTTCAGGAAACGAATTTTAAGATTTGAACAATTTGTAAACATGATTTTAATAAGTTGTTTGCAGATAATTTTACGTTAACATAGCAATCATAGTGTTCTTAACATATAGTCAACGAATCAATGTTATTTTACAAATAACTTTTTGTAAATTAAAAAACTTAACCGTAAGCACCTCACTTACCGAACAAAAAAAGGAATGTCAGCTGCATCCACTTTCTTGATTAAACTAAAATGGTAGGTATAGGTAGATAGCAGTTGATAAAATAGGTAACTGCACATAACAGATAGGTGGAGTGTCAAATTATTTACACTCAATCTGTCATTGCAGGACTAAAATAAATATTTCTGTTTCGTATCACATGGTCAGCCAATTAAACGACTGAATCATTTAAGAACAGAGGAGGTAGAGGTGTAAAAGACACTAATCAGAGGCATATCCTCTGAAAGTAATGAATTTCATTATACAGCCTGACCCTGTGGTAAATGAAGTGTAGGTGTTATTTGATAAGTGGAAAATATGTGCTTTTCAGAGGGTTTCTGATAAGCGTACTTTCCCACTCAGTGAGGAAGACACTTGTAAATTACCTCACTCCTCGTTTTACTTAGTAAAACCTCTACAGGTTCAAACCAGCCTTTCGGCTGGTTACCTAAATAACAAAATAGGTAACTACATTGTTCATAAACAAGATTTTTATTCTATTTACATTAGAATAGAAAAAAATTTTAACCACTTCACTCTTCGTTTTACTTAATAAACCCTCCAGAGGTTCTAACCAGTCTTTCGGCTGATAACCTAAACAACAATGATAAATTCCATTTATGACTATAGAGAAATCTAAAATTCGTAGATTATATTTTAACATAAGATCTAAACATTACATTTTTATTATTGCTAAATTAGACACTAAATTAATGTAAATAAAATAAAATAATACCTCTGTAAACCAATAAAAATGTAAACACATTTGAACACCTATCACTTCAAGAGTAATTAAAGCCAAAACTACCATAGAATTGTTAGTGACTACAATATGTCTGCAAACAAAAATACATACAGTAAGAATAATACGTTACAAACCTTGTGAGCATTGCAAACCCTTTTTCAAGAAATTGAAAATTATGCCAGTATATAAATTATGCATCTCTTATTCGTTTTTATTTAAAAAAACAACTTGAATACGTATCAGCTAAGGTTTTATGTCCACGAATTTGAAACTAGATAAAGACAGATCTGGACTTTCCACATGTAGAACAGTCTATGCTCCAGAATATCATTGATCCAAGGTCAAGCTTAATAAGTCAATAGTTAAAGAATTCAAAGAAATCATTTTAAATAATCATAATTAATCATCAAAATAAATAATTTTTAATTAAATTTAAAATATTCTTAATCAAAAGTGTTGGGTTCGAATCCCACTCAGGTATGGCATATTTTCATACGTTACAAAAATCATTTCATCCTCCATTGTATATAGATACACCCCAACGTCGTTGCTAATGACCGTTGTAATTGATGCGACGTTAAATAAATGAATTTAAAAAAAAACAAAAAAATTAAAAATATCAAGCTAAATTGTAAGAAGAAAATATAAAAATCATAAATAAATATTTCAGAAGCGAAAGTTCCAAATTTTATTAAAAATGAACAATAAAACAAAAGAAAGTATAACTTTAAATAAGTAATTTGAACCAATTAACTAATAATTAAAAGAAAATAGAAGAACATCATGATTTATTTTAATTACGGAACCAACTGCAACAATTTGCTGGTTTTAAAGTAAACAGTTGAATATACAAAGGAATTTAATAGATATGTACTATAAACCCGATGACAACAATGTCTCGATGCCCCATTTGATTCCCAATCGATGGACGGATAGTAGGTCAACTAGAAGACTGCACGAATTCAAGAATAAAATCGTAACTATAAACTATTAAGGGGTGGCTGTATGATAATTTTACTGAAAATTTTGATTTTCGGTTTTTTATGTTTTTCAATAGTGTAGACCTAGATCTACCACAAAAACATTAAATTACAAAAAAATTATTTTAATGAAAAAAATTTAAGTTTTATCAGGTTTATCCTAAAAAATTAACATGTCGCCAAAAACAAATATTTTACATATTTTTATGAATTATTATAGCTATGCGTGCTGGAGCGCACACAGCCATAGCTACCGTTTCCCCGAAAGTACTGTACGTACTGTGTTAAAAACATTGACTCACGCTATATAAATAAAAGTTCATCTTATTGTAGGCTATATTATAGCCTACGTCTTATGATATTGAAACAAATTACGTTTGCGATTAAATATGCTTACGTTATTATCTGAAATATTTATAATTATATGACAGAATTGTTATTACATTTGTAATTCAATATAACTAATTACAGGTAAATATACAATATTTTGTTTGTAAAACCATTAAATATTATGAAAAGATAAAATTAAATTAAACATTTTTCTTATTCTTTCAAAATCTATATTTATCCATTTCTTCGCCTTATGCCTATACATTCTATAAATGTAACTATTAACATTTATTTTAATATATTTCATTTCTTTTAATTTTAAACACTGCGTCTTTTAATCGAATATTGGGGCCAAACATTATTCTTTAAAAATAATAGTCACTTATCATTTTAACTTTAGTTAAAATGTTAGTTTTAACTATGTTAAAACGTTGACATCTATCACAGTAATTAAACATAAGTAAATTACTGTAATGGATACCAACGTTCTGAAAGGGCATAGTAATGAAGGAAACGACCACTCTCCACAATCAACCTCAAAAGACAATAACAGTTGTAAAACAATTTAAAAAATGCTAATAAATAAAGAAAAAATTACCTGCAAATTGTATCATGATTGTCTATTAATTTTCCCATATAATATTTCATCAAATTTATTTCATTGCAATTATTACATTTGAACGAACCCCTTCCAATTCCAATATAAAAATCTATTTCTTTGACTGCTAATCTAAGAATCTTTATATCAATTATCACTTTTCGAATCATTCCAGTAAATGTATAAAAAACTATCAATCCAATATCAACTGAAATTTTAGCGAATATTGCTTGAATAATATGTACAATAAAAAACACGTATAAATTTGGAACTTTATAAATATGTATATATTCATATGCGACATGTAAATTTGATATAATTATGTTTTCTGGTTTATTCGTTATCAATTGAATCGTTGTTAAAAACAAAGGAGTTAAACAAAAATGACATAATAATATTACCAAAGTGAATTTTAGATATTTTATTTGTGTTTTTATTTTTTTATTCGAATCAATAATCACATCCATTTTATCTTTATGGTTTACCCAATATGGTTTCCTCTCATGTAATAATACATGGAATATATTTTTTACATTTTCTGTATTGTGAACTAAATGTGTTGCAATAGATGTCACAAGAAACCAATGGTTTGCGTCTTCAATTGCTAAAAATCTACGGTTTAAATCATCCCATCTGTATATCATTGATAAAATTGCTTCACATAAAAAAATAGCTGAACCGATTGAAACAAACACACCTAATTTTGTTGATTTGCCTTCTTCATTATAATATCCGTATCTAGCTAATACAATTTTAAATTCTTTTGTTAGTGACTCCATTGGTAAGTTACCTGAAATTGAAATACCGGGTTTTTTTATTACATGCCTTTATACAGGGTGATTCTTAATTATGATAAAATAACTTAGTACTGGTAACGCGCTATAAGTTGACTATTGCGCCTATCATGCGGAGGACAGTATACTATCTATCCTACTTATATAGGCCAACCCGAAATCATGAGACATGTATCAAAGCGTGTAACACAAAATGTAACCACCACAAATACATAAGTAATAAAATTCAGTTCATGACCCGTCAAACTAAACAAGTAAAGAGTATTGTAATTATTTAAGGAAAGTGAATTTTTTAAAATTCAATTACAATTTAACATAACTTTACTGAAAATAATGACATGAAAACTCTAAAAATACAAATAACATTTTGAAATTACCGTAAACTAGTATTACTCACGATAATAAGCTCGCATCGACGGAATTCACGGACTAACTAGTCTATCACTACAAATGTCAGAGTGCAGTAATTCAGTTTACTGCTGATGACCAAAAAGGTTACTAAATATAGCTTAGGCTTAGTATTATGGCTTATTTAGAACGAAAGTTTATTATTTAGGATAATTATTAAGAATCAATAAATAATACAATGGGATGTTATTATGGTTAGGATACTGTTTGAAAATTTTTCAATTAAGAAAATCAACTGCAAAAGGAACTATTGCGGACTGTTTACTGTTAACTCGTAGAATCTACCGGGTGTCCAACCAGTTCCAATTTGAACCATAGGGAAATAGCATTGATTTTCATTAATTTGTTAATATTTTCTTCCCACTAATCAATGAAGGCTTAAGGAATCATCAGAAAACCTTAGACCTTTAAAACATATCAATTTTGATACATTTTAAGCTGTATTTTAGCTTAAAATCAATAAAATACATATATTTGTAACCGTTTTCTATTTAGGTATTGTAAATTTTATGAACACGTCACATTTTATGTTGGAGTAATGAAAACGTTCTTGCGTGGAAGTGTAGAGGTAGTTGGGTCGAATCCATCACTGAATTTTTTTATTGTTAAAAATATTAGAAATATTAAAAATATGAATTTTGACAATTTGTTTTATCATTGAAAAAATAATATACTTATTTTTTGGTAAGCAAATTCAGTATTATTTCAAATGCCTAAATATTTTCTTCGGTAACATTTAATTTTCAGAGACAGCTGATTATTGCAATAATTTTAGATGATAATACGGATGATTCTGGGAATCGAACTCGGGACATCGTGTTGTAGATAAACACGCTACCGCTACGCTACGGAGGCGGCATGAATGGTTGTAATCAGTTAATATTTTTGAATTTAATGAATTTGAAAAAGTTATATTTTTCTAAGAATGTATTAAGTCGTTGGTTTTAAAAGCGGAGGACGCGATGAAGGTTTTTGGGGGGCGAAAAGTTTAGTTTAAAAAAATATATGAAATTTTTTGTAGACCAAAAATATAAAGTGAAATATTCTTAATTTTTCTAACGTTGGAACAAATTATGTAATTTGGTCGTTATAAACGAAGTTATAAAATTGCATAAGTAGCTTTAATTTTTGTTTCGAGTTATATTCAGCGACATGTAATTATTAAAAATGCATGTACTAATCTATTTGTAATTATTTTAATATTAACCCATTCTCCCAATAGGAATACGCTTTAAATATTTAACTTAAATAATAATTACCAGTAAAAGTGTTATACAAAAAAAAACACTTAAATACTTTAAGAGGGGGTTGCTTACAGTTACACCATGTAGGGCGGGGGGGCTTGAAATAAAACGTTTGAGAACCGCAGCATTAAGGGGAGATGGCACGATGGTTTTTACTCAAAATTTGATTTTTGGTTTTTTTCAATAGTTTAGGCCTAGATCTACCAGAAAAAACATTAAATTACGTCAAAAAATAATTTTTTTATGAAAAAAATAAGTTTTTATCAAGTTTAACTCAAAACTTATCATGTTACCGAGAACGAATATTTTTCACAATTTTATACTGCTCGTTTTAGTGTCGAGACTTATAGTTTTAAAAATATCTGCATCACGGTTTTTAATTCTCTCAGCTGTTGGTTTAGCTTTCTAAACAATTGTAGATGGGACATTTTACTTGTTTGTGTACATTTTGTTTTTGATTGGTGCCTTCCTGTTTCTTGCGTTTTCCCGTAAATTTAGATTTTTAACACTAGGTACTTTGTTCTCAGAAACCATTAAACCTACCAGCTGAAATTTTTACCAGTTAATTATCTTGTACATCTACATACACCGACATTTTTATGACTTTCTTAGTTGCTCCAAAAATTAGTAATACGCAAAAACGTAGAAAACAATTTGCAAAATTTTTATGTTATTCGTAATTTTTAAAAAAGCTGTATGGTCCAATAATTAAATTGAAAAAATGTCAGTAGCTCGAGAAGAAACCCGATACCTATATTGTGTAAAGTTAAATTTCCCTATCTGTTACCAATCCTATGAAAAATGTAACTAAAAATAGCATACAGTATTTAACATTGGTGAGATACAAATTACAGTTTCCCTTTAAGTGATAAAACTTTGAACTTAACAGTAAATATATCTTTGAAGTTTGTTAACAAAACAATTATCAATATATAATATATTTACACGTCTTGCTTGATACAGAAAAATAAGCATTATTATAGTATTTTTTATGGAAAGCGATAGGTCAGTACGTTACCTCTGTAGAACATGAAGTGTTAGAGCAGCCTACAATTTCGTCTTATTTTAAAAACAATGTTCTATTTCAATCAATAAATAGATTTAGAACTCAAGGCTAAAAATAAATTGTTTGTCAATAAATATTTGAAAAGTATTTACTTTTACATCAGACCAGAATAATAATAAATATAGTTCTTAAAAAAATTCTAATATATGGATCGGAAAAAGTTCATCTGTATATTTCTAGAATTATTTATTTTATTATTTATTACACTCACTCTTTTACAACGTAATTATTTAATATATTCAACTGTAACGTTCAGTAACTATTTCTACTAAACTATGAAAAAAATATTATTAACTTAATTTTATGTAGCTATTCAAATTTGTCACAATCAGTGGATAATAATAAACTGGGCTTAACTTTAGAAATAATCTATAAAATAAAACCCTGTTTTTTAAGGCTGGTGACATACTATCCCGTTTTGTCATACAGCTAAAAAGCATCCGTTTGGTGGGATGGCAAGAAATCATTGTCACCATGGTCGCAGTCACATTGTCCTGTTGCGTGCTCCCACCAGAATTATGGTTCGTTATTTCTTAGTTGAGTCCTAGCGTAAACAAGGCACCGGTCGAGTGGAACGAACAGAAAAGTATTAAAAAAAGTTTGTTTACACTACGCCCGCTCGTACCTTCTTGCCGTTGCATACTTTTACAGGAAAAACTATTGAACGTACTATTACATTTAAACCCCATAGATAGAATTAGTTTATGAAGAGTGGACCGACTAATGTTGGGTATATCAGGACCATTAGTGGCAACCGACAAAATCTTATTTAAAGTAAGTAACTCATTTCTAAAGGAAAATTGATAAATAATAATTCTTAACGTAGTTTGTTTATATCATCAAATTTGTATAAAGGAGGCGTTTTAGGTTTTCTTTCTTTAACTGAGGTTTTTAAAACATCACTCTGTGTAAATTCTTTTCGTACTCTGTGAACACTTGAACAAGATTCACCGGTAAATTCCGATTTAAGTGATTAAATCTCTTTAATTTTTAGGTTAGTATATTTATTAGCAAACTTATTGAAACATTACTTACGATTGTCTTTTCCCCGCTTCGTAAAGATTTCCAATTTTTATGTTAAATGTTACTTCCGGAAGAAGAAGGTTCGTCCGCCATCGTCAATACATCTCTTGTCGCACAATTACGTACACAACCACGCACTAACATCCAAAAACTAAGAAAAAATACGAAAATTGATGCCAATAAATAGAATTTTACATCAAATCGGACACTAAACATGAAGACATCACACCACGTATTCCAAAAGGTGACTGACTCATATACTACAAGATTTATTTTGTTGTTATATTACACCAATCTATAAATAACTGATAATGTCATGTGAAATTAAAATAATTAGTGTATAAAAATTACAAAACTATTATAATTTTATTATTAGGCCTATTACATTATACCACTGACGATTGAAATGACAAAATGTAATGAGTAGGTGTTTTTCTTTAGATCACCGGTTAGCTTGTAGAGAGTTCACCCAAGGCCACACGTGTTTCTGTGTTGTGTATTTACAGGGACTAAAACACACACGCAGTTTACAACAGGATTCGACTAACAAAAAACGGACTATAGTAAGACCATGCTGCCGCCACAATAACGGGATAACGGGACAAAGGCCTGAGTTGAGTACATTCAGTCAAGTGAGAGCATTCACACTGCCCTGGTTTTTTTATTTTATTTTTTATTTGAAGGAGAAAATGTTAAACAGTTTGCTAACAGTTGGAAAACATCATCTGCATCTATAACAAATGGTTGTAGATTTTTATCTGTATTAGGTAAGCAAGAGGGCGGAGGTAAGTTGAAAGATCCAGAATAAAGTTTTGTCTCTTATGCTTTTTCTTCAAATAAATGGGAATCACCTTCTTTCCTGTATGACCAAACATTAATTGCTAAAAAACTTCAAATTACAATCAACCAGAGCCATGAAACAATTGATAAATTAGATCCTCCCTCCCTTTGAGGGTTGCTAATTCTTATAAGCTTACCGTCCAAAGTGTATCTATTAAGTGTATCAAGGAAACACTACATTTTTCTTCATAGAATGTACAATGTTACTAAGAATTTGATTTTTCAATTGAATTTATTTTTTGTTTTGTATCTATTTAACCTTACTGTCGATTTCTTTATTATGGATACCCGAGTTTGGAGCCTTCTTTCTTTAAAACCGCTTGTTCGATTTTAACGTAATATACACCAAAATTTAGCTGATTTCAATTTGCGTTGATACATGACAGTTTAATATTTTTAGCGTATATTAATATTCCGATATCAGGATGAGAAGAAAAACAGAGCCGGTTTTTTTGTTGCTGCAACAAGTTGGATGCATTTAGAGGCTTATAACTCAAACCCCGTTTGACTGATTTATTTGAGATATCGCCGAAATATAAACTTGTATGTTTTTATTGTACGTACGAAATTTAAGATTTGTAGCTTATTTAAATTTTGAGTTATTAGTAAAATTCTGAACCCCTGTTAACTCCGTAACAGCTCATTAATTTAGCAGTTTCAAAAAATCATTGTATTTTTTGTTCAAAAATATTAATACAAATTCATTAATATTATGGAACATCGATTGACCAGTTATTCGGTAGAATTTTTTAAATATTGTGACAATATCGAAGAAGGGCATTGTTCGCGAAATTTCTAGTAGGCTACTTCATTCATAAAATGGTAAAGAGTAGACAATAGAATGAAAAAGTAACAATAGGATACCTATTTAGAAAAGATCTTTGTTGTACAACTATTTATGAAAAGGTCGGCCGATTACCTGTAACACTTTCTATTTACAATAGTTCTATTATTGACTTGTTTACAATAGATTTTTCTAGCACTCATTTATAAAGGGTTTTTTTGTACTTTATTATTTCTATCGAATTTTGTTGTCTTTCGGGAAGATTCTTTGAACCGCTTGTATAAATAGAACCCCGAGCGCGGTCAGAGAGTTAGTATTCGTTTGATCTTTGACGAATGTTTACTACGTGTGCTATCGAAGGTAACTCCGTTAGAACAGGAGAACGGGGGGTTTCCGAGGCATTGTTATTCAGTCTTGTTGTATATGCGCAGTGTGTATTCAGTTCCATTGTGTAATATAATTGTTGTAAGTAGTATTAAATAAATTATTAAGTTATTTATTGTATTACATTTTTATAATTAGTTGTTATTTGTTTTGTAAACTCTTTTAGTTGTAATAAATATTTGTATTGTAAACTCTAGTGTGTTAATTATTTAATAACCTTGATCCCGAAACGGACCTTGGCGATAAGAGTCACTATATTTAAAAAATGATTGGTGCTGCGTGGGATGAAAGAAGCTTAACCATGTGCCTGTGTTTCTCTGTTGAAACCACGCTATCCGAGAGCTGAATTTGGTTATTTCTTGGTTTACATGATGTGTTTTTATTCATATTTTCTTCAGTTTTGGACATCAAATCGTTTTTTGTATTATTTTGAAATAAACATAATAAGTAACGTTTCGTATGTAATAGATTTTGAAACTAGAGCATAAGAATGTTTTAAAAAGCCATCTGAAATTTTAGAAAAATATTTTTCTAAAACATATTTTCAAGTAGCTTCAGCATCCCTAACTGTCAGACTAAAATTTCAATAATGTATTTATTCTATTTCCTAAGTTTTCCTGTTATTTTGATACGTCATGTGATGTTTGTGATTTATAGAAAATTTTTAATGATTTATTTACAGTTTGGTGACCAATATGCTAGAAATTCTCTGCCGGTCTAGAAAAATGATATTGCCGGCTATAGGGTTAATTAATTTATTTGATTGTTTGAAAATTAATTTCGTTCATTTTAGAACTATTAACGTTTGTATGCCATCTTATTCGTTATGATTAATACATTTTTATTGTTTATTCTCTTTTCTTATTTGAATAGTAAATATTTTTAAGTTACTCTAATTTTATTTGTGTTGCGTAATGAATTTTTTATATGACCCGTCGTAGATTTTATTTTCTCGTCTCCGTATTTTGTTTGCTTGTTGCTCTACCGTAAATTTTATTTTTGAGGTATGGTTTCTGCTGGTCATTTCCATGCCTGGTTCTTCTGACCATGGTATGAAGATTTTATTTGTATCTGCGCTGCAGCTCCTGAATGTATCAGTTCTGAAATATTTCTTTTCAGTTGGCTGGTGTGATACGTCTTAACTGGCGTAACGAAGGACTTCTTAAAATTATTTCGATTGGGCTTGTTTGTTTCCTTGTGTAATGAAACCTTGTATATATATTGTTTCAAGCAGATTTTGGCGTGTAGATGTTCTGTTTTTTTTTCTTTCTTTTTATATTACAATGGTAAAGGTGTCTACCAACCAGGAAGACGACCGGGTAAGTCATGCTGGCAAGTTTTTTAAGTATAGGCTAATAAGGAACACAACAAAGTGAATTAGTATATTGTATTTCTTAGTTTAATTATTTTATGGTTTGATTTGGTTTGCAATATTCTATTTTTTTCTCTTGTTTGTAAACTTTAATAATAAATAAAACACTATTATTATTATTATTATTATTATTTTTACTTTCTCTTGCCTATATGAATATAGGAAGGAAAGTATTGTTTTTGTTTATTATGTATGTTATTAGTGGTTTATTATATATAACTTATATTAAGTATTAGTATTTGTTCATGTTGATTTTTCGAAATCAAGTTTTCACCGGATCTACACGTTTTCAGACCCCCTGAATCCAAAAAACATGTTTTTAGCGATTGGTCTGTGTGTGTGTGTGTGTGTGCGCGCGCGTGTATGTGTGAACTTAATATCTCAAGAACGGAACATCGTACGAACTTGAAACTTAAGTTACATACTACTACAGGACTCTACACGAACATTTTAATCAAAATCGGTCAACCGGAAGTAGTAGTTTATTCGTGTAATTTTTGCGATTTTCTCAAAAACTGGTCCTACGATTTTTTTAAAAATCGCCTGGTTTTCTAAATTTTTTATGCTCTACAAGATAGGGGAGGCGTCATGTTTGCTGAAATTCTTCGAGAGGCTGTTTTCACGTAAAAAAATTGTTTTTTTAAGATTGCGGCTTTAATGTGCATTTTAGCGTAAAACTGTGTAATAAAAGTTGTAGAAAATTAGAAATCCTACAACTTTTACTTCAAACATTTTTTTGTATAACGCTTAATTTAGCGGTAATTGGCGATTTTCTGCATTTTCACGCGAAAACCTGTGAAAATCGATTTTTTTTAAGATTTCAGCCTTAGCATTTTACGACAAAAGTGTCTATAATTATATTTATAGGAAATTAAAGGATGTAAAACTTTAATTAAAGAAATTTTCTCTATAGTGCCTAGTTTAGCTTAAAAGAGTAATTTTCCGTATTTTTAAGTCAAACTGAAGTTGATTTTAATTTTGCGTCTTTCACTCATGATTAAAATTAGGTTATGTTTGTTGAGTTTAGTTTTTTTGTTTATTTCTAATGTTTTATTACTAATATTAGGTTTATTGTTAATTATTTGCATCGGCAAGAGAAAGTTGTGTGAGTGTTTTACACCTGATTTTTTTTTTAATTTTATGTCCGGAGACGTTTGTCTTCCTCACATAAATTGGTGAACGCAGCCGTTTTACAGCTGTTTCTTCCCTTAAATAATTTAGGAAATTTAAATTTAATTTAAGTTAGGAAAATTTGTTTTCTTGTAAAAGTTTTCAGTTACATTTTCCTACATGTCCATTGTAGGAGCAAGGATTTCTTATTGTTTCACATTTATCCGACTTTGTTTGTACGTTTCTTTTATATTTCCACAATAGTTGATCTGGATTCTGGTGGCTGTGAGGAAAAGGAAGACGCAAGATAGGTGGTTCAAGGAAGACCTAAGAGAAAAATCATAGCACAAGAAAAGGTACACAAAAAAGAAACAGTACAGGAAAGTATAATAATAATAATCTTTATTACACGTATTACAATAGTCTAAAACATTAAAGCAAAATACACAAAAATCAATATAACAATGAAAGGAAATTAAATTAAACAAAATATTTATTTGAATTAAAATGTGGATCTAGGTATCTCCTGTAGAAAAAGTTGTGATGGAGGATACCATCTTACATCAATACAAATACAAATCATAATCATACAAATACAATGTCTAAGATGTACCAACATAGAGAATATTATCAAAACTACAGTCGAACTTCGATATAATAAAATCGAGAATCCTGGGGAAAAATTTGTTAAACCGAGGAATTCTTTACATCGAAGTATCAAGAATTTCCAAGCTAACTTTTATTAACGAATTTTCTTCACGTTGTATGATGAATTAAATACAATTATTTTTCTTAATATATACGTCTTAACTAGTAAATTAATTTTTTTATAGATCAGGTATGTTTTACGTAATGGCGGTAAATAATCGTACAAAACGTATGTATTGATTTCAAGTAGGAACTTACCTCGTACATAGGTCTTGGCTATAATTAAAAGCATCTGAAACTCATTTGTACCGTAATACTGTATTTTTATTTTTAGTAAATATTTCTCAAAACACTAACATTAAAGATAAATACACTATCTTTATCTAAATAGTTTATAAAAACACTAATTCTAAATGCATTCTTTAGTTTTTGATATTGACAGGTCTTGGTTGGAATATTCAATTACAGTATTTTAAATGTTAATTTGCGTCTTGAAAAAGTGAGTAATTTTACGCTGTTTCTTGTGTTTGAATAAAGCAATACGTTCAAAAAAAGTTTTACATTTATATAAATTTTCAAAAATACTGTCAGGCACCTCATCCTTGAGCTGTGGCCCAAGCCTAATTATTTAATGACTGTAAAATCTCGTCGCAGTTTTCATAATTTCCTTCTTCTTCTTTTTCTTCTTCATCATCATCCCGGTTAGCGGACTTACTAACACCATGAAGTATGTCGTCATAGTTCGGAAAATCACTCGGTAATCAATCGGTAATCTGTTCATCAACCGTGATGAAATTCTCTCGAGTAACTTCGTTACTGACGTTTTCAGTTGACGGAAATCAAAAAAATCTACCTTAAAACTCAGAAAAATCATAATACAGCGTGTCACTTCGTACTTATTGTATAACACTATTTCGTTATATCAAGTTAATTATTCGTTAAATCGAGGTACATTTTCATATAGTTTAATCATGTCACGTTGCAGTAAAAAATTCGTATAATCTAGGTTTTCGTTATATCAAAGTTCGCTATATCGAAGTTCGACTGCATATATAAAAATTCAAAAATACAAAGAAATAATAAGAATTAATACAAATTACGACAATCATTCTTTCATTTAAGTCATTTAGATATTAGTTCCTACTTTCCCCATGTTCAAGTTTTTAAATTTTGGTACATATTATTCAACACCTGTTGGAAATATATTTAGATTTCTCAGCGTTATAGTTCACTATTATAATTAATTTGCTTTATGAATTTATAGAAAAAAATACAGATTTTATGTCGATTTTCCGAAATCTAGTTTTCATCGGATGTACACGTTTTCATGCCCTCTGAACAAAATAAACATGTTTTTTAGCGATTGGTCAGTATGTCTCTGTCCACAAACAAAGTATTTCAAGAACGGAATTATTAGAACTCAAAATAGGTACCACAAGAGGACCCGTACAAGCATTTCAATCAAAATCGGTCAACCTCAAGTAGAAGTTTATTCGTATGATTTTTCATTTTTCTCGATTTTCATGAAAAAGGTTCCTATGGTTTCTTTTTAAAAACGACTTATTTACTACATATTTTATGGTCTACAGGATAGAGTAAGAGCTATGTCTGCTGAAATTTTTGGGGAAATTGTGTTCTTGGGGCAAAAATTTTATTTTTAAGATTGTGGTGTTAATATGCATTCTAAGGCAAAAGTGTACATAATGAAACATTTATAAACCTAAATACATCTTATATTTTTAACAGTTTTGTTTGTACAACGCTTAGTTTAGCGTTAATTAGAGATTTTCTCTACTTTTCTCTATTTTTCTTTCTTCAAAATCGGTAAGATGTGGAGTAATTTAATGTTGTGGCCTTAGTATACATTTTGCAACAAAAAAAATTATATTAAAGTTATAGGAAATTTAAATTTTCTCATAACGAGCAGGTAGAGTGTTAAATTACTTGCAATCAATCTGTTGGTTCAAGGGCTACAAAGAAATAGTTCTGTTTCTTATCACAGCCAGCCAATTATATGACTGAACTATTTAAGAAAAGAAGGGGTAAAGTTGTAAAATACAATAGAGTTATCTCCTCTGAAAGTAATGAATTTCACTATAGAGCCAATCCCTGTGGTGAATGAAGTGAAGATGTCATTTTTAGGACGGAAAGTGAGTGCTTTTTGGAAGGCGTGGTATGCTGATAAGCATACTTTTTCAACTCAGTGAGGAAGGCAATAGTAAACCACTTCACTCCTCGTTTTTACTTAGTAAAGCCTCTAGAGGTTCGAACCCGCCTTTCGGCTGTTGACCTAAACAAAAACAGGAAATGAATAAACCTACACCTTTTATTTCAAGCATTTTCTTCTACAGAGCTTAGCTTAGCGTTAACAAGTCATTTTTCGTATTTTTAAATTCTAAAATGGTTGATTTTCGTATTGTGTCATTCACTAACGATTAAAATTAATTACCTTATGTTTTTCATGTTACATTGTTTACTGATGATGTAACGTAGGTTATCTTTTAATTATGTACATTACAGACAGCTAGAGTGTCAAATTATTTACACTCAATCTGTTCGTTGCAGGGCTAAAATAAATAGTTCTATATCTTATCACATGATCAGCCAATTAAATGACTGAATCATTTAAGAACAGAAGAGGTAGAGGTGTAAAAGACACTAATCTCCTCTGAAAGTAATGAATTTCATTATACAGCCAGACCCTGTAGTGAATGAAGTGAAGGAGTCAATTGCAGAGTCGAAAATATGTGCTTTTCAGAGGGCCCGGCATGCTGATAAGCGTACTTTCAACTCAGTGAGGAAGGCAATTGTAAACCACCTAACTCTTCGTTTTACTTAGTAAAACCTCTACAGGTTCAAACCAGCCTTTCGGCTGATGACCTAAACCACAACATCTTTCAATTATTCACGTTGGCAAAAGAAAATTGTGTGAGAGTTTTACACCAAATTTAATGTTTTTAATAAATAATTTTTTTTAATTTTCAAAAACATTAAAATTACAACATACGTTATAAAAAATGGTAAAAAATGCATAAATTTTACTACCCGTAATATAACATAATGCATTGTATTCAGGATCCTGGGGTACTGTGCCGACCTCCTGGGGTACACATCTGGCCGCTATGGGTGAATAGGTTTCCGCAAATGTAACTTGGTAAGTGGCTTACATTTATCTGTAAGTATAAGAGTATATTCATCAATGCATGTACTTAATCCTTGTATAAGCCTACTTCCACTTCTGTAGCCCTCTCTTGTAACAAAATACGTGGAAGAAATTTTAGTCAATACAGTACAATACAATACAAAGAGATTGTATGCAGTTTTATAACGACAGTTTAACATAAGCGATCAAAGATCTCAAGTACTGCAAGCCACTGTAAATTTGAAAAAATAATTTAAAAACCATTTAAATGATTGTGACTTAATTTTAGAGGAGGTAATCGTTATGTGAAAAGGGCTGAAAACAGAAAACTGAGATTTCAGGTGTATAAGGGCCTAAGCTACAAAAAAATCAGTGACTTATCAAACTATATCTACAAAAAATTCAGCTTAGACGCCTTTAAAAAAAATGTATATCAACTTTTAAACTTAACTCCAATCATGATGGCGTATTTATTTTATTATAAACTAAATTAAATATGTTTTGTCATCAGGCTCTCGACTGGTTTGATGCAGTTCTCCAAGATGTTCTATCTCGCGCAAGTCGTTTCATATCTACATAATATATCTGTAACACCCTACATTTTTTGTAATTTATTTACAGTAAAATCTCTCTATAGCGGAATTGAAGGGACCATGAGGTACCGCCGCTATAAAGAGAGTTCCGTTATAGAGAGAGCGAGTAATTAACGGTGGGGGGGGGGAAGTTGGAGTACTAATTTTGTTGTACAAAATAACTTATATACGTATGTAAATGGTGCATGGAATAAGTTTTTGAAAAACTACTGAATAGATAACTTTATGACGAATGTTTAATACAGTAGATTACTTCAATACAGTGAGATATTTAAATTAATTATCTAATGTGTAGGTTATTAACTTAACAAGAAATTTGGATACAAACTGGTTTTATTAGATGTTGTGTTACTAATGTTTAACAATAGAATTTCACTTTTCGTATTGAACTTTTATCAATAATCATTCATACAATACATACCGTAATAGATAGCCTAAAATTAATTAGCACTGAAACTCGTTTTTCACTGAACAGTAATAAACATAGGATACATACAATTAAAATATCCTAAAACATAGGCTACGCAAACACAAAAAAATACACAGTACAGTATATATTTTTTCGTTATTAAGGAAACAATGATTGTGAAGTACATTTAATTTCGTAAAATAAGTTGTAAATTTTGTTTCGTTTTCAATTCATAAAACATCTCTTCAATCTCATTTTCAATGTTTAAAACTTGTAAATTTTCATTTACATATTGGCAATGACAGTACGTGGAAATAACAAGAACAGCGTCTAGTGCCTTTTTACTTGAAGGGGCACCATTTCTGTTTCCATTTCATCGTCATCTTCACTTTCTTCCTCGTTGTTTTGGCCTAAGACATTTTCGATTACTGCAAAGTGAAGTAGCTAAGTGATGAAGTGACTAATTCATTGTCTGCCCCTACATAGGCGTCTAAATCCATATCCTGAAGATATTGTATAGCCGCTATAGAGAGATTTTTGTGCCGCTATAACGAGAGCTAAATACATTACGGTAGTATACGAAATGGTCGGGGTCGGCAAATAATGCCGCTAAAGAGAGATTTCCGCTTTAGAGAGTTCCGCAATAGAGAGATTTTACTGTATATTCTAACCTTTGCTTCCCTCTACAATTCACTCCCTCAATATTACCCTCCATTATTGATAGACTGATACCTGGATGTCTTAGGATATGCCCCACTAGTCTATCCCTTCTTTTGGTAAGATGCTTACATATACTTCTTTTTTTCATTCACTCGCCTAAGAACCTCTAAATTACTTATTTTGTCCACCCACCTAATCTTTAACATTTTCCTATAACTACATTTACAAAGCTTCTATCCTCTTTCTTTCTACAGCCCCTATCACCCACGGTTCACTCCCGTATAATGCTTCATTCCAAACACAGTACTTTAAGAAATTTTCCTTAATCTGTAAGTCAATGTTTGTAGTCAGTAAGCTGTTTTTCATTTCAAAGGCTTTTCTAGCTTGAGCAAATTAAATTAAATATTAACATTTTTAAAAAAATTAGGCCTACATGCGTCCTTTTTATACAGATAACTGTAATTTTTTTAAATTACTTAACTTCCAAGTAAATTTTTGCAATTTTTCTTAAAAAAACCATACGGATTTTATGGTTCCTTTGTTTTTTTTTCAATTAATTTTTTTCAAGTCTAGAGTATTGTAAGGCTTAAATTTTTCTGGCGCTGATGTTTAGGTGAGAGACTGATCAGGTACTCAAGAGTAAAAATCAAATTTACTGTGAAAGACTGATTGTGTGTCTCACTGAAATTTTACTTGTATTTCTTTAACATATTATGTATTTTATAAATAATTTACTTTGGGCTATTTTTCAATGAAACTATAATCCGTTTTTTGTTAGTTGAGTCCTGATTTAAACAAACTGCTTATGTGTTAGTCCCTGTAAATACACAACACACAAACACGCGTGGCCTTGGGTGAACTCTCTGCAAGCTAACCGGTGACCTAAAAACACCTAATCATTACATTTTGTCAATTCAATCGTCAGTGATATAATGTAAAAGGCCTAATAATAAAATAATGGTTTTGTCAGTTTTTTACACTAATTATTTTCATTTCACATGACTTAACATTATAGATTGGTGTAATCAAAACAAAATAAATTTTGTAGTATACGACTCAGTCTCATTTTGGAATACGTGGTGTAATTTCTGGATGATTTAGTGTGCGATTTAATGTAAAATTTTATTTATTTGCATCAATTTTCGTATTTTTTCTAAGTTTCTGGGTTTTAGTGCGTGGTTGTGTACGTGATTGCGCGACAACAGATGTATTGACGATGGCGGACGAACCTTCTTCTTCCGGAAGTAATATTAAACATAAAATTCGGAAACCTTTACGAAGCGGAGAAAATACAATTGCAATGAATGTTTTCAATAAGTTTGCTAACAAATATCGTAACCTAGAAAGTAAAGAGATATAACCACTTACTTCTGAATTTACCGGTGTATCTTGTTCAAGTGTTCACAGAGTACGAAAAGAATTTTAACAGAGTGATGTTTTAAAAACCTCAGTTAAAAAGAAAACGTAAAACGCCTTCTTTGGACAAATTTATTGTCAACAAAACTGCTTTAAGACTATTTATTCAACAATTTTTCTTTAGAAATGAGTTACCTACTTTTAATAAGATTTTGTCAGTTGTCACTAATGGTCCTGATTTACCCAACATTAGTCGGTCTACTTTTCATAAACTAATTCTATTTATGGGTTTAAATTCAATAGAAGACTCAATAGTTTTTCGTGTAAAAGTATGCTACGACATGAAAGGTACGAGCGAACGTAGTGTAAGCAAAATTTTTTGAACACTATTCTGTTCGTTCCACTCGCCCAGTGGCTTGTTTACACTAGGACTCAACTAAGAAAAAACGTGCTATACATTAATATCGATGACGCATCGATCGAATTTTACGTTGTCAGAATAGCGGAAATTTTTTTAAAAATTTGAGTAAAAAATTTGTTTAAATTTGTTTTTTTTTTGGCTCATGCCACCGTTTCGTGATTGCCAGCACACCCCTGATTAATTATAATGAATTTACTAAGGTTACCATGAAACATACGAACAAATTCTGCATTGATATCCTACTCAATTGATAAACAATAAAACTTCCATAATTTCCAGATGTTTAATTTTGAATTGAGTTAATATGAACGAAAAAATCAAAAAGGATTGCCTTTTATTTTTTCCATCGAATATTATCTGAATAATATTTGATAGTGAATAAAATAAAAATAACAAAACTAAAATATTAGAAGTCAAGCTACGTTGTACAAGGACCCCCCATCTTTGTCAACAGCAGCTGTTTTTAGGGGCAAAGCAAGACCATTTAGTAAACTGGTTAGACCCCCCTAGATGCACCTTGGGAGGTGAACACTATATAACAATTAGTTGAGCAGAAACAACGAGCAATTGTAGGTTATGTTGCTTGGAAAACGTTTGTGTCTATCGTGTGTTTGTTTGAGTGTATAGGAGGCACGCGCTGTTCATTTTAAGACCACCCGTTCTTTTTTCTTTTCAACAATTAGATGCTCCCCCTATAACTGCAAACGACTCTAAAAACGTAATTCATATTTTTATTACCATCCAGAACTAGACTATGTCAATGGAGATCAATATTGGCTGCATAAAAATTTATATATTTTAATTGCAAGTGAAAATTTCCTATTTTTTCACAGGGGAAACAGAATTCCAGGCGAAATCTTTCGCTAGCACTAACTCGCTAAAGAATGGTTTTCGGACCCATGTTCGTAGGAAACTTTTTTCTTTTTTTACTTTCTCTTTCCTATATGAATATATAGGAAGGAAAATATTGTTTTCATGTCGATTTTTCGAAATCGAGTTTTCATCGGATTTACACGTTTACAGACCCCCTGAACCCAAAAATCATGTTTTTAACGATTGGTCTGTGTGTGTGAACAGAATATCTCAAGAACAAAACATCGTACGAACTTGAAACTTGAGTTAAATACCAATAGAGGACCCGACACAAACATTTTCATCAAAATCGGTCAACCGGAAGTAGTTGATTCGTGTAATTTTTCCCTTTTTTGCGATTTTCTCAATAACGGCTCCTACGATATTTTAAAAATTGCCTCATTTACTACATTTTTTATGCTCTGCAAGATAGGGTAGGCGCCATGTCTGCTGAAATTTTTGGTGAGGCGGTTTTCTCGTAAAAAAATTGTTGTTTTAAGATTGCGACTTTATTATAGATTTTACCGTAAAAAAGTATCTAGTCAAAGTTGTAGAGTGTTAAAAATCCTACAACTTTTATTTCAAACATTTTTTCATAAAGCTTAGATTAACGGTATTTAGCAATTTTCTATTTTATTCTCACGAAAACGTGTAAAAAATAGATTTGTTTAGATTTCAGCCTTAGCAAACATTTTACGACAAAAGTCTATATAATAAAATTTAAGTAAATTAAAATATTTTTTCTACAGAGCCTAGTTTATCGTGAAAGAGTGATTTTCCATATTTTTAAGCCAAACTGAGGTAGATTTGTATTTTGCGTCTCTCACTCATGATTAAAATTAGGTTATATATATTGAGGTTAGTTTTTTGTTTGTTTCTAATGTTTTATTACTAATGTTATAATATTGTATTGTTCATTATTTGCATTGGCAAGAGAAAGTTGTGTGAGTGTCTCACACCAGATTTTTTTTAGCTGTATATTCAGTTCCTGATCCGTTCCTAATAAAACACTCTATATCAGATGTCTCATTTCCGTTAGTTTGTGAGTTCGGAACAGGTTGCGGCCTAATCCTTGATTGGAAGAAGAAGAAGAAGAAGAAGAAGAAGAAGAAGGATTCTTTTTTTCTTTCTTTCGATAACGACAGTTGCTGTTAGTAGTCGATTTACTGGGTTGTTCGTCAAATTCACTGAAATCATTCATATTTGCAACTAAAAATACATTAAATTCGCTAAAAAATAACAAATAAAATTTTAAAACCTTTTAATGGAAGACTACTAAAATCTTCAATTAAAAGAAGCAAACACAACAAACAATTAAACGGTAGGTCGATAAAATAAACAAAATTTTAAAACGAAAAAGACTTAAAAAATCTGATGTGAAACACTCACACGACTTTCTCTTGCCAATGCAAATAATGAACAATATAACCTGAAATTAGTAATACATTAGTAATAAACGAAAAATTAACCTCAAAAAAACATAACCTTATTTTAATCATGAGTTATAGAAGCAAAATGAAAATCAACATCAGTTTGGGTTAAAAATCGGAAAATCACTCTTTCACGCTAGTAGAGAAAAATGCACTAAATAAAAGTTGTAGATCTTTTATTACCTATACATTTAATTCATACACTTTGGTCATAAAATGCATATTAAGGCTAAAATCTTAAAATCTGCAACTTCTAAACAACTTTTATTAAACGCACTTGTAAGCAAAAATGCATTTCAGGCCGCAATCTTAAAAAAAAGTTTTCTACAAGAGAACAGCCTCCCCAAGAATCTCAGCAGACATGGCGCCTACCCTATCTTGTAGAGCATAACAATTTAGTAAATGAGGCGATTTTTTAAAAAATCGTAAGAGCCGTTCTTGAGAAAATCGCAAAAAGTGAAAACTGACTCGAACAAACTAATACTTCCGGTTGACCGATTTTGATGAAAATGTTCATTTTGGGTCCTCTAGTGGTCCATATTTTAAATTTTAAGTTTCAATTTCGTACGTTATTCCGTTCTTGAGATATTTTGTTAACACTGAAAGTCTCACACACAGACAAATCTCACGCCCGCTATCAACGGGTTTTTTTGCTTCAGGGGTCTGAAAACGTATATATCCGATGAAAAACTCGATTTCGAAAAATTGACATGAAAAAAATACCTACTTTCCTTCCTATATATTCATATACTGCCAATAACAGACAGGTGCAGTTTCAAATTATTTACACTCAATCTGTTCGTTGCAGGGCAAAAATAAATAGTTCTTTTTCTTATCACATGGTCAGCCAATTAAATGACTGAATCATTTAAGAACAGAAGAGGTAGAGGTGTAAAAGACACTAATCTCCTCTGAAAGTAATGAATTTCATTATACAGCCAGACCCTGTGGTGAATGAAGTGTAGGTGTCATTTGCAGAGTGGAAAATTGTGCTTTTCAGAGGGCCAGGCATGTTAATAAGCATACTTTTCCATTCAGTGAGGAAGGCAATTGTAAACCACCTTACTCCTCGTTTTACTTAGTAAAACCTCTAGGACCTTTAAACCAGCCTTTCGGCTGATGACCTAAACAACAACATATTCATATAGGCAAGAGAAAGTAAAAAGTCTACAAATCTGATCCGGATCAACGAAGTTTTACTGTATTTTCATTGTTTTTTTTGAGTCATTAAAATTTTGCAAACTGAAGAGGTATGACTGCATAAATGATTGCAATACGTAATGTTTGTAGACTACTTTCCGAAACGCCCGTTATTATGGAAGCATTTTGGTTCGTATTAACTGATTTATTTCCTTTCTTATTTCGTACCACACCATTATGACAGCTGTTAAGTTAACATGAAATTCTTTTGTCGTCACATTATTATTGTGTTTTTTAATTTTGACCAAGTGGCAGCGGTAGGTTAGTTCACAGCAGTATACCATGAAATACTCTGCTGGATATTTTGTTATGAATGGATTACCGCAGAGCAGACACATGACTGACTGATTTTGTACATTTATAGTATAAAAACAACAAAATAAATACGTTTATCTCATTCTTTATACTCCACAGAAACGATGAAATAGATTATGCGCGTACAATAAATTTGCATTGTCAACAACAATCCATTTTTGTTAAAACATCGTTATATCTTACTATTAATTTTGAATGGATACGAATACATAATTTGTTAATAGTTTATATTCTAGGCCTACTTCTTTTAAGCTAAGACCAACCTGTAAACAACATTTTTCGAAGTAAGATTGTTTCTGTTGTTTCTATACTACCGACTCTCTGTAACTTGATGGTCTCCAGCAGAGGGAGCAATATGCGGATTGTAAAACCATTTCAGAAAACATACTTCGAATTTTTTTTAAGTAACTGAAACTTGTCGAAAATGAAGTATTTTTATAAAACAAATTATTTCGCATGTTTTTTGTTCTATAAAATATTTCGAAAAACACGCTTACTCTTCTGCGACTGATTGTTTTACAATATTAACTTTTCGAACACTAATTCCGAGTTCGCGCTAAAAGACTTGGCTTTTTTTCCATCTGTTATCCAAAAAATTTGAAATTTTTATAAGACGTTAAGAAAACTTCGAGAGATGTTTAATAGAAACAAAGATGAAACTCCGTTTTTTTACGACAGTTACAGTGAATTTACCAAACACTAGTTTTTGTCAAAATTTGGAAATAAATATTTTTGTTTTTATGTTTTTTTAGTCTGGTATAGAAAAATGTCTAGCAAAAAATTTGATATAGGCCTATAAAACGCCCTGTCTTACCACATTATACGATTATTCAAGCGTATGTATGAGTCAAGTGAATATGAATTCTGTGCTAAATTCAGGCCGTAAAACTTCCTCTCTTTGAGCTGATGTCATTGACCTATTCCTACAATTATTTATATGACATGTTATTATTATATGTGTCACCGCCACCCCTTCTAATTATACATTTACTGTGTTGCCGTCCTTCAATACTTCTCCCGGTCCTTGTCGACACTGGAGGCCCTTTGGCGGCGTACCGATAGAGAGCTTTGTTTCCAACGCCGAGTGAATAACCGCCCTCTACCACAGCGCTTTCGGCAACATAAAGGCGCTCTCGGTTTGTAAAGAGTGCTACACTGAGCCGAGATGATTCAATTCCGATCCAGACGGCAGACAAGACGTCCACCACGGCACACGGCTACAGGACTCCAGCGAAGACTAACCGACGACCCCGCAAGACAGAAGATGATCTCTCCGCTGGACGACGACACGCCGTGTCACCTAGCTCTTCGACCGCCGCGACGACTACGACCGACGCTTCCCATCAAGACGACCACCGCTTAAACGGCCCTGAAAAGGGCCACCAAAATTGAAGGCTTAAACTCGCCACTTAATGTCGCCATCCGGTGACATATGAAAGCCCGGAATTTTGTGAACATGTGCATGTAGGAAAAAATTATAAAAGATAACATTGGACCAACAGTTCATTGTTAGTTCTATTGTGAAGAATGTCTGAAAATAGACTATTCTACGAATTTCGGGCGTTTATTTCCTTTTCAGGTCATATTTAATTCAACCGGTTTTGCTATAATAGCACTATTGAACAATTTACTTACCTTTACCACTCAAGCTTTCAAACGCGGTTATAACTCTATTTTTGAATGAGACACGGCCTTTACACTGTTTTCTTAAAAAAACCGTCATTCAGTGGTATCCCAACATTCACAAATCAACAGAAAATTTCCCACTAACCTGATTGTGTTTCTAAATAGCTTACTTTCTTCCTCATACATTCAGCTATTATTTAACTATAATGTTTACTAGTGTGGGCGTACATTGACCTTCGCTATTACACAAACTGTTGAGTACTTACACACTTGTCATCTAACAACGGTGTATGGGCTATCCGGCTTAGAAGGGTTAATGAGATAATGTATAATTTAGTAAAAGTTTTGTTTTTGAAGAGAAAACGTCCAATTTAAATAATTCTTTCACTAAAAATTAATTAAAAATTTTTTCTTTTTTCCTGCATGTCTACAGTTGTCTTTAAAGACTGAAAAGTTTCCCGCATGCTGACTTTTTTATGACGTGTTTTGTGATTTTACAAAGTTTATTTAAGAAAATAACTCTTAACTTAAAAAGTAATGATTTTCTGTTAAATTTTATTGCATCATCGTTTTCCATAATTATTACAGAACAAACCTGCCAAATATTATGTTAATCCATGAAATATTTGTTGACCATTGACGACGTATTTGAAAAAATACGGGGTTTTCTTCAAAAACAAAACTATTACTAAATTATACATTACCTCATTAAGCATGTGTTGTTTGAAATAATTGTATAGAAAAAAATACTTTGTTTTATAAAAATGTGTCTTACCCGACAAGTTTTAGTTACTTAAAAAAATTAGACGTATGTTGAAATGGTTTTACAAACCGTATAGTGCTCCTCTCTGCCGGAGCCCATCAAGTTGTAGACAGAGAGTACACTACACGCTGCAGTATAACAACAGCTAGTGAAAATGATTGTACTTCGCAATTCCATGGAAGTAAGTTCACAAATTTATTTTGAACTGTTAATTCCATTAGAGGAGTTCTTTTATGTTATGTTGATACCATTTTACATGAAAGCAAAACCAGAAATGAGATTAATACACCGTGCAATATCCTAATTATGATTCTAATAAAAGTGCACTCTGTAATGACATGACATCCCTCGTACGTTTATTACTTTCTCTTGCCTATATGAATGTATAAGAAGGAAAGTATTGTTTTCATGGTTTTTAAGTATTGTTCCCTATTTTTAAGCCAAACTGAGGTTGGTTTTCATTTTGCGTCTTTCACTCATGACTAAAATTAGGTTATGTTTTATAGGGTTAGTTTTTTGTTTATTTCTAATGTTTTATTATTAATATTAGGTTATATTGTTCATTATTAGCATTGGCAAGAGAAAGTCGTGTGAGTGTTTCACACCAGATTTTTAGAGTAATAACAGTTATATCTAGTGATGAACACCTATCATCATTGATATGAATTGTGTGTTCCTTTAAAAATGTCTCTTATAAAAATCTTTACGAGTGTTTTTTTATTATTAAAATTAATCCATTTATAGATTATACAGTGTACAATGAAGACTTAGAGAAAGTGATGTAGAGTTAAATGAAGTAAAGTTGGTGAAAGTGTTGTATGCATAAGAATAAGTATCGTAAGTTGTTGTTGTATGGCAATGGTAGTCGATGCTTAATAAGTCCAATAAAAAAGTGACAATGAAAAGTTAAGTTTTAAGAACTTTTAATTGTATAAGCAAATTTTCATGAAGGAATAAGCCTTAGTACTTCATAGCAATTTCCACTAAACTATATTTTTGTTACATAGCACCTTCATCCACTAAGCTCTTCAATTCAAAGAAATATTAGCCTATTCTTACATAAAATTTCATGTAAATAACTTAGGTTCCTCCTTCATCAATATAAGGTATATAAAGAAAGAAAAAAGAAATCTGTTCATACAGTTGCGTGCTCGGAAAACGTAAATAAATTTCTTTCAAATATTTATCGATTTCTTGACTTATTTCTAGCTTGTTAATAATTATTAATTTATACAGAAAACCCTTAAAATATTTACGTAGAACATATAATCTGAAAAATAATATAAAAAATAGGCTATCATCATAAAATTTATTTTTAAAAAGTTTATTTTTATTCTTACTAAGTAAATATTATAAATACAGTGGTGTTAACTTATTTTCGGCTTTACTTGTTGAAATATGTCACAAAGAACAACTAAAACAAAATATTACAACAGTTATTCTACTTTGAGCAACATTTATTCAGAAATTTACAAAAATCTGTCAATATTTTTTTACTTAATTCAGTATTTCAATTATAGTTACAATTTTTTCATAAAGTGAGTTCTAAAAAGATTTTTGTAACCTCAACAAAAAATTTCAAATCGATTATCCGTCAGTCTATCAAATTATCAACTGGCAATTAGAATTACGAGCAGGAATTTTTTATAAATTATTATGGAGGTTAGTATTCAACATTTATGAATTCTATAGTCGATCTACTGTAAGAGTACTTCGCCCGAGGCAAGCGCCTATACGTTGTAAACGAAAGTTTTACAATAGTTGGCGCGTATCTACCTCTCCGCCTGACAATTAGCTTGCACTACGATCCATCATAATCAAAAAATCTACAATCTACATCCAGCTAAAATAAACATAATCCTTTAAACGTTTTCAAGTATACCGTTCAGATTACGTGTAATTATTGTAGTTTCATAAAAAGACTCCTTAATTAATTATTTTAACCGTTACATTTAACAAAACAATTATTTTATTCTTTTTAATGGTTGCCGCTTTTATGTTTCAAAAACTCAACACATTCACTGTCACACATGTTAACAAAACACAGCTTACAAAACTTTTCAACTGCAGTCTACGAAAAAAATCGAAACGAACCAATACAATACCAAAAGGTAACTAATGAAACAAAAAATGAGTTCAACACGGGCAAGTGCAAACAGTTGTATTAAACTAGACACAGATATTAATTTTAATTATATGAAGTAAACAATCTGAAATGATAAACAACGAATCACTAGAATTGTTTACTCTCCTGTTGTAATTCAAGCGCATTAGTCTTTATATTATTATTTATATTTTTATATTATTTTATATCTGTATATTATTACTTGCGACAAAAAATAAAATTCAGACTTTTTTAAAAACTTACTAATCATAAATAATGATGTAATAGCAGTAAATAATATAACGAAAAATAACAATGTAAGAGTAACAATAGTAAAAGTTTTAGTTATTAATGGTAAACTAATGTTCGATTTATAAATTATTTTCTAACAGAGATGAATTGAACGTGTTTTCATTATAATATTAAGCTTAGAGCAAATTAGTGTTGTATGGAATTTTGTTTTTGATCATGCTGTGCTTATTTTTAATTAATGAGCATGCTCACTTGTGTTGCTGGTTGCCTACGTCGGAGTACTCTTAGTGTAGACAGACTCTAGGAACATGATTATAGTTAACCTCTTGTTACCTATGAAAATTAACCATAACCTCGCATTGCAGAACAAACAATAACATTTAAATGTTGTTGTTTAGGTCATCAGCCAAAAGGCTGGTTTAAACCTCTAGTGGCTTTAAAACGAGGAATGATCTGGTTTACCTCCTCACTGAATTTACAAGTATGTTAATAGCATGTCAGGCCCTCTGAAAAGCATCTACTTTCCATCCTGCAAATGATACCTTAACTCCATTCACCATAGGGTCTAGCTGTATAATTAAATTCATTACTCTCAGAGGAGATAACTGTGACTAGCGTGTTGTACACCTCTACTTCTTCTGTCCTTAATTGTTTCAGTCATATAATTGACTGACCATGTTATATGAAACAGATTTATTTTTTGTAGCCCTGGAACTAGCAGATCGAGTGCAAAAAATTCCATCTGCCTGTTGTAGGCAGTACATATGAATAACAGCTGATAATGCATTAAGAGAGCAGTGCAACCAACAAAAGTTTCTGGCAAGATAATTTTATGGCAATTGGGCGTCAAAGTATTTGAAAGATACGAAGCTGTGGTGGTAATGGTCACATTTATGTGTCAATCTCCGTCAAGAGGTTACGATTTGCGTTAGTATTCTAAAATTAACTACAAACTTTTTGGATCAGTGTAAACAGTTTAGGATAGAATCTTTGTCAAACTCCGACCTGATCCAACGGTACCTTTGATGCTTACCAATGATAAATGTTTCCCCAGGCTGGGTTACGAACCCTGCGGTGGGTAGTCCAGTGGTGGAGCTGCCACCTAGAGGCTCTAGATGAACCCTTAGTTTCAATTGGGGACCCACCTCCTAGGTTCTTCCACCCTCTCCACCGTTGCAAAAAATTCCTCCTCCATCTTCGAGACCGTTGACCATTTCTCAGGGCTCTACTTGCCTTGGATGTACTTTGGTCAACTCCCTAGGCACTTCCGCCTTCCACGACGTTCGGAATCCTCCATCTCCTCCGTGAAGACCGTTGATCAGTTTCCACCTCAGTTGAACCGCGGGTACTTTTTTGCCTACGCCAAATTCTTACCTGCCTGCATATCTACAGGACGTTCTCAATTAAAAGGCGCCGAGTTAAATGTTCAATCACTATATGAAACATGAAGAATATTTAAAAGAACTACTCTAACCATTTATTTTACATGAAAGCACACAGACTTCCTTTACGAGCATCTAAATATAAACGCTTCTAGGAAGTGGGGCTTGGGAAGACCCAAAAAGAGATGGATGCCGGAACAGACCACTGAACCTTATCCTTGACAAATAATGATGATTTTTGTCAAATTAAAATATTTTACTGTGATAGAATTTAAAGTTTCAACATATTTTATTTCGATTAAACGTTTAAAATTAAAAAAAGATGAGGTCTTAAGTGGTAATTCTTAAAAATTCTTAAGAAACGTTTATTCTGTTTCAGAATTGGATTCTTTTTAGTTTGTTAAAGTCATCAACACAAAGAAATATTCCACGAATAAACTACTACTTACGGTTGACCGATTTTGATAAAAATTTCCAGGTCGAGTCTCGTAGTTAACCTAACTTAAATTCCAAATTTCAACTTCGTACTATATTCCATTCTTGAAATATTTTTTTCCGCACAGATCAATCACTCAAAACACTTTTTTGGCTTCAGGGAACCTGAACTGTGTAAATCCGGTAAAATTCAACATGAAATCAATAATTTTCTTTTTTAAACATTTATTTATTTATTATTGCTAAAAACAAGTACAATGAATCTTATCCTTTCATATTTCCTAATACCTGCATAGGTCTGGCCTGTGCGCGGGTATGAGTTAGTTTATTTTATTTTTGCTATTATAAGAATAACTTTTCATATCTACACTAAATTTACATTAAAGAAAAAAAACAAAATTTTACAAAAAAAAACTTACAACAAAATTTCCTAACGTAAATATACAAAAAAGATAATAGTATAAAAAATAAATTTAAAAAATAAAAATAAAAATAAAATGTCATGTAATGGCAAAGGATGAAGCAGACTTTCGATGACAATGTTAACAAAAACGTTTTAGCTGACAGAAGAAGAAGAGCAAAAAAATTAGTTTGAATAAATAGAACTACTTAAATCCTCAGACTGCCCTCTCCCTAAATTAATCAGCCAGTTGTTACCAAACCATTTATATAAAAAAAAAGTATTTTAAAAAATTGAGTGATTTTTCTTCTAACAATTTTTAATTTTTTAGTTTACTTTTAATTTTCAGTTTACTGAATGGAAACATTCTAATGAAATAACAAACAAACTACGATCGAAGTTGAACCAACTTGGTATTAATTTAGACAATAAAAAAATAAACTTAAAAATAACATTTCAAATATTTTTATTATTATTTATGTTTATATTTTCATTTATAAAAATGATAACAGTATGGGAAAATATTGACCAAAGAGTACTAGCATTGGAAGATATTGATTTGTTATTTATAGCATTTGGAATCATTTCTGAATATGTATTTATCCCTGATAATTTCAACAATTTATTATCAATTATTGAAAATGATTACCATGTAACATTTTTATATAAAGTATTTAAAATGAATTTTCCAAATGATCTAAAAAAATTTGTTGAAGAAGTTAATGAAATGGAAAAGAAAATGGTTAAGAACATAAAAATTGTAGTGTTTGTATCGTTATCCAATATAGGTGTAACGCCAATTTTTCAATCATTATATTATGTTACAAAATATGGCTATAAAAATGTAGAAGATTTATATTTGCCACTTGAATTTTATTTTTATAAAAAATATTTTAATTCATTTATAATGTACGGAGTAATTTATATTCTACAAATAATTTTACTAAATTGTGCATACTATTACGGTACGACAGCATATATCTCATGTATTTTATCAATTAATAAAATTACAACTGAAATCCGTATACTAACATTATCAGTAAAATCAATAAAGAAGAATACTCAAAAGATTCTATCTACTGTTAATTATGATTTTTGCTGTGAAGAAAATAAAATGATTTTCCGTACTATTATTAAATATCATCAGCATATTATCAGGTAAGCGTTTGTTTATTTATATTATGTACGAGTTGTGACTATTAAATAACGTGACTGACGTTGTAAAAAATTAAATTTTAATTTTATACATAATCACTTATTGTCATCTTCAATATACACTCCTTCTCTATTCCTACAACGCTCCATGCGAATTTTCCATTGTTGGAAAGTGCTGAAAGTCATCATCTGTCAGCTCCTTCAGGACACGTGCCGCTTTCTCTTTTACAGCTTCCACAATCTCAAATCTTGTCCTATTTAATGCAGATTTCACCTTAGGAAACAGGTAGACGACACATGGTGCAAGGTCTGGTGAATAAGGTGGATGTTCTAACACTGAGATGTTGTACTTGGCTAGGAACCTCTTGACAGAACGCGGAATGAGCTGGCGCATTGTCTTGGTGGAGAACCCATGATTTGTCCTCCCACATTTCGGGGCGTTTTTTCCTTACTACTCTTTGACGTTGTTTAGAAAGTACCTCAAGGTAGTAATATTGATGAATTTTTTGACCTTTAGGAACCCAGGGAAGGTACACAATCCCATGGATATAAAAAAAAACAATCATCATTGCTTTAAATTTTGACTTGCTCATTCAAGCTTTTTTGGCTCTCGGTGAAGTTTGGCTCTTCCAGTGCATGGATTGGCGCTTCATTTCCGAATCATAAGTAAAAAACCAGGTTTCATCACATGTTATTATCGTTTCCAAAAAATTTGGGTCATTTCAATCGCGTGCAAAGTGTCAGTACAAACATTTTTGAGCGGCACGTGTCCTGAAGGAGCTGACAGAAGATGACTTCCAGCACTGTTTCCAACAATGGAAAATTCGCATGGAGCGTTTTAGGGATAGAGAAGGAATGTATATTGAAGGTGACAATAAGTAATTATGTATAAAATTAAATATTTTGCAACGTCAGTCTCATTATTTAATAGCCACACATCGTATAGCTCCAACAACACCCCGGAAAACACATACCAGTAGAAAAGACTGACACGAAACCAGAAGTGTTAAAAGCCCAAATAACATCAAATAACACCAAATAATATCTAAACGTGGACCACAAACAACGAAGGGAGATAAATGCGGGTTTATTACAGAGGCTGTAGCAACACTACGGTTGTACAATTTAAAAATAAAATAAAAAGACACAATTTAGGTTTAAGACGTTTAATTAAATAAAAAAATAAATTAAATAATTATTATTATTACAAAATGATGACTCTATATCAAAATAATTCCAGGGTTTATTGATTTATAATTGTTTATTGTTCATTCTAATAACTTACAAAGTACAACAATTGAAAATTTTAAATAAAACAAAAGAATATCGGTACTTCTTTAAATGTAAATGTAATACTGGTTTTATATTTAGAAATTTTGATTATTAATTAATTTTGACTTCTTGAAAAATTGATAAATATATTTTTAAATGGACATCAGTTAATGAAAATAAATATTTAGTTGACGTTTACCGGTTCCCGTTATAATTTCTTGAACATGAATGAAGCGTCGGTTGATAGCGTCGGTCTACAAAACTGGAATCTTGCTATTTCAAACTTGAAATAATTCAATCTATTTTCCGAACTTCCATTGAAAATTTTACTATATAATATTGCTCACCACTCTGTCCACTCGTTGATACATTATTTGACATAGATTAGCAACTTTAAATATTATGATTTTAATTTTTTCTGGAGCGTTCACGTACAATGCGTTCGGTACGGATGGTTGATGGCGTACCGCTCCCCGATTCATGATTCAAACGACTATATCTTCTTTGAATTTTGATTGAATATTTTAAAAATGTTCAGAAAAATCGGATCACTGTTTAAAAATATACACTGTATATTACTATAGTTATAAATGTTTTTAATTAAATGTTTTATCCTAATTTCGATTTTTAATTTACTTTTTACTAAATATGATTTAGTTGGTCATTTTGATAAAGTAGTACTCATTTCTAATCTCGTTGTTCGTATGTTACAAATTATAAAAATGATTGAAAATTAACTGATATTCTATTAATTAAAAAAAACTATTATTATTTACCAGTATCTATACATTATAAAGCTATTAATATTATTTAAAAGTTTTAACAAATTTATATACCAGGTATTACTAGATTTGATCTTTTCTACTTAAAAATTAAGTAGTGGTCAACCTGTCTGTTTTACCTTGTCCATCAAACAAAATGTAGGTCAAGTTCATTCTACAAGGCAGTGCACAAAGAGGGACAAAAGGGACTTGGCGATCAAATATGGGCCACCAAACTACAAGGACAAAAAACGCACACCAACGGCGTCAACATTTATCTATTTCTCTGTTGTATCCACAGGTTATGAAGCTCGGCTGCAAATGTAAACAAATACAAAAAGTTTAAAATGTTTGATTCAAGCAACCACTTTTTTAAAACTATTTTAAAATGTTTGACTCAAGCAACCACTATTGGAAGCTATTTTAAAAAGTTTGACTCAAGCAACGACATTTTTAAAACTATTTAAAAAAATTTGACTCAAGCAACCAGTATTTTAAAACTATTTTAAAATGTTTCAATCAAGCAAACACTATTTGGAAACTATTTTATGTTTGTCTCAAGCAACCACTTTTTTAAAACTATTTTAAAATCTTTGACTCGAGCAACTACTTTCTTAAAACTATTTTAAAATGGTTCATTCAAGCAAACACTATTTGGAAACTATTTTTAAATGTTTGTCTCAAGCAACCATTTTTTAAAAACTATTTTAAATAGTTTGACTCAAGCAACCACTTTTTTAAAACTATTTAAAAAGTTTGACTCAAGAAAACACTATTTGGAAACTGTTTTTAAAGGTTTGACTCAAGCAATTACTTTTTTTAAACTATTTTTAAATGTTTCATTCAAGCAAACACTATTTGGAAACTATTTAAAAATGTTTGACTCAAGCAACCACTTTTTTAAAAAGTTTGACTCTAGCAGACACTATTTAAAAACAATTTTCAAATATTTTACTCGAACCATGAAGTATGACTCACTTAAACTATATTCAAATTCAAAAACTGTGTTTAGATCAACAGCTGAAAGGCTGGTTTAAACCCAGCCAGGCCCTCCGAAAAGCACTTACTTTCCACCCTGCAAATAACACCTTAATTTCATTTACCTCAGGGCATTACTCTCAAACTCTGATTGGTGTCTTTTACACCTCTACCTCTTCTGACCATAAATAGTTCAGTCATATAAATGGCTGACCATGTGATCAGAAACAGAACTCTTTTTTGTAGCCCTGGAACCAGCAGTTCGAGTGTAATTAATTTAGCACTTCATTTGCTTGTTATGGGCAAATTCAAAAACTATGTAACATAAAATTCAATACCTACAAAGTTATTTTAAGCTTAAGAGAATTGTGTAGTAATTAACTTTTTATTTTTCAGAAATATCAGATTTTTAAACCAATCCGTGGGTTTTATAGCAACTTTATTGAATTATGCCGTCTGTATATTTGTTTGCCTGTATTTATACTACATTGTTGAAGTATGTTACACAATTTATGTTCAATTATCCATATTATATTTAGCTATTGATGGTTTCAAAATCGTATTTACTTGCAGAAGATTTTATATGATCACACAAAAATGCTGTTACAACGTGATTGTCACGTGTGTCTGTACCTAGGCTATTGGTATTTTATCAAAATCTAGTTTAATTTTAGTACATTATTAATATCAACCAAATCTAGTTTAACTTTTTCTGTTAAATGACATTTATGTTTAGGATGTCAAAATTGGAATACTTTGTTTTAAAAATTGTATAGATTCGGTTTAAAAATGTATAATTACAATATCTTGACTATACGAGGGGGTATCTAAAAGTATCCGGAATAGCTCTGCTGTGGGCGGAGCTTGTGCAGTACAAATTCCCGCCACTAGGCTGCTTGTAGCGCTACTCATTGCCAGTTCAATGCCATTTTGTTCGTTGATCTAGCTTGTTCTGTTCTCGTGCAGTGATTGTTCTCGCTAGTGCTGTTTTGTGCTCGTGTCGTTTTTCATGATGGCAAGTTTTAATGAACAACGTGCGGCTGTGAAATTTTGCTTCTTGCTCGGTAAAAACGCCGCGAAAACAGTTGTAATGTTGAACACAGCTTACAAAGATGACGCTATTGGAAAAACCCAAGTGTACTAGTGGTTTTTGCGCTTTAAAAATGGCGACATGTCGATTGAGAACAAACCTCGTTCTGGACGACCGTCGACTTCCCGAACAGACGAAAATGTTGTGAAAGTGAAAGAAATTGTACGAACAGACCGACGACAGACCATTGACCAAATATCACAGGTTAGTGGGTTATCTTGGAGCTCAGTCCAACGCATTTTAACAGAAGACTTGACAATGAAAAGAGTCGCTGCCAAGTTTGTGCCTCGGGTTCTGACAGACACTCAAAAGGAACGTCGAATTGAAACGTGTAGTGATTTGAAACAACAGCTTGAAACTGATCCAGATTTCATGTCAAAGATCATTACGGGTGACGAGTCTTGGTGCTATGGGTACGACCCAGAAACCAAACAACAATCCAGCCAAAGGAAGACTTCATTATCACCCCGACCAAAAAAAAGTCGTCAAGTCAGATCGAACATCAAAACAATGCTGATTTGTTTTTTGATGTGAGGGGAATTGTCCATTCAGAGTTCGTTCCACCAGGCCAGACGGTAAATCAAGCTTTTTATCTTGAAGTGTTAAGAAGACTACGAAACAGCATTCGTCGTAAAAGATCTAATTTGTGGCAGACAGGGGACTGGTTTTTCCACCACGACAACGCGCCTGCACACACGGCAATCTCGGTTACCCAGTTTTTGGCGAAAAACGGCATGGTTTTGCTACCACACGCACCGTACTCACCCGATCTGGCTCCGTGTGATTTTTTCTTGTTCCCACGCATGAAAAGGGGCATGAAAGGTCTCCGATTTAACAACGTTGATGATGTCAAGAAAAAAACGACGGATGAGCTGGCAGCCATCACTGAAGAAGAGTACAAAAAATGTTTTGAATAGTGGAAGCACCGGTGGGACAAATGTATTAGTTGTAATGGAGAGTATTTTGAAGGGGATAAGGTTCTTTTGTAAAAAAATTAAAAATAAATAGTTTTAAAAAATAATTCCGGTTTCTTTTGGGTACCCCCTCGTATGAGCAGAACAGTCAGACGTTAAACAAAAAATAAATTGACTATATGAATATATAGGAAGGAAAGTATTGTTTTCATGTCGATTTTTCGAAACCGAGTTTTCACCGGATATACATGTTTTCAGACCCTCTGAATCCACACGAACATGTTTTCTGCTATGTTTTAGCTATCCACGAAAACATGTTTTAGGTGTGTGTGTTGGTAAACAAAATACCTCAAGAACGGAACATTGTATAGCTTATACACTTCGCTGCATGCACACCAAATTCAGACAACTAATCATGGACTTTAAGATCTTCCAAAAAGATCAAAAACAGGACACCGGGTAGACAGAAGAAAGGAGAAAAACCGACAGTGAACGAATTTTAAGAATGTGGCCTTTAAAAGAGCTTCTAGAAACATCTAAAGTCGCCTCACGTGGCCAAAAATTGGCCTTTACCAAGGAAAAACCTTCAGAACTTTATAACGTAATTATTTTTTTCTTTTTCTTGCCTATATGAATACTAGCGGGTCCCGCGTGGCTTCGCCCACGCAAACGTAAACAAAGAATCAACTGCTTAAGTATACTCTCTGTATTTTTTATGGGAAGGTATTTTTGCGAATTCTACCATCTAAAATAAAAATTTTACAAAATCCTTTCTTAGCAACAGTTTATAAAACCAAAAAAAATGATCTATAAATCAGGATATCTCTCTTTATATAATAGATAGCGCCCCGTCGTGGCTTCGCCCATGCAATTTTAAGGCTATGATTCTGTATTTTAATTTGCTAATGACTGATTTATAATCTGCTAATAACCTATTTGCTAAGTCACAAGTATAATTTTTTGGAATTACGTATAAAGAACCATTCACACACATCAATCGCGTCACCATTCCGAAACGGAACCGGCACGGCCACTCGAAGTCAAAAATGATGACAGTATTCACACATGTACGTCAGTTTTCCTTCCGTCAAACTCCATTCAGTCATTTTACAGAGACAAACACGTCCGTAAAAAACAAAATATCGTCGAGAAAAAAATATCGTTTTGACGGTTCGGTGACGGCGACAAGACTAACGCACCGGATTCGGGACGGTGCCGGTGCTTAGTGTAGACAATGTCATTAATTTTTCAAGAAAGAATATTTTTCTGTGACTGAACTCCTCGGAATGACGGAACTGAGACGTGACGTGACGGATGTGTGTGAATCGACCCTTATGGTGAAAAAATGAAAAAGAAAAGGATTAGCATATTTCTTGAATTTACATAAATAACTGTTGTTTTATTTAAACTTAAGTTAGATTTAAGAAAATAACTTTACCTTATGCATTTTACTGAATTGGTTGAGACGAATTTTTTAAAAATTAAATTTTAATTGTTCGGTTGCAAAAATTATTTTTACAATGTCAGTCAAATACATTGTGTGACTTAAGCAATAACATTCGTATCTTGCATAATAAGTAATAATACTATAAAGCATAAAAAAAACATTAACACTTATTATGCTAATTACAACAATTCTGGAATTAATTCTGACTAAAATGTAAATCCAGTGTTAGGTCAAAAGATTAAACACTATGTACAGTACAACATCCGGAGTGACAAAAGTAAAAGATTAAAATTGTTGTTGAAGTCAATTCAACTTCTGGGAAATAGCTATAGTTTTGTAAAATTGATCTGCTGCTTACGTACGATAAGAACGTAATACTGGATGCTATGGAATATGCCTATGGAGGGGGTAAATGTGTGTAGGTGAACCAGCTGTAAGCGTAGCGCTTCGCGTTGTTTTCTCATCCTCGCATCAGGGGGGGGAATTTTTGCTATTTCTTCCCTTTAAAATCAAAATTTTGCAAAATCCTTTCTTAGTGCGCGCTTACACAACATAACAAAGCTAACTTCCAAATTTCAAGTCTCTAGCGTCAGTAGTTTCGGCTGTGCGTGTATCTATAAATGAATCACCCAGGACATGGTTGTCCTTTTATATAATAGATATAGGAAGGAAAGTATTATTTTCATGTTAATTTTTCGAAATCGAGTTTTCACCAGATATACACATTTTCAGACACCCTGAATCCACACGAACATGTTTTTAGCTGATGGTGTGTGTGCGCGCGCGTGTGTGTGTGTGCGTGCGCGCGCGCACGTGTGTGTGTGTTGGTGAACAAAATAACTCAAGAATGGAACATTCTATAGCTTATGCAAATTGCTGCATGCAGTACAGTAAGGCTCATGCTAAACTAGACCTCATACGTTACTTGGATTTATTGGTTACGCGGAACTTAATATACTATTTTTATAACATTAGTCCATATTAGTTACATTTTCGGATTATTGTACCTGAAGTATAACATAATATTGTAATAATTATACACATTTATAGAAACTAATACACGTATTATTTCGCAAATATAAATATAAATAAACAAATACACTATTGGACGAAAATGTCACATCCAAAGAAAAGTATTACAAACGTTAAACCAATTACAGTTTAAAATTGTGCACTAGGTATACATACCATATGCTTTAAGTAAGCCACCACGGGTAACTAAAATTATAGTTTAAAAAACAGACGCTGTTACTAAAATGGCGTCATGGGTGTCAGTCAGTCGACTTTGGAAACAATCAAGGGGTTTTGTGAATACTGATGTTGTGCATGATTCAGCACCGGTTGTTTACGTATGCCTACGTGACTGTACTTGATAGGAAAGACGAGGAACAGAACGTTCAGCTGCTAGTGCGCATGTCTGTTACGCGGTTCTCAGGAAAATGCGCAAGTTCTACGAAGTTGAAACTTAAAAATGTCACACGAAGCAAAGTCTGGTGAGTAGGGTGGATGCCCCAAGGGAAGGATCCCGTGCTTGGCCGAATACGTCTTGACATCCAATGCACTGTCATGACCACTGTTTTCAGGATCACTTTTAAGCAAACTTTTCTAAGATCAAATACTCGTGCATAATCTACTGAACCGATTCTTTATCGATTCCTACAATATCTGCATGCCCACAATAGACAGGTGGAGTGTAAAATTATTTACACTCAATCTGTTTGTTGCAGGGCTAAAATAAATAGTTCTGTTTCTTATCACGTGGTCAGCCAATTAAATGACTGGATCATCTAAGAACAGAAGAGGTAGAGGTGTAAAAGACACTAATCAGAGTTATCTCTTCTGAAAGTAATGAATTTCATTATACAGCCAGACCCTGTGGTGAATGAAGTGAAGGTGTCATTTGCAGAGTGGAAAATATGTGCTTTTCAGAGGGCCCGGCATGCTGATAAGCGAACTTTTCTACTCAGTGAGGAAGGCATGGTAAACCACCTCACTCCTCGTTTTACTTAGTAAAATCTCTACAGGTTCAAACCAGCCTTTCGGCTGAAGACCTAAACAACAACACAATATCTGCACCTGCGCAAATACTTAACATTTTTTTCTGATAAAAGTGCCCAGTGTTCAAAAATATTGGTTATGTTTTTTTTTAAACAGAGCTCTTGAAACGAGCTCTTCGCATGTTACATCACATGTTGAATCGCAGGTTGAAAAAGAAAGCGCACGAGTGTGGACATACTGCTTGAGTCCCAGTTCCGTGTAGTTGCGGGGTGAAGGGTACGGGTGAGATGTATTAAATGAGTGACGCATGCTGGGAGAACGATTGTTGTATTACTCTGATACAAAACATTCGTTTTCAAACTTTCCGTATTTAACATATTTGTTGGTATTTATTACAATTATTTATTTACATATTTTGATATAAAATGCTAAGTTAAATATTATGAATCCGACCAAGTTAATAACCCGGTAGGTATTTGTTAAATTAATGCGACTGATGATAAGAATATGTTTTTAGTCTAGTTAGTACACGCTACCACTACAAACGCATCAGCTGTGAAACACTACTAATTTGTTCATACATTCATTCATTCCCCCACTACTATAACAACGCACTGCATTGCTCGCAACTACACGGAGCTGGGACTCAAGCAGTAGCTATTGAGATCAACAAACCAAGAACATGTGTTTACAAAATAAATAACGTAGAACAGTGTGCTGCCAACCGCACGTCGCTAAATATCCTCGGTAGCGCGTAATTCAAAAAGTTTTTTTTAACAGACCTCGTACATTCACACCGGTATTATTGAGCTGCATTTCTATAGAGGCCTACCGAGTATTCAGTATCATTTATTAGAAAATTGTACTAAACTTAACTTGTTTGTAAATAAACTTAATTTTTTTATAAGAAACTTTGCACTTTATGCAAACGCAATTGTAATTACAGAAATTGCTCAGCGGGAATCATCCTACGTCCGAAAACCAATTTTCATCTAATTAAAATTGATGTTATGTCAAAAGAAATACGTTTATTGTCAAATGAAAATTGATAAATTATCATTTATATTAATAAAAATTAATTTAATTTTTTATTTTACAGACCCCGGAAATTCTAATGAAAATTAAATATGTAGGAGTTATTTTCCCTACATTTTATGTATTACTAATTTACAATTTTAATGGACAAGAGGTTTATAATGAGGTAATCAATTACAAATAACAATGATAATATGATGACTATGATAATGTGACACTTATCGTTAAGATCCGTTCCGGGATCTGAGTGAAATGAATAATTAACAAACCATCGTTTAAAAATACAAATATTTATTACAAACTATAAATTACAAATAACAATCTTACTTACATATGTTTATAAATATCACAATTACTATAACGGTAACCAACTACAGTGGCGTACGGGCCGCAAGTGCGCAGTAAGTAGATCCCACCACGGCGTCGTAGCCTGATACAGGCTGCCGCTACATTAGTACGCACTACTCGTTGTGTTGTGTTCGTGCGGTTATCGTTTTGACATTTCTGCCGCTATCGAAAGCTGATTAGTTGCGCGGGCACAAAATTAGAGGGTAAATGTCTGCGATTCAATTTGGGGTAAAGGGTAATAAGTTTTTTTCTAAATGTAGGCTACCTACCATACGTTGTGACAAGCCCGGAAGACAGGGAAGTCATACTCTCTTTCTCTTATATTTACCATGCGGTTCTTTTTGTTAAAATTTCATACAACCGATATTGTGCGTGTGTAGTTGATTTCTAAAAATTGACGTATGTTTGGTATAAAGTTCACAACTATAAAAAATGATTCAGCTTCTTGGAATACTAACAGGAAGGAGACACCAGACACGACGCTCTACCTTTGACTTCCCTACAAAGAGTGATTTTTTGAAGCTCGTTTATTATTTCTGTTTCCGCCCAACATCAGACTCAATATTTATATCAAATTACTGATAAAATTTTATATTTTATAACAAAATAATAAAACGTATGTCATGTAGTCCCGGAAAATAAGTTATATTACGTGATACGCAAAAAATGTGATGAGATTTAAACATCTAACTTTGTACGAGCGTACCTTATTTAAATATTAGAGTATAATAATAAACTGATTTATCAAATATTACATTAATACTTTTAAAACTCAGTCCTGCTTGAGAATTCTGGAACAAACACTTTCCTCTTAGATATTGTCACAGTATTATTCTAAACGCAAATTTTTTATTTCTTTTTTTGATGAGTATTTATAGTTCTGTTATTAATTAATTGCATTTTGTTTTTGTTCTTATCAGGCAGAAAAATTAAGACTTGCCTTGTATGATTACTCTTGGACAGGCACTCCAGTGTGGTTTCAAAGATCAATATACCTAATGATATTATGTGCCAAAGATTGTTCTGTACATCCTTTTAGGGTGTACTATTTGAATTCGAATAACTTCAGAAAGGTAATTATTATTTATCAATTCGAATACCTAGATATAATCCAGAAAGGTGCAATAAGGTATTGGAAGGCCTAAGAAGAGATGGATATCACAGACTTTTTAAGTAATAACTGATTGCTAGATTTGAAATTTGAAATGACCAGAAGACCTAATCCGTGATATGCATGAACACATGGTTGAGGAAAAATGGTTCCTCTTGCCAATGTAAATTATTAATTTTTTTCTCAATACTCTTAATTAAGTTGCAATCCATTCAAGAACAATAAAAACCTCATTACCTAATGATATCAGGATGTATGACTTGTAGTTCTGTATAGACTCAGACCGACCAATCCTGAGAGACCTCTTCAGTTCTTAAATGCTTTAGTCGCATAATTGGCTGACCATGTGATAAGAAACAGAAAAATCTGGTGTGAAACACTCACAAGACTTTCTCTTGCCAATGCAAATAATTAACAATATCACCTAACATTAGAAATAAAACATTAGAAATACGTAAACAAAAAACTAACCTCAATAAACAACCTAATAATAATAATAATAAAATTTTTTATTTCCGTCTTATACAAAATACAAATACACAATTTTATATTATGAACTAAATACATAATAATAACAAAAAGTTTTAATGTTGGACACAGCACAAATAATATCAATTAATCAATTAATTCAAATTTAATCAATCATTAATGTTTTTAGCTTGATTAATCATCGATAAGTTAACTTTATACAATTACAAATATACAAAAACATTGTTTAGTATCAATGTCTTCAATTTACATAACTTAACATTTTATTGTCAATATTCTGATTACTACTTTCATGGTTAAGAACCAAACACTCAATATTACTTAATAAAAATGAACAATGTAATATTGTTCAAAAAACACAATAAAGCAACATAAATAAATAAAACAAATAAAATTCTGTAATTGAAAATTCCATTAACCAGATATACCTTGGGGATTTTTAATCTCCAAAGTATTTTTCTGTAAAATAATTCACTGGTAAGTAGTTTTCTTTTTTAATACAATTTATTTATTTATTTCAAATTGACTATTTACATTATAAACTTTTTAACATAATAACATATACAAAATTTACAACAAAATGTTTTAAAACTTAACTAAGACTCACTTAACTAATCAGAAACGTTGTCGTTTTACAAACAAATAACTAATTAATAACAATAATAATTGTGTTTTATTTACAAAACTTAGCCTACATTGAAAATAATACAATTTATATATACTAACTAGTTTTAACTAAATCACTTCACTTTCAAAACACAAACTTCACAACAGTTTGTACAACACTGACTGACTAAAAAAAGATAGCCATTTTCGTAAAATAACAATAGAGTTTTCGTGAATGAAAAAGGATCTCAAATACAATAGAATAATCTAGCGAAATAAATAACAATATAGACGTAGTAGGACCAACAGAAGAAGACCATAGAATGTTTTACCCTATACTATTTTTTTTATGTAAGAGTTGCCATCTCGAGGTATGACCTATGTGAGATGGTAATATCATTGTTGATTTAAATTTACGCTCAGAGCGAAAAGAGACCCGCGGCCGACCAACTTAAAACATCTCAATAATTTGGAATGGGAGGTTGAACTAAAAACAGTTTAGGCTTTGAAAGGATAATATAAAGATACAAAGTAACCCTATTTAGTACTTTTCCAATAATTATTTTATTTAAGTACTTGAAAGAAGATATCTACATCTTCAGTTCCCAATAGAAATTCCTTGACTCTCTTCAGAAATCTCGTTCGCACTTTACATTGTTTTATTTCTGTAGGCAGTAAATTATAAAATTTGGGTCCTAAGTATGAATAAAATTTCATGAAATGGCTACTATTTGGCTTAGGTACACTTACTTCTAATTTATTTCTTAAAATTTGTTTCTTTAAATTAATGTTCTCGTAACTATTTTCACTTCGGTCAAAAAAGTTTCTAAGGACCTTATAAACGTAAAGGTTCTTAAAGGGAAGAATAGACAATTGTTTAAAAATGGGTGCAGATTGCTCTAACTGAGCCTTCCATGATATAATACGAATAAAATATTTTTGCAGTACGACTATAGGCTTCAGTGTTGTTGAATATGCACCACCCCATAAGGCCAATCCATATTCAAGTTTTGAATTTACCAGTGCATAGTAAACTGATTTCAACAAACTCATATTACACACGGTTCTTAATAAATAACATATTCTTATATATTTAATTAATTTTAGTTTTAAATAGCTCACATGATTTTTCCATGTGACTCTTGAGTCCAAAACTAGTCCTAAGTATTTTATTTCTTCTACACGTTCTAATAGGGAGCAAGAACAGGTTTGAATTCCTGCACAAGCCAGGCTGTGATACTTTAGTTGTAATGGAAATTGGATTGATCGTGATACATTGAAAAACATATATTTAGTTTTGGGACTCATTATCATATAGCTACTTGTGAACCACCATCTTAGTGCCATTAAATCTGATTGCATATCGGTATGCAATTGTTCTAATGAGTTAGCCTTATAAAAAAGTGCCGTATCGTCTGCAAAGGCAATGAGGTCACCCTTAAATGATCCATTGCATAATTCATTTACATAGATAAGAAAAAGTGGTCCAGACAACACTGACCCTTGTGGAATACCAAATTCAACTGAACCCTGTTCGCTCAAGGTACTGTTTACTTTGGTTTGCTGAGTTCTATTTGACAATACGTTCAAAACCAGTTCAGTGGTAAGCCTCGGACTCCAGCATCGTTCATCCTTGATAAAAGGAGAGAATGGTCTACAGTGTCATATATATAAATCATAGTGAAAGAAGCAAAATGTAAATCAACCTCAGGTTGGCTTAAAAGTACAGAAAATCACTCTCACACTAAATGAGACTCTGTAGAGAAAAATGCTTTAAATAAAAGTTGTAGATCATTTAATTTCCTATAAATGATTATTTATACGTTTTGTCGTAACATGCATACTAAAGCTGAAATCTTAAAAAAATCAATTTTTTTACACGTTTTCGTAAGAAAATATAACAGAAAATTGCTAACTACCGCTAAACTAAGGGTTATACAAAAAATGTTTGAAATAAAAGTTGGGATTTTAAATTCAATGCAACCTTCATTATATATATATTTGCGCTATAGTGCATATTAAAATCGCAATCTTAAAAAACAATGTTTTTACGAGAAAAAAAACCTTTTCAAGTACTTCAGCAAACATGCCGCCTACCCTATCTTGTAGAGCATAAAACACTTAGTAAATGAGGCGATTTTAAAAAATCTTAGGAGCCGTTTTTGAGAAAATCGCAAAAAGTAAAAAATGACACGAATAAACTACTACTTTCGGTTGTCTGATTTTGATGAAAATGTTCATGTCAGATCCTCTAGTGGTACCTAACTTGAGTTTCAAGTTTCATCTTCGTACAATGTTTCTTTCTTGAGATATTTAGTTCACACCCACACAGACACAAACACACACAGACCTATCACTAAAAACAATTTTTTTTGGGTACAGTGGGTCTGAAAACGTGTAGATCCAGTGAAAACTTGATTTTGAAAAATCGACATAAAAATAATACTTTCCTTCCTACATATTCATATAGGCAAAAGAAAGTAAAATAAAAAGTATTTTTTGTAGTCCTAGAACTAGCTGATCGAGTACAACTAATTTAACGTTCCACATGCCTGTTGTGGTATCATTATACATCTATTGCTGTTTCCCGTCGATGAGCACTGCAGTTCCACGCGTTCAGACCAATCAGAACGTTTGCCAGCGTTGTCAGATCGTACGAGGTGTGGCAATTAAATAACGAGACTGACGTTGTAAAGAATTTTATTTTTATTTTATACATAATCACCTATTGTCACCTTCAATATACATTCCTTCTCTATCCCTACAGCGCTCCATGCGAATTTTCCATTTTTGGAAACAGTGCTGGAAGTCATTTTCTGTCAAATCCTTCAGGACACGTGCCGCTGAAAAATGTTTGAAATGGAGCTCGCAAAAATGTATGTACTGACACTTTGTACGCGATTGAAAATGACCCAAATTTTTTGGAAACGATAATAACATGTGATGAAACGTGGTTTTTTACTTATGATCCGGAAACGAAGCGCCAATCCATGCACTGGAAGAGCCGAACTTCACCGAGAGCCAAAAAAGCTCGAATGAGCAAGTCAAAATTTAAAGCAATGATGACAGTTTTTTTATATCCTTGAGATTTTGTACCTTCACTGGGTTCCTGAAGGTCAAACAATTAATCAACATTATTACCTTGAGGTACTTTCTAAACTACGTCAAAGAGTAGTAAGGAAAAAACGCCCCGAAATGTGGAAGGAAAAATCATGGGTTCTCCATCAAGACAATGCGGTAGCTCATTCCGGGTTATCTGTCAAGAGGTTCCTAGCCAAGTATAGCATCTCAGTGTTAGAACATCCACCTTATTCACCAAATCTTGCACCATGTGACTTCTACCTGTTCCCTAAGGTGAAATCTGCATTAAGATGGACAAGATTTGAGATTGTGGAAGCTGTAAAAGAGAAAGCGGAACGTGTCCTGAAAGAGCTGACAGAAGATGACTTCCAGCACTGTTTTCAACGATGGAAAATTCGCATGGAGCGTTGTAGGGATAGAGAACGAGTGTATATTGAAGGTGACAATAAGTTATTATGTATAAAATAAAAATAAATTTTTTTATAACGTCAGTCTCGTTATTTGTTAGCAACACCTCGTATAACAGCCTGACAAACATTACGCGCGCATGTGTATAAGAGCCACTGTATTTCACTCATGCCTTGCATTTCGTACTGAACACGTCGATTACAGAACGCGTTAACATGCAATACTTTACAATACAATCAGCTAGTTGTATTTTAATAGGTTATATAGATGCTGAAGTCACGAGATTGCCTTTTGCGTATGATGGGCTGTGAGGAAGGGAAGTGAAAATTTGAAGTGCTGCTAACGTCAATAGTGAGACACTATTCGTACATTTCACTACCGTGCATTTTTACATACTTTTGTGAGATGTGGTTTATTCCGATAAAATGTATTCTTCAGAAACCTTATAAGAAATAAATGTGAACTGTAATATTGCTTATAGCTTAATTCACCAAATAATATATGACTAGAAATGTTTAATTTACTGTAATTACCAACTACCATATTCCATTAGAACAAATTTTTCTACGAATGAATTGCCTTCTTTAGTATCGCTGTCACCGGCGTCTTCACTATCAGTTTTACTATAATTTATTTGAAATCAACGTGCGGGTGAAGGTCATGCCACTTCCTCACCTCGCCTACCCCACCAGTCGTCTGAATGATGCAGCGCGGAGTATGTGTTTGCACTTGTGCCTACTCCTACATCAGGTTCACATTATTTCACTTCGTCAAGTAGCGTACGCTTAAAACATCTGACGAGACCAACACATAAATGTGTTATTTAAATAAACTTAAACTCATTCGAGAAGTTTAATAACAAACAAAAGGAAAACTGCAATGGAAAAAATCTAAATCCAGTTTTTCTTTTGTTTGTAATTAAAAAAACTTCTCAAATGAGTTTAATTTTCATAGACGTTATTTATATCATTTTTTAGAATAAAATTCTCTACAATTTTCATTAAAATGTTTCGTATTTTTATTCGCAATTTAACAGAGTTATTTTACGCTAAACTTAAAAAGTATATTTCCTAAGCCTACTCTTTAATGTGTTCACGTAGTTTTCTTAAAAACTAAAAGCGATACAGTTCTGGGACTCATTTTTTTAAGTTTCCTAGGTTAAATAAAAACCATAAGAAACCACTAAAAATTTTCGTAAATTTACCTTCTCAAAATTTCAGTATTGCTTTATTTCACTCTTTGCCCAGGAATCAAGGCAAAATCTTTCGCCAGGCATAACTCGCCAACGAAGCGTTTCCGGACGTATATTTAGATAAACATTTTGTTACATGTAGGCTAATAATAATAGTTTATACGTAGTGTAATTTGTATTATATTATTGTTATAATTGTTATTAATATTGTTTTATGGTTATTATAGATATTATATGTACGCACTATTACAACGTAATAATATACAACGTAATATAGAATAATAGAAAAGTCACTGAAATAGAAACACAGTCATTATACTATGCGTCAGCAATGACTCTGTGATATTTTATGACTTTATGAAGCTTACATGTATTGTTTTAAAAACAAACATGTTACAGCACGTTTGTCACCACACACAGGCCTATTTATTTGATTTTTGATACTCTTATGATTGACTCTTATGAAATGATTGTGTGTAACATGTTACAAATTTTTCAGTGTCTTTATTTATTTGTTTAAATTAACTTTGAGTTTAAATCAGTGATTTCGTTTTATTTTTTATCGATAAAACAACTGCGACTGTGTGTTGATCTTTGTGACTGCGACTGTGTGTGAAATTAATTCTTTGCGAACGGCGCTCAAGATTACATAAAAGGTTAAGTGACAGTTTATTTCTCAGTCGTATACAAATTTGTAACAATCCAGTTTCTGTATCCATGCTTTAAAACATAAAAGATAAATTATCATTTTTTTCGTTTAGGTAAAAAGGTTGGCGATGTTTTTGTTAAGGTGCAGTTTGTATAAAGAAATATTAGGATAGAACTGTTCCAACGATCCGAAAGTTAAGCACAAAAATTAGGAAAATATATTGTGTAAAATAAAAAGGTTTCACATATCATAGTAGGCCTAATGTTGTATGTGTATCAGAGTAACCATTAAATTTCTTGTCGTTAATAGACAAAACTTTAGTCTGTAGAGAGAAAAGAAGCAGTTCAATTCAGTAATGTAGAAGTAGTGTAAGGGGTATGAGGAAAAATCTTGCGGAAGGAAGGAAAAGAAGCGCGTGACCTTCACCCGCACGAAGAAATCAAATGGACATTAGTTACCCTAATCTACCTAACCGTTTCCTTTTCTATCAGGTGCCAACAAAACTGTTGATGAAGAATTAGCTTCTCAATTTTCGAGAAACCGACATTTCTGTTTACGGTAACAAACAGTTACATTCGTACAGTTAACCTACAAAAGATTCCGCGATATATATATACTATATATGTATATGTATGTTTGTCATGCTGAAATTAAAGCAGTCGCCCATGCGCACTGATGCTTTCCCCCTTACCCCTCGTTGCAAACAAGGGAAAACTCGTGACTCAAGTGACTATAATTGTAATGGAAAGACCATAAAAATGGCTGACGAAACGTATAACAGAGCTACGAGAGCAAGTATTGGCAATGTTGCTGGCAAGTCATTACCTAGCTATGAAATGGGTAGGGGGCAATGCTTACGTTCAGAGCTCATCGACTTTGAACAATAGTATAGTTTATATTATTATACATTATATTATAATATTACAATAATTCAATTATGGTATTTATTGAATTTGTTCCAATTCCTTACAGGTTATAAATGCTGCTTATACATATTTCAACATGTTAAGATCATTTCAACATTAATAGGCATAGATTAATTATTTTAAAATGTACATTTTTAAAACTGATTAAAATTACTTGTTTAATAACACTAAAAAGAAAAAAATTTGTTTGTTTATTATTCATTAATCCTGAGAAGTAATTTGTGCCATTCTCTTTAAAAATCCCAAGTGTTATGAATGAGTCTATTTTTAATTAATTTTTTTGTTCAAACTAGTGTAAGAGGAGGGATCCGATAAACCCAGACTGAGAGCGCTGGCCCTTGAGAGAGTCCGGCCCGTTGGCGCTACTGGCTTCTACGCCGGGATCCCGGGTTCAGTTCCGGGTCACGTCTGGAATTTTTTTATCACTAATTTTCATCTATCATTCTTCTCACCGTCTGCACTAGCAGTAATATCATAACAGTCAAACGTTAAAGCTAAAAAAGAAGATTTTCTTTGAGAAAAATAAATACAGAACATACATAAAAAAAATCTGGTGTGAAACACTCACACAACTTTCTCTTGCCAATGCAAATATTGAACAATATAACCTAACATTAGAAATAAAACATTAGAATTAAACAAAAAACTAACCACAAAAATTAACCAACCATAAAAAACAACCACAAAAAACTAACCATAAAAATTTTGGAAGCTGAAAAATAAAAAAATGTTGGTTGCTGTTGCATAAATAAATTACAAACATTAAATGCATCAAACAGAACAATTTAATTTTTTAAACTATTAACAGTAAAAAATATCAAAACAGATTTGAAAGAAATAACGGTAATACTTTTCAAAAGAATAATTAAATTTTGGCACAATAATCCAAAATTACATATTAATAAATTGCCTGATGTTTATATATTTGTAATATTACCCCAAAATTAATAGCCTACATAGTGACAATATCAAAGAAGAGCACGGTTCGCGAAATTTCTAGTACTTAATTTATAAAATGGTAAAGAGTAGAAAATAGAGTGAAAAAGTAACAATAAGGCTAGTTATAAAAGGTTATTTAAAAAGGACCGCGCTATTGTGTACGTAGGGTAGGGTCTTTGTTGTATAACTATTTATGAATGGGTCGGTTGATTACCTGTGACGAGTGTTTACTACGCGTGAAGGTAACTCCGTTAGAACAGGTGAACGGGTTTCCGAGGCATTGTTATTCAGTCTTATTGTACATGTGCATTGTGTCTTCAGTTCCATTGTGTATGTGTATTCTATATAATTGATTGTAGGTAGTACTAAGTAAATTATTCAGTTATTTATTGTAATACTCCATTATAATTAGTTTATTACTTATTTTGTAAATCTTTTAGTAGTAATAAATATTTGTAATTGTAAACTTTAGTGTATTAATTATTTAATCACCTAGGTCCCGAAACGGACCTTAGCGATAAGTGTCACAATATGTAGCTACAGAAGTAGCAGCTGTAATTTGTTTTAAATATAAGGCTAACCATAGTTATGCGTTAATAATAAATTTGCGTGCACGCTTTTAAGGTAAATAGTAAATTTTCTTAATTAAATTATTTAAAAAGAAAATTAAAAAAAAATATATAAAACTACAGTTTAAAGAAAACGGGTTTGGTAGACAATAGCGCTATCCTAAATTTATAACGAACCCAATTATTTAATAATTATTATTTTAAGTACATTATATCAAAAAAATTACTGGATAAAATAAGAAATAACTTTATTACAAAACAGTTTAATATTTTTAAATAAATTTTGAAAAATCGCCTTTTATAAAAAAAATGACGAAAGAAGACAGCGCCAGCGATTTAAAAGACAGACGGCCAAAAAGTAACGTATTAAACAGACGTTACAATCAATACCGACGCAAATTGTTCAACATTAAAGAAGTTAAGGCAGTTAAGTTAAGGACCGATTCAAAACCGACGACGTGGTCTGCTATCTAGTGACGTCGTTTTCTTCCACGACTATGCCAGACCTCATACGGCTGGGATAACACAACAACTTGTGGAAGAATTCAAGTGGGAAACTTTCAACCATCCACCCAATAGCCCAGATTTGGCTTCTTCAGATTTTCAACTGTTTACTAAACTCAAAGTTTTTTTTGCCGGAAAGAAATTCGAAAGTGATGAACTGAAAGAAGGTGTCTACACCTTCTAAAAGAAGGGGACTACACGTATATCTTATTACACTGGCGTCGGAGGAATATGAAGCTGTAATACAAAAGAATCGTCATACGTTATGACAAATGCTTAAATTTGCAAGATGATTATTGTAACCCCTTTTTGCCCGAGCGAAACAACCCAAGAATCACTACAAAGCAAAATTGGCACAGGGGACACAAAAAAGAAAAAAAACACCCCAAAAGGAGAGACTGCGGTGATGTGGTGCAAAAAATTAACAAAAATATAAATTAGTTAAAAAATTTTAATAAAATTTAAATTAAATGAGTGAGAATACTTAATAGATAAAGTTACATATTGATTTTAAGTTAACGCAGAATAAAAGTTACACAAGCGTTTAAATATTAAAAATCATAGATAGCCAAAAATTATGTGTTAAAGACAAAAATGAGCTCAATTTAAATTAGCATGCATTATACTGGGTCCAGTTAATACGATTAACAAAATAAATTTGATATAAAAAAAGAAGATCATGTCGATATAATAATAATTATTATTTAAAATGAAACAATAGAATCAAAATTAATTTGGTTAGGCCTTTCGTATAACAGATAAATAATATTTAAAAAAATTTAAATTAATAGGAAAGCATAATTAGCTTAGCATTAAGAGTATAATCCAGTTAAATAAAATAAATTTTAAGAAGAAAATAATTAGATTCGTTTAACCAAAAGCAAGTTAACTAGAATAAGTAGAGTTTACAAATTTTTACAAAATAATCATTTATGCAGCTTTTGCTTAAATAAATTAAGTTTTACAGTATAATAAAAAAACGTACTTATTTATGGAAAGCTACCAAAAATTATGCTATGGTAAGTAAACTAGGTAGATGCCAGACAAGTCTTGACCAGACTATGCATAGCTGCATAATTTAACAAAATTAAAGTTGAATCATTTCTTTATAATTTGCAAAAACTTAGTGATGATGGATTTTCGTCTTATAGCAGATACATTAAAAGTAGTTCATTTTAGAGAAGTAAATTTGAATAGATGAGATACGAAGTTTCCGGGTGACGTATGAAAATTCATATTTAACCAACGGGATTTACATCACGTCGTTGGGTTAGACTGATTCAGAAAACATAAGGAGAATCTTCCCCCAAAATCGATTACATTTTGGTTATTTTCATCCCAAACTTGGTTACATTTACGCTCAAACTTGGTTACATACGCCCATACTTGGTCCCTGCAAAGAGCAGAAAAACCAGGACTTAGAAAATGAGGGCTACCGCAAAACACAAAAATAAAAAAAAAGGTAGCTAAATCCCACCGGCACAACAAGAGAATAAGAAAAAAATTTAATAGTTAGCTTTAAGAAAAGCGTAAAATTTAAAATTAAGAAAAATTTAAATTACCCAAGGGGTTTACAAAATTTACAAAAACTATATAAAACATTTTCGGCTTCAATGGGTTTTAACTACTAATAAAAGATGAACTTACCGATACACGGGAAAGCAAAATGGTCAAGCATAAAGCGACATAACGACACCCCGAAAAACTCAAAAGTTACGGCACTAATACCAGAATAAAAACACGTCCATCGACATGACCATTTGCTGCAAGAGAGCGAGAGAAGCAAAAATTTCTCAGAAGGAAACCTCGGATCTGACGTCATCGACCCCTTCCACCCCGCCAGACAAATTATCCAAAAACAAGTAAAGCGGGTTGAAACGGATCTCACGCCAGAATTACAGATAACAGCAGTCGGCAGTACAAAGTCGGAACGAAAAACAATTCGGAAACGAGATAACGGAGTGCGGTGAAATAAAAGATAACAAAATTTTAAATGCAACAAGACTGAATAAGGAAAAGATGAATTAAAATTACGTAACATTAAAAGAAATGTTACATTATGTAGAGAAGTAGAAAAATCTGATGAGAAACACTCACACGACTTTCTCTTGCCAATGCAAAAGATGAACAATATAATCTAAGTAATAGAACATTAGAAATAAACAAGAAACTAACCTCAAATAAACCTAACCTAATTTTAATCATGAGTAAAAAATTCATAATAAAAATCAATCTCAGTTTGGCTTAAAAATACGGAAAATCACTCTTTCACGCTAAACTAGGCTCTGTAGAGAAAAATGTTTTAAATAAAACATGTAGATCGTTTAATTTCCTATAAATTTGATTTACACTTTTGTCGTAAAATGCATACTAACGCTGAAATCTTAAAAAAATCGATTTTTACACGTTTTCGTGAGAAAAAACAGAAAATCGCTAATTACCGCTTAACTAAGCGTTATACAAAAAATGTTTGAAATAAAAGTTGTAGAATTTTAATTCTCTACAACTTTTATTATATACATTTTTGTGCTAAAATGCATATTAAAGCCACAATCTTAAAAAAACAATTTTTTTTACGTGAAAACAGCCCCTCTAAGAATTTCAGCAGGCATGACGCCTACTCTATCTTGTAAAGCATAAAATAATTTTCTTACGAATACGTGTGAAAAATCGATTTTTTAAAGATTTCAGCCTTAGTATACATTTTACAACAAAAGTGTATGCAATTAAATTTATAGAAAATTAAAAGGTCTACAACTTTTATTTAGAGCATTTTTCTTTACAAGGCCTAATTTAGCGTGAAAGAGTAGTTTTCCGTATTTTTAAGCCTAGCTGAGGTTGATTTTCATTTTGCGTCTTTCACTCATGATTAAAACCATGGTTATGTTTTTTGTTTATTTCTAATATTTTATTACTAATGTTAGGTTGTATTGTTAATTATTTTTATTGGCAAGAGAAAGTCGTGTGAGTGTTTCACACCAGACTTTTAGATTATAATTTTATTTTAAGATATATTTAGATTTTATTTGATTTATTTTGGCTGCTCGTATTTTTGTTACAGGTTATAAATGAACATTTATACATACTTCAACATGTTAAGATCATTTCAGCAGTAATAACAACAGCTGATTATTATTTCAAATTTACTTTTTTTAATTTCAATAAAATTACTTTGTTTTAATACAATAATTAAAACAATTTTGTGTGTTTAAATTCGTTAATTCCTAAATACGTGCCGTATTTTTTACTTTCTCTTGCCTGTATGAATATTAGGAAGGAAGGTATTGTTTGCATGTCGGTTTTTCGAAATCTAGTTTTCACCGGATCTACACGTTTTCAGACCCCTGAACCCAAAAAAAAGTGTTTTTAGCGATTGGTCTTTGTGTGTGTGTGTGGGTGTAAAAAAAATTTCAAGAATCTAAAGAACGGAACATCGTACGATCTTGAAACTTGAAACTTAAGTTATAGTAGGTACCACTAGGGGACACGACACGAACATTTTTATTAAAATCGGTCAACCAGAAGTAGTAGTTTATTCGTATATTTTTTCACTTTTTTGCTATTTTCTTAAAAAACGGCTCTTACAATTTTTTTAAAAATCGGTTCATTTACTCCATTTTTTATGCTCTTCAAGATAGGGTAGGCGCCATGTCTGCTGAAATTCTTGGTGAGGCTGTTTTCAAGTAAAAATATGTTTTTGTTTTAAGATTGCGGCTTTAATATGCATTTCACCGCAAAAATGTATATAATAAAAGTTGTAGGGAATTTAAAACACTATAACTTTTATATCAAATAGTTTCTTGTATTTTGCTTAGTTTAGCGGTAATTAGCAGTTTTCTGTTTTTTTTCTAACGAAAACATGTTAATCAGATTTATAGGAAATTAAAAGATCTACAACTTTTATTTAGAGCATTTTTCTCTACAGAGCCTAGCTTAGCGTGAAAGAGTGATTTTTCGTATTTTTAAGCCAAACTGAGGTTGATTTTCATTTAGCGTCTTTCACTTATGATTAAAATTAGGTTATGTTTATTGAGGTTAGTTTTTTCATTTAAATCTAATGTCTTAGTTCTAATGTTAGGCTATATTGTTCATAATTTGCATTGGCAAGAGAAAGTTGTGTGAGTGTTTCACACCAGATATTTAAAGTAGCCTAAGTACCGTTTAGATATAAACAGAAAACCATTAAAATTTTCTTAATAATTTTTTTTTTACATGAATGCCGGTATTTTTATCTACTTTTCTACTTAAGGCATTTTTCCAGCTTTTCCAGCTTTTAAATACCATCCTCGTAGAAATCTGCCACCTGATTAGACAACCGCTGCGACCCAGTGGGAGCGTAACCTTCGATGATTTAAACGTTCTGTCACAGTTCATAAACACACTTCTTGACGCTTCAGGAAACTTATTAGATAACGACGAAATCCTAAAGTGTCTGATCTCTCTCACTTTTTCATCACCTTTCTGCACTAAGTCGTCAATAATGACTGAAGGTCAATAGGCTGAACCTATTCCGTTATTTCACATCACGTCATCCGTAACCTTAAAGTCGTCTCGTGTAAACGCATTTTTACTTATGACTCCCACTCACTATAATTAATTGTACATATTTTTTGAATGTTTATTAATACACATTTGTTGGTTGTTTGCTTCGCACGTGTTCTGTTCAACATATAACGAATATTTTGGAATTGGCTCCTAATATTTCTACTAAGGAAATAACTATATGTTTCCTTCAAGAGAAACGAATACTGCATAATCCGAGCATTTATTTAAATGGACATAATACTGAACACCAATAGCCAGGATCGTTGGGAGTGTAATAAAGCAAACTGAAGAATTAGTAAACCTCTAAAAAGCGACACATTTCTCGCTAATACGATGTTGGATTATCGAACAACCTAACAATCGAACATAAATGAATTCTCTTCATTTACAGTTGGTGTAAAGAATACGCATTAGTTAAATGGTGCGAAGATGTAATTTTTAATAAATTTGTGTTATTTTTAAATTCAAATGTTTTGTAACATTGTTTGATCTTAATTGTTGTTAATTTGTAAAATAAAGCTTGTAAATAATTTGTGAAACTTGTTAAAGAATAAAGGAAAAAACAACCAAAAATAAAATAAAAATGAAAACAAGCAAAAATAAAAGGAACAGGCGATTGCCGGTCGAACGGTAAAGGTGCATCTCACGATCTTTTGATGATGTGAAATAACGGAATAGGTCCGGTCGCCCACTTCGTTTCCCATGATGCACATTTGTACGGCCATCTTTAACAACACTCACCCATTACCGTAACATCCCATCCCACATAATGTTTTCTCCATACACTTCACTGATCTGACGATGGATTTCAGCCGCTTTCATGTCTTTAACACAAGAAAACGGATAACAGATCGTATTTTACAGTTGGCGGGATTCTCAATCGGAGAAAACATTTCAAATACTCACAACAAAGGTAAACACAGTCGAATGTTTTTATAATGGTGTCTGTAGCTTACCAATATATAGTAGTACACAGCGCACATGCGCTAAATACCGACAGCAGTGCTGCAACGGTGGAATTTCAAAACGATACTTACTTTAAAAATACGCCTCGTATATCAGGTATAATATGTGTAACGAAGGTCGTTAGGTCAATAAAAGAACTTGTTAGAAAAACTTTTTATTGACGGTTTTAATTTCCAAAAAAACCTAGTAGTTAATTTTTCTACATCGTTAATCCGGAAGAAACTTGTCACAATTCAACACATCTGGTGTGAAACACACTCACGACTTCCTCTTTCCAATGTAAATAATGACCAATATAACCACATAATATTAAACAACGTAAAAAACATGAAAAATGGTCGCCTCCGTTACGTAGTGGATATCGCGTTAGCCTACTAAGCGGAGGTCCCGGGTTCGATTCCCGGCTAGGGCCTGAAATTTATTAAATACCAAAACCCATCATTACAGTTTCTTAACTTACTGTAATGGCTAATGGACAAGCTCTTGATGTGACTTTAAAGAAACAAAAAACTAACCTCAAAAATCATAACCTAATTTTTTTAATCATGAGTGAAAGACACAAAATGAAAACAAACCACAGTTTATCTTAAAAATACGGAAAATCATTTTTCACGTGTAACTAGGCTCTGTAGAGAAAAATGGTTGAAATAAAAGTTGTAGATCTTTTAATTTCGCATAAATTTGATTATACTTTTTTGACGTAAAATGAATTATAAGGCTGAAATCTTTAAAAAATCGGTTTTTTACCCGATTTCTTGAGAAAAAACAGAAAATCGCTAATTACCACTAAACTAAGCTTTGTACAAAAAAAATGTTAAAAGGCAAAGTAGACTTTTAAAGTCTCTACAACTTTTTTTATATAGCTACATTATTGCGGTAAAATGCATATTAAAGTAGCAATCCTAAAAGAACAATTTGTTTACGAGAAAACAGCCTCACCAAGATTTTAGCAGACATGGCGCCTACCTTATCTTGTGGAGCATAAAAAATGGAGTAAATGTGGCGATTGTTAAAAAAAATCGTAAGAGCCGTTTTTAAGAAAATCGCAAAAAAGTGAAAAATTACACGAATAAACTACTACTTCCGGTTGACCGATTTTGAAGAAAATGTTTGTGTCGGATTCTCAAGTAGTATTCAACTTAAGTTTCAAGTTTATACGTTGTTCCGTTCTTGAGATATTTTGTTTACACACACACAGACAAATTGCTAAAAACATGTTTTTGTGTTCAGGAGGTCTGAAAACGTGTATAGGAATATATCTGGTGAAAACTCGATTTCGAAAAAGCGACATAAAACAGTATTTTCCTTCCTGTATATTCATACAGGTAAGAGAAAGAAAAAAATATCAATGACACAGGAAGATTTTTTTAAACAGAACTCCGATTTTCCTTCCTCAATAATAGAATTAAAATACGGAAATATAAACGAAATCATTTTAACTGTTGCGTTCACAATAAGTTGTAAATAGAATCCTTTCAAACATGTAATATTTTGATTTCTAAATTTATTTTGAAAAAATTGGTCGTCATAGTGAATAACAATCATAAATTTATTTTCTGATTTTCTGTGAGAAACCATCGAAAATTAATTAATTAATTAATTAATTTCACAAGAAAAAAAAAGACTATTCTTATTGGGAAAGAGAAGTTTATTTTAAAATACGGTGAAGATAGAATATCAGACACGGAAATTGTGCATATGTGTGAGGTTATGTTTGTGTTTCTGTTTACATTGATTTTTTTGTAAGTATTTTTCATAAACTATTGTTATATGTATAAAAATCCTCCCTGTTTCCATTGACTATGGAGCAGGGAGTTATGGACAATCTCTTCAATCACGAAGAGAACTTGAAGGTGATCAACGCTCACCTAGATGTCGCACCTGAGACAACTGGTACGCAGAAAATGGCATGGACTAAGGTCATGTCTAGTAAAAAACGTCCGTTGGATACGGAAAAGAGTCCCGCTGACTCGGAATTGCCTCCTTCTAAGTTTCGAGTCCCAACAACAAATAAATACGGACCTTTAGAATCGTTACAAGAAGACTCTTGCAAGCCTCCACCAATTTATTTAAAAAACGTAGAACTGCGCGACTACAAAAACTTAATGTCTCAGTTGAAGAGTACAGTAACTGGTGACTTTGAATTTCAAGCGACCAACAACGACGGGGTAACCATTTACCCAAAAACATCCGAAACGTACCGTACTCTTGTACACCGATTAAGAGAATTGGGACGCAATTTTCATTCATATCAGCTACCCCACGAAAAAGCATACAGAGTCGTAATACGTCATTTGCATCCTAGTATCGATCCGTGTGAGATCAAGGATTCTCTGGAACAACTGTCTTTTAAGGTAAGAAACGTTGTCAATGTTTTACAGGCTGGTACAAGAGTGCCCTTACCGTTATTTTTCGTTGATCTTGAGCCTGACAAAGATAACGAAAAAATCTTTAATGTTAAATCCTTGTTAAGCACACGCATTAAGGTTGAAGAGCCAAAAAAGAAAAGTGACGTAGTTCAGTGCAAAAGATGTCTACGATTTGGACACACCCGCTCGTACTGTAATCATCCGTTCAGATGTGCACGCTGCAGCAACTCTCATCCAACTGCTGATTGTCAAAGAGGTGCCAATGAACCCCGAGTCTGCGTTCTTTGCAAAGGCAATCATTCGTCCACGTACAAAGGATGTCAAACATATAAAGAACTGAGAGATAAAAGAAATTTTAATTTTGGTAAATATTCTGTTAATAAATCTCATGTAATGTTGGAGCCTCCAGTCACTGTTGCAGTCCCCGTGAGTACCTCGGTAAAGTCAAATCATACACAGTCCACTCGTACTCACACCGTCCCCCTTTCTCGTGACCCGAGATTGAATTCACGGTCATACGCTCAGATGGCTGCTCCTTCCCTTCGGCAGCAGCCATCTCATACTCGGTCATCTCAGTTATTCCAACCCTCTCAGCAGCCATCTCAGCCTTCCATGACATTCTCAACTCTTTCATCAACAGATCCCTTAACGACTCAGAATCCTTATGATCATTTTACAGCCACTCTTAACACTTTTTTTACACGCTTTCAGGACCTTTTGACACCTCTCATTACTACGCTTAATATGGTCGTTAACAAGTTGCTAAGTCATATCAATGGCTGAAACCAGCAGGTCCCTCGTCGTTGCTCTCTGGAACTCAGCAGGTCTTGTACGTCATGTTCACGAACTCAAACAATTTTTACATGACAATCGGGTAGATATTGCACTTATTACAGAGACACACTTTAAGGACACAACACACTGCCATATCACTGGTTACACACTATATCGAAGTACACATCCAGATGGAACTAGCCATGCAGGGTCGGCTATTTTTGTTCGTAATAGTATTAGTCATAATTCGTTCCCTCCGTACAGAAAATCGTACATTCAGGCTACCACGGTAGAAGTATCTTTAATCACTCATTCCCTTACCCTTTCTTCTGTGTACTGCCCGCCTAATCATAATATATCGCGCGAACAATTTACACATTTCTTCAATTATCTAGGAAAAAATTTCATTGCAGGTGGTGACTTTAATTCAAAACATCAACAGTTTGGATGCCGAGTTACAAACCCGCGGGGAAAAACTTTATATGATGTTGTAACTCACAAAAAATATTTTTATTATGCCCCTGCAGAACCCACTTACTATCCCCACAATAATCGTTGCCTCCCAGATATTCTAGATTTCTTTGTATCGTCTAAATTCTTCCCCTACTACGAACTTGAAACTCTTCCTGATCTATCATCTGATCATACACCCGTAATACTTACGTTAAACTCTCAACCAACCAAATTAAGGTACAGGCATTCCCTAACATCTGGTAAAATAGACTGGAATAAGTACCAACGTATATTGTCAGAAACAACAAACCTGGGAATTTCCCTCAAAACCCCTAGTGAAATCGAGCGTGGAGTGGAAATCTTCACAAAGAATCTACAAAGCGCAGCTTGGGACAGTTGCGAAGGAGAGAACATGGAATTTAAACACATACCTAACGTTCCTTCTTACATCCGTCGAATGATAGTTGCTAAGCGCCGATGTCGTCGTTTATGGCAGAGAAACAGATACCCCAGCGTTAAAGCAGAACTTAATAGGCTAAATCGTCGTTTACAGGTTGTCCTTTCGCGTTACAGAGCAGATAGATTTATGGCTTTCACTGAGACACTCTCTACTCAAAACAAAACACTTTGGCACACGACAAGACGAATTCTTAACTATAACAATCCTTCATTTAGTCTACAACGACCTGATGGTTCTTGGGCGACCACCAACAAAGAGAAAGCAGAAATGCTTGCTCAGCACTTGCATAACACATTCCAACCACACAACCTACAACACAAAGATCATCCGAACATAGAAAATTTCCTTAATGCTCCTCTGCAACTTAGCCTTCCCCCGAAGCCAGTTTCCCCCGGGGAACTCTTCCGAGCAATTCACGACCTGCCATTAGGCAAAGCCCCGGGATATGATCTTATTACTTCAATACTTTTGCGCCATCTTCCTAGGAAATCCATCATACTCTTAACTCACATCTACAATTCCATTCTCCGAGTCACTCACTTCCCTATTCAGTGGAAGTATTCTATCATAATTCTCTTCTTAAAACCAGACAAACCACCTCACCAACTAACTTCTTACAGGCCAATTAGCTTACTCTCTATTCTGTCCAAACTATTTGAGAAACTCCTTCTACCACGCCTAGTACCGTTTATTGATGCTTCAAACACAATTCCTGATCATCAGTTCGGATTTCGTTCATCTCATTCCACGCTTCAGCAATGTCACCGACTAATTGATATAATCTCTTCAGCTCTTGAAAACAGACAATATTGTTCGGCCGTGTTTCTTGATGTATCTCAAGCCTTTGATCGGGTCTGGCATGATGGACTCCTATACAAATTGAAACTAATACTTCCAGATAGCCTGTATCTAGTAATAAAATCGTTTCTAGTGGAACGTTACTTTAGAGTAAAACAAGGTGACGAACTTTCTGGAATGTACGAAGTCAATGCTGGTGTACCACAAGGAAGCGTACTTGCACCAAGGCTGTTTTCTGTAAGCACCAGTGACATACCAAATTGTATCTATACAACTATGGCTATGTTTGCTGATGATATGGCAGTTCTTGCGGTTGATGCCGATCCTGTAATTGCAACTCGAAAGACACAAAACCATTTACACCAGATAGAGTCATGGCTTAAACTTTGGAAAATTAAAATTAATGAAAACAAATCGCAACAAATGACGTTTACTCTTGGACGACAAAACTGCCCAACCGTTAACATTAATAATATTCCGCTACCTCACACTACTCAAACACGCTACTTAGGCTTACACTTGGACAGAAAACTTACATGGAACGCACATGTTACACACACACGCCACAAACTCAAAACACGCTTCTATCAACTAAAACGCTTACTCGATAGACGTTCTAAATTAAATATGTCACACAAATTAACAATCTACAAGACAGTCTTAAGACCAATCTGGACATACGGAGTTCAACTTTGGGGATCTGCTAAACCCTCACACACGAAACGTATACAAGCGATTCAGAACAAGATTCTACGAACGATAACGCAATGCCCCTTTTACATCACAAACTCAATGTTGCACAAAGACTTACAAATGCCATACGTAATTGATGTCGCGAAACAACTATACAAGACGATGCATGACAAATTTGAACTACACGACAACCCTCTCATACAAAACATGTACACTAGGGCGATACCGGGTACTCAGCGCAGACGTTTGAAGCGCCTCTGGCCAAGAGATCTTCTTGGCCAACTGTAGGACTGTGGTGATGACTGCACGCTCCTTCAAGTAAATCAAGTTTTGAAACAGCTTCACATTTAGAAATTGTTATATTAATTTAATAACAGATACTAAATTTCAATTAAAAGTGTCAAAAAAAAAAAAAATAAATTTATTTTCGTCTTGTAAATAAATTATTAATAAATAAGGTAGTATACGTCCTTTAAATATTCATTCAGAATATATTTTGAAGAATAATAATAACGAATTTATACTTTTATTTTCTAAAACGTTATTTTTATTTTGTTTACTTTGTAAGTAAATGTTATAAATATATTGTTTTTAACATGCTTGTGTCCAGTTTTCTTCCATAGTTGAATTAGTACAATAAAACTACTCTGAATTTAAACAACTTTAAGGTGACGCCTTAATTAGCATTTCTACAGAAATTTTAAAAAATCTTTTGATATTTTTTTCTGATATTACAATAATACATAAGTAATTTAAGTTAATTTAACTAAACGTACTTTGCATTTAGTAAGTTCTAAACGTTTTTTCGACCTCACCAAGAATTTCAAAAAATAATTATCCGGTCGTAAACTGGCAGTCTGAATTATAGACTGTTGTTAATTACTATGGAAGTCAGTATTTATGAAGGGATGAATTCTAAAAATATGGTTAGTTAATATTCACGTTAATATTCCAAAACTTTTATATTAAAAACTCGATTTTTTGAAATCAACGTCAGTATTATTATTAATGAAAAATAAATTGTTGGACGTAAAATAAAAGCGAGATCTTGGTATTTTTAATTTAAGATATGCAGAGCTTTAATACTTTCATAATAAATTAAGGGCAAATCACAATAGGAACACCACGATGGTGACCACTATTAAGATGACTGATTCATTTTTGAAAATGTGATCGAGAATGAATGTATAGGGTACTGTTAAAATGGGTAGGTAGGTAACTGACTGAATGAATACGGGTTTTACCGGCGCGTACGACTATGTTTATTGTTCTGTTTATTTTGTATGATAATATTCAAAAAATACGCCTATACCAGGCAGGTGAAGTGTTACATTATTTGTATTCTATCTGTTAGTTCCAGGGTTACAAAAGAATAGTTCTGTTTCTCATCACGTGGTCAGCCAATTATATTACTGCACTATTTAAGAACAGAAGAGGTACAGGTATAAAAGAAACTAGTCAAAGTTATCTCCTTTGAAAGGAATGAATTTCATTATAAAGTCAGACCCTGTGGTGAATGAAAGGAAGGTGTCATTTTCAGGGTACAGAGTAGATGCTTTTCGGAGGCCCTGGTATACTGATAAGCATAGGCTACTCTTGTACTCAGTGAGGAAGGCATTGGTAAACTACCTCACTCCTCATTTTACTTTGTAAAACCTTTAGAGGTTAAAACCAGATTTTCGGCTGTTGAGCTAAACAAACATTCTAAAAATATTGATGTTAATTTTTTTCTTATAATTTGTAATATCTTCTATATTATGCATGAAAATGAAAAACTTTACATAATCAAACTTCTTTGTCTTAAAACATTTCGTAATTTCGATTATACGATGTGTGGCTATTAAATAACGAGACTGACGTTGCAAAAATTTATATTTTTATTTTATACATATCAGTTGTTGTCACCTTCAATATACACTCCTTCTCTATCCCTACAACACTCCATGCGAATTTTACATTGTTGGAAACAGTGCTGGAAGTCATCTTCTGTCAGCTCCTTCAGGACTTGTGCCGCTTTCTCTTTTACAGCTTGAAGTGTGTCCTGAAGGAGCTGACAGAAGATGACTTCCAGCATTGTTTCCAACAATGTAAAATCCGCATGGAGCGTTGTAGGGATAGAGAATGAGTGTATATTGAAGGTGACAATAAGTGATTATGTATAAAAACCAATAAATTTTTTTACAACGTCTCGTTATTTAATAGCCACACTTCGTATAATATTTTTTGATACATAGACTTTTAATGGATACATTCGTAGTTTTTTGTTTACCCCTCCCTCCGAACTCCCCAATCCCTTTGTGATATTAAAAAAAAATTATAGCATATTTTCATTTCCATTATATCCAGCACCTCAATACCGAAATTCATTGAATTTGGTTCAGCGGTTCTTGCGTGATGCCGTTACGTACAAACAGATAAACAGACAGGCAAATTCAGTTGAACTTATTTTCGGTGTTTACTTGATAGATCTGGCGTAGAAACAAAATTTGGGGCAATTTGAAAAATTGTACAGACAAAATCACAATTTTATTTATATAGTGCACCTGCATTGGCAAAAAAAGGTCGTGTGAGTTTTTTACACCACTTTTTTCTTATTTCAGTTTAGCGGATGTAATCGCTCTAATGAAATAACACAAGAACTACGATTAAAGTTGAAACAACTTGGTGTTAATTCGAATAATACAATGATTAACCTAAAAATAATATTTCAATTTTCATTATTGTTAATTATGTTTCTATTTTCATTTATGAAAATGATATTTGTGTGGAAAAATCTTGATAAAAGGGTTTTGGCATTAGAAGATATTGATTTGCTTATCATAGCTTTTGGTATTATTACGGAATATGTATTTTTCCCTGATAATTTTAATAATTTATTATCAATTATTGAAAATGATTGTTATACAATATTTATAAATAATGTATTCAAGATGAACTTTCCAAAAAATTTAAAAAACTTTATAAAAGATGTGAATGAATTCGAAATAGCCATTGTTAAGTATATGAGATTCGTAGTTTTAATTGCTTTATCCAATATTGGCGTGACACCAATTTTTCAATCAATATATCATGTGGTAAAATATGGTTATAAAAATGCAGACGAATTGTATTTACCTTTCGAATTTCATTTCTACGAAAATTATTTTAATTCATTGAAAATATACGGAGTAATTTATATTCTACAATTAATTGTAATTCATTGTGCATATTATTACGGTACGACAGCATATATATCATGTATTTTATCAATTAAAAAAATTACTAATGAAATACGTATTTTAACATTATCAATAAAATCAGTGAAGGAAAAAGATGCATTCAACGAACAATTTGCTGGTAATTTCAATTTGCATTGTGATGGAAACCAATTAATTTTTCGAAGCATCATCCAATTTCATCAACATATTCTCAGGTAAATCTTTTGTTTTTAATAATGAGCTTTTTTTGTCTCTGATTTTGTAACGATACTGTCCACTGATGTGCACAATTTTAAATTCTATATGATATATAAAATTTTAGGTGCGATGGGCAATTTTGTAGGGAGAAAAGGTACACAGTAGTACATTCTTCGGTTAAACATATTGCTGTTGTTTTGGGCGTTATTTATACCAAAAAGTACTCTATTTTTACTTTCTGTTGCCTATATGAATATATCGGAAGAAAAGTACCTATTGTTTTCATGTCGATTTTTCGAAATCGATTTTTCACCGGATCTACACGTTTTCAGACCCTCGGACCCAAAAAAAACATGTTTTTAGCGATTGATCTGTGTGTGTATGTGTGTGTGTGTGTGCGCGTGTGTGCGTGTGTGTGTGTGCGTGTTTGTAAAATCAAAATATCTCAAGAACGGAACATTGAACGAAATTGAAACTTGACACTTAAGTTAGGTACTACGAGAGGACGCACTCGTTCATTAAATCGGTCAACCGTAAGTAATAGTTTATTCGTGTCATTTTTCACTTTTAAGCAATTTTCTCAAAAACGACTCCTACGACTTTTTTAAAAATCGTCTCATTTTCTACATTTTATATGCTCTCATTTAAATAGGCTATACATTTTATATGCTAGGCGCCATGTCTGCTGAAATTCTTGGAAGGCTGTGCTCTCGTAGAAAAACATGGGTTTAAAAACCCATTTTTGCATATTAAAGCCAAAATCTTAAAAAATTGTGGCATTAATAATTATGCATTTTAGCGCAAAAGTTTAGTATATTACAATAAAAGTTGTAGAGAATTAAACAACTTATAACTTTTATTTCAAACATTTTTTATAACGCTTAGGTTAGCGATTTTCTGTTATTTTTCACTAAAATGTAAAAAAATCAATTTTTTTAAAAAGATTTCAGCCTTAGTATAAATTTTACGACAAATTGTACCTATATAGTCAAATATTAATATAGGAAATTAAAAGAACTACAACTTTTATTTTGAGAATATTCTCACAGAGTCTCGTTTAGCGTTAAAGAATGATCTTCCGTAATTTTAAGCTAAACTAAGGTTTATTTTCATTTTGCATCATTCGCTCAAGATTAAAATTAGGTTATGTTTATTGAGGTTAGCTTTTTTTATTTCTTATGTTTTATTACTAATGTTAGGTTATATTGTTTATTATTTATATTGGAAAGAGAAAGTCTTGTGACTGTTTCACACATGTTTTTTTATTTTAGATTGTTTACTCATGATAAAACATGGGTTTTTTCATTATTTATTTTAGGAAAAGAAAGTTGTGTTTCATACTAGATTTTTCATTTAGGAGGAAAGCAAAATACAAACAACGAATTAAAAGCTATGTAAAAATAACATTCGGCTTTAAATATCCTCGTATTTACCGCTAAAGGAATTTTTTATGATAATTATTATTATTAATTATTTTTTAATTAATTTTTATTATTATTTTGTATGATAATTATTATTGTTTTTTTTTCAGAAACGTCAGATTATTAAACCGTTCCGTTGGGTTTATAGCATCGTTATTAAACTATGCCGCCTGTTTAGCCGTTTGCCTGTTCCTGTACTATATTGTTGAAGTATGTCACACAAATTTATAATACTTATATTACGTTGAATTTCTGTTTAACTTGTTATTAGTCAAGTCTTAGATTAACAACTAAGGTGGTTAATTGAATTTATGGGTTAATTACGAAATTTTTCCATTCACGGGCAAGTGGAGTGTTAATTGCTCTTGATCTGCTGGTTTTAAGGATACATAAAATAGTTCTGTTTCTTATTACGTATTCAGCCAATTATATAATTGAGCTATTTAAAAACAGAAGAGGTTGAGGTGTATAATAAACTAGTCAGAATTATATCCTCTGAAAGTAATGAATTTCATTACATAGCCAGACCCTATGGTGAATGAAGTGAAGGTGTCATTTGCAGGGTGGAAAGTAGGTGCTATTTGAAGGGCTTGGCATGGTGACGAGCATAATTTACAACTCAATGAGGAAGACAATTTTAAACCACCTCAGTTCTCGTTTTACTTAGTTAAGCCTCTAGAGGTTCGAATCAGCCTCTCGGCTGATTACCTAAAAAACAACAACAATTAAGACCTAAGTTAATTCAAAGGTTACAAGTTGTCGCCGCGGATTTGGAGGCCCTGAAAAGAGTTGTTTAATTGGTTGGGGGTCCTGAGTAGGAACATTGTATGTACCGGATTGGTGGCCCTGACAAGGGCCGGGTGTGTTTTGTAGTTAGCCCTGAAAAGAGTCGTTGTCGATGGGTCGGAAGCGGCGAGCCGGTGTGTTGAGAGCGGTGCTCGAAGAGTGACGGCTCGGCTACCGGGTTTAGGCCTAGCTGTCCCTCAGCGGCAGTTGAGTACCACCCACTACAGCGTGACAGTGGTGCCATCAGCACGTACGGGCTTCCTTCGGCGACCTAGTGGGCAAAGGCTGACCGATATGAAAATGTATCGTCCGCCACCGGTAGTGTCGACCAGTGATGGTGCGTCCAGTCTAGACTGGTCTCTTCTTTGGTCGAGAGCTGGATGGCGAGGATCACTCGCAGTCCATTGCGGCCGTTTAAATCCCGTCTGGTGAGTTCACTTCATGGTGGAAGGGAGGCACTGCTGGCTGCGTGTCGTTAGCGCTTGGAGGCCGCCCCAGACCACATAAAACTGCGGTTTAGCTACCCTACTCGCTTGCTTTCGAGGTAAACGAGCGCTGGCCGTAGTACTTCTATGTGCAACTTGTAGTACAGGGTTGCACGTAGTACTTCCATGTGTAGTAGAGCCACGTGCAAAGCACTTTAGTGGCTCAACGAGCTCGACGGCGACTCGTCCAACGTTTACACGAGTACTGAGGGGAGTGGAGCGCCCTGCGGCTCTCGTCCGCACCCACTCGTTTTGGTTTGGCCTCTCAGGGGTTGTGGTTTCGCCTGCTAGGTAGCCTTCTGCGGCTACTAAACTAATTAAAGTCCATTTGACTGGGTGTAATCGGCCAAGAATTGAAAGATAAATATGCATGTCGTTAGCGCTCCTCGCGGCAGGTTTTGGGACCGACTACAGCGCTGATAATAGAAAAAATTAAAAAAACTTTAGGCTAAACTGAGGTTGGTTTAATTTGCATCATTTACTCATGATTATTAGGTTATTTTTTTTTTGTTTATTTAAAGTTGCATCAACAGCTTGATCATTGGGTTACGAAACTGTACTGATGGGTTTCGGAACGTAATAATTTCCAGACCCTAGTCGGAAATCGAACCCGGAACCCGCTTAGTAGGCTAGCGCGCAATCCAATACGTCACGGAGGCGGCCATTTTCCGTTCTTCTACGTCGTTTACTAATGTAAGGAATATTGTTTATAAATAATGAACAATATAGATTTGCATGGGCAATAGAAAGTCATGTAAGTGTTTCACACCAGATTTTTATTTATTCAATCACGCACAAAGAAGTGGCTTGCCTTGCAGCAATTTGATGACGTCAACTAACCTCAAAATGTCGAGAAAGATTAGCTACGTGCCAAGGCGGTTGAATTAAACGAAGAAGGAATGACAAATGCTTAAATTTTAGTGTTGATTATTTAAAAAAGTGGTGTGAAACACTCACACAAATTTCTTCTGCCAATGAAATAATGAACCATATAACCTAACATTAGTACTTAATAAACAAAAAATCTTATAAAAACATAACCTAATTTTAATCAGGTTTGAGCATATCACACACTGAGACCAATCGCTGAAAACAGCGATTTTTGGTTCAGGGGGTCTTAAAACATGTATATCCGGTGAAAATCGATATGAAAATAATAACTTACTTTCCTTTCTATAATATTCATATAGGCATTAGAAAGTAAAAATAATAAAAAGCTGTTGTTTAAGATATGTAAATATTAAAATATTTTTTCTGAGCAAGATTTTTATTTCCAGCCAAACAGAGGTTACCTTCCGAACCGCCTTCGTTAAGGATTAATATTAATTGACCGCATTAAATTTTTTTAATATATTTAAGTTTAAGTTAATTTAATAAGCCTATAATTTAATTCTCTGGAAATATTGTTAATTACATTTTCATTGATCGATAAAAAATGTATGTTATATTTTACTTTTCCAGACACCGGAAATTCTGATGAAAATGAAATACATAGCAATTATTTTTCCTACATTTTATGTACTACTCATTTATAATTTTAATGGACAAGAAATGCATGACGAGGTAAACATGTTAATTAGTATAATAATTGGCACCTAAGTTTAACAACTTGCTTCCGGAGTACGTTAGAGACAGGTCTCGTGATAAGAATTTCAAACTTTTGATCAAAAGATTTCTTATTTAGCTGGGGCAGAACTCTCACTTGGAGTCTTTGATTTCTCTTCGCCACTAGGGTTAGGTGGGTATTATGGCTCACTAAATATTAGTCATATACTAGTAGTAGTTATAGTTATATATGTTTATTTATAATACTTTTTTGTTTCTGACATTGCGCTAGTATTATGTATTCTGTGTTGCATTTGTGTATGAAGAAATAGTTAAATTTAAGGGAGGTAGTTAAGGCTAAATTTTGTTTTCATTTTTTTTCTCTATAATAATGTAAATAAATTGGTAGAGGTTTTTTGTCATATGCTATTTTATTAATGCTATTTCATAACTTTGCTGATGTTTGTATTGTCATTTATTAACATTTTAGTTTTGTTATCATAAGTTTTAATTTTTATTTTAAATTTTATACTAACGTGTTTTTTAATGTTATTTTGATTTATTTTCTCTTTTGTGCGACTTATTTTTTTGTAATAAGTGATGTAGTAACTTATTGGTATTAACTGGTTATTCTTTTTTTATCAGTGCTGTTACTGTCTTATTGTAGTTTTATTTTGTGCAATATATTTTTTGTAATATTTAGAGTAATCCTCCTCCAAGCACGGGCTTTGCTCTTTTGGAGGAGTAACAAAGGAATAAATAAATAAATTATATAATAGTGTTATTTTAGACGCAAATTTATTAAATGCTTTGATAGCACTATTAGTCTTACTTTTTCTTAAGGCCATTTCACATTGGAGTAGCGTCGCTTGAGTGACGTCGCGAACGTATATCTTGTAATGTAATCTTATAGTGCATTTCAGACTGGCGTAACGTCGGTTGAGCTACGTAGTACGCGTATCCTTGGCTACGCCTGCATTCGTAGCGTCACAAATGAAGCTTGTCTTGTGCATACGCACTGCGTCTGTCAACCACGTGCTTCGTTGACAGCTGTTTTTGTTTCTGTCTGCTGCAACAAAAGTTTCTCGCTGCGAACGCTCGAGTTGCATTGAAAAAGCGATGTTAGAGATATTTTCAAAATTTTGGCTTGGTATATATTTTGCTAAAAATTATAGCTAATCAAAAATGTAGGAAATTAAGAAGCCTATATTTTTTGTATGTAGCATTTTCCTCTAAAGAGACAAGTTTAGAGGCAATTAAAAAACCTACAACTTTTATGCGCAGCATTTCTCTCTAAAATGCCTAGCTTACAGGCAATTAAAAAACCTACACTTTGTATCGTAGCAGTTTTCTCTAAGGAGCCTAGTTTAGAGGCAATTAAAAACCTACAACTTTTATGTAGCACAACTTTTTGTAGCGTTTCTCTCTTAAATGCCTAGTTTAGAGGAAATGAGAAAACCTGCAATTTGTATAGTCTATGTAGCAGTTTTCTCTAAAGAGCCTAGTTTAGAGGCAATTAAAAAACCTAAACTTTTTGTATGTAGCATAGTTCTCTGAAGAGCCTAGTTTAGAGGCAACTCCTGATTTTCCGTATTTTGAAGTTCTACAGAGGTTGATTTTTATTTTGCGTCATTCACTCATGAATAAAATTAGGTTATGTTTTTAATTTTACATTGTTTATTCATGATTAAACATAGGGTACATTGTTCATTGTCTACTTTGGCAAGAGAAAGTCGTGCGAGTGTTTCTACTACTTAGATACTAGTGTACTCAATGTTAGTTAAAAAATAGATAAATTTATTTGCTTCCAATCAAAACAAAATATAACAAATATTTTAAAATAACAATTACAAAGTTTTAAAATTCTTTAAAATAATTAAAATCCTTTTATTAAAATCTTTCTTGATTAAAATTGTTGTTGTGTTTTTGGTTCCTTTTATTAAAAATTGTAAAGAACGTCTTCTCCTTTAAAAGTTTTTAAGATGGAATAAAATTCAACAATTCGTCTTTATTTTTCAATTAAATTCTTTTTTTCTTTTTTTTTGTTATTACTCACATCTGGAGGTGGTAAATCATCTGACGTATGTGTTTATGTTGAGATGTTTGTATATAAATGTTGACATGTTTATATCGAGTGTGAGAAGGGTGTGTGTTTACGTGTGTGTACGAGTGTGGGTGGTTTTGTGTGGGTTTGCATAAACGGTTGTGTCACGTGAATGTTTGTGTGTATGCCTTGCTCATATTACAATCTTCCCCTCCCCCGGGGAGAAATGCAGAAGCGAAAATAGAAGGGATGTATGCTTAAATTGGTAAAAAAAAGGAAAGACGAGTACATAGCAGTTGTCGGCCTGAGACAGTATGTTTCATTCGTTCGGCGTGAGATGGTTGTGGGTGATAAGGAGAGAGTGTGGTCCTTTTAATGCCTAGGTTGAAACAAAAGTTTTTAAAAATTGTCGAATCAAACGTTTTGGCATTATCGGTGACGATTGGTCGTGGAATGGAATAATTTTGAAAAATACGTTTTAATTCTTCTATGATTGAAGACGTATTTGTATTTTTTAATGGAGCTAACCATGTAAATTTTGAAAAACTGTCTACCACAACTAATATATATTTATATCCTTGGTTGGTTTTTGGTAGGCTGCCTACGGTATCAATAAAAAGAGTATCAAATGGTTTCGTCGGAACCCTGGAACTGAGATTCCCCCATTTGTAATTCATTCCAGGTTTGCTTCGTTGACGAATTGTACAAGCACGCACCTTTAAAGGAATCTCTTTATATATATCTGGCCAGTAAAAATGTCGTTTTATTTTGTATATTGTTTTATCGACACCTAAGTGTCCACCTATTTCAGAATGATGAAAGTATTTAAAGACTAAATCTTTTAAAGAGTTAGGGAGAACTATTTTAACCGGTTTGTTGTGTCTGTCCTTCAGACATAGCACTCCTTTCGATAAACAAAATTTTTTATCCAGCTTTCGTTTTTGTTGAAGGATAAAGGTATCTTGTTCTTGATGTTTCTTCATATCTGTAAAAGATAGAGGAAACTGTGACAATAAAGCGTTGATATGAGATATATCCTTTGCTGTATCGTCACTAGTGGAACTGTACATCCTAGATAACACATCAGCAACGTTATTATCGGGACCGCGGATGTGATTAATTTTGAACTTAAAAACAGACAATCTTAGCACCCACCTAGCTAATCTGCCTAACTGTTTAGGTCTGGAAAGAAGCCAGGCTAATGCTTGGTTGTCGGTTTCTAAGAGGAATTCACGGTGTGTCAGATAAGTTCGAAAACGATCTGTCGCAAAAACAACTGCAAGACACTCTCGTTCATACGCAGAAAATTTCCTTTCGGCCGTCGTTAATGTCTTAGAAGCGTACGCTATGGGTCGTCTAGACCCTTCATGTTCCTGAAGCAGTACGGCTCCTAGACCTGTATCCGACGCATCTGTCTGTAAGATAAAAGTTTTAGAGAAGTCTGGTATGGCCAGTACCGGTGGATTAGCAATTGCCTGTTTGAGATCTTCAAACGCGGTTTTCTGTGAGTCTCCCCATATAAACTGAGTATTTTTACGACGTATTTTATTTAGGGGTTCAATTCGATCGGCGTAATTCTTAATAAATTTAGAAAAATAGTTAACCATGCCACAGTACCGATGTATCTGTTTCACAGACTTGGGTTCAGGATACTCTAATATTTTCTGTGTCCTAGTCGAATCTATAGAGACTCCTTTATAGGATAATGTATGTCCCAGAAATGGGATCTCGTTTACTGCGAATGTCACCTTATCGGGATTAACGGTAATGCCAGCCTTTCGTAGAATCGACAGTACTATTCTAATATGTTTTAGGTGTTCCGGAAAACTTTTGGAGTATATTAATATGTCATCCATATAATTGAATACAAATTTGTACTTAACATTCTTAAATATTGTGTTCATGAGGCGTGTTAGAACCTGCGCTCCAGTAGATAAACCGAAAGGTAATCTTTCGTACTCATATAAACCATCCGGAGTACAAAATGCTGTGATTTGGCGTGATTTGGGTGTTAATGGTATTTGATGGTACGCTTGAGCTAAATCTAGTGTGCTAAACCATCTCGCACCCGAAAACCATTGGAAGGCATGATTTATGTTAGGTAAGGGTTGTGCTTCTGAGTCAATTATTAAGTTAACCGAGCGATAATCTACGACCAAACGACTCGTACCATTGGGTTTTGGAATTAGGAACGCCGGGGACGAATAAGGTGAAACACTCTCTCTTATCACTTTATCTTTTAATAATTTTTCTATCTGATGTTTCATCTGAAGTGTTTTTATAGGGTTTAACGGATATGGTCTTGATTTAATTATTTCTTTATTTTTGAGTTTAATGTCGTATGTCAAGACATCTGTACATCCTAGTTTCGTAATGAGTACATCTGGGAATTCGTTGCATAAATTAATAATTTTATTTTTGATGTAATTAGATTGTTCGACATTATAAATCTGATTTGGATGTATATCCGTTATATAAAAATTTTGATTTTTTAACCAATCAAAAGTTATTATTGATTTCATCGCATTAAATGCGGCGTGCGTTGTTTTTAGAAAATGTATGCCTAATATAATATTATGTTGTATCTTCGCTAAAACCTTAAAATTTATTTTCCAAGATACTTTTCTAATTTAATTTTTACCCAAACTTTTTTATTTATTTCTAAGGGAAACTTGTCAGCTGTAAGACAAATAGCGTTAAAGTTTTCCTCCTTTATAATTGCATTTTTATTTTTTAAAAGATTATACAATTTTTGACTGATAATATTGTGTGTTGAACCACAATCAATAAGAGCATTAAAGATATCATTTTTAATTTTTATTGCTAAAGTCTTTAACGCGTAATTACAGCTTGATTTTTGTTTACCTATTTTTAAATGTTTGTTTACATTATTTTCACAAATACGAACCATATGTTTATGTTGTTCGTACATGTGTGAAATTAGTTTTTTGAAATACGGTAATTCCCCTTTTGTTGCCAAAGTTTACAATTTCTTATAGTGTGTCCCAATTTGTTACAATAAAAACACTTCAGAGTTGTGAGCGATGTTTGTGATGTGGTGTTGTTAAACGTTGTTTCTTGTAAGGTGTTTTGTCTAACCTGAATAGGTACCGCGGTATTTGTTGTATTTAGATTATTTGTAGTATTCATACTTGATGAACCAAGATCATTAAGAGTTCTGGCATAAACTCTTTCATAAACATAAGCATCTAGTTTATTAAAGTCCTGTAAATTATTGGGTTTACCAATTATGCCTATGTGTGTGGCATACATTTCATTTAAACCGGTAAAAATCACATTAATTAGCTCACCTTCTGTTAAATCTAGTCTTAATACATCATGATTCTCTAAAATTTCTTTCATGTATTCCGCCAGGGTCTCCGTTTGTGACTGGTTTCGGTATAATAATTTTAATTTTAATATTTCTTTCATCTTTGGTGTAATTAATTTATTTACTAAATCTCGATGAAATTGATCGAAATTATGGTTATTTCTAATAGAGTTTTCAAAAATTTGTTCTGTGAAACCGGCCATAAACGGAGTTAACAACACCAGGGGCAAGTCAACTGCGTAACGTTTCTGTATCTGTTTAATAATTTTAATATTTCGTACTAATGTGTCAATGTCGCGACCATCAGTAATAGTTAAATTTTTTAATTCATTTTCTATTGGATTTGCAATTTTTGTTCAATTAAAGTTCAATTCACGTTGAAAACACAAGGGATTATTGTTACCTACTGCATTCGGTATTAAAATGTCAGGAACATCGTTTCTAAGAACGGGACTTTGTATTACCGGATTATTTATAAAGTCATAATTAAGAATCCCTTGTCTTTGATTAGGTAAAGGATTATCATTTAAATGAGCTTCTTCCGGATTTAAATTTTGTTCGAAATTGGGTCTAGCTTCGATATTACGTAACTCATTTGCTTTCCAAATATCAAGCTCCTCTCTTAAATTTTGGAAACCTACGGCCTTATCTGGTTTATTGGGTAATACAAACGTTAAAATTTTGTTAAGTCGATCGTCAAAAATTTCAGCATTATATTTTTTTAAATCATTTAAATTTTCTGTGTTTCGTAACTTTAATAGATAATTTTGACAATCTGTTAGTTGTTTGTCAAGGTCGAATCTACGTAGTGTATTGAGATCGATTTGTCATCCGTTATCTACTAGTTTCTGTAATCGTTGTCGTTTTTGTCTAACGTTTCCCGTTGTGATACGTTTTCGTACTCTAAGTTGAAAATTAAGATTGGTTTCGTCTAGTCTAGTAGGATCGAGAATCAGTGCTATTTGTCTATCCATATTTATGTTGATTAATTATTGTGTATGTAACAGATGACTTACCGGTTGACGTGAGTTTACCTTACAGATGTGAGTAGTTTATAATTTTGTCAAAATTTTAGAAGAATTATATTGTTTTTGAATTATATTGTTTTCTTTGCCTTGAATTATTTGTTGACTCTTGTATTACTTTTATTAAATTTTTATTTTCTTGATTATGTTCAATCCTGGTCACGGTACCATTTTTTGTACTCAATGTTAGTTAAAAAATAGATAAATTTATTTGCTTCCAATCAAAACAAAATATAACAAATATTTTAAAATAACAATTACAAAGTTTAAAATTCTTTAAAACACTTTAAAATAATTAAAATCCTTTTATTAAAATCTTTCTTGATTAAAATTGTTGTTGTGTTTTTGGTTCCTTTTATTAAAAATTGTAAAGAACGTCTTCTCCTTTAAAAGTTTTTAAGATGGAATAAAATTCAACAATTCGTCTTTATTTTTCAATTAAATTTTTTTTTTCTTTTTTTTTGTTATTACTCACATCTGGAGGTGGTAAATCATCTGACGTATGTGTTTATGTTGAGATGTTTGTATATAAATGTTGACATGTTTATATCGAGTGTGAGAAGGGTGTGTGTTTACGTGTGTGTACGAGTGTGGGTGGTTTTGTGTGGGTTTGCATAAACGGTTGTGTCACGTGAATGTTTGTGTGTATACCTTGCTCATATTACACTAGGTATTATTTTTGGTTTTTATATTAATTGTAGTTATTTTTGTTTATAACAGGGAGAAAAATTAAGTCTTGCCTTGTATGATTACTCTTGGATAGGCTCTCCAGTATGGTTTCAGAGATCAATATACCTAATGATATTAAATGCCAAAGATTGTTCAGTACATCCTTTTCGGGTGTACTATTTAAATTCGAATAACTTCAGGAAGGTAATTATAAATAGATTCCCAAAATTGCTAGTTTATACGTGACAATTACTGTTGCCACACCCTTACGGTAGCTATGTTTACAATATTATAAATCTGTAAAAAATTCAGTGATAAAACTCCTTTTAACCCTTTTATAGGGCAGTACTGCGGGGGAAAATATACATGTAAAATATTAAATTTTGTTTCATATGGACTTGAATAATGTATTTCTAGGACCAGAACAGTAAGATATTTCTTTTATTTTATGTCAAGCCCTAATAAGTAAGTTTTACTTACCAAGGAACGTTTATTGAAATGGGAATCACATAATGTTTAGTGGTAAGAATGCTTATTAAAACAACTTGTAGCCCTATATAACAGAAAAATGTGTCGAATAACTTATCTTAACTTTATATTAGCATGAATGCTTGCTTTCCCGTAGGAAAAACTGGAAGTTTCTAAGCACTGTACAAATATAAGAACAAAAGAACATGGTAGCGTACACTGGTATGAATCCTTAACACATTCAAGTAACTCACAAAGGAAATGGTCGCTGCGCGCTAATTTCAAAATGTGGATAGCCTAATTACCAGAAAACATCTGTAAAACCATAAAATGCCAATAGGGTTCAATTGCAAGGCTTATTCTTTATAAAAATCGACCACATTTCCAGTGGTAAGTATACTAACCACAGACCTATAAAGGGTTAAAGAGGCAACAGGTTTCATGGCTAGTGGCAATTTTTAAAAGGCTTACCTTTAACCAAAGGCAAAAACCATTAGAGTAGCACGCATGTTGTGATATTTTCGAAACAAAAACAACGTATTTTAGTGTGAATGTTTCGTGTAATTTCTAAAAATAGTTTCTTGGAGTGAGAATTTTATTGTAGACCAACAGACCGTGAACGAACGGATCCCCGTATTGGATAAGTTTTGGAGTAAACCTTACTTTTTTTAGTCGCATTTTACCCTTTTTGTGCCGAAACAATATTTAAAAGTTTGATTATAAGTCTGAATTAAGCCTAATTAATTTTTTTTGCATCCAGGAGACTCTGAAAGGGAGTATAGTACATGTCAAGATAAAACTGATAAACAAAAAATTAATCACAATGATAATAGTTCATCACTTATCACCAAAAATTTATTTCTGCTATTGCTTACTTCAGTAGGCTTGTCATGAACCCCTTTGTATCAATCAAATAGCACACAAAATTAAAAAGTTAAACACAATGATAAATTCATCACTTATCAAAAATTTGTTTCCGCTACTGCTTAACTCAGTAGGATTGTCATGAACCCTTTTGTATCAAATAGTACACAAAATTTGTTTAATTAGAAGTTAAATACTTTTTAACCAAAAACTATTTAGAAAGGAATTCGTTCACACTGTAAAATGTTTCATCAATCAAGTATTGTTTTAGTTATTGTTTTGTTCTTATTTGAATAAGGGTGTACAAAAGTACCAGCCCTTATTTCGAAAACTTGCAGGCATAAGCCTGACATTGCCGACCAAAATTTCAACGTTACAGAAAAATAAAATTTCTTGTTAAAGATTAATTTTTATTGTGTTCATAAAAAAATCATTTTAGCACAGAAAATATTTAAAATACTTTTTAGTTTAATAATTAAAGTCGCATCGACAGATTGATCATTAGCAACAGGGTTTTGGTACCTTAACGGTGGTATTAATGTGTTAACATTCCCAAACTTGAGCCGGAAATCGAACCCGGGACCTTTCGCTTTGTGGGCTAGCGCGTCAGTCACTTAGCCACGGAGGCGGTTTCAAAATACATTATCCCATTAATTTTTATTTAAAAGGGTTTATGGAAATGTTCGGTTATCTGGACGTTGGCGCTTAATGCGTAACTTAGGGCGTCCGGTAAACCGGATGTTATCACAACGTAATCTCTGTCGACGTCCTTTTTTCCGGACGTTGGTACTAAAAGCGTTAAAATCAAATAACTATTTCTTTTCCTCTGTAACCTATGACTAGTAATTTGTAAAATTAAAGCTAAAATTCTGTGTTTTATATCGAAATAATAAAAAATTGCGTTTTAACCAGCGCAATCATTAATATGTACCCTTTAATCATGGAAGTGAAAGATAGAGCAATTTTATGTAGGCTACCCATTAGTTATGAAAGTGAAGGATATTTAGCAATGTAATGTACCCTTTAATTATGAAAGTGAAGGATATTTAGCCCTTAATGAAAGTAATGTACCCCTTAATGTATCCCTTAATGTAAGAAAAGAAAGATTAGCAATCCAAGAGTGAAATCTATGGTACCTACTTTAGAACTACTTTTTATAAAAATGTATTAATTTTATTTGTACAAATGCTTCACAGGTCATAAATGCTGCTTATACGTACTTCAACATGTTAAGATCATTTCAACAGTAACAAGCAGAAATCATAAATTGTAAATTGTATTTTTCGAATGAATAAAATTGTAGCGCCTACCTCTAATGACTAAGTAAAAAAATTTGTACTATGTATTCTGTATTCATTAAACCAAATTTATTGAACAAATTTGCATTCTTTATTTCTCAAAAAAAAAAGTTTGCCGATGTAACTAATTAAATAAATAACCTAACCTAACTTTAATCAACAATAAAAAGTGTAAAATGAAAAATATAACCTGATTTTACTAATGAATGAATGACGCAAAATAAAAATCAACCTAAGTAAAATGCACACTAATGCAACAATCTAAAAAATCTTATTTTTATAAGCAAAATCCAGAAAATCACTAATTCACGTTAAACGTATTAGAAGACAGCATTTCAATTAAACTTTTTAATCTACTCTGTTCTTGAGATATTTTGTTCAAGAACAAAAGCGCACTCCCAGACCAATCGCTAGAAACTTTTTTGGGTTCAGGGACCTAAAAACGTGTATGTGTAATTAAATACACAACCTAATCTACCTTAAATCATGAATAAACAATGTAAAATGAAAAACATAACCTTATTTTACTAAGGAATGAATGAATGACGCAAAATGAAAATCAACCTAAGTAAAATACACATTAATCCCACAATCTTAAAAAATCTTATTTTGATAAGCAAAATACAGTCATCATCATCATCATCATCATCTTCACTTCCAAGGATTAGGTTACATGAACCTGTTCCGGTACCCATCTCCCTCTCGGCCTCCCTACATCTCTTCTGCCAACTGGTTGATAATTTAAAGCTGCCCCTGGCATCCTTTCGTTTGGCATTCTGTCCAGGTGACTACACCATCTTTGTCTATTTTTTATTATCTTTTCATGCAAAGACTGAACTGATAGTGCGCTTCTAATATCCACGTTCCTTATTCTATCCATTCTGGTACATTCATGCACACTTCGTAAAATCTTCATTTCCGCAGCTTGAATTTTACTATCGCTTTTAGCAGTATGCACCCAAGACTCACTGCCATATAGGAGTGTTGGAACCGCAATAGTGTTGAAAAATTTGAGGCGTGTTTCCTTCCTCGTTTTATTCTTCAGATGTCTGTGAATATTTCCACAAATATTCTGAAATTTGGCCAGTTTAACTGTTATGTCTTTATCAAAATCGTATGAAACATCACTCCCAAGATATTGAAAATGTTTAACCTGTTCTATTGCCCTTCCGAATGGAAGGTAAATATACAATAAGGACGAGAATAGAGATGAATATCTCTATTCTCGTCTTTATTGTATATTTACCTTTAAAAGCCATAGTTTTAGATTTTGTGGATGATATTTCCAGATTGTATTGTTTTGCAACTTGTTCCAACATAAATACCGATTTTTGCAACTCGTCTTCATTCTGTTGTATTACAACTTTGTCATCCGCATATAAATGAGAGTTCAAAATACAGAAAACCACTTATTCACGTTAAACGTTTTAGAAGACAACCTTTCAATTTAACTTTGTAATCTACTCCGTTCTTGAGACATTTTCTTCACGCACAAAAGTGCGTGAGCTCACACACGCGCGCTTGCGCACTCCCAGACAGATCCTAGAAAATGTTTTTTGAAGTTCAGGGGCCTGAAAACGTGTATTTCCGGTGAAACGACGAATTCGGAAAGCGACAAAAATACAATACTTTCCTTCTCTATTTATATTCGTGAAACGCAAGAAAAGTAAAAATAAATTTAAGTAATTGGAGGCCATTTTTAAAATTCATCTACTATTTTCCTTCGTCTTTCAGTCACACTCAGATGTCAAAAACTGGAAGAGATAGCAAACAACAGTTTTCAGATTCGTATTCTACACCAAACGTTAGTGGGCCTATATTTGGTTTGAAGTTCCGGTTTTACCGAAAGTGGCCCAAAACCGGATGTTAAGTAATCAACGTTGGAATTTAAAAACAAAAATAGTGTAATACAAGGTGTGGCTATTAAATAACGAGACTGACGTTGTAAAAAAATTGTATTTATATTATATACATAATCACTTATTGCCACCTTCAATATACACTCCTTCTCTATCCCTACAACACTCCATGCGAATTTTCCTTTGGTGGAAACAGTACTGGAAGTCATCTTCTGTCAGCTTCTTCAGGACACGTGCCGCTCAAAAATGTTTGAAATGAAGCTCGCAAAAACGTTTTTACTGACACTTTGTACGCAATCGAAAATGACTCAAATATTTTGGAAACTATAATAACATGTGATGAAATGTGGTTTTTTACTTATGATCCGGAAACGAAGCGCCAATCCATGCACTGGAACAGCCGAGCTTTGCCGAGAGCCAAAAAAGCTCGAATGAGCAAGTCAAAATTTAAAGCAATGATAATTGTTTTTTTTTTTATATCCATGGGATTGTGTACCTTCACTGGGTTCCTGAAGGTCAAACAATTAATCAATTATCCTACCTTGAAGTACTATCTAAACTAAGGCAAAAAGTAAGGAAAAAACGCTCCGAAATGTGGAAGGACAAATCATGGGTTCTGCACCAAGACAATGCGCCAGTTCATTTAGCGTTATCTGCCAAGAGGTTCCTAGCCAAGTACAGCATCTCAGGGTAGAACATCCACCTTATTCACCAGATCTTGCACCATGTGTCTTCTACCTGTTCATTAAGGTAAAATCTGCATGAAAGGGACAAGATATGGGTCTGTGGAAGCTGTAAAAGAGAAAGCGAAACGTGTCCTGAAGGAGCTGACAGAAGATGACTTCCAGCACTGTTTCCAACAACGGAAAATTCGCGTGGAGCGTTGTATGGACAGAGAAGGAGTGTGCATTGAAGGTGACAATAAGCGAAGATGTATAAAATTAAAATTAAATTTTTTCGTCAGTCTCGTTATTTAATAGCCACACCTCGTATGTCGCCCATAACTGGCAGGTGGAATGTTAAATTATTTGCACTCGATTTGCTAATCCAGGGCTACAAAAAATAGTTCTTCTTCTTATCACGTGGTCAGCCAATTATATGACTGAACTATTTAAAAACAGTAGAGGTAGAAGCGTATAAGACACTAGTCAGAGTTATCTCCTTCGAAAGTAACGAATTTCATTATACAGCCAACCCCTGTGGTAAATGAAGTGAAGGTGTCATCTGCAGGGTGGAGAGTAGATGCTTTTTGGAGGGCTTGGCATGCTGATAAGCATAGCCTACTTTTGTACTCAGGGAGGAAGGAAAAACGTAAACCACCTCAATCCAAACAGTGTCATATGATTCGGTCAAACCCGATCTTTAAACCTAATACAGGCCCACTAACATCTTTTGTAAATTACGAATCCGAAATTCGTTTGGTGCTATGTCTTGTAGTTTCTGTTATTTGCGTGTGACAGACGGACATAGGAAAATTGTAGGAAAAATTGCCACTTCATTGTCGCCACCGGCTTGTAGTAGTCCAATCTGTAAAGCCTATGTTGGCTTTTTTTTTAACTACGCCACCAGATGCCCTGCCGCTCCGGCCGGTCCAATATTGGACCGGCCGGAGCGGCAGGGCATTTGGCGTCGTAGTTCAAAAGGAAGCAAGGAATGGTTGGGGAAGCCTTCACAGCTACCTCAAGAGGAGCAGCCGCTGGCAAGCGAAATAAGGGTCGTCTGTACCACTGCCTAAACGCATTGGAGCAGTCACCGACGCAGCGATTACCTTTAACCGCTGCCTACAAGTGGTGCAGTCGCCGGTGAAGCGAGGGGCAGGGAAAGGAAGAGAAGTGAAGTGATCGTGCAGAGCAAGAAATACTCAATGTTGAGTGCTAAATCTTCTCCATATCAACCCTCTCGAATGAGCGGATCGATACTGACTGTTCACCTTCTCCACTATCGCTTTCATCGGTTCCTCAAGTATATCTTACCACTGGCACACGCACTGCGAGAGGTTTGACCGCTGCTTTATCTATCGGCAGCAGCAACCACGTCACAGCGCCAAGAACGGGCAAAATACAAACGACGGACCGGCGTAAAAATAGTACAGTATCATCATGATTTACAAACAATTAACATAATATGATCGTACAATTAAATTATTATAAGTTACCCGTATAAATTGATTTAGTTTACGGCAATTTAAAATAATTTATAGATATATAAAATCGTCCACAAAATAAAATTGTAGATAATGAAAACCATTCCATGTGTGCTTATGACCACACGATAGAAGTTCGTCGTCGTCGTCGTCGTCGTCTTCATGGATTAGGCTGTGCGTTAGCCTGTTCCGGCGTCCATCTCTTCCTCGGTTTACCAATACATCTTTTACCTGTCGGATTATGGATTAATGCATTTAATGGAAGGCGATCTTGGGACATTCTTAACACATGCTCTGACCACTTTTCTTTGTATGTCCTTATAGTGTTTAACAATGGTTGGGCACCGCATTCATTCCTTATTACTTCATTACGAATGCGATCCTCTCTTGTGCAGCCCTTAACTTGCCTTAGAAATCGCATTTCCGCTGACTGAATTCTCGATTCCTGTTTTCTCGTCAGCACCCATGCCTCACTTCCATAAGCCAAAGTTGGGATCGCCATTACTTTATAAAACTTTAGCAATGTGTTTTTTTCTGGCTCTACTCTTGAGAGATCGACTTATTGCACCACAAACCATGTTGAACTTAGTTAATTTTTGATGCACATCATGGTCATAATCCCAGTCAGCTCGCTCCTGGGTCTCACTTTTAACTGAGTAAGAGTGAGACATAACTGGGGGTGAGACACTGGGATGGGGGGCCTCAACCCCAACACGGCGCGTCCCAATGGCTGATAGGGAAAGTTCCTGTAGACATACAGGACAGGTGCGAATAAGACAGAAGGTCAAATAAGCACTCGCGGATCAACTGAGGCATGGTCGACGGCTCTATGGCGGAAGAGGAAAGCTTCCCAACGGCGGATTAGGCGGATGAACCTGGGGGAGTCAACCCTGAGAACAAATCCTGTGGGTTTGGAAGCAGAGAGGTGGCGGTCCCACCACCAAACTTGCCCAGCGCAGCGTTCGTATCGCGGCCTGGGGACTAATATATTACTGACAAGCGTCTAAATAAAGCCTCGATAGAAGTTAAAACTTATAATTATGTATTATTTAATTTTATTTCTATACTTATATTGAATATTATATGCAAAATATATAATGTATCTGTGAACTAACTATTAGTTGTATTTCACTTTGATTGGCCTTCTTTGTTGCTATTATATTCTAAGAATGACACAGTTGTTTATGGAAACTGAATATTATGTTATAAACACTTTAGTTGCCCATAACAGGCAGTTGAAGTGTTAAATTAATTGCAATCGATCTGTTGGTTCCAGGGCTACAAAAAAAGTTCTGTTTCTCACTACATAGTCAGCCAAATTATATGACTGAACTATTTAAGAACAGAAGAGGTAGAGGTTTAAATGACACCACTCAGAGTTATCTCCTCTGAGAGTAATGAATTTCACTACTGCCGATTTCTTTATTAAGGACACCCGAGTTTGGAGCCTTCTTTCTCCAAAACTGCTTGTTCAATTTTAATGCACTATACACCAAAATTTAGCTGATTTCAATTTCCGTTCTTACATCCTAATTTCATATTTTTAGCATTTAATAATATTTCGATATCGGGATGAGAAGAAAAAAAGAGCCTGTTTTTTGTTGCTGCAGAACATTGGATTCATTTAGAGGCTTATAACTCAAACACCGCTAAACCGATTTACTTGAGATTTCGCCGGAATATAAACTTGTACCTATGTTCTTATTGTACCTACGAAATTTCAGATTTGTAGCGTATTTAAATTTTGAGTTATTAGTAAAATTCTGAACCTCTGTTAACTTTGTAACCGCTCATTAATTCAGGAATTTAAAAAAATCATTGTATTCAGTATAAAAAATTAATACAAATTTATTAATATTATGGAACAGCAATTGACTAGTTTCCGTAGAATTTTCTAAATATTTAAATAATGGTAGATGCTGCGGGGGATGGAAGAATCTTAACCATGTTGCCACGTCTTTTAATCGGTTGTGTTCTTTTCTCTTTCTGCTAAAGTCGCCTTCCGACGTAACATACAACTCTGTAACTATTATAGCAATTTAGTTGACTATTGTAAGTAATGAGTGGGTATTAACATTGCATTAGCATATTTGTTATGCGTATGCTAGAAGGACGGGGGTCAGGTATGCTAATAAAAATAGATAGTAGGTACCGAGTTACAACGTGGCAACATAGTTAAGCTTCTTCCATCCCCCGCAGCATCAACCATTATTTAAATATTTAAAAAATGTTACGGAATAACTAGTCAATCGCTGTTCCATAATATTAATGAATTTGTATTTATTTTTTTATACTGAATACAACGGTTTTTCGAAATTGCCGAATTAATAAGCGGTTACAGAGTTAACAGGGGTTCAGAAATTTACTAATAACTCAAAATTTAAATATGCTACAAATTTGAAATTCTTGCGTAAAATACAAAACATATAAATTATACTCCGGCGAAATCTCAAATAAATCGGTCGAGCGGTTTTTGAGTTATAAGCCTCTAAATGCATTCAATGTGCTGCAGCAACAAAAAACCGGTTCTTTTTCTTCTTATCCTAATATCGGAATATTATAAAAGGCTAAAAATATGAAATTTACATGTAACAACGCAGATTAAATTAGCTAAATTTTGGTGTATAGTACCTTAAAATTAAATAAGCGGTTTTGAAGAAACAAGGCTCCAAACTCGGGTATCTACAATAAAGAAATCGACAGTAAACAGCCAGACCCTGTGGTGAATGAAGTAAAGGTGTCATTTGCAGGGTGGATAGTAAGTAGTGCTTTTCAGAGGGCCTGGCATACTGTTAAGCATACTCTTACAACTCGGTGAGGAAGGCTATAGTAAGTAAATCACCTCCTCCTCGTTTTTACTTAGTAAGCCTCTTGAGATTCAAACCAGCCTCTCTGTTGATGACCTAAATAACACAAATACTTTAGATTCGAATTTATTTAAATATTTTAAAAAATCCGTCAAGCGTTGTTTCGTATTTACTGTTAATATTAAATTTCGTACTTTAAATATTACACCAATGCGGCCAATATTACTACGCCAATGCGGCCAATGCGGCCGGCATTGGCGTAGTTGGTTGCTCGGCTCTCATCGTGCAGTCCTGGGTTCGAATCCCACTCACGTACGGCATATTTTCATACGTTACAAAAAATCATTTAATCCTAGATTGTACAAAATTTACACCTCAACGTCGTCGCTAATGACCGTTGTAGTTCATGCGACGTTATATTTAAAAAAAATTACACTGATTAGGCCTGTATACAATAATATCGCAATTCGGTTTCCCCAATAATGAATTGAATAAAAATAACTTTTCAATTGTATAAGTGACGCGTGATGTGAGACAGTTCAGTTTCGTCTACTCTTCAGAAAGAGTGCAAGGTGCGCCTAAAGAAGTTTTCACTTCAAAAATCAAAAGAAATATATTAATAAAAAGGAAAACCCGTATAATAAAATTCCGGTCTTCCTCTCTCAAATTAGACGTAAATAAAAGATGTAAAAGAAATTCTTCAGTATTGTTGCGTACACATTTAAACGTAAATAAACTCCTTTCAAATATTAATATTATTGATCTGTAACTTTATTTCCGTTCTGTTAAAATTATTTATTTAACGACTGAAGAACTTTAGTAAAGAAATTCTAATAAAAATATTATAAGAAAATAAACCGTAGTTTTATTTTTATGAAATATACTCTTATTTTATTCCTCTAAAAGTAAATAAATACTTGAGTTATAAATTCTTTCAGACTTTTGTCTTGGTACGTTGTTACATCACGTTTGTACATCACAATTGTTAACTATTTTAACATTTCAACTTAATCATAATTATTGGTAAATAAAAAATTTAAAAGTTATAATTCTTTCTTCAAATTTTATAACAATAACGAATTAGATATAACTTATTTCTAAAAGTGATTAGACTACATCATTAAAATTATAAATTTTTCATTTGGTATTTAAAAAATACCAACAATTAATATTGAAAGATGGAGGTCAGTATCTGATTTATCAATTTTAATTCTGAAAACATGTTGTAACGCTTAGTGGCATAGATACACTTTTATAGGGGTTTATATCCGGAGTGTTCATGTGGTGTTGAAGATTAAGTGTTATGTTTCCACATTTTTGACTTTCTCTTGCCTATATGAATATACAGGAAGGAAACTATTGTTTTCATGTCGATTTTTTCAAATCGAATTTTCACCGGATCTACAGTGCGTGTGTATGTGTGTGTGAACAAAATATCTCAAGAACGGAACATCATAAGAACATGAAACTTGAAACTTAAGTTATATACTACTACCGGGCCTGATACGAACTTTTCATCAAAATCAGTCAACCGGAAGTAGTAGTTTATTTGTGTCAATTTCAGTTTTTTGCGGTTTTCTTAAAAACGGCTCGTACGATTGTTTTTAAAATCGCCAAATTTACTGCATTTTATATGCTCTACAAGTAGGGTAGGCGCCATGTCTGCTGAAATTCTTGGAAAGGCTGCTTTCTCGTAAAAAATTGTTTTTTTAAGATTGCGGCTTTAATATGCATTTTAGTGAAAAAATGTATATACTAAAAATTGTAGAGAATTTAAAATCCTATAATTTTATATCTAAAATTTTTTGTATAACGCTTACTTTAGCGATAATTAGCAATTTTCTGGTTTTTTCTCACGGTAACTTGTAAAAATCGATTTTTTTTTAGATTTCGGTCTTGCATTTTACGACAAAAGTGTATATAATCAAATTTACAGGAAATTAAAAGATCTACAATTGTACTAATGCATTTTTCTCTACAGAGCCTAGTTTAGCGTGGAAGAGTAATTTTCCGGATTTTTAATCCAAACTGAGGTTGATTTTAATTTTTCGTCTTTCACTCATGATTAAAATTGGGTTATGTTTATTAAGATTAGTTTTGTTGTTTATTTCTAATGTTTTATTACTATTGTTAGGTTATATTGTTAATTATTTGCATTGGCAAGAGAAAGTTGTGTGAGCGTTTCAGATTTTTCGTAATTGCATCCAGGAGTCTCCAAAATGGTATATAGGACATGTCAAAATAAAACGGATGAATTTAAATTTTAACACTAGATGTATTAAATTCATTTATTACCACTATAAACTTGCTTATTTTAATAAGCGTGTCATCCAACTTGTATCAAATAATACACAATTTTCCTCAATGTTTAATTAGAAGTTTACCTAATTATGTTTTAACCAAAAAGCTGTTTAGAAGACTCGTGTATACTGTAAAATGTTTCATCAATCAACTTTTTTAAACAAACTTTAATTACTACAACTTTTTAAAGCTTTTTAGAAATTACTCTTTGTTAATTTATTTATTTATTTATTTTATCTCTAATGTGTGTACGCTGCAATCTGTTCAGTTCAGAAAAATAAGCAACTCCGTAACCCAATGAGATGAGGATGATGTGTATGACGTGTAAATGAGGTGCAGTCTTGTACAGACCCAGGCCAACCATTCCTGAGAGAGTATGGTTAATTGAATCCCAACCATCAAAGTACACTGGTAACCACTGTCTAGTATTAAAATCCGTATTAAAGTACCGTTACTGGGATTTGAACCAGTAACCTTCGTCTCCAAAAATCAGCTGTTAAACAGCTGACTCGCGGCGACGACTTTACCTCTAGACCAACCCGCTGGGTCTGTTAATTTATTGATGTATTTTTCTACCTACATAATTAGGAAGGTGAAGAGTTATAGGACAGTTAAATTCTGTCCTTTGGAAAGATAAAATATGGAAGGAGACAAAGCTTTAACACTTATAATGGTATTCTGGAGAGTGTGTGTACCTATAGTGTGGAAGTATGGGTATTGGCAAAGAGAAAGAAGGATCGCCTAAAAAGGTGGAAATGGATTTCTGGAGGCGGAGCTGTGGTGTGTCGCACATCGATCGAATTCCAAATTTCAAAATTAGGAGAATAATGAGCGATCAAAGAAATATCATGGATGCCATATCCCGTAATAAATTAAAATATTTCGGCCATTTGCAGAGTATGGAGGACGGTAGGTGGCCAAATAGAGTACAAGAGTGGACGCCAGCTGGTAGAAGAAGGATGGGTAGGCCGGAAGTGACATAGTTGGATGGCGTGCAGAAGGCAATATCTTTGCGGCGGCTCTCCTTTGGGGAGTAGCGTGACAAAAAATGGTGGTGCTTAGGAATCGAGATACGGCTGGAGCTGTAAATCCTCGTATGAATACATAAATATATAGACTATATACGTAAGTAGATTTAGTTGAAACAATTTTGTGTTGTGATTAGCTATGTATTCCACTCCTCTGGGAATACATCCTGTATCTCCCACTCCTGTGCATCAATACAATTTCCTGCTGTTAATATATCATTGCTCCAACTATCACAAAAAGACAGTTAAAAGGATAACTCTTCCCCGATCTTCTGTTGCATCATGCATATAAGCAATTTGATTAAGCATGTTTGAATTACCACGCAGTTTTTATCATATCGGATATGTAAATGCAATCAATTAAATCTACCCAAATTAGGTATTCAATCAAAACAAACAAAATTAAACCTAAAATAATATTTCAATTATTAGGCCCTACTATTAATATTTTTATGTTCATAATTTCATTCACAAAAATGATAAATGTATGGAAAAGTATTGACAAAAGTAATTCTATTTGAAAGAAAAAATGTTTTCAATTAAATGTTTTAAACAAATTTAAATTACGACAGCATTTTAAAGCTTGTGGCAATTTATTGATGTATTTTTCTACCTACATAAGTAGACTATCGTTCAAATAATTTGTGTTTTAATTAACAATGTATTCCACTCCTTTGGGAATACATCCTGTATCCCTACTCTTGTGGGAATACATCCTGTATCCCTATTCTTGTGGGTGCATATCCTGTATCTCCCACTCCTGTGGGAATACATTCTGTATCCCCAATCTTCTGTTGGATCAGGCATATTAGCAATTTGATTATGCATATTTGTATTACCTTGCAGTCTTTATCATTTCAGATTTATAAATCCAATCAATCAAATGAAATAACAAAAAAACTTCGATCAAATCTAATCCAATTAGGTATTCAATCAAAACAAACAAAAATAAACTTAAAAATAATATTTCAATTATTGTTATTAATATTTATGTTCGTATTTTCATTTACAAAAATGATAAATGTATGGAAAAATATTGACAAAAGAGTATTAGCACTTGAAGATATCGATTTGATATTTATAGCTTTTGGAATCATTACAGAATATATATTATTTCCTGATAATTTCTACAATTTATTGTCAATAATTGAAAATGATTATAATATAAGATATTTAAATATAATATTCAATATGGAATTTCCATATAAATTAAAACAATTTGTTAAAGATGTTAATAAAATGGAGGAAACCATTGTAAAAAATATTAAAATTGTGGTTGTTATATCATTATCGAATATTGGAATCATTCCAATTTTTCAATCGCTATATTATGTTATAACAAATGGATATAAAAATGTAGAGGAATTATATTTGCCATTCGAATTTTATTTCTATAAGAATTATTATAATTCGTTTATTATATATGTAACGATTTATATTTTACAATTACTTGTAATTCAATATGCATATTATTATGCAATGTGTGCATATACATCTTGTGTTTTATCAATTCATAAAATTACAACTGAAATTGTTACTTTAACATTATCAATGAAATCATTAAAAGATAATATATTACGAGGGAAAACGAATGGAAATGAAAACCGATTAATTTTTTGTAGTATTATTAAATTTCATCAACATATAATCAGGTAAATTTGTTATTTCTGTAATTCCTAATGTGCGTGTTTGTATCTATAATAGAAAAGTGGATTGTTAAATTATTTGTCTTTGTTCTGCTATTTTCAGGGCTGCGTACAATAGTTCTGTTTCTTATCACTTGAATACCCAACTATATGACTGAAGTATTTAAGAACAAAAGAAGTACAGGTGTAAACGACACTACGAGGGGGTATCCAAAAAAACGAATTATTTTTCAAAAGACATTTATTTCCAATTTTTTTTTACAAAACAACCTAATTCCCTTCAACTAATACATTTATCCCGCCGGTGCTTCCACTGTTTGAAACAATTTTTGTAGTCATCTTTAGAAATGCCTGACATCTCCTCCCGCGTCTTTTTCTTGACCGCTTCAATGTTGTCAAATTGGTGTCCTTTAATGTCCCTTTTCATGCATGGATATAAGAAAAAGTCGCACAGAGCCAGGTCAGGCGAGTAAGGCGCGTGGGGCAGCGGAACCATGCCCTTTTTAGTCAAAAAATCTTTCACCGAAATTGCTATGTGTCCAGGTGCATTGTCGTGGTGGTAGAACCAGTCTCCTGTCTGCCACAAGTCGGATCGTTTTTGACAAACACTGTTGCACAATCTTCTTAAAAACTTCCAAATTGTCAGTCGACGGTCTGAGAGCACACGCTCTCAAATTTTTTAAACATTTTCGTCGATTCGGGCAGTTGATGGACGTCCAGAACGAGGTTTGTCATCAGTCGACATGTCGCCATTTTTAAACCGAAAAAACCACTCGTTTACTTGAGATTTTCCTATCTTTGTAAGTAACGTCATCTTTGTAAGCTGTTTTCAATATTAAAACAGTTTCAGCAGCACTTTTACCGAGTAAAAAACTAAATTTCTCAGCTACACGTTGTTCACTTAAACATACCATCATAAAAAACAAACAAGAATAAAACAGCCCTTGCAAAAACAATCACTGCAGATGAATATTTAACTCGCAATGAGTTGCAATCTCTGCACTGAACTTGCAATGAGTTGCGCTATGTACGTCTGTGCGGCAGAAATGCGTACTACACAAGCATTGCCCACGGCAATGCTATTCCAGTTATTTTTGGGTACCCCTTCGTATTATTTAGAGTTATCTTCTCTGAGAGTAATGAATTTCATAATTATACAGCCAGACCCTGTGGTGAATAAAGTGAAGGTGTCATTTGCAAGGTGAAAAGTGGATGCTCTTCGTAGAGCCTGGCATGCTGATAAACATACTATTCCACACAGTGAGGAAGGCATGGTTAACCGCACCCTCCTCGTTTTATTTAGTGAAGCCTCTAGAGGTTCAAACCAGCCTTTCTGCTTATTACCTAAACAACAACATAAATTTTAATATTAATGTGATATTCTTATATTATTCTTCTATTCTTATATTACTTAAAAATTTTGACATGGCAAAAACCATTCGTGATTTCTTTATCTACTCTTTAAGAGGATTCAAATGAAACTATTTTTATGTCCAAAGTCCGTCTTTGATTTCTTGACTTCCGGTTTTGGGCATTTTCCGGTCAAAACCATAATTACAAAACCAATGATTTCTGTATCTACTCTTTAAAAGAAATCGAATGATCAATTTTTTTCTAAATTCCGACTTTGATTTCTTAACTTCCGGTTTTGGGTCACTTCCGTTGAAACCGGAACTTTAAACCCAATCCGGACCTACTAACTTTTTGTGTAGATTACGAATCCGAAAATAGTTGGTTGCTATCTTTTGTAGTTTCTGACATCTGGTGTGACGGACGGACAAAAAAGACGATGATACATTTTTAAAATTGCCACCAGTGAACAAAAAATCACACCACATTACGTTTGAACTTCGTAAGAAAATTTATATATCTTGGACAATTCGAATTGGCACAAGCAGGTCGGTGTTTATCTACTCCACTCTTCGCCCCTCACCATGCAACGATGGTACAGTCACAAAAGTATACAATCGTTACTGTAATGTGCGACTCACGCACGATCACAACGTTTTGTTTTCACTGTTGTTATTAATAATAATCTTTCAGACATAATGATGTAAATAATTTGTTTTCATATATGATTTTTTATTCATTGTAATTTATTATTCAGACCAATTTGTTTAGTTAGTTGCGTGCGTCTGTAGAGTATAGTTGAGCGAGTTTTTCCAGTTTAATTCTTGACTGAGACTGATATAGAACTACCATGCATAACAATACAATTTATTTATTGCAATGAAAACAATAAATATTATACTGCTACTGAACAATTAAAACAATGATTTATCTCTCCATAACCACTTGCTACCACCCGTACGATACTACTAACGTAATTTAGAATTGGCCCAGTAACAATAATTCAAAACGGTCTAACAACATTAATTCAATTCATAATCCAATACTAAATAACTAACTACAATGAAGATAACTGTTTTATACCTGCGGTGTGATAGTTTCTCAAACAATCGTTCCCCTTGTAACACTCTCTCCGCTTAAATGGAAGATGAAATCAATATGAAAACAAACGTTTCTGCTTGTTTCAATTTCAAAAATTTATATTCAAAATATTTCATTCATTGCAATCCATTCTCTGTGTTCATTGCACACCACTTCACAAATGCACCAACTTCATTTTTACCGGTCGGAAAAAACTTGAATATGAACTAAGAAAAGAAAAAAGTGGGTGCCAGCTCTATCAGCAGAGCATAGAAAAATAAGACTATAGGCCTATCTCCTTTCTCTAAACTAGATATTTAATGAATCTACCACTAACTAAATTAACTAACTACTAACAAAAAAATCCTTAACCTATTTAAATATGTAGCAAATCTTTGCTCTTCCACGACTTTAGTACTGTACTCAATATTTATAATTAAAATCAAATGTTTTAATGTTTCAAAATTCAATGTTGGTTTATTTTAAAATTCTTAAAAAAAACAAATCTAAAAATTTTTAAAATTGTTAAAACCTTTAAAATTTTTTAAAATATTTAAAAGTTGTTGAAATCTTCTTAAACTGAAACTTCTTGAAATTGTTAAAGTATCTCTTGATAAAAATTATTTCATATATTTAAATCCTTTTATTTAAAAGTTGTAAACACGTCTTGTTTCTTAAAAGGTTTAAAATTGAATGGTCAACAATCCCTTTTTATTATTTGAGTTAAATTTTCTTTTTATTTTATCTTTTTCTTTTTATTCTCACATCTGTAGGTGGTAAATCATCTGATGTATGTGTTTATTTTGAGGTGTAAGGTAAGGGTTGTGTGTGAACGTGTTTGATTTTGTGTGAGTTTACGTGTGTATGGGTGTTTGTGTGTATACGTGTCTCATATTACAGTACATACACAAAAAAACTTAACAAACCCGTAATAAATACGAAATTAATTTACCTCAAAGCTTTGCCCCTTTCTTTTTCTTCTCCACGTTCTCCTAATCACTTCTTCACAAACTGGTCCTTCTTAACCAATTCCTCTGTTCCACTCTTAAGTCCCATGGGAACTGATTGTAAATTCCCTGAGTCCGAACCAGGAAACCTCTGGTTAACAAGCCTCCCTGTCCCACCAACTGGTTGGTTCAACCAACCTGGAGGACTAACGAGAAATATAACATCCCAGTGATTGGCTGTAAGTTGGTAGGTGGAAGAAAGGCCCAAAAACACAGAGGTAGAAATATACCCGTCTAATGAATATCAGATGGTTGATAATTGGCTATATTTACAACTTATTGTCTAACTACTATTCTAAAGTACTTATTCTAACAATGGGGGTTTTTCCCAGGCATTATACAATGGGTTGTTACTGAGTAATTGAAGTTAAAGTAATTAGGAATCACCAAAACTTTCATTGTTTATACAATTGCATTATTACAACGGTACATACAATGTATAATTTCTTACAATAAACAATATTTATTATCATTACTGTTTCTAGAGTCACTATTAAAATTTTAGCCTACTATATAAAATTTATTTTTTCAGAAACATCAGATTTTTGAATCAATCCGTTGGTTTTATAGCAACATTATTAAATTATGCAGTCTGTATATACGTTTGCTTGTACTTATACTACATTGTAGAAGTAAGATATATAAAATTTAATTACCAGTAAATAACATAAATTTGAAATGTTTTGCGTTTTGTACTATAGTCAATTGCCCATAACAGGTAAGTGGCGTGTTAAATGATTAGCACTCGATCTGCTAGTTCCAAGGCTACAAAAATGGTTCTGTTAACTACCGTAACCAATTATTATGTTATGTTATTATTATGTTATCATAGTGAGCCAATTATTTTATTGAAGTATTCATGAAGTGAAGAGGTTAAGGTGTATAAGACAATAATCTATGTTATCTCCTCTGAGAGTAATGAATTTCATTATACAGCCAGACCCTGCGGTGAAAGAAGTGAAGGTGTCATTTTGGGGTCTTTTCCGTTTTCTGTATGCCTCTATCAAATCCGAATCCCCTGAAATGTTGCACACGTGTTCATTTCTCTTACTCCCTAAATACTCTACTGAGACAGACTCATTCACGCACGCGTACACACGTCGTTCCCAGTTACTGTGTATAGAGTACTCTGTTATACTTTCTGTTTGAGTTCTTATTTTGATTGTTTGTTTTATTTTGCTATTACTACATTCTATTACGTTACCTATATTTTTTAATTATTTACATTGGGAAGAGAAAGTCGTGTGAGTGTTTCATACAGACTTTTCTAGTTGTCACATCTTCTGGAATTATGCAATAATCTCTTTTCCTGAAGGAACTCTGCAGCATCTTCCTCCGTCCGAATATAATTAAGTAACTCTACAAAATTCATAGTAGACTGTGAAGTAACTATATTGGTTTCTTTTTATAGATACCCCAGTTTGAAGCCTTCTTTCTTCAAAACCGCTTGTTTAATTTTAACGTACTATACACCAAAATTTATCTAATTTCAATCTGCGTTGTTAATATGTCAGTTTTATATTTATACCGTTTTTTAATATAGCGATATCTGGATGAGAAGACAAACAGAGCCAGTTGTTTTGTTGCTGCAACAGATCGGATACATTTAGAGGCTTATAACTCAAACACCGCTCGACCGATTTATTTGAGATTTCGCCGGAATACAAACTTGTGTATTGTTATGGTACCTACGAAACTTCGGATTTGTAGCTTAAATTTTGAGTTATTAGCAAAATTCTGAACCCCTGTTAACTCCGCAACCGCTCATTAATTCGGCAATTTCGAAAAATCATTTTATTCGGTATAAAAAACTAAATACAAATTCATTAATATTACGAAACAGCGATTGACCAGTTGTTTGGTAGAACTTTTTAAATAATTAAATAATGGTTGATGCTGCGGGGGATGGAAGAAGCTTAACCATGTTGCCACGTCTTTTAATCGGTTGTGTTTTTTCTCTTCCTGCTAAAGTTGCCTTCCAAATTTAACAAACAACTAGTAGTAGTTAACTATTGTAAGTAAATGATGAATGGGTATTAACATTGCATTGTCATGTTTGTTATGCGTCAGCTGGAAGGACAGGTCCCAGGTATGCTAATAAAAATAGGTAGTAGGCCTACCGAGTAACAACGCGGCAACATAGTTAAGCTTCTTCCACCCCCCGCAGCATCAACCATTATTTAAATATTTTAAAAATTCTACCAAATAACTGGTCTATCGCTGTTCCATAATATTAATGAATTTGTATATTTTTTTTACATTGAATACAATGGTTTTTCGAAATTGCCAAATTAATGAAGGGTTACGGAATTAACTGGGGTTCAGAATTTTACTAATAATTCAAACTCTAAATAAGCTACAAATCTGAAATTTCGTACGTAAAATGGCAACATACAAGTTTATATTCCGGTGAAATCTCAAATAAATCGGTTGAGCGGTATTTGAGTTATAAGCCTCTAAATGCATCCAATGTGTTGCAGCAGCCAAAAACCGGCTCTTTTTTCTTCTCATCCTGATATCGGAATATCAAAAAAACGCTAAAATATGAAACTGATTTGTAACAACGCAGATTGAAATTAGCTAAAGTTTGGTGTATAGTATATTAAAATTGAACAAGCGGTATTGAAAAAAGAAGGCTCCAAACTGGGGTATCTATAATAAAGAAATCAACAGTAACTGTGACATCAGATTGGAGTTGACATTACGCAGGAATATTGCTAGTCAGATTGGCGCGCTAGACGCACGAGAGGGAAATTGTGTAACCCTTCAGGGAATTCGGATTTGATAGTGGCATACAAAAACGGAAAAGTCCCGTCATTTGCGGAACGAAAGTAGATGCTTTTCAGAGGGCCTGGCATGCTGATAAGCAAAGTTTTTAAACCACTCAATGAGGTTTTGTAAACCACCTCACCCTTGTTTTACTTAGTAAATCCTCTACAGGTTCAAACCAGCCTTTCGGCTGATCACCTAAACAACAACTATGATTAAGTTATTGAAATCTCATTGAGAATAATCTTTGGAATGTGCATGTGTAGTAATGTCATGCATTTATGTTTCGAATTAGATTATAAATCTTTTATTTTAAATTATTTTAATAATGATTAAATATAGGTCAGGTATATGTTCATTATTTACATTAAGAAGGGAAAGTTGTGCGAGTGGTTTACAGTAGATGTTTTAATTTCACAACAGAGTTGTTGAAAATAAAATGTTTTTGCTTGGTGCATTATAAGCTAAATAAAAGAATTAGAAGTAGAATACACAAAATAAATTATTTAGTATAGCCTTCTCAAACCGTTACCACTTCCTAAAAGTCAATACAGTATTTTCTATTTAGCCAATCGCGTTCTTCTAGACTCCCTTCCTCGTTGAAATCCCTACCAGATACACCCATAATATGGCTGACCGCTATATCTTTCTTCTTTCTTCTGGTTCCCATTTCAACACCTCAATCCTTTGTCTAACCTCTTCTATTACCATATCAAAACAATCATCTGTTCTCAATCCATCCACTAAGTAAACGCAATATCATTTAAAGTTGAACCACCTACTCACGACCCTAAGCATAAGTAATTTTTAGTCATAGCCTAAAACATTTTTTCTATATTCACTTGTCTTTTTAATATATGGCCTATCGGAGGTTGAAAACGTACCACCCTCGCAATAGTTTATTCGTGCGATTTATCACTTTTTGTAATTTTCTCAGAAAACACATTAAATTTAAAAAAATGGTAGGAGCTATTTAATAGCTCCTACCATTTTTTTAAATTACCTTTGTGGTGGTGTAAAAAATAAGAGGCAATAAATAGTTTGTTTTATTTCTTTATTTCTTGAATAAAATATGGTATGATATCATTTTTGAAGTGTTTTGCCCATAACATGCAGATGGAGTGTTAGCATAAATTATTTGCATTCGATCTGCTAGTTCCAGGGATGGAAAAAATAGTTCTGTTTCTTATTACATGGTCAGCCAATGACTGAAATTATATGAATTATAATTATAATGAATTATTATTCATAATTATATGAATTATATGACTGAATCATTTAACAACAGAAGAGGTAGAGGTGTAAAAGATACTGGTCAGAGTTATCTCCTCTGAGAGTAATAAATTGCATCATTATACGCCAGACATTGTGGTGAATAAAATGAAGGTGTCATATGCAAGGTGAAAAGAAGATACTTTCCACTTAGCGAGAAAGGCAAGTTAAACCACCTCACTCTTCGTTCTACTTAGTAAAGCCCCTAGAGGTTGAAACCAGCCTCTCAGCTGATCATTTAAACAACAAATTAAACATATTGACCATTATTTACATTTTTAAGAGAATGTCGTGTAAATGTTTCACACCAGATTTTTTAAATATTAAAAAAATAAGGAAATTAAAAATAAATTATTTTTATTCGTTTCAGACACCGGAAATTTTAATGAAAATAAAATATGTTGGAGTTATTATTCCTACGTTCTATGTATTACTTATTTACAACTATAATGGACAAACTGTATTTAATGAGGTAAACAAGTAAATAATTTATTAACATTTTTTTCATCTCTCTTACCCTACACGAATATTTTTTATTTTTTTATTTTTTTTTTATTTTAATATTGTGGCACTTATCTTTTAGGTCCGTTTCGGGATCTGGGTCAGTTAAACAATTAACACACTAAAGTTTAAAATTACAAGTATTTATTACAAGTAAGAATTCCAATTAAATAATTGACTACTATCCACAAGTATACGAGGCGTGGTTATTAAATAACGAGACTGACGTAAAAAATGTTATACATAATCACTTATTGCCAGCTTCAATATACACTCCTTCTCTATCCCTACAACGCTCCATGCGAATTTTCCATTGTTTGAAACAGTGCTGGAAGTCATCTTCTGTCAGCTCTTTCAGGACACGTGCCGCTTTCTCTTTTACAGCTTCCACAGACTCAAATGTTGTCCTTTTTAATGCAAATTTCACCTTAGGGAACAGGTAGAAGTCACATGGGGCAAGATCTAGTGAATAAGGTGAATTTTCTAACAGTGAGATGCTGTACTTGGTTGGAACCTCTTGACAGATAACGCGGAATGAGCTGGCGCATTGTCTTGGTGGAGAACCCATGACCTTCCTTATTTCGGGGCGTTTTGTCGTTACTCTTTGACGTAGTTTAGAAAGTACCTTAAGGTAGTACCTAATATTGATTAATTTTTGATCTTCAGGAACCCAGTGAAGGTACACAATCCCATGAATATAAAAAAAAAATCATCATTGCTTTAAATTTTGACTTGCTCATTCGAGCTTTTTTGGCACTCGGTGATGTTCGACTGTTCTATTGCATGGATTGGCGCTTAGTGCATGCATTTCCCGGATCATAAGTAAAAGACCACGTTTCATCACATGTCTATATTATCTTCTACCTGTTCCCTAAGGTGAAATCTGCATAAAAAGGGACAAGATTTGAGTCTGTAGAAGCTGTAAAAGAGAAAGCGGCACGTGTCCTGAAGGAGCTGACAGCAGATGACTTCCAGCACTGTTTTCAACAATGAAAAATTCGCATGGAGCGTTCTAGGGATAGAGAAGGAGTGTATATTGATAATTGGTTACCTATAAAATTAAAATAATTTTTATTACATCACAGTCTCGTTATTTAATAGCCACACCTCGTATACTCTTCGACAACTCAGTTGCGTAGCGCAGCCGTACAAGATGATCTTCAGGATTACCTTACAGAACCGTAGGTTTACCTTACTAATAAATGACCTTACTAATGATTACCTAAGCCGACTAATAGTTTTTTAAAAAGAAAAAATTAAGTTACATTCTTCCATTTCCCTTCGTCAAATTGGTAGGCCTATTTCTATTTTTTAGGCAAAACTAGATATTTTTGAAATGCCAATAAGTTTTGTAATTATATAATATTCAACACCGGGTTGGTCTAGAGGTAAAGTCGTCATCATGAGTCAGCTCTTTAACAGCTGATTTTCGGAGACGAAGGTTCCCGGTTCAAATCCTAGTAAAGGTAGTTACTTTTATACGGATTTGAATGCTAGACAGTGGTTACCGCTGTACTTTGATGGTTGGGGTACAATTATCCATACTTTCTCAGGAATGGTTGGCCTGAGTCTGTACTAGACTACACATCATTTACACGACATACACATCACATCATTCTCATCTCATTGGGGCATGGGGTTGCTTATTGTTCTGAATTGAACAGATTGCAATGTATACACATTAGGGATTAAAAAAATTAATAGTATTTACTAATATTGTTGCGTTGATTTATGGTTAAATTAATTGGTTATTCTTTTGTCTTTAACAGGGCGAAAAATTGAGATTTGCACTTTACGATTATTCTTGGATAGAGTCTCCATTGTGGTTTCAGAAATCCATATACCTAATGATATTATGTGCTAAAGATTGTTCAGTTCATCCTTTCCGGGTTTACTACTTGAATTTAAATAATTTCAGAAAGGTACGCTCTATTTATGTTATCTGTTCATTACAGACAGCTCGTATAACGAGGGTTGTTTTGTTTGAACCTCTTATTGGTAATAAAAATAAAACTAATGAGAATAATAAAAAAAATTGATCATAAAACTAGCTAAAGTACCCGTTCTTCGAACGGTTTTTGTGGTGCTGTTGACGGACTGTTTTTTTTTTAAAGCGAAAAACCATAGTGGTTATCATTGTCTGTTATTCATCGGGTGTAAAACGCCCGAGCGCAGAACGCTTTTTTTATATAATATTTAAAATCTTACTAACTGGTATCACAGACATGAAAATAAAATTTACATAAAAATTAATATCACAGACAAAAAAGACTAAAAACGGGCTGTAAAAGGGCCCGTTTTAAAAAACACCCTAACATATCAAAGCAGGATACTCACATGAGAAAGTCGATATCGGCCGAATATCGCCTCGTTGCTACATTTCGCTACCTAGCTACTGGAAGAAACTTGTAGGACTTAAAGTTTTCGTGTGCCATATCACTACAAGCACTGGGGAAAATAATTCCCGAAACATGCATAGCAATTTATAAATATAGGTAATATCGTATTTATAAATATAATATTTTTTCCAAAATTTCAATTTCAATTTGTCTGTTATTAATTACTAATATTTCTATATTATTTTTTATATTTGATATAGTTGTAATATATATAGTTGTAGTAATGTTTCGTTTTGATCATGTGTTCAGTTACATTGGAAAATTTTCGGTTTCCTATTTTATAGTTTCAATTTCAATATAATTTTAATATAAGGAATTAGATAAGGGATTATCTTTTGCAAAGTGATGAAGAAAATTACCTTCAATGGCGTCAATATAAATAACATCAGATTTTATTTGACATGAAAACGTTTGTTGCAGGTTATGAATGCTGCGTACACATATTTTAACATGTTAAGATCTTTTCAACAGTGATCAACACAACCAAAAATGTTTACAAGTACTTTCTAGTAAAATTTTTATAAAATTATACATTTAAAACCACAGAAAAGTATATTTTTCTACCATACAAGTTTAAGAAAACCTTACTAAATACTGGGTTGAAGTCTTTTGTATATATTATTTTTATGTTTTAATAATTTTAAGGATGCTATTGACTACTTTATTTTGATTCTGCTCGAAAAAGAAGAAAGGTCTTTAAGGCTATATCCTAACTGGAGGATGATCGCGCGAGCGGGCGATGAAAAATCAAACGTCAGTAATGTAGTTAGATGTCCTATTTGAATTTTAAATGGGCTTGCGCGATGGAAGTGAACGCTCGCTTTGGTTTGTTTCGATATCGCGTCGCGTTCATTGTTCCGTCGCTTACTAAACAACTCTATAAAGCGAAGGGGATGTGGCCGAATTTGTTAACGGGTGCAGACCATTTTCATTATCCCTATACCTGCAATACTAACTTGGGTAGATTTTTTTGTAGGAACCGTTAAAGCTACAAAGCTGAGCTTTGGCATACCTATCTACAGTACCGTTTTACAAATTTGTACTAGAGCTTTTTCATTTATCTTTATCCAATCTAAAAATGATTTCTGATCTCAAAAAATGTTCAAATGTAGCCTACATTTTTCATGAAAAAGACACCAAAAAATAAAAACTCCAAAGTTTTTGAAATAACTCTGGAGTAAATAAACACCTTAGTACTAAAATGTAGTGTGCGAAATTTCACACTCTTAAGTGGGATGGTTCCTGAAATAAGTGTACCTAAAGTCAAAAAATACAATATTCGGAAAATGCGGATATAATAAAAGCGTAATACCGCGACAGAAACACCTAGTGTCAATTGGCATTAACTTCCAAACAAAAAAACACCAATATTTATCTCAGAATCAGCTGTTTAACAGCTGATTTTCGGAGACGAAGGTTCCTGGTTCAAATACTAGTAAAGGTAGTTTGTATTAGTAAAGGTAGTAAAGGTAGTAAATTTTATACGGATTTGAATGCTAGACAGTGGTTACCGGTGTACTTTGATGGTTGGGGTTCAATTAACCATACTCTCCCAGGAATGGTCGACCTGAGTCTGTACAAGACTACACTTCATTTACACGTCATACACAGTCATCATCCTCATATCATTGGGTCATGGGGTTGCTTACTTATTGTTCTGAATTGAACAGATTGCAACGTACACATATATTACGAATTAAAAAAAAAAAAAATTTATCTTGCGTTACAGCTGATTCCTACCCGTTCTAGAAATTATTGTTTTCGTGTAAACACGATCTCCATAATGTAAAAGCAGTAAAGTGATTATATATTAATCTCAATTTACAAGAATGAAAAACGTGAAAAAATTTCGAAGTACACACTACGTACCCCACCAACAAAAAAACATAACTTTTTTTGTTGGTAACCTTTTTTCTCAACAGAAAAAAGCTACCAATGTCGTATATCAATTTAAATAGGGGAAAACGACCTATCAATTTATGGTAAAATTGAAAAAATAAATTCTTTTTTATTAAAATCAGTCGCCTCCCCTTAACTTCGTGCAGTCAACGCGACGAGAAATGGTCGCCTAATCGTCTGATCGCTCGAAAACAAATAAGTTTATTTTTAATCGCGCTATGGAGCGTTCTAAGAAGATAAATATGGAGAAAATTTTGATAAATTTAGTGCGTATGAACCCAATTTAATCGAACAAATAGAGTGAGAGTTATAAAAACCGAGGGAAAACTGATCTTGTGTGGGACAGCGTAGCTGAGAAGTTAGATAAACCGAGTAATTACAATAATTGCATCTTAATTCTTCTTTTCATGCACTTTCTGTTTTCTTTACCAATTGTTTTCTTCAAACAGAACCAAGTGACGTGCAAAATTGTGGTTAATAAATAATATTGTCATAAATGCCTGCGATGTTTCCTCATTTCACGTACCTACACAAACTCAAAATTTATACATGGGCAAGCATAATTTTTTACTATATATAGGAATGTTTTATATTATAGACATATAGGAACACTTTGAGTTCAGATCGGCTCTGATAGACTTTTTTACTTTGCTTTCTTTTATTTTCCGTCAATTCTTCTGCCAGAAGTTATGAAAAATACAAATATACTCGCAAAAACGCTACATCTTCGTTTCTAGCCGTCATTTCAGCTTAGAAAACGGTCGAACGAAGGTGTTCTGATCGGACCGACTACGTTTGGTCACGTGTAGCGGCGTTTTGTTTAGAACAGCCATTTTCATTGCACGATTTAACACGCGTTGTCGTTCGATCGCGCCGACACCCGCTCGCGCGATCATTCTCCACTTAGAACATAGCCTAAAAACATGTGTGTTTTAAGTATAAAATCCCAGTGAACTTGCTTAACTTTTTTTATGCGAGTTGTGTCTAAATAATTAAGTTATTGGTCTCATATATCGGTATTCAACACTTGAAATTAGGTCACTAGCATGCCTACGCATACAAGGACAGTCATGTCTAGACCTACACTCTGTCCGAGATAGAGCGAGGCTACATATTGTACTGGCGACTTTCATTTCAACAGTGTTCCGAGCAATGTGCGTCAAACATCCGTAGAATAACGGCACAATATTAAGTTCTGGTTGAAATTGGATAAAACGGCAACGGAAACCCATCATATGTTGGTACAAGTTTATGGTCAGAATACTGTGAGTAGAAGATCTTTGTACGATTGATTTGCACGCTATCGCCGAGGCAAGGCGTGGGAGGACGAACCGCGTTCAGCCCAGCTGTTAGGATATGCGGCACAAATCATTAACAAATCTTGTGCTTACTCAAATCTTTACGGATGTCTTTGTATACGCACTTCTTCTGCTAATAATTGCAGAGGTAATCGCGCGGATCTTTTATCAGTAACACTCGCACACGTTCAATGTTTTCAGGTGTCCTGGTTGTGGATGGTCGGCCTGAATGCGGTTCGTCCTCCACCGATTCCTTGCTAGCGTAAAAGCGTTCAAACCAATCGTACATGCATTTTCTACTCACAGCATCCAACCCGTAAACTTGCATCAACATTTCATGGGTTTCAGTCGTCGTTTTATCCAATTTGAAGCAGAATTTAATGTTGTTTAGATGCTCCATGGGTGTTTGACGCACACTGCTCGGAACATTCTGTTGATGAATACAATACGATATGACGAACTTCTCGCATTTTCAGACGAAGGACAGGTCCAGGACATGTCCTTGCAAACTTACGCATACGAGTGACCTAATTTCAATTGTTGGATACAATTCACCGAATACTTAAATACATATCATTATATTTGTTGAGTAAACTACACAATCTGGCGTTTGTCGCATCCGAAACTCACTTCAATCCTACCTTACCTCAAATCTCGAAGCCTCAAACCCTTTACCACTGTTTAACCTCAGTCTCCCTCTTCCACTCAATCATCTCCGGCATCCACTCCAATATCACCTGATAGTCATCGTCCTCATTTGTCCATTACCATAATCTTTTAAACTTCACTGTTCCAAAATGCTGACATAAACTCCAGCTCTAGTGCTAACAAACTCATTCCCAAGTCAGTCCAAAATATTGAGTCATGCGGATTGCTTATATTTCTAAATTGAACAAATTTCAACGCACGCGCATTACAGTTAAAAAAAATCGTTATATCAATAATCTAATTATCAAAAATCCCTTTGATGATACGACGCGTTTCATGACTGGTGGAAATTTTTCTTAAGAAAAACAGTCGGCTCAAGAGCTAACATTGCATGTTCACTTAATTCGGGCTTGATTAACTTAGCTTTAAAAAAATCGCATAAACTTTCAAAGAAAAATAGCTAATTAAGAAAACTACTTTTCAAGACAAATCGAATGACACTGTTTTTGTTTCCAAATTTCGACTTTAGTTCCTTGACTTCCGGTTTTGGGTCATTTCTGGTAAAAACCGGAACTGCAAACTAAATTCAGGCCCACTAACTTTATGTGTAGATTACGAATCCAGAAAACCGTTTGTTGATACCTCTTGTAGTTTCTTTTTTTTTGGTTTACCGTCCGACTGTTATGCAATTACTGCTAATGCAGACGGTGAAGGATGAAATGATTTTTTGTAACGTATGAAAATATGCCGTGCCTGAATGGGATTCGAACCCAAGAACGCATAATGAGAGGCAAGCACGTTACGCCAATGCGGCCGGCCTCTTGTAGTTTCTAACATCTAGATGTGACGGACGGACGTATGAAAATGAAAAATGATAATTTTCAAAATTGCTACCAACAAAAAGGAAACTTTATGAAAAATATCTGGTGTGAAACACTCACACAACTTTCTCTTGCCAATGCAAATAATTAACAATATAACCTAACATTAGTAGCAAAACATTAGAAATAAACAAAAAAATTAACCCCAATAAACATAACCTGATTTTAATCATGAGTGAAAGACGCAAAACGAAAATCAACCTCAGTTTGGCTTAAAAATACGGAAAATCACTCTTTCATGCTAAACTAGGCTCTGTGGAGAAAAATTCTCTAAATAAAAGTTGTAGATCTTTTAATTTCCTATAAATCTGATTATACACTTTTGTCGTAAAATGCATACTAAAATCGAGATCTTTAAATAAAATCGATTTTCACACGTTTCCGTGGGAAAAACAGAAAATTGCTAATTACTGTTGAACTAAGTATTATACGAAAAACTGTTTAAATAAAAGTTGTAGGTTTTTAAATTGTCCACAACTTTTTTAGTTAAAAAGTTTTTAAATTGTTGTAGGTTTTTAAATTGTCCACAACTTTGATTTTATACATTACTGCGCTGAAATGCATATTAAAGCCACAATCTTAAAAAAACAAATTTTTTTACGTAAAAACAGTCTTTCCAAGAATTTCAGCAGACATGACGCCTATCCTATTTTGTAAAGCATAAAAAGTTTAGAAAATCAGGGGATTTTAAAAAAAATTGTAGGACCAATTTTTGAGAAAATTGCAAAAAAGTGAAAAATTACACGAATAAACTACTACTTGCGGTAAACCGATTTTGATGAAAATGTTTGTGTCGGGTTCTCTAGTGGTATCTACCTTAAGTTTTAAGTTTCACGTTCGTACGATGTTCCGTTCTTCAGATATTCTGTTCACACACACACACACACACACACACACACACATACACAGACCAATCGCTAAAAACATGTTTTTTGTGTTCGAGGAAACTGAAAACGTGTAGATCCGGTGATACATCGACTTCTTAAAATCGTCTTGAAAACAATACTTTCCTTCATATATATTCATATAGGCAAGAGAAAGTAAAAAGTCGGTGTTACAACGTTACCAATATTACTTTAATCTTTATAAGTAGCCTATATGACTTCATAATACGTTTTATTCAATGATACAGTAAAATATACAAAATTATAAACAGATCAAAATACATTTGTTTTCAAATGGTTTCCTGATTCAGTTAAAAAAATCGTTGATTTCTATCATCAGAACATATTCTTTGCTGTGAGGATTACTGCTATCAAAAGAATAATGCATATATAATATTTGTTTGCATGTGAGAAACTTGCAGAATTGGTTGGTTTATTCGTTGGAGTTGTTGTACCATTTTTAGGAGGAGATACCGAAGTCGTAGTAGTTGGGTCTTCTTTGAATGAAACTAGAACCACAGAAGATTTTGGTCTCAATATTAAAGGTCTTGTTGAACCATCCATTGGAACCTTTGTTTGAATTGTATCTCTGCAAAAAAATACGTATCGATATGGTTATAAGTATAAATTTGTTTTCAAGAATTCATCCATATTTAAGAGAAATGTAAAATGCTCTTGAATTTTTAAATTATTATAAAAATCTGGTGTGAAACACTCACACAACGTTCTCTTGCCAATGCAAATAATTAACAATAGAACCTAACATTAATAATAAAACATTAGAAATAAACAAATAAACTAACCTCAATTAACATAACCTAATTTAATCATAAGTGAAAGACGCAAAATGAAAATTAACCTTAGTTTGGCTAAAAAAATACGGAAAATCACTCTTTCACGCTAACTAGGCACTGTAGAGAAAAATGCTTTTGATGAATTTCATAGATCTTTTAATTTCCTATAAATTTGATTATATAGGCCTACACTTATGTACGTGTGAAAAATCGATTTTTTCACACGAAATCTTAAAAAAATCGATTTTTCACACGTTTTCGTGAGAAAAAACAGAAAATCGCTATTTACCGCTAAACTAAGCGTTATACAAAAAATATTTGAAAAAAAGTTGTAGTATTTTAAATTCTCTGCAACTTGTATTATACATTTTTACGCTAAAATGTATATTAAAGGCGCAATCTTAAAAAAACATTTTTTTTTCGTAAAAACAGCCTCTCCTAGAATTTAGCAGACATGGCGCCTACCCTATCTTATAAACCATAAAAAACTTAGCAATTGACTTTAAAAAAAATCGTAGGAGCCGTTTTTGAGGAAATCGCAAAAAGTGAAAAATGACGAATAAACTACTACTTCCAGTTGACCGATTTCCGGTGAAAACTCGATTTCGAAAGTCGACATGAAAACAATATTTTCCTTCCTATGTATTCATATAGGCAAGAGAAAGTAAAAACGTTACAAATATGAAAGTGACATGTGACAACGCAGATTAATATCAGCTAAATTTTGGTGTACAGTACGTTAAAATTGAAAAAGCGGTTTTGAAGAAACAAGGCTCCAAAATTCGGGTATCTGTAGTAAAGAAACATATAGGCCTATATTTATAGTCCATCTACTACTGTAAGGGTACTCAGCGCGAGGCAAGTGCCTATAGGTTGTAAACGAAGTCTTACTCTAGTTACCGCGTATCTACCTCTCCGCCGGACAATTATCTTGCACTACGTTCCATCATACAAATATCATCATCCAGCTAAAATAAAAATTATCCATTAAGCATTTTTAATTGTACCGTTCTTATTAATTGTAATTATTGTAGTTTCATAAAGCGACAACTTGATAAATTATTTTAACCATTACATTTAACAAAACAATTTTTGTCTACTTTTTAATGTTTACCGCTTTTATGTTTCAAAAACTCACATTCACTATGACGCATGTTAACAAAAAACAGCTTCCAAAACTTTTCAACTTCAGTCTACGAAGAAAATTGAAACGAACCGATACAATACCAAAAGATAATGATGAAACTAAAAATGAGTTAAACACTGACAAGTGAAAACAGTTGTATTAAACTAGTCACAGACATTAATTTTAATGGTACAAAATAAACAATCTGAAATGATAAACAACGAATCACTGGAATTGTTTACTCTCCTGTTATAATTTAAGCGCATTAGTCGTATATTACTTGTGACCAAAAATAAAACTGAGTCTATAATAAAAACCCACTAATCATAGATACTTATGTAATAATAGTAAATAATGTAACGAAAAATAACAATGTAAGAGTAACAATAGTAAAAATTTTAGTTATTAACGGTAAACTTATGTTCGATTTATAAAACATTTTCTTACAAATGAATTGAACATGTTTTTGTTATAACGGGTGTTTTAAAAAGGACGCACTTCGAAGTTTGAGAACGCTAATTTATTACATTAAGTAATTACAAATTATACAAATTATACGGTATGAAATTATTACCTTTATAACATTCAGACAATCCTTTTGATATCACACGATGGCCAAAAAATTCTCGTAACATATTCAGCGTTTCAGTAGAAGTATGGCACGTTGCGTTCTCCTGCTGAAACCAACAATCTCGATCGTGTAATTCTAACAACGCTGTAAATTGTTCAATTAAGTTGCGGTACACCACACCATCTACAGATGTGTCAAAAAATAAAGGGCAATACGACGCCGGGAGATCGCACACCAAACACCAATTTTACGTGCGTGTAGTGGACGTTCATGAAATGTGTGAGGATTATGAGCGCTCCATATTCGGCAGTTTTGGCTGTTGATGTAACCATCCAAGTGGAACCATACTTCGTCACTGAAATAAACACGATCCAATATTTCAACACCGTTGTCATTAACAAGAGAACGTATCCAACGACAATACTGTATATGTTTCCCATGGTCAACTTCTTTCAGTTCATGAACGACACCGATGCGGTAAGGATGCAGATTTAATTTTTTTGTAGCCCTTAAAGCGGAAGATAGTGATAATCCAGCCTGTGAAGATAACTTTCTTAAGTGATTGGCCGGGTGAGGTAGTCAAACGTTGTTTCACATCGTCCAAAACTTGTTCTGTTAACACTGATGGTCGACCTGTGCTTTTCCGATCCTGTACACTGCCAATCTCACGAAATTTATTAATCAGACGCGATATTGTGGTGTTATTAGGTACTTTAGAATTGGGAAATTTTAACTGGAACTCGTCTTTCACTCGTTCGTAAGATTTATATGCGCAATAACTCAATAAGAAAAACACGTTCATCCTTTGAAAAAACCATGTTTGAACCTATACTGACACTACAGACACAAATGAATACTGGGATAGCACTAGTACATGTCAGTAATACACAATGGGTCAACAATGAGTACGGTAGTGCCAACTGTTATTTGGGGGAAAAAAATATTCCCTATGCAGAAAATATTAACCCTTAAACTTCGAAGTGCGTCCTTTTTTAAACACCCGTTATTAAGCTTAGAGCGAATAATTTAGTGTTGTATGGAATTTTGTTTTTTTATCATGCTGTGGGTATTTTTAATTAATACGCATGCTCACTTGTATTGCTGGTTGCCTATGTCGGAGGACTCTTAGCGTAGACAGACTATATAATAAAGACAGTAGGTTTTGGTTTTTAAAAAATTATTTTTATTCTAGTAATGTGTTTTCTGCACTTACCCTTCATTATATCCAGAATTTATACTAGCAACTGAAATTGTTAAGAATTCTGGTAAATTTGTAATCTCGTCGCCAAGGAAAATAATTTCAATCTCACTTCCAAGGTTCATAACAACTACGTACGTTTCATTTCCAGGTAATCTCCTAAAAAACATCAATATTTTACTTTAATAGATGTTCTGATGTTGCATGGGATATGCCATCAGAAAATGGACAAATTATATCAATAAATTACAAAATCAGAAAGTCAATACCTATGTAATAAAAAGTTAAAGCCTTAAGGGGAGCACTATACCTTTTATCTAACCCATGTTAATGGGTTAGATAAAACGTGTACCTCTTTTCAGGTACACTTTTCTAAGAAACCGTTAAGAGTTAGGGCTTTAATTTGTTTTGTGCCTTTTCTATGACATCTTTTTAGGTTCTGGTACTAGAATTATTAATATACTGTATAGTATATAGTAGAGCTTGGGATAAAATTTCGAGAATTTTTTCTGAAAAATGAAAAAATAATTTAATATTTTTTGTAGAATTTTTTATTTTATTTCGAACTTAGTAATAATACTGCAATGATTCTAGTACCATATGAGTCACAATCTGGGAAACATGCTCAAAAAATTTCAACCTTCAAAGTCAAATAGTTTTTGAGAAAACTGTACCTTCATGGAAAAAGTAAATTTGCGGGAAATTACCTGTTAAGTTTTGCTTACCCTAAAATCGGCCTGCACCATAATATTGATCCTCACCAGACTGTTCTTCTTTCTGAAATAATTTCCTTTTTTTCTCTTGTCTTGCTTCTTTTGACACACTTTCCATTGCCTTCTTAACTTTCTGTGTTCTTTGAATATCGCAACTTTTAATTGTTTCCACATTTAACTCAAAAGAAATTCTGGTCAAAACATTACTCAACAAAAATTTGCACAGTTTCCGTAATTTTTATCATACAGTTATAATTTTTATATATAATTACACAGAAAAAAATACAGAAGACAATGGCGCAAAAATTAGAAGAATTGATTTTTTATATTTTCGAGGAATAGTGCTTCCCTTAATCGTTGACCGAATTCTACGGAATTTGGTGAACGATTTTAAGTTTAGTTATATATTTGTTTAATAAATATTTGTCTTTTGTTTTATTATTTCATGTAGTTCATTTCTAAGCTAGATTTACTGTTTACTGTAATTTGCGATATTCGTTTTTACACTAGATTTCAATTTTGCAATAAATTTTATCGATTTTCAACTTTATTTTTAAACTTAATTCTTCAAAGCGAAGAAGAAGAAGAATGAGAAATTAATGATCTTAGATTTTTCTCTTCTAAACACGAAAATTGTTTGGAAATAAAAGGTTTTCAAATCTGACTATATTGTTTTTTACTTCTTATGCTTAGGGTTTTTATTTTTTTTAATTTCGAATTTTACTCACCGTACAAGGCTGAAAACCCATGTCGAAATTTCATCCACTTCTAAGCTACCACGTTGAATTGTTGCTGTTGCACGTAATTCGGACAATCTCTTATAAATTTTGTAATGACTTTTCTCAGTTAACTTTTGATTTTTAAGATTCAGTTTCCAGTAAGATGGATGTACTGGTTCCCAAGGTACTTTCTTATTAGTAAAACCTATAAAACAATAAATTTTATGTATACATAATATTTTTGCTTCTACTTATTTTAATTAAAAAATTTGTTGTGAAACACTCGCACAACTTTCTCTCGCAAATGCAAATAATTAACAATAAACCTAACATTAGTAATAAAACATTACAAATAAAAAAAACTAACCTCAATAAACATAACTTAATTTTAATCATGATTGAAAAACGCAAAATGAAAATCAATAACAGATTGGCTTAAAAATACAGAAAATCACTCTTTCACGCTAAACTAGGCTCTGTAGAGAAAACTGCTCCAAATAAAAGTAGTAGATCTTTTAATTTCCTATAAATTTGATTATATGTTTTTGTCGTAAAATGCATAACTTACTCAGCCTTAGCTGAAATCTTTAAAAAATAATTTTTTACCCTCTTTCGTGAGAAAAAACATCGCTAATTACCGCTAAACTAAGCGTTGTACAAAAAAATGTTTATTATAAAAGTCGTCAAATTTTAAATTTTCTACAACTTTTATTACATATTTTTGCACTAAAATGCATATTAAAGCAGCAATCTTAAAAGAAGCAATTTTTTACGTGAAAACAGCCTCTCCAAGAATTTCAGCAGACACGACGCCTACCCTATCTTGTAAAGCATAAAAAAATTTAGTAAACGTGGCGATTTAAAGAAGTCGTAGGACCAGTTTTTGAGAAAATAGCAAAAAAGTGAAAAATGACACGGATAAACTACTATTTCCGGTTGACCGATTTTGATGAAAATGTTCGTATCGAGTCCGGGAGTGGTGTCTAACTTAAGTTTAAGTTTCAAGTTCGTACGAGGTTCCGTTCTTGAGATATTCTGTTCACACACACACACACACACACACACACACACACAGACCAAGAGCTAAAAACATGTTTTTGGGTACAGGGGTCTGAAAACGTGTAGATCCGGTGAAAGCTCGATTTCTTAAAATCGATATGGAAACAATACTTTCCTTCCTATATAACTTACTCGTATTTATACAGGCAAGAGAAAGTAAAAATTACACTGTGCCAAAGCACAACCTAAATAGGCTATATGTTATCTAGTGTTTGTGTCTTGTACTGTTATATGTGAAAAATTCATCCAGTTTTCAGTGACTTATTTTCTGGTAATATATTCATTCTTAGAAGATACATTCTTTAAGGTGAAAATAGGAGATGCTTCTTCTAACACTCACAAAATCAATGCCAGGATTCCTCAGGGTTCTATCCTTTTATCAATTCTTTCTATAATTTACACCCGTATATGACGTTGAAGAACAATGAACTTATTGCAACTTATGCACTGGTTTTGGGGTTGTGGGGTTAGACAGGTGACTCAGGTGGAGTGAACACCTGAAGAACAAACGTTTATTCCTTAATATTCGCTTCACACGTTTGTACCACGTAAATAAACCTCGTTCTCGTTTTCCACTAAAGCAAAAAATATCTGGTGTTAACACTCACACGACTTTCTCTTGCCAATGCGAATAATGAACAATATAACCTAACGTTAGAAATAAAGCATTAAAAATAAATAAAAACTAACATCAAAAAATATAACCTAATTTTAATCATTTTAATCATGATGCAAAAGAAAAACCAACCTCAGTTTGGCTTAATAATACGAAAGTCACTCTTTCACGCTAAACTAGGCTCTGTAGAGAAAAATTCTTTAAATAAAAGTTGTAGATTTTTAAATTTCCTATAAAAGCTTTCATGCATACTTCTGTCGTTCGTTAAATGAGAACTACAAAAGTTTTCAAAATACAAAAATTTTCAATTTTGGCAATTTTTTATATCATCTAAAATTATTTATTTAAAAATTTTTCTTTGTAACCTAATTCAGTATATTTTTTATACCTAATTTTCAGTAACATTTAATTTTTAGAGACAGATGATTGTTGTAATAATTTTAAATGATAAAAAAATTGTCAAAATTAAAATTAATTACTGTTTTTAATATTTCCAATATTTTTTTAACAAGAAAAATTTTTACTGTAGATGGATTCGACTCCCTATATCTACATCTCCACACCACAACTTTACCATTACTCCAAAAACAGAATGTGATGTTCTCATAAAATTTACAATAGTTAAATAGAAAACGGTGTACAAATTAATGCATTTTAAGCTAAATACAGCTTAAAATGTATCAAAATCGATATTGTTTCAGAGTTAAACATTTTATAAAAATCCCTGTTATAACAAATCTTCATTTATTTTTTGGAAGAAAATTTTAACAAACTAATGAAAATCAATGCTATTTCCCTGTGGTTTAAATTCCATGGGCCACCTAGTATAAGTACTTATAGCCTTTCTTAGTTTGCTCCTACTGTAAACAAATAATGATGTCACTGAGCATGCGCATTATATAAAAATGTGTACACGCTGATTAAAAAGTAACAACAAAATACTTTTAAAAGTATTTTTATAAACAAAATTGTTAGGCCTACATCATAACATGATTGATGTTTAAAGTACTTTAAGTACTTATAATTCAAAACATAGTTAACTTAATAAAGTGGTTGGACCCTAGTGTGCACCCTGTAGTAGATGGCTTTGGTTTGTTGACAGTAGGAGGAAACTATAGTTGATTTCACGTTCAGAATGCAGTAGGCAAAGTCCATAATCAATGTTTTTCATATGGGAGCGCTACTACACTAACTAAAAATATCGACTTCGCGCCACAACACGTTCTTATTTACAAACTCCTATTGAATAACGTAATACGAAAACATACTTAAAATTTGTATAGTTTTAAAGATCAGGTACCAACAATTATCATGTTAATGGAATTTTTTATCAATTTTATTGTATTTTTTAATGATTTAAAAGTAAAAAATAGTTTTTTAAAATCTTGTTTGAATAAGAGTCGTTAGTACCTTGGAAAGGTTTAAAAAAAAGCAAGAAAACTCCTCTGGTCCGACAGTGAGGGTGACGAAGAAAGAGATGTACCCCTTTCTCTTATATGTAGCCTACCTACGGTCTGTTATCTAAATATCAGAGTATAATAATAACATTCATAGTGTAATAAATTACGATTCATAAGGAAGCGAAAGTATTTTTTCTGAAATTTTTGATTAAAAATTAGCTTTTTAGAGCGTGGTAAGCTAAACTGTAAATATTTTTGCCCGTGACCTTCAGATGGTGTCGGTAGTGGAGAGTTATTGTATTGGCTGAGCCTGATGTTTTCCTTACGCCTGATAACACAACGGGTTCTCATAAGAGTTGTACTGCATTCTGAACTTGAAATAGAGTATAAGGACGCCTGAACTTTGTAATTAAACACTTACCTGCATTTTTTGTATCGTCCCATAGAAAAGGTCCTCTTTCTGGATCTCGTACATCTGCAGCGCCACCCCCATTATTATTTGGATCGCGAATTTGATCTTTGCGAACCATAGTGTCCGGTTGTCCAATTTCCTCGCCTTGATACGTCACTGCTGTTCCAGGTAGTAACATCGATAACATATTGATTGCATCTACCATGTCCTCTCCCACTCTTGCTGCGACACGATGGTTGTCATGATTTCCAGTCTGTTAAATTTACAATACGAAATTGAAATATTTATATGGTAGTTTATTTTATTTTCGAGTGGGGACCAAAAAAACTGGACTGAGAGCAGGGCCTTTGAATAAAAGAAGGGCTGCCTCATGGCGCTCGAAAAAGTTGTACTAACAGCTGTTCGGCTGTGACGTCTACACTGCGCTGTCTACATTGTGGTTACACACCTACTTTCTCGGCTACTCATCTTAAAACATGCCTAATGAATTAAGAATCAATGTCTATACTTTGTTATTATTAGCAATGTTCGAAACATTATTTATAAAACAATAGATAGCAGTAATTCATAAATAATACGACATTCTAAAAGCAATATGTGACAAAAACATTTTGGGTTGCATTAAATACTTAGTCTTATTCTAAAGACGAATATGTTCTACGAAAAGATAATAAATAAAATAAATAAATATGATTAAAATAAAAATCTTACCTAAAAAATGGATAGAGTTGCTATCGTTTGATTTGTTTTCATTAAATCGCCTGATCCTAATAAATGTCTTTGATCTTGGGTAGGCGTTAATAGCTTGAAGGCACAGATTTGGAAATTTTACCGTAAGTCCTGTTCAGAGATTTTAATAACTCCTCTTCAGACACTGTACATATCATTTTCGCCATGCAATGATGCAAAAACAATTTCAAACTTGTCCACTGTATTTTTTTTCAAGATTTATTTGGCACAGTCAAACCTCCGTGGAAAAGATTTTTAATCCATTTTTCACGTAGGCCAACATTTTTCGAGTAGACGCTTAGTGTTGGATCCTTGTTACGTACTTTGTACACTATGCACCCTACAACGTAAGAGAGGGCTATCAGGTAGCCAGTCCGACAGGATATCACTTACATAACCTAGGAACATGTATAGTAGCCCCCCTCATAGCCAAGTTTATTTTTCAAAATTTTAAAAATTCTACAACATTGGTCAATCAATAGTTCATGTTATTAATACATTTGTTAATACATTTTTTTCACGCTGAATATAACGATAGTTTTCTCGTGCAGAATGATTGAGTAGTACCGAGATAGTAAGGGTTCAGAATATATACTGTTAATAAATCGAAATTTAAGAAAGGTACGTATTTAAAATTTTGTATCCGCGGTAAAAATATAATTTGCTATGTTATGTTAAAATTTCAAACTTGTCGGTCAAATACTTCTTGAGTTATACGCCTCTAAACGCATGAAAGTCTTTGCGGTAGCAAAAAAACCGGGTATTTTTGTCTTCCAATCTCGATATGGCAATTTTGAAACAATATTAAAAATATTGGACTATTATAGGTCAACGCAGAATAAAATAAGCTAAATGTTGGTGTAAACTATGTTGAAATCTAATTCATCGTTTGGAAGATGCAAGCGTTCAAACTAAGGTGTTTATAATTATGAAACCGATAGTAACAATAATTGAGTTGTCAGAGTGGTGACGTCATAGCATTGGCTCCCCGCTATCGCCAGCGAGTACCAAAGCTGCATTGTAACATAATAGTAATGAGATAGCCCTTCTCTTATTCAACGGCCCTGACTGAGAGTGCGCTACCATTCGTTGACTTAGACTCTAAGTCAGTTCTCCCGCTGGATGGTGCAATTTGAGACCTTCAAGAAACAACTGCCCAAACGGCTTCAGTTTGTAGGTTAACGTTTGATCATAGTGTTGTATTTCTCTTACTTGTGTCGTGTTTCAAATGCGACGTCAGTAACCTTTTTGCGACGGGAGGCAATCTCAGTTGCCCAGGTAGTTACCAGATTTAAAAGCCTTGCATTCAAGGAGAAACATTAAAAATGCTGAGATTCACCGATGATATAGTAGTATTAGCCGAGACAAAGAAAGAACTAGAGGATATCTTTAATGGAATGGATGAGATCATGAGAAAGCATTACTTCATGAAAATTAATAAGAACAAAACGAAAGTGTTGTGCAGCAGCAAGAGTGGTTTGGAAAAGATGGGAAATGTAAAAGCAGGCAACGAAAATATAGCACAAGAAGTTGGGGAATTCTGCTATTTAGAGAGTAAAATAACAAAGAATGGTAGAAGCACAAGTGATATCAAAAGTAGAATTGCTCAAACTAGAAAATCCTTTGAAATAAAAAGTAGCTTACTGACTACAAACATTGATTTACAGATTAGGAAAAATTTCATTAAACACTATGTTTGGAGTGTAGCAATATACGGGAGTGAAATGTGGGGGATAAGGGGCTGTAAAAAGGGAAGAGGATAGAAACTTTTGAAATGTGGTATTATAGGAAAATGTTAAAGATTAGGTGGGTGGACAAAACTAGTAATTTAGAGGTTCTTAGGCGAGTGGATGAAAAAAGCAGTTTATAGAAACATCTTACCAAAAGGAGAGATAGGCTAGTGGGGCATATCTTAAGACATTCATTTATTGGTCTATCAATAATAGAGGGTAATATTGAGGGCGTGAATTGTAGCGGGAGGTAAAGGTTAGAAAATTTAAAGCAAATTAAAAAAAAATAGGGTGTAACAGGTATGTAGATATGAAACGACTTGCGCAAGGTAGATGAGCTTGGAGAACTGCATCAAGCCAGTTGAAAGACTGACGACAAAGAAGAAATGTACCTTTATGTTTATATTTGAAAGTAGAGTCCAGGAAGGAGTGGATCATTCAGTGCTCAGTTGTCTCGTTTTACGATTGTGCGCGTCACCAAAAGGCCTGTTTCCTTACCACATCTTCACAACGTGTTTTTACAACATTTTTGTAAAAACACTTTTATTAATTGAGTAAATACACTTATGAATGTGCCCATAACAGACAGTTGGAGTGTCAAATTATTTACACTCAATCTGCTCGTTGCAGGGCTAAAATAAATAGTTCTGTTTCTTATCACGTAGTCAGCCAATTAAATGACTGAATCATTTAAGAACAAAAGAGGTAGAGGTGTGTCCCTGTGGTGAAAAAAGTAAAGGTGCCATTTGCAGAGTGAAAAATATGTGCTTTTTAGAGGACCCGGCATGCTGATAAGCGTACTTTTCCACTCAGTGAGAAAGGCTTTAGTAAACCACCTCACTCCTCGTTTTACTTAGTAAAACCACTACAGGTTCAAACTAGCATTTGGCTGATGACCTAAACAACACTTTAGAATACGAAATATTAAAAAAAAATAATTGTATTAAAAATTACAGTTTATCGTATGCAAAATAAAAAAGAAGAAGAACATTGAGAGAACGATGTCACCGCTACGACAGTCGAACACTGAGTAAAGCTTGTACGCTGTCTGTCATAGATTTGGCATTTTTTTTTTATTTGAAGCGGCGAGAAAAACTCATGTCCACTCCCTCACGATGGGGGAAGTAGTGTTGGACTCAATTGAGGCGTCCTCGTTCAGCCCCAAGGAGACCGCAACCGCCTTACTAACCAAAAACCCGCCGCCTGGCCACTTGATCCGACATCAGCAAACAACCGTCCACCTCCCTTGGAACTGTTTATATAATACTACACGGGAAATGTCGGGTTAAAAAAAATTACATACTGTCAGCAAGGCGTGGAAGGGAACTGTAGCCTAATTCCCCTCTCGCTGTCACTGACCAACACTCACTCTCTCACTTTCATTCATCTCTTTCATCACCAGCTCAGGAAATTAGTGCGCCTACCTACCTACTGAGATAGGGACAGGATTGATTCACTGTGGGAGAGGGCGATCCCGCTGATCTCTATATGTCTCCTCCCTCCGGAGTCTCCCGACCACCCTTTCCGCAAGCTGAGCGACTAACTTCCAGCTCTCCTCATCCTGCAGCATCGCTGCCCCTACTCACTCTGGGATCCACTGTGCAACGCCTATCTTCTCAGATGTCTCCATTCTGTCGAGGCCAAAATAGGGACATTGTTCAAAAATATGCGAAACGGACTCCTCCTCTTCACTATCGCAAAGCCGACGTTTCGGTACTTCATGAAGTTTGAACCTAGTCGAATATGCCCCAATGCAACCATGCCCTTCCTGTTAGCAATTACGTCAGCTCGTGGGTGGTATCACCAAATGTCTTCCTTATCCACACGTCGACATTTGGAATGAACCTCTCCTTCTCCACTCCCCGACCCTAGCTTCACTGCATCTCCTCGCCACCTGCTGAGTAATCGACTCCAACATTCCTCTTTGGAATGTGAGATTTGGCATCATTGTTTGGACTATTGTTGCCTAACAACGAGCCCCATTCCACTGCGTTCACTCAAGTAACCTACGACTCTTCTTTCAAAAATCATAGTATAGTTATTGAATATTCAGAAAAAAATAATACATTTTATACTTACCACCCAGTTAGGCCAGAAACCATCTGGTATATTGTCAAACCAAACATTTATTAAATTTTTCAAGACAGTTGAATTACTTTCGATAGATACTCCAAGTAAAAGAAAATTGAAAGGCGAATGAGCTCCCAAGTTGGTTCCATTGGTGTAATACAACATCGTATGATTAATGTCCGAATAAGCTTCCGTTAACATTATTCTGAAAAAATCATTTGCACCATCCGTTATATTTCCACATAAAACAAAATTCTTCTATTATTCAATCACGTTTATAAGATACTAAAATTATGTATAATTACATTTTGTATTATGGGCTTAAGGGGAGTCGGACCCGAAAAAATGAAAAATATCGATTTTCAGTTTTTAACTGTGTGATACAGTTCGAAATTAGCGCTTTACAATGGTACCAAAATCACGTTTCTTCGACAACTAGAATTTTTTTTGTTTGTATAAAAACACAAGTCATGTGAAAATTTTCCTGTTTTCGTAAACAAGTCATATTATAATACTGCTTGAGTCTCAGTTCCGTGTAGTTGCGGGGTGAAGAGTACGGGTGAGGTATAATGAATGAGTGACGCATGCTGGGAGAACGATTGCTGTATTACTCTGATAACAAAATATTCGTTTTCAAACTTTCCGTATTTAACATATTTGTTTGTATTTATTACAATTATTTATTTACATGTTTTTATAAATAAAATGGTAAGTTAAACATTATGAATCCAACCAAGTTAATAACACGGTAGGTACCTATTTGTTAAATTAATGCGCCGGATGATAAGAATATGTTTTTAGTCTAGTTAGTACACGTGCAGCAGCTACAAACTACAAATGCAGCAGCTGCGAAATACTACTAATTCATTCATTTTCCCACTCCTATAACCACACGGAGCTGGGACTCAACCAGTACATGATTTTTAGTTATTTTGTCACTAATTTTTATGAATTTTTTTATTATTTCTCTTTCAATCTAGAAGGCACTTTTGTTTGTAAGGTTTAAGTTATGCAATTTATGTTGCATAAATAACTTAGTACATTCCTGCTCGTATGGAGCAGAAATGCACAAAGTAAGTACGTTTATATATAGAAATGCGTTTATAAATTTCAATCACCATTTCCCAAAACCTGTGGTTTTTCATATACAAAAGATTTGTTTTCCCAAGAACCAATAAAGCTTTTTTTCTAAATTTTAATGGCACATTCCTAACATGTTTACGTCAACAGACGGGGACATTTGACGTTATTTTAATTTATTAAAAAAAAAATTATATAAAATTTCAGTTTTTGGAGAAGGCATTCAGGGAAAAATTTTAAAAAAATTATTAATCTATATATTTTAAAATGACTCCGTCTATCTGTCAGGAACATATCAGTGAATAACTGGTTAAAATTTGAAGTTTTTCTGGCCATAGATAACGGAGAAAACGGGTCAAACATTAACATGGGCTAAGACAGCAGTTCCAACTACCCTTAAATTATCTGGTAAATCGTTTGAGGTAAAAATGCCTTTAGCAGGTTGATCGCTACTTCAAAATTCAGTTTCCGATCCACCAGCGCTACAATATTTTTCATCTCATTTATATACAAGGTTTGATCAAAACATACTGGGAATTTAAGTTTTTCTTAAAAAAATTCTGCATATTCATCTATATCCATTTTGTCCCCTTCAAAGTAACCCTCCTCAGATATAATACACTTGTGCCAGCATTTTTTCCAATCTAGGAAGCACTCTTTGTAAAGCTGTCAGCTGCTTTAGTAATTCTGTTTTTATGCCATCAATGGTGGCAAAACGCCGTCCTTTCATGGTTCTCTTGAAACGTCGAAACCTTGATTTCGACATACGCACACAGACCAATCGCTAAAAACATGTTTTTTTATTCAGGAGGTCTGAAAACGTGTAGATCCGGTGAAAACTCAAATTCTTAAAATCGACATGAAAACAATACTTTCCTTCCTATATAGGCCTAATCGTATAGGCAAGAGAAAGTAAAAATCGATAAGGCTTTGTACCTCTTTCGTGTGCGAAGCCGCGCGGGGCATGCTAGTAATTAATGTATTTACTTGTATTACATTAATCACTTAAGTTGAGACTGTACTTTGTATCTCGCCAATGTTAAATTTGCAATTTTAGGTACATTTTTTATAGGATTGGTTAAAGATAAGAAAATGAAACACACTTATCGATATTGGGTTTCTCTGGCTACTGGATTTTTTCAATTTAATCCGTAGGACCATAAAATTTAAAATAAAATAACGAATAACATTGAGTTTTTACAAATTTCTTTATACGTGTTTTTGCATACTATTAATTTTAGGAGCATCTGAGGAAGTCACAAAAATGCCAGTGTAAAATGCATGTACACGAAAAACAACTGGTAAAATTTCTACATGATAGGTTTAATGGTTTCTGAGAAAAAAGTACCTAAATGTTAAAAATTTAACTTTCCGGGAACAGCCAAAAAACAAAAAGGGCACAAATCAAAAACAAAATGTACACAAACATGCAAATTTCCGATCAACAGTTGGTTAGAAAGCTGAACCAACAGTTTTGAGAATATTAAAAATAGTATGCAGATATTTTAAAAAACTGAAATTCCCTTTACACTAAAACGAGAAGTATAAAATTACGAAAAATATTCGTTCTCGGTAACATGATAATGTTTCTGGGTAAATCTGCTGAATACCTAATTTTTTCATTAAAATAATAATTTTACGTAACATAATGTCGTTCTGGTAGGTTTAGGCCTGAAGTACTGAAAAACATAAAACAAAGAAAATCGAAATTTTTAGTCAAAACCATCGACAGTCTCACCTTAAGGTCAAATGTTACAAGGGTTTTACTATAGCTGTAAATTCTATTCTATAACGTTCTAACGAAAATTTTATTGCCTATGTATTTGGTAGTAACAAAATTAATTTATTTCGACAAATATCATATTACAATCAATGCATTAAGTAAAATATTATTTGCTTTGTCATTTAAGGGGACCCAGTCCTCGTATGTTGCTCCACACTAACACAAGCAACATTTTCTTTTGTCTGTGGTGGAGACAATTGGCTGAATTTTTTTACACAGATTTATCAGACTTTGACACACATTTTAACATGAAGGTTTGTTAAATTAACTTTTAGTTCATCAGAAAAAACATTTTTCTTTGGCAATGTCAATAATTTTCAAAAATTAACCATTTTGTAACTATGAAATCTGTTTGAGCTAGTGTTTTGTTAAACTACAATGTTAAAATGTGTATTCCTTTGCAATGAATGTACCCTGAAAATCTCAAGTCAATATCTCTAACCGTTTTTGAGAAAATGTTCCTTTTGTATGAAAAAATTTAATTTTCGGAAAACGAAGAAATGAAGGAAACAAACTACAATTTCACTCATAAGAAAAAAACCAGCTGTAAAATAATTAAGAAAGTAAGACAAACAACAGGACTGCCAACAATATGTATAAAATGTTACCTTTCTATTAAATAATAAAACAAATTTCTAAACAAAAAGGATCAGAAGTTATCCAACTTAAATTTTAGTTAGGTCCCAGAAAACAGTAATGGTGTTAATTTAAAAGAAAAATAATAAAAAAATATTAAACCCTATCAAAAGGTCACTTATTATACATCAGTTTACTCAGAAAATCTAGTAGAATTAAATGAACAAACAATAAAACTGGCGAATTTTTATTTTATTTTGGGAACCAGGTTTCCTAAAGATTTATTATTGTAAAGTATTATTGATCTAACATTCTGGAGGCTTTCTTACATCCCTCGTTTTGATCCTTCAATCTTTGAGGGCTTTACTTCTTTCACCACTTAATCTTCTATTCGGCTTAATGTTTGTGCCTACCAATACAACGCTGATAATCTTTGTACTTCTTAAAGGCCAGACCTTTAATATTTTTTTTATAATGTTAACGAATAAATATTCCAATATTTTTTAAATCCTTCTTTACATTTTTAAACCACTTATTGGACACGCTAAGCAAACTGATTCAAGAAAGATTTGTTTCGTAAATCGTTTATCATACATTTCAAACAGATGTCCGTCAAAGAATCTTCTTTTTTTATGTTCTTAATTTTCCGGTTTTCTTGTACACACGTATACTTCTTTGCTTCCCCACAACATAAATATGGTGTATCCCCAATATCACGGTCTTTACTTTGTGTAGAATCTGTTCAAAGGTTTTTCTTCTTTATCCTATCATTCGCAGATATTCATAAACATTTACAGTAGAATCCTGCTTTCCGAAATCAATAACATATTGTCATGGATACTTGAATTTTGGGTTTTCGTTTTTACTTTCTCTTGCCCTATATAAATATATTGTTGTATTGTTTTATAGTTTTATTATGTGTCTATCTAAACAAATTTGACGTATAGAGAAATTAACATTGACACCGTACTGTCAACACTTATCGTATCGTAACGGTATAATCTTAAGCGGAGCATTATACAGAGGGGTGCAAAAGTAGGTATAAAGTTTTAGTTGGTTGGTAATATTCAAGTTAGCCACCTGTTCATTACCATCAGCTGTTTAATACGTTTGTTCCTAACAGATGGCAATGTTTTCTCATTGTTACTGTTTTTATTATTACACTTGTGTCATCATGGCTGGTTACATGACCAATGATCAACGAAAGTGGGTTTTGAAAGAATATTGGAAGACAGAGAACTGTGAAAGAGTTCGAGAGAGATGGAGAGAAGAGTTTGATACACCTCCACCAACCAGATTAAGTATTTATAGACTAAAAGTTAAGTTTAACCATACAGGATCTATCTGTAATGCTCCAAAGGCTGGATGGCCAATCACTGTCACTACTCCTGAAAACGAAAAGATTGTCGCGCAGACCTATGTTCAAAGCCCAAAAAATCAAGAAAAACGGCATCTATTGAACTGGGCATTGAACGTAGATCTTTAGGACGCCTAATGAAACGGTTAGGTTTGAAAATGTATATTCCAAGACTTATCTTCTTTGACTATTGAAGGACGACCCTGATCGTCGACTGCAGTTTTGCGAGATAATATTAAACGAGGAACTACAAGGCGCTGGAATTATTCCAAAAATTGTTTGGGGCGATGAGGCTAATTTTAAGCTTTTCAGGTGCCGTGAATAGACACAACTGTGTCTATTACTGTTTTGATAATCCACACATGACATTCGAAGAACAGCTGAATCAACCTGGAGTAACAGTTTGGGCTAGCATTTCATGTAGAGGTGTCATTGGACCTGTCATTTTTCATAACACTGTAGACTAATATGCATACAAGAACATGCTGACCGACATTATACCACAAATCAAAATCACTGTCTGCATTAGCAGTAATTGCAGAACAGTCGGACGTTAAACAAAAAACAAATCAAAATCCAGCTGGGTATTTGGAATTCTACTTCCAACAAGATGGAGCTCCTGCCCACTACGCGACAATCGTGCGTGACGTACTACATCTGGAGTTTCCTAACGCGTGGATCGGTTGAATGGCCAGCAAGATCCCCCGATCTGACACCGATGGATTTTTTCTTTTGGGGAGTTGTCAAAGACAAGGTGTTTTCGAAGAAACCTCGTGATCTTAATCAGATCGTTGAATTCATTCGCCAAGCTTGCCAAGACATAGATGAAAATAAAGACCTTTGCCGAAAAGTGTGTTTAAGCGTAACTTTAAGGTTACAGCAGTGTGTTGACTGTGAAGGCAAACAGTTTGAACACAAATGGAAGTAAGTGTATTGGTCAAGTACAACACTTTTAAGAGTTCATTTTTGTTTCTTAACACTCGTTAAATAAATTGTAAAAGTTTAGTTTTTGTATAAATAAACCTACTTTTTCTATAAAATATTTCATTACTCTATAGGCATACCTACTTTTGCACACCCTGAATACCTCGAATATAAAAAAAAATCGATTTTTCTAATTTTGGCGCTATTGCCTACTGTATCTTTTTCTGTGTGACTACATATAAAAATTATAACTGTACAATAGAAATTACGGAAGCTATGCAGATTTTTGTTAAGTAATGTTTTGACCAGAATTTCTTTTGAGTTAATATGTGGAAACAATTTAGAGTTGCGATATTCAAAGAACACAGAAAGCTGAGAAGGCAATGGAAAGTGTGTCAAAAGAAGCAAGACAAGAGAAAAAAAGAGGAAATTATGTGAAGAAAATGAACATTCTGGTGAGGATCAATATTATGTTGCAGGCCGAGTTTAGGGTAAGTAAAACTTTACAGCTCATTTCCCGCACATTCACTTTTTTCCATAAAGATACAGTTTTCACAAAAACTATTTGACTTTGAAAGTTGAACTTTTTTGAGCATGTTTCCCAGTATAATTGTGACGTATACTAGGAATCATTCAGAATTGCAGTAGCTATTATTACTAAGTTCGAAATAAAATAAAAAAATTTACAAAAAAATTAAATTGTTTTTATACTTTCAAAAAAATTCTGGAAATGGTATCGATAGCTCTATATTAATAATTCTAGAACCAGAGCTTAAAAAGATGTCATAGAAAAGGCAAAAAAAATTAAAGCCCTAACTCTTAACGGTTTCTTAGAAACTTGTACCTAAAATGAGGTCAATTTAACATGGGTTAGAGAGGAGGTATCCCCTTAACCTTTATTACTCCAGTCATTAAAAAACAAAATAAAAATGAGTCTACAAAACTTTTTTAATAGCTAATAATTTAATTATTTATAAATAAAGGCAAAAATCTTATTTAATTTCGATATAGCGCGGTACTTACTTAAGAAAAAATTTAGTTTGAAACGCTCACACAACTTTCTCTTGGCAATGCAAATACTAAACAATATGACCTAACATTAGTAATAAAACATTAAAAATAAACAAAAAACTAACCTCAATAAACATAACCTCATTTTAATCATGAGTGAAAGACGCAAAATGAAAGTCAACTCAGTTTGGCTTAAAAATACGGAAAAATCACTATTTCATGCTAAACTAGGCTCTGTAGAGAACATTGCTCTAAATAAAAGTTGTAGATTTCTTATTTTTTTATAAATTTGATTATATATAATACTTGTGTCGTAAAGTGCATACTAAAGCTGAAATCTTAAAAAAATCGATTTTTTTACTCTTTCGTAAAAAAAAAAAAAAAAAATCCTGCCCATAACAGACAGGTGGAGTGTCAAATTATTTACACTCAATCTGTTCGTTGCAGGGCTAAAATAAATAGTTCTGTTTCTTATCACATGGTCAGTCAATTAAATGACTGAATTATTTAAGAACAGAAGAGGTAGAGGTGTAAAAGACACTAATCAGAGTTATCTTCTCTGAAAGTAATGAATTTCATTGTACAGCCGGACCCTGTGGTGAATGAAGTGAAGGTGTCATTTACAGAGTGGAAAATATGTGCTTTTCAGAGGGCCCGGCATGCTGATAAGCGTACTTTTAAACTCAGTGAGGAAGGCAATGGTAAACCACCTTACTCCTCGTTTTACTTAGTAAAACCTCTAGAGGTTCAAACCAGCCTTTCGGCTGTTGACCTAAACAACAAAAAAAATCAGAAAATCATTGATTACCACACAACTAAGCGGTATACAAAAAAATGTTAGAATTAAACGTTGTAGAAATTTAAATTGTCTACAACTTTTATTATATAGACCTATACATTTTTCACTAAAATGCGTAATAAAGTCGCAATCTTAAAATAACAATTTTTTTACGAGAAAAAAACCTTTTCAAGAATTTAAGCAGACATGGCGCCTACCCTATATTGAAGAGCGAAAAAAATTTAGTAAATGAGGCGATTTTTAAAAAAATCGAAGGAGTCATTTTTGAGAAAATCGCAAAAAAGTGAAAAATGAAACGAATAAACTACTACTTTCTGTTGGCCGATTTTGATGAAAATATTCGTGTCGGGTCCTCAAGTAGTATCTAACTTAAGTTTGAAGTATCAAGTTTGTAGAAGTTCCGTTCTTGAGATATTTTGTTCACACTCACACACATACACACAGACCAATCGCTAAAAACGTGTTTTTGGGTTCAAGGAGTCTGGAAACGTGTAGATCTGGTCTTTAAAAGTGTAAAAAATCAATTTTTTTAAGATTTCAGCCTTCGTATGCATTTTACGACAAAAATGTATAAATAATCAAATTTATAGAAAATTAAAATATCTACAACTTTTATAAGAGCATTTTTTCTACAGAGCCTAGTTTATCGTGAAAGAGTGATTTTCCGTATTTTTAAGCCAAACAGGTTGATTTTCATATGCTTATTTCACTCATGGTTAAAATAAGGTTATGTTTTTTTGAAATTAGTTTTTTGTTTATTTCTAATGTTTTATTACTACGTTCTTTGTGAGACTGTTCTTTCGTAGAAAGTTTTTTTTTAAGATTGCGGCCTTAATATGCATTTTAGTGTAAAAATGTATGTAATAAAAGCTGTAGACAATTTATAAACCTACAACTTTTATTTCAAACATTTCTTTGTATAACACTTAGTTTAGCGGAAATAATTGATTTTCTCTTTTTTTCATGAATAATGTAAAAAAATTGTTTTATTAAGATTTTGGCCTTAGTATGCATTTTACGACAAAAATGTATAGCCTATTAAATTTATAAGAAATTAAAAGATCTACAACATTTTTTAAGCGCATTTTTCTCTACTGAGCCTAGTTTAGCGTCAAAATGTGATCTTCCGTATTATTAAGTCAAACTAAGGTTAATGTTCATTATTATTATTCACTCATGATTAAAATTATGTTATGTTTTTTGTTTATTTCTAATGTTTTGTTACTAATGTTAGGTTATATTGTTAATTATTGGCATTGGCAAGAGAAAGTCGTGTGAGTGTTTCACACTAAAATTTTTTGTATCTCTATTTATTCCATTGCTTATTTTTTGCTACAATAAGCTTTTTGATTAAAATATAACCGGTTGCAGACATTTTACACACCCAGTATAGTACAAATAAAGTTTTTTCTGACACATTTTATTGAAAATTTAGTTGTAGTCTATCTGTTATTACAATAAAATAACAATTTCTAAATATGACACTAAAGGTTCCAAAACTTGAATTACTTGCTGGAGCTTACAGTCCTACAATTGGGCAAGAAGATCTCTTGGCCAGAGGCGCTTCAAACGTCTGCGCTGAGTACCCGGTATCGCCCTAGTGTACATGTTTTGTATGAGAGGGTTGTCGTGTAATTCAAATTTGTCATGCATCGTCTTGAATAATTTTTTCGCGACTTGATTTACGTATGAGATTTATAAGTGTTCGTGCAACATTGAGTTTGTGATGTAAAAGGGGCATTGGGTTTATGTTCGTAGAATCTTGTTTTGAATCGTTTGTTTACGTTTCATGTTTGAGGGTTTAGCAGATCCCCAAAGTTGAACTCCATCCGTCCAGATTGGTCCTAAGACTGTCTTGTAGATTGTTAATTTAGAACGTCTATCGAGTAAGCGTTTCATTTGATAGAAGCGCGTTTTGAGTTTGTGGCGTGTCTTTGTAACATTTACGTTCCATATAAGTTTTCTGTCTAAGTGTAAGCCGTTATAGCGTGTTTGAATAGTGTGAGGCAGCGGAATATTATTTATGTAGACGGTTGGGGAGTTTTGTCGTCTAAGAGTAAACGTCATTTGTTGTGATTTGTTTTCATTAATTTTTATTTTTCATACTTTAACCCTTTATAGGGCAGTACTACAGGGGAAAAATATAGGGCTACATGTTGTAAAATGTTAAATTTTTCTATACAGGGACTCGAATAATGTATTTCTAGTGCAAGAACAGTAATATTTTATTTTTGTAGATGTTAAGCCCTGGTAAGTATACTTACCAAGGAACGTTTATTGAAATGGAAATCACATAATGTTTAGTGGTAAGATTGCTTATTAAAACAACTTGTTGTACTATATAACAAAAAATGTGCAGAATAGCTTATCTTAACTTTATTATTTACATAAATGCTTGCTTTCCCGTACAGAACTGTAATTTTCTAAGCACTGTACAAAAGTAACAACAAAACACAGTAGCATACGCTGGTATGAAACCTTACCACATTCGTGCAACTCACAAAGGAAATGGTTGCTGCGCCCTAATTTCAAAATGTGGATAGCCTACGTACCAAAGAACATCATCTATAAAACCATAAAATGCCAATAAGGTTCAACTGCATAACTTATTCTTAAATAAAATCGACCTTATTGCCACTGGTAAGTACCAAAAACCTATAAAGGGTTAAGCTATGGCTCTATCAGGTGTAAATTTGTGTCTGTCGAGTTGCAATTTCAGGGTCGGTATCTACCGCAAGAACTGCCATATCGTCAGCAAAAAAGGCCATAGTTGTATGAATGTAAGTAGGTATGTCACTGGTGCTTGCAGAAAACAACAATAAAAAACAACTTATACAACAAACCTGGTATGTTTTTCTGTCGCATTTTCTTTGTATTCATCCATAAACTTACGCCAGTCGTATATTAAGTCGTACGTGTACGGCCAATCAGTCGTAAGATTATGCTTCATTTTACAATATTCATTCCCATTGCACCTAGGCGGTACTGGATCATAATACGACTCATTTTGGAATGTTGGGTCTTCTGTCAGATGTTTTACAGCATCCATTCTAAAACCATCGACGCCCAAATCTAACCAAAATTTCATGATATCCTGAAAATAATATCTCATATTAATATTTTATTTTAGTTTAATATTTTGTGAAACTTAAGGGGAGACTGTACGATGGTTTTGACTAAAAATTTTTATTTCCGGTTTTCAATGTTTTTCAAAAGTTTAGACCTAGATCTACCATAAAAACATTAAATTACGACAAAAAATTATTTTAATGAAAAAATTTTAAGTTTTAATCAGGTTTATCCTAAAAAAGTTTTTTTTAATATCTGCTTCACTATTTTTAATATTCTCCGTTGTTGGTGCAGCTTTCTAACCAACTGTTGGTGGGAAATTAAACATGTTTTTGTACATTTTGTTTTTCATTTATGCCTTTTCCCCAGGCTAAAATTTTTACCAGTTAATTATCTTTTTTTTATTGAGTGATGATGCCTACATAAGCCTTGGGCTTGTGCGTAGGTAATGATATGTGGTAATAATAATAATATGCGGTAATAATATATATATATTTACACGCACATTCACCGTCATTGTTTTTACTTCCTCAGGTGCTCAAAAAATTAATAATATCCTAAAAACGTAGAAAAACAATTGTAAAAATTTTGTGTTATTCGTTATTCTTTTAAAAACTTTATGGTCCCACAGATTAAATTGAAAAAATGTCAGTAGCTAAAACCACCCTACAACTATAAGTGTGTAAAGTTTCATGTTCGTATCTATCACCAATCTTATGAAAAATGTACCTAAATTAGCAAATTTAACATTGGCAGGATACAAAGTACAGTCTCCTCTTAAACGATTATTCTACAATCACATGCCATCATTTTTATAGTTGTTTTAATGTAGGTTCTGATAATTTTTCATCCGTTCTTAAAAATTTTCCAATCACTTTTCTCTTCATTTTTTATTCTAATTAAAGTTTCACCAGCAAAAAGTGCTAATTAAAGTCTAATTGTGGGATTAATAATAGATAGATATTTTTTGTTATATGAGGATTTTTGTTATGTGAGTTATATGTGTTTTAACCTGTTGCTTATTGAAATTAAAAATAGCTTTTTAAACATATAAATATTTTCAAGAAAGGTTAAAGGTTGGCTCAATGACATAACTCATGTTGATTCACATGTAAGAATTGTGGGTTAGTCCTATATTTTACCGTTGCTGGCTTGCAGTACTTGTACGAATTTATTGAACTTGGTAAATATTTAACGGGTGTTTTTTTAAGGACGCAACCCTGATTATAAGAAGATAGAAGTAATACATCGGTAAATTTTCTGTCCCCCAATCGGTATGTTGGCAACAGTGTACTCAAGGCCAACTACCTAGGACAGTTAAAATGTTCCAGTCAAGCATTAGTGTGGTGACAACAGTCGTTCGTTATAGTGTGTCAGCAATGGTTTTTTCCAAGGAAGAACGCGTGTTTATTGTAGAGACTTAGGCCTACATAGTGAGTAAATCTTACAAATGTGTGCAAGATAAGTTTCAGTTGAAATTTCCCCGTTCTGCCGTTCCGAATAAATCGTCAATATTGCGTTTGATTAATAAATTCCGTAGAACTGGGAGTGTACTCGATGAGAAACCACCTCGCCAGCCAACAAAGTTAACCGCGGAAGTCCTCAAAGATTTGAAAAATCGTTTGACTCAATCACCTAAAAAATCGCTTAGAAGATTATCATCGCAAGCTGGGCTAACATTAACTACTGTTTTCAGAGCTACAAATAAGTTACATTTGCATTCTTATCGCGTTGGCGTAACTCATGAACTGAAAGCTGCAGACCATCAGAAACGATTACAATATTGTTCTTCCTTGGGAAAAACCATTGCTGACACAATATAACGAAACGACTGCTGTCACCTCACTAAAGCTTGACTGGAACATTTTAACTGTCTTAGGAGTTGCCTTGAGTACACTGTTGCTAACATACCGATTGGGGGACAGAAAATTTACCGATGTATTACTTCTATCTTCTTATAATCAGGGTTGCGTCCTTAATAAAACACCCGTTATTATAATGGGACTTGGTGCCCTTTCATACTAGCTAAATCCTGTATAATTAAGTGTAAAACATAGTGCTGTAGCTATATCTCTGAAAAGAGCACAAAAATTATATAGAACCATGTAAAAAAGTCTTCTTCTTCTTCTTCTTCACTTCCAAGGATTAGGTTTCTTGAACCTGTTCCGGTACCCATCTGTTCCTCGGTCATCCTATATCTCTTCTTCCTGTAGGTTTGTAGTTTCTGGCGGCTTTTGGTATTCTCTCGCCTGGCATGCGATTCAAATGGCTACACCATCTGTTCCTGTTCTGCTTGATTCTGTCTAGCAACGGTAAAGCATTCAGTGTTTTTCTAATTTCTTCATTTCGTAGCCTATCTCTTCGGCTGCATCCATATACACTTCGTAAGAATCTCATTTCTGCAGCCTGGATTTTGCTGTCTACCTTTTTCGTATGTATCCAGGACTCACTGCCATACATCAAAGTAGGGACAGCAATTGTATCGTAAAACTTAAGTCTCGTATCTTTTCTTGTTTTCTGTAAAAAAGTCAATTTTGAAAAAATGGACTTGTTGCCCTTTACCTCTGGTGTACTGATATTATATCATATTTTGCCCATTTTGGCAGGTGAAGTGTTCAATTTTTTGGACTTCTAGTTACAGGGCTATAAAAATAGTTATGTTCTTTATCACATAGTCAGCCAATTAAGATAATTGAAGCATTTAACAATAGAGGAGGTAGAGGTGTAAAAAACAATAGTCATACTTATCTCCTGTCAGAGTACCTAATGAATTTCATTATACAACCAGAACCTGTGGTGAACGAAATGACGGTGTCATTTGCAGGGTGGAAAGTAGATGCTTTTCAAAAGGCTCGAATGTTGATAAGCATACTTTTCCATTCAGTAAGGAAGGCAATTGTAAACCACCATGTTCCTTTTTATGCTTAGTAAAGCCTCAAAAGGTTTAAGCAAGCCTTTCGTCTGGTGACTTAAACAACAACATTTACGAGGTGTGTCTATTAAATAACGAAACTGACGTAAAAAAATTTATTTTCATTTTGTACGTTATCATTTTATTGTCACCTTCAATATACACTCCTTCTCTATCCCTACAACGCTCCATGTGAATTTTACATTGTTAAAAACAGTGCTGGAGTCATCCTGTCAGCTCCTTCAGGACCCGTGGCGCTTTTTCTTTTACAGCTCCACAGATTCAAATCTTGTCCTCTTTAATGCAGATTTCACCTTATTGAACAGGTAGAAGTCACATGGTGCAAGATCTGGTGAATAAGGTGGATGTTCTAACACTGAGATGCTGTACTTGGCTAGGAACCTCTTGACAGATAACACGGAATGATCTGGCGCATTGTCTTGGTGGAGAACTCATAGGTTCTCCACCAAGACAATGCGCCAGCTCATTCCATTTCATTTTGACCTTCCACATTTCGGGGCGTTGTTCCCTTACTATTTGACGTAGTTTAGAAAGTACCTCAAGGTAGTAATATTGATTAATTGTTTGACCTTCAAGAACCCAGTGAAGGTACACAATTCCATGGATATAAAAAAGAACAGTCATCATTGCTTTAAATTTTGACTTGCTCATTCGAGCTTTTTTGGCTCTGTGTGAAGTTCGGCTCTTCCAGTGCATGGGTTGGCGCTTCGTTTCTGGATCATAAGTAAAAAACCACGTTTCATCACATGTTATTATAGTTTCCAAAAAATTTGGGTCATTTTCAATCGCGTACAAAGTGTCAGTACAAACATTTTTGCGAGCTTCATTTTTTGAGCGGCACGTGTCCTGAAGGAGCTGACAGAAAATGACTTCCAGGACTGTTTCCAACAATGGAAAATTCGCATGGAGCGTTTTAGGGATAAAGAAGGAGTGTATAGGTATTGAAGGTGACAGTATGTGATTATGTATAAAATAAAAATAAAATCTTTTACAACGTCAGTCTCGTTAGTTAATAACCACACCTCGTGTATTATACATAGGTAATACATAAAATATTTTATAGTTAATTACTTCCTTGATTACTTCCTTGAAAACAAAAGCAACTTTAACGATTTAAAGTTCATTGATATTGAATATTTACCACGAGGTGCACCATGTCAAGTAGAATGCGACCAACTAACGTAAAATTAATGATTGGGCATGTCGTGGGACGTTGATACTTGGAATCGGATGCAATACAAGGGAGTAGGGTAAGGTGAAAGAATAGCGTAGGCTATTTTTTTGTTTGTTTTTAGTTTTTAAAATCTGTGTTTTCGGCTTTAATAGAAGTTGTTTCAGTTAATTTAAGTTAAGTTATTTTCGCAAAAGTTCAGTAATTTTTCCTCGCAGACGCAAATTTTCGTTTCTCAATACTATAAACTCTTCAGATTTTTTTGCGTTGTAGGTTTTGTGTAAAATGGAAGGATTATTATCATTAGCAATAGGAGGTTCGTAACAACCATAAATTTCTCCTTGCGAAACATGAAATTCTACTGTTTTTCTCTTTTCTCTTGTCTCAAATTTCTTTCGGGGTCACTAAAATTTTAAATAATTGGTATCTTATGATGTGGAACTGTAGACGATTTTAATCTTCATGTAATTAGCTTTAAAGTTACATAGTTCAGATTTAAATCTTGTTCGACGTCACAGTCTTCAACATGAGCACCACAAACACGCTCAGAGTCAACCGGAAAATTGTCTGCAATTCGACAAGCTTTTTTAAGAATTTGAACAAACTTTTGGAAAACTGTGAAATGAAAATCTTTCATGTTTATTTTTTCATTGTTAGCACAACCCGCAATAATTTTTTATGTAATTATAATAGAACTCAATAGATATAAACACATACTAAATATTAGAAATAACAAAAAAAATTAAATACATAATAACTATTAGTAGGCCTAAATATTTACTAGTTTTGTTATGTTAAATAATATATTCCATTAAACTAACTGCACAAAGAATTCACATAATACCGCTAGTCATTAATTAGACGGACTGACAAGATTCACAAAAAATACCGAAATAATACAAACAGCAGGCCGTGTTATTAAGCACTAGTGACGTCATCGGTTGCTGCGCTCCTAACGTGACGCCTACAATAGGTATGTCCACTATCGTGCACTTATTCGACTTTCGATTCGACGACCGATTCGACTTCGCATGCTCTTAGAGGCATGCCACCTTCCGCACTCGTTTGAAGAAATTTATCTCAAAAAAAAACATAACAAATATTTTTGAACACTGCATTAAAATTAAAGCCTGTTCTTTCCTGAATTGAATGGTTTGGTTTAGATTGTTTTATTTAGAAATTAATCGGAGATAACTCCAGCAATTTACGCAAAAAAGTACTCAGTTTTTAGCCGGTTTTCCGTTAATGTGGTTTTTAAACGTCCGTTACTCCGTCCAGGCTTTTCATAAAAATCGGCGTTTAAGTACGTTGCCGATAAAAGTTTTTTCTATATAATATGAATATTTTAAAAGTTAAATCTCATGTTCCGTTTTAATACGCCGGCCATTTTTTAAAAAAGTGCTTTTTTGGCTCCACGTAAGGGTACGGAAATGATTTTTGGACTGAACCATGCATTTTCACAACGGTATTATGTTAAGCAAACCGTTTATTTTTTAAAATAAAAACATCGTTAAATTATTCAAAGTGAGCTATGGACTGAGTTACAGCAGGAAAAACACAGAAGTTTGTTTTTCTAAACGAGTATACTCGGAGCGGATACCGCTATAAAGCTCAGTTTCGTCTGAAGAAGTTTAGAGACTAATAGAATTTTCTATTAACTCTACATATCTATTTCTAATTACAAATGCAAAATACGATACATGGAACAATGCTGCTGTAAAAGTGAATGGTTTAGTCCAAAAATCATTTCCCTCTTTTTACGTGAAGCCAAAATACACTTTTTTTTTAAAAAAAATGGCCGGAATTTTAAAATAAAATATCAGACTTCTATTTTTAAATGTTCATATAGAGAAAAATTTGATCTTCAACGTACTTAAAAGCCGTTCTTTTATGAAAAGCTTGGACGGAGTAACGGACGTTTAAAAATTACATTAACGGAAAACCGGATAAAGTCTGAGTACTCTTTATGCGTAAATGCTGCATCTCCGACTAGTTTCAAGTTAAAATAATCTTAACTCAAACCAATCAACGCAGGAAAGAACTGGCTTTAATTTAGTGAAGTGTTCAAAAATATTCGTTATGTTTTTTTTGACATAAAGCCCTTCAAACGAGTGACAGGTGAAATGGCATGCCTCTAAGCGCATGCGACGGCGAATCGAACGTCGAATCTAAAGTCGAATAAGAAAGCGCACGAGTGTGGACATACCTAATCTCTTCTATTTACCGTGGGCTATACGTATTATTTTACACTTTTTGCGTTTTCTAATAAAGGTGAGAAACTGAAAGTTGAAACAGCTGCATTTTAATAATGCTTTATTTTCCTTTATTAATGACATCGATACATAAACATAATAACACATGATTACAATAATATGGTAAGTTAGGTATATATTTATAGTACATTGTACTGTAGACAATTCGAACTGGCACAACTCTAGCTCTACACACAGTTCCGCATAAAGTATCCATAACCTATTCTTTCAAGAAGGTATGCAAATTTTAATGTATGCAGATGCCTACAAACTTATTTCAATGTACTAAAATACAAATAATTTTTTAATTTTAAAATATGTATTTAATTTGTCCCAGTAAAAATTTAAATTATAAATTACAAGAACTAAACTGCAAAAACTCACTAAACTATACTCTACAGACTCACGCAACGAACTAAACAGATTTGTCTGAATATTTTATAATGAACAGAAAATCATATATATGAAAACAAATAAGTCACATCATTATGTCTGACAGATTATTAAAAACAACCTGTGAAAACAAAGCGTAGTGACTGTACGCGAATCGCACATTACAGTAGCGATTGTACACAACTGATTGTATACTTTTGTGACTGTACCGTCGTTGTATGGCGAGTGGCGAAGAGTGGAGTAGATAAACACCGAGGCTGCTTGTGCCAATTCGAATTGTCCAAGGTATAACACATTCAATGCTGAGCAATTAATATGACGTATCTCTTCCTTTCGGCTGATTACTCGTGCAGCGTGTTCTCCTCTTGCTTTATGTACCCCCTACAACTTATGTTACTAACGTTTTTATAGATTTATTCCAGTTGCAACCTATACATGAATTTATGTTTGCTATAGTTCATTCCAGTTAAGTTGTCAGTAGATTCATTGCTGTGGAATGTGGGACGGCAACTGCTCATTGGTTGTTTGTGTTGAACACAACGACCGTTTCACTTGTAGGCCTATACATGCAATTATATCAGTTTTGCTTCTGCATTCGAATAGTGTAGTACCTACTACATATCCAGAGTTGTGTTAATATTAGTGTTAATTCTTATTATAATAGTGTTTGTGATATTTTTAAACGTATGATACTAATATTTGTTGTTATTGTGTTGTTTTAATTTTAATAAGTAGTACTATTAGTTCGTAGTTACATTCTCTTAAATCAATAATAATGGATTCTCCGGTTAAACGAAACAAACGCGGACAAGGCATTAATTCTAAACAAAAACTATTAACTTAATTATAAATGCTTTGAAATCTTTTAAAACTGAACATGCTAATATAACAATTAGTAAAATTGTAGCAAAAACTTCAGCAATGGAAGGCGTCTCTGAACGATCAGTTTACAGAATAATTAAGGAAAAGAAAATTACTGGTCAGGTCAGATTTCCAACTAAAAAGTGAAACAGAGTTAACACGATTAGCAACTCGCTGGACGAAGCAACAAAAATTTAATTTAATTTTATTTTCATTTTTAAAGTTTCTTATAAAGTTACTTCAAGTTTTACCTCTACGTATGGGTAGATCTCTATAAATGCGGTTTGAACTGTTCCTTCGTGCACCGCCTGTGAATCGGAATTTATTTTGTAGGCACTGCCAACTTAACTGGAATAGACTATAATAACATACAAGTAAACAATTCAATGTTATTTTTAGGTTTATTTTCGCCTGTTATGATAAATGTATTTCTTGTTTGAATTTTTTCGTTTGCCGTTAAGATTTACGCGTAATATCTTATATAATTTTAAACTACAAATAATATACTTTAAAAGTAAATTTAAAAGTGTAAGCTATTTTAAATCGAAACCTGCAAAGATACTAAATTCACGGCTTCAACTGTACCCTGAAAACCCGTTAAAAATACTGAACGAGTATACTATGTTGTTGTTGTTGTTTAGGTCAACAGCCAAAAGGCTGGTTTGAACCTCTAGAGGTTTTACTAAGTAAAACGAGGAGTGAGGTGGTTTACCATTGCCTTCCTTACTGAGTGGAAAAATACGCTTATCAGCATGCCGGGCCCTCTGAAAAGCACATATTTTCCACTCTGTAAATGACACCTTCACTTCATTCACCACAGGGTCTGGCTGTACAATGAAATTCATTACTTTCAGAGAAGATAACTCTGATTAGTGTCTTTTACACCTCTACCTCTTCTGTTCTTAAATGATCCAGTCATTTAATTGACTGACCATGTGATAAGAAACAGAACTATTTATTTTAGCCCTGCAACAAACAGATTGAGTGTAAATAATTTGACACTCCACCTGTCTGTTATGGGCAGGAGTATACTATACGAGGATAAAAAGATCGTATGACGAAATTCAAAAGCGAACTGCGCGGTTATAAAGAGAAACCCTTTTTGAGGGCTATATAATAACAACAAACTGATATCCGATAGGTGGTGTCCCTCCGAAATTACTTAAAATGGTAACAAAACAGAACCCGCTAGGTGAGACGGCAGCCTGGCGGTAACAGCTACCCATGACCCGCTAGGCGAGAGTCTAGCACTAAATCAGTAAATTTATAAGAATATTTATACATTTATATTTGTTACCGTTCATAAGAAAAGGGACTTTATTTTTACCCAAGACAAAAGTGAGGTTAATAGTGTTCCTTACAGAGAATTAAATACTAAAACAATACCTAATATTTTTAATTTTTTTTATTGTTACAGTATAATCCACTTAATACGATTTTCATGGGTCCAACACAAATTAGCGTCTTAGGCGGAAATCATCATAGCCGAGAAGCGGCCAGAATATTCTTAAGCGAGTGCTTTTTAAAGAAATTATTATTAAAATAAGAGACGTGTTAATGTTTTAACATTCTGCGTTATGGGAGAAAATATTAACAATAATAAACAATTATTGGTTATATGTATATATAAATATATGAACAAACGTAAAGATACAGCCTACTTTATTTTTTGAACAACTCGTTTAATTAAAAGAAAACAAACAAATAACACCACTAATACATAAATGTACATATAAACTTTAACTAATAACGACATTCCATTTCTTATTACTTTCTCTTACCTATATGAATATAGAGGAAGGAAAAATTGTTTTCACGTCGATTTTTCGAAATTGAGTTTTCACCGGATCTACACGTTTTTCAGACCTCCTGAACCCAAAAAACATGTTTTCAGCGATTGATCTGTGTGTGTGTGTGTGTGTGTGTGCGCGCGCGCGCGCGCGTGTGTGTGTGTGTAGCTTTTGTAGTTATCCTATATCAACTATAAATTATTTGTTAATTAAAACAATTAAAGAAAAACTCATCTGATAGGCAGTTGAAGTAATTGAACGGCTTCCTTTGCTAATGGTAATAGTTTTGAAGTCTTCATCAACAATAAATTAGTAAAATGGCTTCAAATCCTGTTCATCGTCAATTCTCTTTGCAAGGGAGTCTTGTTTTTCTCTGATGTAAATTTTTGTGTTCTTAATCCAGACGTAAGCCAATTTATTTTCCCTCTTAAGTCCTTTCGCCTTACTTAATATCCATTTATGATACGGCGGTAGATGCTCGTTGATATATATTTGATTTTTCGGCAAATTAGCAAAAATATCTGTCGAATATAAATCATTTTTAGTTTTCGCTGCAGATAACCAGTTAATTTTACTCTTTCTTGATATAAACTTAACAATCACAGGTTTTATTTTTCCCTCAGGTGCTGGTACACGATGAGCAAATGATATTTCATCCTTTTTGTAAATGACCCCTAATTTTTTTGCAATTTTCTTCAATATTACATAAATATCTTCATTTTCTGTCTCTGGTATTCCACATATTTCAAGATTATCTATGCGTGAACGCTGTTGTAAATCATTAATAGATCTTTTAAGTTTTTTATTTTCATTTTTAATTTCTTCGAATTTTTCTTTAAGGTTTTTATTTTTTAATTTCATATCTGATAATGTTTTTTGTGTTACTAATATCGTTTCTAATAACACTGAAATTCCGTTGTTAGTTTCTTGAAATTTTTCATTCATAAGTCGTGTAAGATCAAATCGAAGTAAATCTATTCGTTCCTCAAAATTCAATGATGAGCATTCACCTTCAAAATCTTTCTCAAATTCCTCCATGTTCTTAGTACATGCATCACATCTCCAAAAAATTCTTTGTGACCCCAATTTTTTATAATTTTGTATTGTTTGTATTTTTGTACATGCTGGATGAAATTTATTATGACATTCAAAGCATTCCAATACATTCTTCGCTTTATTTAAGTTTCCAATACACTTTGCACACCTTTCTTCCATTTTAAACCAAAATATATAATATTAAAGCGTAACGAAAATATTATTACACCCAAAAATAAAGTTTGTTTTTTGAAAGATTATTTAAAAACGGAATTATTAATGGAACAATAATTAAAATAACATCAGATGCGTTTAAACACAATGGCAGGAGATATTAGTTGACGTAATGAAGAGAACACACTAATAGACTAACCGTACCGGATTCTAGACTGGATAAGACTGATTGATATAAACACGTTTTATCGTAAAATACAAAATTTCAAATAATTTTACTTGAAAAATAAGTTTTATATTATATATTGGTACCGGGTGTTTCAAAACGCCTTTCACGCGTTTCATTTTACTTTCTCTTGCCTATATGAATATGAAATAGGATATCGCTGTCACTAACCAACACTCACTCTCTCACTTTCATTCATCTCTTTCATCACCAGCTCAGGAAATTAGTGTGCCTACCTTACCTTCTGAGATCGGGACAGGATTGATTTAATGTGGGAGAGGGCGATCCCGCTGATCTCCAGATGTCTCCTCCCTCTGCAGTCTTCCGATCACCCTCTCCGCAAACTGAGCGACCAACTTTCAGCTCTTCATCCCGCAGCATCGCTGCCCCTACTCTCTCTCTCTCTCTCTCTCTCTCTCTTCCTCTGGGATCCACTGTGCAACGCCTATCTTCTCAGTGAAGAGCTGAAAGCTGGCCGCTCAGTTTGCGGAGAGGGTGATCGGGAGACTGCGGAGGGAGGAGACATATAGAGATCAGTGGAATCGTCCTCTCACACAGTAAATCAATCCTTTCCCGATCTCAGAAAGTAAGGTAGACACACTAATTTCCTGAGCTGGTGATGAAAGAGATGAATGAAAGTGAGAGAGTGAGTGTTGGTCAGTGAAGCGAGGGGGAAAATAGACTACGGATCCCTTCCACGCCCCGCTCACATTTCACTTGTAGTATTATATAAACAGTTCCGAGGGAGGTGGAGGGTTGTTTGCAGATGTCGGATCAAGTGGCCAAGCGGTGGGTTTTTGGTTGGTAGGCGGTTGCGGCCTTCTTGGGGCTGGACGAGGATGCCTCAATTGAGTCCAACACTACTTTCCCCATCGTAAGGGAGTGAGTGAACATGAGTTTTTCTCGCCACCTTGGATAAAAAAAATTAAGAAGGAAAGTACTGTTTTCATGTCGATTTTTCGAAAACGAGTTTTCACCGGATAAGGGCCTACAGGTTTTCAAATCCTCTGAGCCCAGAAGACATATTTTTAGCGATTGGTTTGTGTGTGAACAAAATATTTCTAGAACGGGACATCGTACGAAGTTGAAATTTGAAACTTAAGTTAGGTATACTAAAAAACCAGACATAAACATTTTCATCAAAATCGGTCAACCGGAAGTAGTAGTTAATTCGTGTTATTTTCACTTTTTGCGATTTCTCAAAAACGGCTACTACGATTTTTTAATCTCCTTTTATACTAAACTTTTTATGATCTACAAGAGAAAGTTAGCACCATGTCTGCTGAAATTTTTGGGGAGGCGTGCCCTCGTAAAAAATCGGTTTTTTAGGATTGCGGCCTTAATATGCATTTTAGGGCAAAAGTGTTTATAATCAACGTTGTAGGAAATTTCATCACGTACAATATTCACTAGTTGTCTGTAACAGTGGCTAGTATGAGGTAGAAATTTTTGCTTTTTCTCGGTTGTTACTGCCCGATTTTCAAAAATTAAATATTTATTTGTTCATAACAGTAAGTATAAAAATTCAGATGATAAAAAAGCCTTTCGACAAAACTAATAGTTTTCGAGTAAAACGGTTTTGACAATTTCATTTGGTTGCCATTTTGTAAAATATGCAAATGCAAGGAACGTATTTTCACTTTTTTTTGCCTATATGAATACGAGCCATTATAATCTAATTTATAGGAACTTAAAAGATCTACAACTTTAACTTAGAGCATTTTTCTCTACTGAGCCTAGTTTAGCGTGAAAGAGTGATTTTCTGTATTTTAAGCCTAACAGAGGTTGATTTTTATTTTGCGTCTTTCACTCATGATTAAAATTAGGTTATGTTTATTGAGGTTAGTTTTTTGTTTATTTCTAATGTTTTATTACAAATGTTAAGTTTATTGTTAATTATTTGCATTGGCAAAAGAAAGTTGTGTGTGTTTCACACCAAATTTTTTAATTTTTAGAGTATATAAGTACAAACATTTGACTAAATTTAAATTTAAAAAAATTAAATCCTTTCACGAGTTATAATCGTTTTCCTGAATAATACAAAATGGCTGATGGAATAAGAACGAAGGGTTAATCGAAACTTTTTTTGATTTATTTTCCTTGTTTTAGTTTTAGAATACGAAAATGAAGTTTGCGTTAAGGCGTTTTGAAACACACGGTATAATTATATCAACATCTCTGCTAATGCGCGATATTTTCCACCACGTGGGGGAATTCCGCGCACGGCCGGTGGTAATCTCGCGCACTGTGGATACCGACTGAAATTTCATGAAATACGTAACTCTTAGTTCTTTTTTCATTACAAGCTTATATTTTTATTAGTTTATTAAAAATTGATGGTTATTATTAAAAAAAAAATTATAATTCAGTTCTTCATTTAATTGATTAATTAATTAACTTATGGTAAAACAACAAATAATAACATCTGGTGTGAAACACTCACACAACCTTCTCTTCCCAATGCAAATAATTAACAATAGAACCTAACATTAAATATAAAACATTAGACTTAAACAAATGAACTAACCTCAATTAACATAACCTTATTTTAATCATGAGGGAAAGACCCAAAATGAAAACTAACCAAAGGTTGGCTTAAAAATACGGAAAATCACTCTTTCACGCTAAACTAGGCTCTGTACTGAAAAAATGCTCTAAATAAAAGTAAAAGGTAGTTAAATAAAAGATCTGTTAGTTTCCTATAAATTTGAACATACACTTTTGTCGTAAAACTAGTTTAAAATAGGTGATTACTTTTTTTCATAACAACGGCCAATTCAAAAGGAATTATCATTGTGTTTTTCCAGAAAAATAATCTCGTATGTAAATAATGTCATTTGTTCACCAGCTAATAACTTTGTTTATCCGTTATGTAAACCTATAAAATTATGTAGGCTATCACAATAATTACGACATTCTTGTCGTTATAGTCCTATAAAAAGATATTTATTATCTCCCTTACAGAAGTAAAATGAATACTTCACTTTTATTTGGAGAACAATGAAATATTTTTATCCCAATACCTACTGACACCAGTTTAAACAATAGGCCTAATTATTTTTAAACGCTTTTATTTAACTTACTCTTGGATCCATCAAATCTTGCAACTTAAAATTTTAATACTTCTACCGTATCAATATGAATCAAACTTTGCACACTTGTTTATCTTCGATGAAAATACGCTGTGGAGGTGTTTGTAAAAAAAAATTTTAAAATTTAAAAATTTTATAACGCTTTTAATTTAACTTACTCTTGGATCCATCAAATCTTGCAACTTAAAATGTTAATACTTCTACCGTATCAATATGAATCAAACTTTGCACACTTGTTTATCTTCGATGACAATACGCTGTGGAGGTGTTTGTAAAAAAAAATTTAAATATAAAAAAAAATTTAAAAAACGCTTTTATTTAACAATTACTTAAAAAAATTAACTAAAAAGAATAAAATAAAAAAAATTTACAAAAAATCAAAAAAAAAATTAAAAAAAAAAAATTTTAAGAAACGCTATTATTTAACAATTAATCAAAAAAAAAAATGAACTAAAAAGAAAAAAATAAACATAATTTACAAAAAAAATCACAGACATTACAGTTAAAAATAAAAGCGTGGCGCATTAATATATATAATATTTTACAACGAATATTTTACAATAAATATTATAAAATATTAATGCGCCACGCTTTTATTTTTAACTGTAATGTCTGTGATTTTTTTTTTGTAAATTTTTTTATTTTTTTCTCTTTAGTTCATTTTTTTTGATTAATTGTTAAATAATGGCGTTTCTTAAAATTTTTTTTTAATTTTATTTTTTTTATTTTTTTGTAATTTTTTTTTCTGTGATTTTTTTGTAAATTTTTTTTGTAAATTTTTTTTATTTTTTCTTTTTAATTAATTTTTTACTTTAAAATAATTAAAAAGACAATAAAATTGGTAAACATTCCATTACTGTAATACTTGTTTGAACCTGACCTTTATAACTATACAAATATTAAGTATGTTTCGTATTCCGTTATTCAATAGAAGTTTGTAAATGAGAAGGTTATGTGGCGTGGAGTCGATATTTTTAGTTAGTGTAATAGCGCTCAAACTCCCATATAAAATATATTGCTTATGGACTTTGCGTACTGCATTCTGAACGTGAAATCGACTATAGTAAAGTAACAGTGCATATTCTATAACAGGTAATTAATAGATATTTGTATTAGGTATACGTAGCGACAATAACTTACCTTCATTTCTTTTTGTACGAGTACATTGTAATGATTTAGTTCAGGTTGTTTTTCATTGAATTGATGATAATAAAATTGTCCTCTTTCTGGAACATATTTCCAACCAGATCCCCCGAAAAGACTCAACTGAAAAATTAAAAGATAGATCCGTATAATTTTTTTACATTTTGACAAATATATGCAGCTTCAAACAAATAATTTAAGTAATTTATTAGCGTAGTCTAATAAAAAGAAAAATATTGGAGGTAAAGTGAAAAATTTTGAAATTAATTTTGTACTTTTTTATTAAAATTTTACAATCCGTTGAAATATTATGCTAATAATTAGTATACAAGATGCTGAACTGTCTATGTATGACGAAATTTTTTCACTTGATAAAGTCAGCATTGTGTTTATTATTTGTAAAGACGTGAATTTGTGTGTGTTGTGTGAACAAAATATATTCTCAAGAACGAAATATCGTATGAACTTGAAACTTGTAACTTAAGTTAGATACCACTAGAGAACTCGACACGAACATTTTCACCAAAATCGGTCAACCGGAAGTAGTAGTTTATTCCTATCATTTTTCACTTTTTTGCGATTTTCTCAAAAACGGCTCCTACGATTTTTTTTAAAAATCGCCTTGTTCACTATATTCCTTATGCTCTGCAAGTTAGGATAGGTGCTATGTCTGCTGAAATTCTTGGGACGGGTCTTTTCTCGTAAAACAAATTGTTTTTTTAAGATTGGGTTGTAATATGCATTTTAGCGTAAAAATGTATAATGTTGGCCTATGACGTAAATCACAATTCAAAAACCTACAACTTTTATTTTAAACATTATTTTGTATAACGCTTAGTTTGGTGGTAATTAGCAATTTTCTGTTTTTCTCTCACGAAAACATGTAAAAAATTGATTTTTTTTGTAAGATTTTAGCCTTAATATGCATTTTAGGACAAAAGTGTATATCAAATTTATAGAAAATAAAAGATCTACAACTTTTATTCTAAGCATTTTTCTCTACTGAGCCTAGTTAAGCGTGAAAGAGTGATTTTCCGTATTTTTCAGCCAAACTGAGGTTGATTTTCATTTTGCGTCTTTCAGTCATGATTAATATTAGGTTATGTTTATTGAGGTTAGTTTTTTTGTTTATTTATAATGTTTTATTACTAATGTTAAGTTATATTGTTAATTATTTGCATTGGCAAGAGAAAGTTGTGTGAGTGTTTCACACCAGATTTTTCCTTTTAATTTCATTTCTTTTTATTTAAAAGTATCTTTTTATAGTTCATCACTTGTTTTAGTTTATTGAGATACATACAGTGAGTTTTTATAGCTTGATTTTCGTAAGCAGAGCGCTGGGCAAAACGTACGTCTGCATTAGTATAGTCTTGCATGTACTGCAATAGTGCAGTGTATGTAATCAACAATGGAACAGCATGCCTACAAAGTACAATGGGTGTTGTAAATTTTCAACAATACTCTGATTATACATCTAACTGTAGGTCGGAAGGGTATGTAGGGTCCAAGTCAAGAATGCGCATGCGTAGTCCAGCGCTCACAGCAATTTGCTTGGCCTTTAACTACTCTCGCTAGTGTATTATTAAAAGTTATGAAGACCGGGGTATCACAGTATTAGCTACAATAGGGAGACTGTATGGACGCATAATAAGGAAGAGAATTGAAAAAGAAATAAATATAGGTGAAGAACAAAGTGGATTTACCGCGGGACGCTCTTGTACTGACAATATGTTTACATTAAAGCAGCTAATTGAAAAGAGAAAACTGAGGAATTTGGAAACCCATTTGATATTTATCGATCTGGAGAAAGCTTTCGATACGGTACCAATACAGAGACTTTTTGAAATCTTGGATAAATCAATCATTAATAAGCATTACATTTCTGCTGTCAAAGAAATTTACAAGGACCAAATAAATGTGATAAAAATAGGAAATAAAGTGTCAAAGCCATTTGGTACAGATAAGGGCGTGCGTCAAGGCTGTTGTCTCTCTCCGACCCTGTTCAAAATCTATCTGGAGGAGATATTAAAGGACTGGAAAGGAAAGTGTGAATATATGGGTATCCCAATAAATAACGAATATATATACTCACTCTTGTTCGCCGATGATCAAGTAATAATGGCTGGTGATGAGCATGATATTCATTACATGATTACGAAACTTGCTGATTCTTATAGGGAAAATGGAATGAAAATAAATTTCAAAAAGACCAAATACCTAGTTTCAGGAGGTACAGCAAGGGATCTACAAGTAGGAGGTCATAATGTGGTGAAATGTGATGAATTTAAATACCTGGGCAGCATAATATCATCGGAGAGCAATTCAAAAAGAGAAATCACAAGTAGAATTGGACAGGCCAGGCAGGCGACACAAACATTAAACTCCATACTCTGGTCTACAAATATAAAAAAATGTACGAAAATTAAAATCTATCATTCCATTGTACAGAGTATATTGCTCTATGGCTCTGAAACGAGGGAATTGACCAAAAGAGACAGGCAAAGAATAAATGCTGTGGAGATGGATTTCTTGCGCCGGAGTAGTTGTGTTTCAAGGATGGATCGAGTACGAAATGCGGAGATAAGGAACAGAATGGGGAAAATGGATACAACAGTGGAGCAAATTGAGAAGAAGCGCCTTATATGGTTGGGACATACACAGAGGATGAGAGATAAAAGGTGGCCCAAGAGAATGCTGAATTGGGATCCACCTGGAAGAAGAAGAAGAGGAAGACCGCCCGAACTGTGGAACAAGCAGGTGTATTCCGATATGAGGAATAGAAATCTTGTGGAGGGGGACTGGATGAACCGAGAGAGATGGCGGATGGGATGTGAGAAGCGGCTGGAGCTGTAGATCAAACTCGCTTATATATATATGAAGATTTTTCAATGTGTCCAAATAAATTGTTAAGTTCTCATTTTAGTTTTAAAGATTTATTTTTTCTGAGAGAAGGCCTACCTTCGAATATCGGGTGCGCGGTATATTTGAGAAAGTACAGTATTTACCCGAGGGACTTGAAGCTCTCAACTCTCCCATTTTTCCGCATTGTCTTATACAATATCATGTTATACAGCATTATACAGTCGTAAAATATATACTATATAATCATCGATATATTAATAGCCAGCAGGTTTTTTTTCAACACGATTTTAACCACCTAAACCTTCACCGATTTTTTCCGATGTGGGCTCAAATGCATCGTCTGTTTGAGTAGATTTGCAGAAATCTAATAAAAATCATATATTTCGATTTACGACCGTAAAATAGGAGGTCTAAAATAAAAATATTAATACGTGAAGTTAATAAGAACGAGATACGGTAAGCGATGCGTCTGTGTATCGAATGCAGTACTACCTTACGCATAAATCTCTCTCTTTCTCTATCTATCCCTCCCACATCTCGCACAGCTATTTCAGGTTGGAGGGGGAAGTTCACGTTGAACTTCCCCCTAAAGTATAACAAAAGACTAAAGTATACCAACACATTTGCAGTAACACAACGCTTTGGACTCTCCAACGTGGTTGTTGTTACTTTTTATAGTGTACAATGAGTTCTGGTATATTTTGCTTTTGTTTTCAACAGCTCTTTTCAGAGCTATTCGATATATATTTTTCGATTCTTTTTAGAAACTACTGCCATAAATCAGGAAATTAATGAATAGTCGTCCAATAGAGGGAAGACCAAGAGGCAGAAGACGTTCTATAAAAACAAATTTATAATTTTGTGCGAGTTTTACCAATGAGGTTCACCTAGTTTTTACTACTTTTTAAACCCTTATAAACCCTTAAGATTTCGTGGATCCGGTTTTACCCCTGAACCTGATATATTTCGGTTAAGCGAGGTTTAACTATACTTATAATATTAAATAATCTATTAAAAAAAGAATAATAAACTTACCCAATTGTTGGGGTTATTCAAATACGTTCCGTTTTCTGCAAGTTCACCATCTTTCCACACGTAATAATCAGTGTAAGGTGGAATTCTTTTAATGGATTTTTTAAACCAATCGTGTTCATCACTGGTGTGATTAGGAACGAAATCCATTAGTAAATACATTCCTAGAAATAACAAGTATTTATTTACAAAATTGTTAATGTAAACTAACTACTTCCAAAAAATATCAAAATTGGCAGGTAAAATGAAAATATAAAATTAAATTATTCAGGATTTGCCGAAGACTTAGCATTTTTAGCAGAAAGGGTAGCCGAAGCTAGAACCAAATAACTTCATTAGAAAGAACAAAGATGAGATTCGCCGATGATATAGTAGGCTTAGTATTAGCCGAGACAAAGAAAGAACTAGACGATATCTTAAATGGAATGGATGAGATCATGAGAAAGGATTACTTCATGAAAATTAATAAGAACAAAACGAAAGTGTTATTAATAAAGTGTAAAAATGAAGTAAAGACTAGTAAAGTATAACAAATCGTATTACTATCGGTTTTACAATCGTAGACACCTGAGTTTTAACCGTTGCATCTCCAAAACTATGGTCGGATTTTAACATACTTTACATCAAAATTTAGCTCATTTTATTCTGCATTGACCCTTATTAATCCTAGATTTTTAATGTTGATTGAAAATTGCCATATCGAGGTTGGAAGACATAAAGACCCGGTATTTTTTGTTACCGCAACAAATTTCATGCGTTTAGAGGCGTGTAACTCGATAACTATTTGACCGAAAAGTTTTAAATTTTAACACAATATAGACAATTTTTTTTTTACAGCGTGTACGAAATTTCAAATTTGTACGTTATTTAAATTTTGATTTATTAAAAATATTCTGAACCCTTGCTATTTCGGTAACCGCTCGATCGTTCGGCACGGGCAAACTATTGATTAAAACTACCGTTTTAATCAGCGTAAAAACTTAGTACAGACATGTTAATAACATGAAATATTGATTGCCCAGTGTTGTGGTAGAATTTTTAAAATTTTGAATAATAAACTGGATAATGCGGGGGTGGGCTCTACAAACCATGTTGCCTGATTCTGAATGTCTAACTGAAAATTGACAATGCAGTCTGTCAATTCAGGTAGACAGTCCTACAGGATTTCTCGTACACAAACTAGCAACATGGATGGTAGCACCCACCCCGCATTAACCAGCATATTTTGAAAAATTTTTAAAATGCATTTTAGCGCAAAAATGTATATAATTTAAATGGCAATTTAAAAACCTATAACTTTTATTTCAAACATTATTTTGTATAACACTTAATTTAGCGGTAATTAGCAATTTTCTGTTTTTTCTCACAAAAATGTGTAAAAAAAATATATTTTTTTAAAGAATTTTTATGCACTTTACGACAAAAGTGGTAAGCACTTTACGGCCGGCCCGTGGTGTAGTGGTCAGCGCAACTGGCTACTATGCCGGAGTCCCGGGTTCGATTCCCGATCAGGTCTGGCATTTTTTTCATCTGTAAATTACCACATTTTTAACATTACCTACGCACAAGCCCAAGGCTTATGTAGGCATCATCACTCAATAAAAAAAAAGTGTATATAATCAAATTTATAGAAAATTAAAGGATCTACAACTTTTATTTAGAGCATTTTTCTTTACTGAGACTAGTTTACCGTGAATGAGTGATTTTCCGTATTTTTAAGCCAAACTGAGATTGATTATCATTTTGCATCTTTCACTCATGATTAAAATAATTGTTATGTTTATTTAGGTTAGTTTTTTTGTCTGTTTTTAATGTTTTATTACTAATGCTAGGTTATATTGTTAATTTTTTGCATTGGCAAGAGAAAATTGTGTGAGAATTTCATACCAGATTTTTTACTAATGATTAAAATATATAGATTACATTTACATTTCTTACATTGACAAAAAAAGTTGTGTATTTTACACTAGATTTTTTGATTGGCAAAGTTTTTATCGTACTGTGTTTAGTCGGGTTTTAATGTTCATGTTAGTTCTATACGTCTCTCTTAGATAGCGCTCGTATCAATGAATTGAATAAATTCAATCAATAATATTGTAACGTACGGACCAATACTGACACCAAAAATATCCAATAGAGTGCTCTTTAATGCTCTTGTTACTAAAGGTAGGAACAAACAGACTGCTATCACGTCACGCGAACTCACATCACGTCACGTCATGTCACTGTACCATATCTGAAACGTGATATCACGTTTACAAGCACACTACTGTCACGTGACAAGCGCACCGATCGTTTCTCTTCCGCATGAATTTTATGAAATCAGTTTTATACGTAGTATAACTTCTGTCTTTGATTTATTTCAAATGGAAAGTTCAAGTAGTTCTTCTGAATGGGAAGAAGAACTGGAAAATGCGGCTGATTTATTAAATGCAGAAAACCATATTAGCATGAAATCAAAGAGAATATGGGTACATGATATTAATAAAAGAAGGAAACAACTGGGTGAATTTCAACGACTAGTACCAGAATTACGTAGGATCCGAAACGTTTCCGAATGTATTTTAGAATGACAATGGAAGAATTTGATTTTGTTCATGACCTTATTAAAAATGATGTAAGGAAACAAAATACCCAACTCCGTGAAGCCATCACAACTGAAGAAAGATTAGGTGTTTGTTTGAGGTAAGAAAAAAATTGAGCAAACACTAATAATTTTACTTAATTTATTTTTATTGAAATTATTAATAATTATATTTTATTTTATTGGTATTCTGCTGAAGGCAGAGATACCAGTTGCAGTAGCTTAGGTGTTTCCGCATTATTTTCGGAAGAATACGATACAGCGTCTTCTCCGTTAGCTGTTGTAGTTATGATTTCAATACTGCCAGATTACGCACTCTGATATGTGAGAGTTATCAATTTCTGCCGATAGCACCATATTACTCAGTGCGTGTTTAATTTTGGCCTGTGAGCTCACGTTTGTCAAAATATGTCAAACGAACAGAAAATGAAAACGTGATATCACGGATGAGGCGAGTGACGTGGCGTGATACGCGTGAGGTGACTTCAGTGTGAACCTGATACATAAGAGAACCATGTACAACAATGGACCACACTTTTCGCTTGTCACGTGACAGAACGTAACAATCACGTGACCTAACATGACGTGATAGTAGTCTGTTTCTACCTTTGTCAATCCATTCTTAACTTCGTTATATATTATTTGTAGTTATTCAAAACAAATTTCAGTCAAAATCAAATATTATTTTATTTTCTCTTGCATATATGAATATAAGTATAGGAAATAAAGTATTGTTTTCATGTCGATTTTTCGATACCGAGTTTTCACCAGATCTACCCGTTTTCAGACCCCTGAACCCAAAAAACTTGTTTTAGCTATTGGTCTGTGTGTGTGTGTGTATGTGTTGCGCGCGCGTGTATGTGTGTGTGTGTGTGAATAAAATATCTCAAGAACGGAATATCGTACGAACTTGAAACTTGAAACTTAAGTTAGATATTACTACCAGATCTGACACGAACATTTTCATCAAAATCGGTCAACCGGAAGTAGTAGTTTATTCGTGTCATTTTTCACTTTTTTGCGATTTTCTCAAAAACAGCTATTACGATTTTTTATAAAAATCGCCTCATTTAAGTACTAAATTGTTTATACTCTACAAGATAGGATAGGCGCCATGTCTGCTGAAATTCTTGGGAATGCTGTTTTCTTGTAAAAAACCGTTAACTAAAAGTTGTAGAGAATTTACAATCCTACAACTTATATTTCAAACTTTTTTGTATAACGTTTAGTTTAGTCAACTGCTAAATTAGCTACTAATTAGCGATTTTTTTGTTTTCTTCTCACGAAAACATTTAAAAAAGTTGATTTTTTAAAACTTCAGCCTTAGTATGCATTTTACGACAGAGCGTATACAATCAAATTTATAAAAAATTAAAAGATCTATAAATTTTATATAGGTAGGCCTGCAGTAATTTTCGTTATAGAGCCTAGTTAAGCGTGAAAGAGTGATTTTCCCGTATTTTTTAAGCAAACTGAGGTTGATTTTATTTTTCCGTCTTTCAGTCATGATTAAAATAAGATAATGTTGTTTGAAGTTAGTTTTTTTGTTTATTTCTTAAGGTTTATTACTAACGTTAGGTTATATTGTTCATTATTTGCAGTGGTAAGAGAAAGTTTACGTAGAGTAGTAATAGGCTACGTGTGATTTTTCAAAGAACGAAAAATAGGCCACAAATAAAGTACTCTTTACGGTTGACCGATTTTGATTAAACTGTTCGTGTCGGGGTCCTCTAGTGGTATTTAGCTGAAGTTTTAAGTTTCAATTTCATACGATATTCCGTTCTTGAGATCTTAGACTATGTTCACACCAGACACACAGACACACACACACACACACACAACACACACACACACCAATCACTAAAATCATGTTTTTTGGGTTCAGGATGTCTGAAAAGATTAAATATATCCGATGAAACTGTATTTCGTAAAAGCGACATGAAACAATACTTTCCTTCCTATATATATTCATATAGCAAAAGAAACTTAGTGTTGGCAAGTATTAGAATACAGTAGTAATATTGATTGAAATTTGAAATTGATTTTAATTACGGTAGGTACTATAGTAAATTACCTCTTTCTTTGATAGCTTTGACGAGATCTTTTAAAATCATCTAATGATCCGTATGATTCATCAACAGCAGTAAAATTAGAAATGTCGTAACCTAAATCAGCCATCGGTGATTTAAAAATAGGTGATAACCATACTGTTCTGATTCCACTTTCAACGAAATGATCCAATCGACTCTGAATTCCTGAAACAAAATCAATTCTACATAATATTGTGTATTATTAATTCAATAGTGATCTAAAAACGTAAATGTGTCAAACTTTTACAATATATTAGATCAGTGGTTCTCACCCTTTCAGGAACTGTATCCCATTTGAACACTAATGTGAGGTCACGCCCCCCCCCCCAAAAACCACTTCAAGCGGTCAAAACAAATAGTAGCCTACATTCGGAATATGAAACAGAAGCTGGTTATTACATTAAACTTGAATAAATTTACATGTAACATAAGAGCTGTGGCTATTAAATGACGAGACTGACGCTGTAAAAAGTTTTATTTTAATTTTATACATAATTACTTATGGTATCTTCAATATACACTCCTTCTCTATCCCTACAACGCTCCATGCAAAATTTCTATTGTTGGAAACAGTGCTCCAAGTCATCTTCTGTCAGTTCCTTCAGTACACGTGCCGTGTTTTTTTGCAGCTTCCACAGACTTAAATCTTGTCCATTTTAATGCAGATTTCACCTTAGGGAACAGGTAGAAGATAATAAAATATGTAATGAAACGTGGTTTTTTGACTTATGATCCGGAAACGAAGCGCCAACCCATGCACTGGACGAGCCGAACTTCACCCAGAGCCAAAAAAGCTCGAATGAGCAAGTCAAAATTTAAAGCAATGATGATTTTTTTTTATATTTGGTTTGTGTACCTTCACTGGAACCCAGTGAAGGTCAAACAATTAATCAATATCACTACCTTGAGGTACTTTCTAAACTTCGTCAAAGAGTAGGAAAATACGCCCCGAAATGTGGAAGGACAAATCATGGGTTCTCCACCAAGACAATGCGCCAGCTGATTCCGCGTTATCTGTCAAGAGGGTACCTAGCCAAGAACAGCATCTCAGTGTTAGAACATCCACCTTACTTACCAGATCTTGCACCATGTGACTTCTATCTGTTCGTAAGGTGAAATCTGCGTTAAAAGGGACAAGATTTGAGTCTGTGGAAGCTGTAAAATAGAAAGTGGCACGTGTCTTAAAAGAGCTGACAAAAGATGACTTCCAGTACTGCTTCCAACAATGGAAAATTCGCATGGAGCGTTGTAGGGATAGACAAGGAGTGTATATTGTAGGTGATAATAAGTGATTATGTATAAAATAAAAATAAAATTTTGACAACTTCAGTCTCGTTATTTAATAGCCACACCTCGTACAACTTTATTTTAAACAAGTACTATTCTCAATACAAGTGTATTTACGGAATTTTGTTAATTTTTTAAATAAAAGAATTATAGGGTTAAGTACAAATTTATTTTAGGTAATGTATCCGAGGTATTTATGCATATCATATCGGTCAACAGTAATGAGAAGGCTGGCATCGTTTGTTCTTAACAATTTTTTTTAACATTATTTTATTGAAATTTCACGACTGTAACTATTTGACAACTAGTGAAATTGATAAAACTATAACTATGTATTAAGGTACTTCAAGGAGAACACCACCCAGCGACAGGACTCCAGCGTTATAAGGTTGTTTGTTTATATTTATTTGTTCAAATTTTGAAAATTGTGTGCGGACGTAGCCAATATAATATAGTTTACCTTATAAAGTCTCTGCTACATTGTCTGCGTAGACACCTTGGGGGATTACCGGGGAGATGTTCATTGTCTAAATCACGTATAAGGGGGTTCCGGTGATTGAACAGTTTGTCCTTAAATCTGAGATAAAGTCTGTAGAAAGAATCGTTGGCATAAGGTATATGTAAGTCCGTGTGAAGAGTCGCGTTCGATACGTAGGAAGGAGCGTTTTTTATGCCTCGGAGAGTCTTGGACTGAAATCGTTGGATTCGAGCTACAACGGATGGTATTGCTGAGCTATAAATCTTGCTCCCGTACGTCCACATGGGTTTGAGGAGAGTGTCAGTTTTGAACGTTTCGAAAATAGTCGGTAGTTGTTTCAGTCGATCGTAAAGAGCCCTTCTCTTTACATTTACATGTTTATTCCACGTGAGACGACGATCAATGTATAACCTAAGGTATCGGGTATGGTCCCTCTGTGGACAAGTTTTTGAATATTCTGTTGTGACAAAACACACCTTAAGTCATTTTCGACATCCAGCCTGCTCGATATTTTGACTTAATGTATGCTAACGTAGAAAATCTACATTCACAGAGATTATGTTGATGAAAACTCTACCAACAACTTTGCAGCTACTAAAGCAACTTGTGGGTAAACATAAAAATAATTAACCAAAAATCTTCAACATTCATGTTTAAAAAGTCCGTGTAAGCTTGACAATTACATTTTAGGTAAATTGCTTGTTCCTGAAAGTGATCATTCACAAATATGTGTTCATGTGAAAAAAATTTAGTAAATGAGGCGATTTAAAAAAATCGTAGGAGCCGTTTTATGAGAAAATCGCAAAAAAGTGTAAAATGACACGAATAAATTACTACTTCCTGTTGACAGATTTTGATGAAAATGTTCGTGTCGGGTCCTCTAGCGGTATCTAACTTAAGTTTTAACACACACACACACACACACACACACACACACACACACACACACACACACAGACTAATCGCTAAAAACATGTTTTTGGGTTCAAAGGGTATGAAAACGTGTAGATCCGGTGAATACTCGATTTCGAAAACGACATGAAAACAATACTTTCCTGCCAATATATTCATATAGGCTAGAGAAAGTAAAAAAATAAAACTATAATTTACTCAGTTTTTTAGTCACATGAATAGAAAAGGTAGGCGCCATATATCTGCAGAAATTCTTAGCGAGCTGTTTTCACGTAAAAAAATTGTTTTTAAGATTGCGGCTTTAATATGAATTTTAGAGCAAAAATTTATATAAAAATAGTGTAGAGAATTTAAATTCTACAACTTTTATTTCAAACATGGTTTTGTGTAACGTCTAGTTATTAGCAATTTTATGTTTTTTTCTCACGAAACCGTGTGAAAAATCGATTTTTTTAAAGATTTCGGCCTTAGTATGCATTTTATGACAAAAGTGTTTATAATCAAATTTATAGGAAATTAAAAGATCTACCACTTTTACTTAGAGAATTTTTTTTCAGAGCCTAGTTTAGCGTCAAAGAGTGATTTTCCGTATTTTTAAGCCAAACTGAGGTTGATTTTCATTTTGCGTCTTTCACTCATGATTAAAATTAGGTTATGTTTTTTAGGTTAGTTTTTTGTTTATTTGTAATGTTTTATTACTAATGTTAGGTTATATTGGTCATTATTTGCATTGGCAAGAGCAAGTTTTGTGAGTGTTTCACACCAGATTTTTTTTTTAATACACTCACACTTTTCTTGAGATTCTTCTTTGCCCCTCCCCAAGGAGGGAGCACCCCCAGGTTAAGAACCACTGAATTAGATGATTGGTGGTAATTTTTTAAATTGTCATCTATCATTTTCCTTAGTCGCCGGCCGCATTGGCGCAGTTGGTAACGTGCTCGCCTCTCATCATGTGGTCTTGGGTTCCAATCCCATTCAGGCACAGCATATTTTCATACGTTACAACAAATCATTTCATCCTTCACCGTCTGCATTAGCAGTATTAATTGGAGAACAGTCGGATGGTAAACCAAACAAGAAACAAACAAAAAATTCCTTAGTCCATCCGTCACACCCAGATGTCAGTAACTTCAAGAGATAGCAACATACAGTTTTCGGATTCGTAATCTACACAAAATGTTAGTAGGCTTAAATTGGGCTTGAAGTTAAGGTTTTGACCGTAAGTCTCCCAAAACTGTAAGTCAAAAGAAACAAAGTCAGAGCAAGAGATGGCAAAAAACGGATTTCGGTTTCGTATTTTACACAAAATGAAACCAACCTAATTTAGAGATATTCTTAGGCAAGTGGATGAAAAAAGAAGCACATATTATTATATACTGTGGACAATTCCAACTGGTACAACTCTTTCCGTGTACAAACAGTTCCACATAGGCCTATAGTAGGCCTATAAGTTATCCATAACGTATTCTTTCAACAAGGTCTACAAATTTTAATGTACGCAAATGCCTACAACCTTATTTCAATGTACAAACATACAAATAACTATTTCATTTTGAAAAAAATGTATTTAATTTGTAAAATTTAAATTAAAAATCACAAAACTAAACGGAAAAACTCACTAAACTATAGGCCTACTCTACAGAGGCACGCAACTACCTAAAAAAAAAAAATCTGGTGTGAAACGTTCACACGACTTTCTCTTGCCAATGCAAATAATTACCAAGATAACCTAACATTAGTAATAAAACATTAAAAATAAACAAAAAACTAACCCCAATAAACATAACCTAATTTTAATCATGAGTGAAAGACGCAAAATGAAAATCAACTTCAGTTCGGCTTAAAAATATGGAAAATCACTCTTTCACGCTAAACTAGGCTCTATAGAGAAAAATATTTTAAATAAAAGTCGTAGATCTTTTAATTTACTATAAATTTGATTATCCACTTTTGTCGTAAAATGCATAGGCTACTAAGGCCGAAATCCTAAAAAAAATTGATTTTTCGCTCGTTTTCGTAAGAAAAAACAGAAAAATGCTATTACCGCTAAACTACAAAAAATTGTTAGCTTTTACAAAAAAATGTTATAAATAAAAGTTAGAGAATTTTAAATTCTGTAAACACCCCTATCGCTGCCAGGAACACATACGGCAACAAAAGCGATAGGTCGGCTAGGGTGTTAACAAAAGATAAAAAAAATATTCAAGGAAGCCCAAAAAAACACTCAGGTAAATCGTTGCACAAATGAAATAAATCTAGAAAAGTAAGTAGTAAAATAATTTAATTTATAACAATAAATATATGGTGTAAACATCAAAAATTAATACAAGGTTACCCAGTCTTAAATAGCTGAAAAGTCTAATATAATATCAGATCCAAAAAAAGTACTTCCTGAGGTAAATTATTGTTAATATCAAGTAAAAAAATAAAATATTTAAAGATATACTCATTAAATGATACTAAAAATCGAAGTGGCCAAAATATTTTTTGAATTTAAACTTTTATTTTCAAGCTTAGCATGCTAGCAGCTTCCTATTCAAAATATATTATTATTATTACCTTAAATTCCATAAGTTATAAAAATATTTTTTGTTTATATATATGAATGTGCAAATATGTAGAAACATTCTAGGTTGTACTATAAATTTGTTTCACAAATACAATAATTGATAAAACAGAAGTTAAATTTTAAACCTTGTAGAATTTTAAATTTTAGAAATACTTAAAATTAAATTCAACCTTTTATAATAAAATGTAAATAAAAGAATAATAATTTTTAAGAAAAATTATTATGGAATGAATTAGTTAAATTTTTATTAATCAATGTTCCTGATTGCATTATGTTTTGCAAAAGTTTTAGTAGGAAAATAGTCCAAGCACGTCACTTTAAATGCACTAAATTTCCTGTTCAAAACAAGAAATTAACAAGATGGATCTTAGTTGTGGCATGATCTTCTCCCCAAAAAAAAATGTATCGGTTACCTCTTTAAAACACTTTAAGTTAGATGGATGAGCTCCTCTCATCATAATAAAATAACAAGACATACCCGATAGTAGTTAACACTTATTTTGCAGTATTACTGACGTATGCGATAACTAATTGAAGATTTACAGATGAAATTTTCATTCAGATTGGACTTCATGTAACTCCAATCAGAAAATTTCAGGAAACATTGAATGTTAGTTAAAGGATGTTGACGAAATGAACATCGTCCTTCTCGGGAGTCGAACCCCATGTAGTGAATATTGAAATGGTACTGTATGATACACTGAACGGCTATTACCGTCCCCGGATTGGACCCTAGACAAAAGATCGAGCCAGTGTTAATATTAAGTAAAATAATCGTCGATCGCAAGCAAAAGTACAAACGCATAAATTATGCAATTTAAATGAACAGTAAAATATTACAAAGATCTGAATTTAAAAGTAGAAACCTTATACGAGTTGCAATTAATAAACAATAAGGAAGATTTAAAAAAAAAACAAAACAATTAAAATAAGCAATTACATTTCGAAGTAGAATACAATTTACCAAATTACAAAACGTTATATCGGTTATAATAAATTTATCATAAGTCACAATTTAGTTTTACATAAACCAAAATCGAATTTAGTAGTTATAAAATTGCAAGAACAACTGCAACATAGATTCGTAAGTATAAAATATAAATTTATGCAACTCGTGAAAAATTTCCAGCTTTCGGATTGCTAAAATAAAATAAAATTAACTTACCATGTTTTATGGGCAAGTAGAATTAACTTTTCCAAAAGTTACAAATTTAAAATAAACGTAATAGAATTTTACTACATTACGAACTTTACACAATGAAAATTCAACACTGAGTGTCGTAACCTGCCGAAGGCCCGGCTCGTGATGAGATGGCAGACGCTAGTTAGAAGGAAAAGCGGTAGATCGCACCACCGGACGGTGAGTTAATTAATATCGCCACAGTAAATACGAATTATCGGCAACCAAAAGAAAACAACAAGCGAACGCTAAAAACCGAACAAAAATAAAAACGTAACAATCTGGAAACAGATGTTACAATTCTCTACAACTTTTATTTTAGAATTTTTTGTGCTAAAATGCATATTAAAGCCGCAATCTTAAATAAACAATTTTTTTACGTAAAAACAGCCTCACCAAGAATTTCAGGAAACATGGCGCCTACTTTATCTTGTAGAGCATAAACAATTTAGTAAATCAGGGGATTTTTAAAAAAAATCGTAGGACCCGTTATTGAGAAAATCGCAAAAAAGTGAAAAATAACACGAATAAACTAGTACTTTCGGTTGATGAAAATGTTCGTGTCGGGTCCGGTAGTGGTGTTCTCTAACTTATAATTCAAGTTTTAAGTTCGTACGATGTTCCTTTCTTACACACACACACACACACACACACACACACACACACACACACACACACACACACACACACACACACACACACACACACACACACACACACACACACAAACACGCACGCACACATACACACACACACACACAAACACACGCGCACGCACACGCACGCACACACAGACACCCACACACGTGCGCGCGCGCGCGCACATACACCCACACACAGATCAATCACTAACAACATATTTTTTGGTTTCAGGGGGTCTGAAAAGTGTAGATCTGGTGAAAATTCGATTTTGAAAAATCGACATGAAAACAATACTTTCTTTTCTAAATGTTCATACAGGCAAGAGAAACTAAAAATTGGTCTGAATAGGCCCTATACAGTATAAATGAACAGAAAATCATAAGAAAACAAATTAGGCACATCATTATGTCATGACAGATTATTAATAACAACAGTGGAAATTAAGCGTTGTGACCGAGCGTGAGTCGCACATTACAGTAGTGATTGTATATCTTTGTGACTACCATCGTTGCATGGCGAGTGGCGGAAAGTGGAGTAGTTAAACACCGAAGCTGCTTGTGCCAATTCGAATTGTCCAAGGTAGGCTACATCTGAAGAATGGATAGGCCTGTGGGACATAATTAAAGAGATCCAGGTATTGGTTTATCAATAATGGAGGCAATATTGAAGGAGTAAATTGTAGGGGGAGGCAAAGGTTAATATACTTAAAGCAAATTACAAAAGATGTAGGGTGTTACATGTATGTATGTCGATATGAGAGGACTTGCGCACGATAGAACAGCTTGGAGAACTGTATCAAACCAGTTGAGAGGCTGATGACGACAAAAAATATCTACACAAAACGTTAGTGGGAATTAGATTTTTAAATTCCGGTGTCGACCGTAAGTGGCCCCAAACCAGAAGTCAAGATATGAAAGTCGGAATTTCGACACAAAAATAGTGTCATTTAATTCCTTTTGAAGGTACTGTGTGTCTATGGCTTGATGGCCTCTCGCAAAAGATAGCAATATGCGGATTGTAAAACCATTTTAGAAAACATACGTCTAATGTGTTCTAAGTAGTAAAATGAAACTTTTCAAAAAGAAGTATTTTTACAAAAAAAGTATTTCGTTTTTGTTCTATAAAATATTATGAAAAACACGCTTAATGAGATAACGTATAATTTGGTAAAATTTTTGTTTTTGAAAAAAAGTCCAATTTAAATATTCTTTCACTTAAAATTAATTGAAAATTTCCCTCATTTCATTTCCTGCATGTTTACGGTTATCTTTAAATACCGCAAAATTTCTCGCAAGCTGACTTTTTTTATGTCGTGTTTCGTGATTTTACAAAATTTACTTATGAAAATACCTCGTAACGTAAAAAGTTATGATTTTATGTTAAATTTTATTGCATCATCGTTTTCGATAATTATTACAAAACAAACCTGTCAAATATTATGTTACTACATGAAATAGTTGTATTACCAATGATGATTTATTTGAAAAAATACGGGTTTTTCTTCAAAAACAAAACTTTTCTATATTATAGACTATAATATTATCTTATTAAGCGTGTGTTTTTCTAAATACTTTTATAGAACAAAAAACATGTGAAATACTTTGTTTTATAAAAAGCTGGTGTGAAACACTCACACAACTTTCTCTTGCCCAAACAAAAATGAACAATATAACCTAACATTTAGTAATAAAACTCTAGAAATAAACAAAAAACCTAATCTCACAAAACATTACCTTATTTTAATCATGCGTGAATGATGCAAAATGAAAATCAACTTTAGTTTTGCTTAATAATATGGAAAATTACTCTTTTACGCTAAACTAGGCTCAGTAGAGAAAATTCTCTAAATAAATGTTTTAGATATTTTAATATTCTATAAATTTGATTAGCCTATATACGTTTTTGTCGTAAAATGCATAATAAGGCTGAAATCTTTAAAGAAATCAATTTTTACATGTTTTCGTGAGAAAAAAAGCAGAAAATCGCTAATTACCGCTAAACTAAGCGTTATACAAAAAAAATTTTTTAATAATAGTTGTAGGATTTTAAATTTTCTACAACTTTTATTATACATACTACATTTTTGCATACTAAAGTCGCAATCTAAAATAAACAATTTTTTTACGAGAAAACAGCCTCAACAAGAATTTCAGCAGACATGGCGCCTTTACTATCTTGTAAAGCATAAAAATTTGGTAAACGAGGCGATTTTTAAAAATATCGTAGGACCAGTTATGAAAAAATCGCAAAAAGTGAAAAAATACACGAATAAATTGCTACTTCCGGTTGACCGATTTCGATGAAAATGTTCGTGTCGGGTCCGGTAGTGGTGTCTAACTTAAGTTTCAAGTTCGTACGATGTTCCGTTCTTGAGATATTCTGTTCACCCCCCCCCCACACACACAAACAAACACACACAGAGACCAATTGCTAAAAATATGTTTTTTTGGGTTCAGGGGGTTTGAAAACGTGTAGATCCGGGGAAAACTTGATTTCTTAAAATTGACATGAAAACAATACTTTCCTTCCTATATATTCAAATAGGCAAGAGAAAGTAAAAATTTGAAATTTTTTCTGAAATGGTTTTACAATCCGCATATTGCTCCTCTCTGCCGGATGCCATCAAGTTATACACACAGTCGATACAGAAATCACTAATGGTTTTTGCCATAAGTCAAAGGGAAGTCTTTTTAAAAATTACCACCAGCAATGAGACAAGTCGCCTCATGGAAGGGATTTTATTCGTAAATATTAAACTGATTGCAACGTACCCAAATTAGGGTTTAAAATAAAAATAAAAACTTAATTTACCTTTTAAATCTCCCGATCCATCACCATCTGAATCTTGAAAAGATTTTGGATAAATTTGATAAATAATACTTGTTTGCCACCACTCCAATTCTTTTTCCCAAACCTGCCATTTTGCTGTAATATTTTGCAAATTAAATAAAAAATTTGCTATTAATACAATAAATTTAACTTTATTATTCATTATTTAAATGTCCCACCACCACAAAAACTTAACAAAATAATAAACTTTTTCTAAACACTGAAATAAATTTCATAATTATGCAACTCGAATAGTTTTTGCACAATGAAAGTTTAAGTGCAATTCTCCTAGCACTTATATGCAATTTCCTAAACTAGGCTTGTTGATAAAATAATATTTTTTAAAAAATTTCAATATCGTTGTGATAAATTTTATAAAACTATTATTTCTTACGTGTACAATAAATTGTTTACTTTTCTATGAATATTCCACTTGCCACTCCCAAAATCTTTGTGGTAAACGTTGTTAATTATTGTATTATTTTATTAAAGACATCATTATTAAATACAGTACTTCCCCGCTATAAAGAGGTTCGATATACAGCGGACACGGATATAACACGGATTATAAACTGTCCCCAAAAAATATATTTTGCAAATAAAATAGGATTATGCAATTTGTTGTTATTCTACTTCTGCATCGGATATAAACCCACCATACGAGGTGTGGCTATGAAATAACGAGACTGACGTTGTAAAAAATTTAATTTTAATTTTATACATAATCACTTATTGTCACCTTCAATATACACTCCTTCGCTATCCCTACAACGCTCTATGCAAATTTTCCATTGTTGGAAACAGTACTGGAAGTCATCTTCTGTCAGCTCCTTCAGGACACGTGCCGCTTTCTCTTTTACAGCTTCCACAGACTCAAATCTTGTCCCTTTTCACGCAGACTTCATCTTAGGGAACAGGTAGAAGTCACATGGTGCAAGATCTGGTGAATAAGGTGGATGTTCTAACACTGAGATGCTGTACTTGGGTACGAACCTCTTGATAGATAACGCGGAATAAGCTGGCGCATTGTCTTGGTGGAGAACCCATGGTTTGTTCTTCCACATTTCGGGGCGTTTTTTCCTTACTTTTTGACGTAGTTTAGAAAGTACCTCAGAGTAGTAATACTGATTAATTGTTTGACCTTCAGGAACCCACTGAAGGTACACAATCCCATGAATATAAAAAAAAGAATTATCATTGCTTTAAATTTTGACTCGCTCATTCATACTTTCTTCGCTCTCGGTGAAGTTCGAATCTTCCAGTGTATGGATTGGCGCTTGGTTTCCGGATCATATGTAAAAAACCACGTTTCATTAAATTTTGTTTTCTTCTACCTGTTCCTTAAGGTGAAATCTGCATTAAAAGGGTCAAGATTTAAGTCTGTGGAAGCTGTAAAAGAGGAAGCGGCACTTGTCCTGAAGGAGCTGACAGAAGATGACTTCCAGCACTGTTTCCAACAATGGAAAATTCGCATGGAGCGTTGTACGGATAGAGGAGTGTATATTGAAGGTGCCAATAAGTGATTGTTGTTTAGGTCATCAGCCAAAAGGCTGGTTTGAACCTGTAGAGGTTTTACTAAGTAAAACGAGGAGTGAGGTGGTTTACCATTGCCTTCCTCACTGAGTGGAAAAGTATGCTTATCAGCATGCCGGGCCCTCTGAAAAGCACATATTTTCCGCTCTGTAAATGACACCTTCATTTCATTCATCACAGGGTCTGGCTGTATAATGAAATTCATTACTTTCAGAGGAGGTAACTCTGATTAGTGTCTTTTACACCTCTACCTCTTCTGTTCTTAAATGATTCAGTCATTTAATTGGCTGAACATGTGAAAAGAAACAGAACTATTTATTTTAGCCCAGCAACGAACAGATTGAGTGTAAATAATTTGACACTCCACCTGTCTGTTATGGGCAGAATAAGTGATTATGTATAAAATAAAAATAATTATTTTTTACAACGTCAGTTTCGTCATTTAATAGCCATACCTCGTATTATCTAAATAAAATGTGTTGTTGTTTAGGTCAACAGCCGAAAGGCTGGTTTGAACCTCTAGAGGTTTTACTAAGTAAAACGAGGAGTGAGGTGGTTTACTATTGCCTTCCTCACTGAGTGGAAAAGTACACTTATCAGCATGCCGGGCCCTCTGAAAAGCACATATTTTCCACTCTGTAAATGACAACTTCACTTCATTCACCACAGGGTCTGGCTGTACAATGAAATTCATTACTTTCAGAGAAGATAACTCTGATTAGCGTCTTTTACACCTCTACCTCTTCTGTTCTTAAATGATTCAGTCATTTAATTGACTGACCATGTGATAAGAAACAGAACTATTTATTTTAGCCCTGCAACGAACAGAATAAAATAATGAATAATATAATTATAAATAATTAATAATTAATTTGAATTATTTAAATTATTATTATTAAATAATTTAAATTATTAATAATTAATAATTAATTATAAATAATTAATAATTAATAATAATTTCAAACAGAACGAATAAAATATGATGCTGAAATGCTAGTTATCGTACTTCTTTGCCGGCCGCGTTGGCGATGTTGGTAACGTGCTCGCCTCTCATCATGCGGTCTTGGGTTCGAATCCCACTCGGGCATGGCATTTTTTCATACGTTACAAAAATTCATTTCATCCTTCACCGTCTGCATTAGCAGCAATTTGCAAAACAGTCGGACGTTAAACAAAAAAAAAAAAAAAAATATCGTACTTCTGCATTGGATATAAACCCACCATATATCCTTTGAAATAATCAACAATACGATTCACGATGAGTTTGTGCCTTTAGTCAAAAATTATTTACGGGGACGGCAATTGGACCTCACCTTAAAAAATAGCACCAGCAAAAACACGAGGGTGAGATTTTATAAAACAACAGCCAACATTATGTTAAATGCCCGCTGAAAAAGTAGGGTGTTATAAGTTTAATGTGTATATCTGACTGTGCCATGGTAGCTTCCAAACGGATCTACTGATTTCGACTTAGTTTTCTTTGTTTAAAAGGCAACTTGATCCGGAGTTCTTAACTATAAAATATTTAAATAATTAAAGAAAAAAATCACAACCTAATTGCCGCTAAACTAAGCGTTGTACAAAAAAAATGTTTGAAGTAAAAGTTGTATGTTTTTAAAGGTTTTGCAATATTAATTTTAAAAGCTTACAGTAATGTGTACCCGAATTATAATTAAAAGTTTTCCAATCTGATAAAAATACTTGAATATAATTTTCTGAAGAATTTTTTACTCTTAATAAATATGTTTTTAATTAAATGAGTAAGGTCTTATCTTGGTGATTGTGATAAGTAAATAAAATAGAGCTCTACTTTCGTAAAATAATTAGTGTTAAGTGGCAACTTACAACCGACTGTTTGTCAGATAATATAAAATGAGGTAACCTAGTGCCTACTATTCTTTTAGCCTATTATAATAACATTTTTGCCTATAAGAGGCAGGTGGAATGGTTAATTATTTACACTCGACCTGCTAGTTGCATGGCTACAAAAAATAGTTCTCTCTCTTATCACATGGTCACCCAATTATATGACTGAAGCATTTGACAACAGAAGAGGTAGAGGTGTTAAAGACACTAGTCATAGTTATCTCCTCTGAGAGTAATGAATTTTATTATACAGCCAGACCCTGTGGTCGATAAAGTGAAGGTGTCTAATGCATGGTGGAAAGTAGATGCGTTTCGGAGGACTCGGCATGCTGATAAGCATACTTTTTCACTCAGTGAAGAAGGCAATTGTAAACCACCTCACTCTTCGTTTTACTTAAAAGCCTCTAGAGATTCAAAACAGCCTTTCAGCTAATGATGTAAACAACAATAAGTATTTATAAGTATTTACTTATAATTGAAAAACTCCCCTTTCATGAGATGACGGTTCTCATGACTGGTGACAATTTTTAAAAAGGCTTACCTTTAAAATTTATGTCAACAAATATTATTTAAGAGGTATCACATGACACTATTTTTGTTTCCAAATGAAGACTTTGATTTAGTAACTTCCAGTGTTTAACCACTTCCGGTCGCAACTGGAACTTTAAACCAAATGATTTCTCTATCTACTCTTAAAGAGAAATCGAATGATCCTATTTTTCATTCCAAATTCCAATTTTGATTTTTAACTCCCAATGTTTTACTTCTTCCAGTCAAATCCGGAACTTAAAACCCAATACAGGCTTACTAACTTTTTGTGTTGATTAAGAATCTGAAAACCGTTTGTTGCTACATCTCGTAGTTAAACTTTTTCTTGACTTCCGGTTGAAACCGGAACTTCGAACCCAATGATTTCTGTACCTTTTCTTTTAAAGGAGCAGAAGGACACTATTTTCGTTTCCAAATTCCGACTTTGATTTCTTGACGTCCGGTTTTGGACAACTTCCGATCAAAACAGGAAGTTAAAACTCAATCCAGGCCTATTTACTTTTTGCGTAGATTACGAATCCGAAAACCGTTTTTTGCTGTCTCTCGTAGTTACTGTTTTTGATTTAATGGCTTTCCGTTTTGGGGTTCTTCGAACCTCATGATTTTTGTATATAATCTTTAAGAAGAATAGAATTTCACTATTTTTATTTCCAAATTCCGACTTTAATTTGTTGACTTCCGGTTTTATGCTCCTCCGGTCAAAACCAGAACTTCAAACCCAATCCAGGCCTACTAACTTTTTGTGTGGATTACGAATCCGAAAACTGTATCTCTCGTGCTGCTATCTCTTGTAGTTACTGTATTTAATCTTGAATTCCGGTTTCGACTACTTTCGGTGAATTAGGAACTTGAAATTCAAGTTAGATTTACTCACCTATTGTGTAGATTACGAATCCGAAAACCGTTTGTTGCTCTCTCTTGTAGTTTCTGACTGGTTTCTTTACTTCCGGTTTTGAACCACTTCTGATCAAAACCGGAACTTCAAATTCAATTCAAACCCACTAAATTTTGTGCAGATTACGAATCCGTACTCGTTTGTTGCTCTCCTTTACAGTTTCTGACATCTGAGTGTGACAGACGGACGGACAAAGGCAAATGAGAGATGACACTTATTTTAAAAATTTCCACCAATATAGATTTATTTTCCTGTACGATCTGATAAACTATCATTTCTAAAATCCGCATATTGTTTATCCATTATTGTCACTGCTTTAATGTTAATGAAATAATTACCTACATTATCAAAAATATTTTCCATTTGTGAATCTGGCAACACTGTTTGGACACACCTATACTTCATGTATGTGTATCACAATATCACACACGATTTTTCTTTAATGTTTTTTTAGATTTATTGGTGCTTCAGTAATCTATGACCTTCGTTATAAAATAATGTCTTTGCAATATTACTTACGTAAATAGTAATTTATTGTAGAGAAACAATTTGTCTCCAAACGAGGCAAAAAATGTTCTATAATAGTAAATTATAACTAGATTTCATTTTTGGCATAGTAGCAGCTACGGTGGAGGAGAATGGGGCACTTGCCCCCCAGCTTATTTAGTAAAACATAAAGTTATAGGTCAACTAGCAACCCCCGCTCGCTTCGCTTCACAGCACCTAATGTAGGCCTCATTAAATTATTTTAAAATCTCTCTAAACAATAAAACTTCTCTAGATACAATATTTGTGGTTTTGTTGGTCTGAGGCAGCAAAATAAATTGTTTTTCTGCACTTCCAGCTCTAGAAAGTCCGACATAAAGTTGTCCATGAGTGAAGGAGCACTCTTGTTTCAAATCGATGCCCACCGTTTTAAATATTTGTCCCTGCGATTTAACAGAATTGAATAGAATTCATAGAAGAATACCGATGGAAACGAAAGAGACAGTTTATTTATGGCTGAGATAAGAGACAGTAATAAGTGGGTGCGGTACGCAGAGTAATTGGAAATATATGACTCATTCACTACCTGTCGAATGAAAACAAATATATAAAATACAGTACAAAAATAAAAATTTTGAATATTTTCGAATTTTTAATGTTTTTGGAATCGAATGTTGTTCTTCACGTTTTTCTATGAAATATAAAGTTGAATCGTGCTTCTAGCCAAAAAAATACACCATCCAGGCGACTAAGAAAAAATAAAAATGCTATGCACCCGATAAACTAAAACATGCGACATCGTCACAGTTTAAGTTGGTTAACTCACTAAATTAAAGTTACTTAAAGTTGCAAAATAGCTTATATTGATCAGGAAGCTCTAACCTATGCATCAATGAAAGATTTTTTAAAATCAGTTCAGTAGTTTCTGAGATTACCTCATACAAACAAACAAACAAACAGACGTTTCTTCTTTTTTATATTAGTATAGATATCGGGCAAGAGAAAGTAAAAATTAATAGTTAGTTGTGTTGTTTCTAGATGAAAAATACATAATTTTTTGGTGAATTAGGAATCTTACGTTCCTTCTTATTTATTTTTTGTTATTTTATAAGGAAATTATTTACCCAATTTTTTTATGCTTTACAACAAAATGAATGAAGTGTTTGTAGTAGATTGAATAGAGGGTAATCAGTGGTAATTCATATATTGTAGGATATATTTCAATCTGATGGGGAAAATAGGGTTGTGATAGTGGATGTAAACCATATTACAAAATTATTTAATTAGATCTCTTTGTATGAGCTTGAAGGGAAGTAGGTTGATGGACGTGACTTAATACTGAATCTCATGATAACCTAACCTTAACGTATCTACTGCGTATATATAATTATTGTGGTATAGAATGATTCATTAATGTTTAGTACAAACAATATTGAACCAAGATGAAACAATTTATGGAGTCGACTCATTTTAGAATATACGAGGGGTACCCAATAAAAATCGAATTTTATTTTTAAATAATCTGGTGTGAAACACTTACACAACTTTCTCCTGCCAATGGAAATAATTAACAATATTACCTTACATTAGTAATAAAACATTAGAAATTAACAAAAAACTAACCTCAATAAACATAACTTAATTTCAATCATTAGTGAAAGACGCAAATCGAACGATCAAACGAAAATCAACTTCAGTTTGGCTTAAAAATACGGAAATTCACTCGTTCACACTAAACTAGGCTCTGTAGAGAAAAATGCTGTAAATAAAAAATGTAGATCTTTTTATTTTCTATAAATTTTATTATATACACTTATGTCGTAAAATGCATGCTACGACTCCAATCTTAAAAAAATCGATTTATTTTTACACGTTTTCGTGAGAAAAAACCAGAAAATCGCTAATTGCCGCTACACTAAGCGTTATACAAAAAAGGTTTAAAATAAAAGTTGTAGAATTTCAATTTCTCTACAACTTTTATTACAAACATTTTTTCGTTAAAATGCATATTAAAGTCGCAATGTTAAAAAAAGAAAAATATTTTCCGAGAAAACAACCTCACCAAGAATTTCAGGAGACATGGCGCGAATCCTATCTTGTAGAGCATAAAAAATTTAGTAGGCCTAAATGAGGCGATTTTTAAAAAAAATCGTATTAGCCGTTTTTGAGAAAATCGCAAAAAAAGAGAAAATGACACGAATACTACTAGTTCCGATTGACCGATTTTGATGAAAATGTTCGTGTCGGGTCCTCTAGTGGTACCTAACTGAAGTGTTAAGTTTCAACTTCGTACAATGTTCCGTTCATGAGATATTCTGTACACACCTACACACACCAATCGCTAAAACATGTTTTTTGGGTTCAGGGGGACTGAAAACGTGTAGATCCGGTAAAAATTCGATTTATTAAAATCGACATGTAAACAATACTTTCCTCCCAATATATTCATATAGGCAAGACAAAGTAAAAATTTATTCATTACATAGGTAATTAGAAATCCTTTAGTCACCTTCAAAGTATTCCCCATAAGATGCCATGCACTTGTCAAATCTTTTTTCCACAGTTTGAAGCATCTCTAGAACTCTTCAAAACTTTGATATCGTTCAGAGCCCATTGCGAAGCTATTTTTATTATTTCAAGCATTTTTTTTATATAACGCTTAGTTTAGCGGTAATTAGCGATTTTCTGTTTATTTTCTCACGAAAATGTGTAAATAAATCGATTTTTTTAAGATTTCAGCCTTAATATGCATTTTACGACAAAACAGTATAATCAGATTTCAAGGAAATATAAAGATCTACAACGTTTGTTGAAAGCTTTTTTCTCTACAAAGCCTAGTTTAGCGTGAAAGAGTGATTTTCCGTAATTTAAAGCCAAACTGAGGTTGATTTTCATTTTGCGTTCTTCACTCATGATTAAAATTAGGTTATGTTGAGGTTAGTTTATTTGTTTATTTCTAATGTTTTGTTACTAATGTTAGGCGATATTGTTCATTATTTGTATTGGCAAGAGAAAGTCGTGTGAGTGTTTCAGAACAGATTTTTATTACGTGGGGATACACTCCCATCTTATAACTCAGATTGATAAACTCAACAAGTGATTTATCAAAAGTGTAAATCATTATTTATTTAATTTGAAAAAATTTGTTGTAATATTTATGTACACACTGGTAGAAGATTTACTAAAGAGATACGGTAATTTTTCTTGAATGTTTCAATTTTTAATTTTATGAAATGTTTCTTAGTAAAGTGTGATAAGTGTAAAGAAAAGAATTTTGTAAGCCTAATAAGATAATTCAATACTTATGTATCTACAGGGTGTTTGTGGAGGAAATTTCAAATTTTGGTAACTCATTTTAGAGCTGAAAATAAGAAAAAAGTCCTAGTAAATATTGTGTTGTTTAGGTCAACAGCCGAAAGGGTTGTTTGAACCTCTAGTGGTTTTACTAAAAAAAAATGAGGAGTGAGGTGGTTTACAATTACCTTCCTCACTGAGGTTAGTTACTACTTGAGTCACGAGTTTGCCCTTTTTTGGAACGAGGGGTAAATGGTGAAAGCATCAGTGCGCATGCGCGACTGCTTTAATTTCAGTACGACAAACATAACAACTTATACCATACCCGCAGCATATACAACAGTATATTGCGGAACCTTTTGTAGATAAACTGTATGAATATAACTGTTTGTTACCGTAAACACAAATGTCGGTTCCTCGAAAACGTGGTGGAACTATTCACAGTGCTGAATGCAATGTAATAAAATGTGAAGTCGAAGCTAAACAAAAATGCCTATCCGTGCCTCTTAACAAAAGCCGTGAGTGAGCGGCTAACTACTGTAATGTTCTCTTTCCACAATTCGAAAAATAAGGAAAGAAATAAATGACGTGAAGAAGCTATTCGTTAACAGTTTTGTTGACACCTGGTAAAAAAATAAAACGGTTAGGTAGATACTAGAGAGACTGGTAATGAAAACGCCGATGACAGCTATAGTAAAGAAGGCGATTCATTCGTAATTACAGTAAATCAAATATTTCTAGTCATGTAATTAAGCTATAGGCAATTTTATTACAGGTAATATTATTTCTTATAAGGTTTATGAAGAAAACATTTTCTCGGAATAAACCACAGCTTAGAAAATGTATTTAAAAACTGCGGTAGTGAAATTTACGAGTAGTGTCTTACTGTTGAGTTTGGCAGCACTGGAAATATTTCACTTCCCTTCCTCACAGCCCATACATACGAAAAAGGCAATCTCGTGACTTCAGTATCTGTATAAACGTAGCCTATGCTTATCAGCATGCCAGACCCTCCGAAAAGCATCTACTTTCCACTCTGCAAATGACACCTTCACTTCATTCACCTCAGGGTCGGGCTGTATAGTAAATTCATTACTCTCACAAGAGATAACTGATTTATGTCTTTTACACCTCTACCTCTTTTGTTCTTAAACAGTTCAGTCATATAATTGGCTGACCATGTGATAAGAAACAGAACTATTTTTTGTAGCCCTGGAACTAGCTGACTGAGTGCAAATAATTTAACACCCCACCTGCCTCTTATGGGCATCTAATAGATCTAATAAATATAAATGTTCGAAAACACTTTCTAAGTAAGTACCTACCGCTTTGTAAGCTAGAAATTCAGGGAAGATAAATGTTAGAAAACCGTTAGTTGCTTCTAATGGTTTTTGATGTAAAAAATCAAATAAAACAAGTCTATATTAGTGTATATACAAGTGTATATTTTGTAGTTTTTAAGATATTTGAGGTAAAACACAAAAATTTGTGCCTCAAAATACGTCTTCTTTAGGTTAGTACACCGTAGCTAATAGCTAAGGTAAATGCAACGTACTGTATTACGAAATTACGCATGCGCAGTAGGCCACATATTTTGTAGCCTATATTATACGTTACTGTATAAGCCTATGTGGAATGTTCTGTTTTTGTTTTTTGTGAGTAATTGCTTTGCTATTTTTCCAGAACTCAAAATTTCTGTGACTCGAAATTTTCCCCATCACTGGAGGATTCGAGTTACACAAGTTCAACAGTAATAATTTTTTACTTTCTCTTGCCTACCTACATGAATATTATATATATGAAAGAAAAGTATTGTTTTCATTTCGATTTTTCGAAAACGAGTTTTCACCGGATCTACTCATTTTCAGACCCACTGAACCCAAAAAAACATGTTTTTAGCGATTGGTCTATGTGTGAACAAAATATCTCAAAAACGGAACATCGTACAAACTTAAAACTTTAATTAGATACTACATACAGGGCCAGACACGAATATTTTCATCAAAATCGGTCCACCGGACGTAGTAGTTTATTCGTGTCATTTTTCAATTTTTTTACGATTTTCTCAAAAACGGCTGCAACGATGTTTTTTAAATCGCCTCATTTACTACATTTTTATGCTTTATAGATCAGATAGGCGCCATATCTGCTGAAATTCTTGAAGAGGCTGTTTTCTCGTAAAAGGAATGTTTTTTTAAGATAGCGGCTTTAATATGCATTTTAGCCCAAAAATGATAAATGTATGATAAATGTAGTAGAGAATTTAAAATTCTACAAATTAAACATTAATTCAAACATTTTTTTGTATAACGCTTAGTTTAACGGTAATTAGCAATTTTCTGTTTTTTTTCACGAAAATGAGTAAAAAATCGATTTTTTAACGATTTCTGCTCCAGTATGCAGTTTACGACAAAAGTGTAGGCCTATACAATAAAATTTATAGGAAATTAATAGATCTACGACCTTTATTTAGAGCATTTTTCTCAACAAAGCCTAGTTTAGCGTAAAAGAGTGATTTCCGTATTTTTAAGCCAAACTAAGGTTGATTTTGATTTTGCGTTTTTCACTCATGATTAAAATTTAGGTTGTGTTTATTGAGGTTATATTTTTGTTTATTTCTAATGTCTTATTACTAGTGATAGGTTATATTGTTAATTATTTGCATTGGCAAGAGAAAGTGGTGTAAGTGTTTCACACCAGATTTTTTAAAATTATTTTGGTATGAGGTGTACGCATGTAAAGTGTGGTGGTTTCCTCGTGAGACACTCTATAAATGTGCGCGCGCGTGTGTATTTCGACGTTGTTTCTATAAAAATGAGGGAGGGAATAAAGATGGTGTATTATTTATTAGATAAATCCAACTGCCACGAGCCAACTCTATTCCGTGTGATATATATATTGTTCCTAACCCAACATTCCTGGAATTTTTTGTTCCAGAGGTCTACCAAAACTATCTTCCTATTTTACATAATAATCATAATGTTATTTAAGTATGGTTAACCATAAAGTTATAATACATTATTTTATTTTAAACATGTATAATTCATGAGGAGATTCTGCGTGCCACAAAAAAACTGATACAACACTTTATCTTACAAATAAAAATAAAATAATATGACTAGAAAGACTAACTTGCTTGCTCATACATAATCATTGATATAAAAATCTGGCGTGAAACACTCACACGACTTTTTCTTGCCAATTGAAAAAATGAACAATAAAAGCTAACATTAGTAATAAAACATTAGAAATAACCAAAATACTAACTTCAAAAAACCTGACCTTATATTGATCATGAGTGAAAGACGCAAAATTAAAATCAACCTCAGTTCGGCTTAAAAATACGGAAAATCACTCTTTCACGCTAAACTAGGCTCTGTAGAGAAAATTCTTTCAAAAAAGTTGTAGATCTTTTAATTTCCTATAAATTTTATTATATAGTACACTGTTGTCGTAAAATGCAAACTAAGGCAGAAATCTTTTTAAAAAAATCGATTTTTTTCACGTATTCGTGAGAAAAAAAACAGAAAATTGCTAATTACCGCTAAACTAAGCATTATACAACAAAAGTTTGAAATAAAAGTTGTAGAATTTTAAATTCTCTTAAAGTCGCAATCTTAAAAAAAACAATTTATTTACGAGAAAACAGCCTTTCCAAGAATTTCAGCAGACATCACGCTGACCCTGTCTTGTAGAGCTTAAAAAATGTAGTAAATGAGGAGATTTTCAAAAAAATCGCCTCTTGAAAAAATGAAAGTTTTTCATTTTCATGCATAATAACGGGGGTATTACCAATTTAAAGAAACCAATATTTTTAGAAGAATATTAACATACAAAATAAACAGAACAATAAACATAGGCCTACGCGCCGAAAACCCCGTATTCATTCAGTCAGTACCTACCTACCTATTCCACCAGTACATTATACATCCATTCTCTGTCACATATAGTCAAAAATGAATCAGTCGTCTTAATAGTGGTCACAATCATGGTGTTCCTATTGTGATTTTCCTCTAATTTATTATGAAAATAATAAAGTGCTGCATATCTTAATTTAAAAATACCAAGAGCTCGCTTTTGTTCATGTTCAACTATTTTTTTACATAAATAATAATGCTGAAGTTTAAAGGAGGTAGATAACCATGAATGATTGAAGAATATCAGACCTGGCAGGGATCGAACTCGGTACACCAACAGACCGTCCACAGCACCAAGAAAACCGTTCGAAGAACGGGCACGTTAGCTAGTATATTTATATAGGCAAGAGAAATTAAAAACGTAGATTTACATAAATTTTTTTAAATATTTTATTGAAGACGCAATCTTTAAGTGAGTAAATTTTAAGTTAAGTGACAATGGTAAAAAATCGTTGAGGATTAACCTACACTTATACTAAAACCGTAATAATAATAATAATAATAATAATAATAACAATGTAAATAAATTATAGCTTTAGATATAAAATAAAATACAGTAATACCGGATGCAGTGAATTGTTGTTATGTGCCATTTTCAGCGTAGGCACTACACTGTGCTATTGAACAGTGGAGAAAAGGGGAGCGTGTGGACCCCTCCTTCCGTCTTCTCCTTTATGTAGAACGTTGAAAGACGGGTGTAGAGAAGCAAAATTGAGTGAGTGTTGAAAGAAAAGGGGGCAAAAGGGTCTTTTTCAGTACACCCAGTAGGGGGCTAGATTTGAGTAAGAGTTAGATATTAGAGTGCAGAGTAATGCAATATTCTTGTACAGTAAAGTGCTTCCTAACACACCCTGTACCCTCAAAAACCCTTTAACTAATATACCTAATAATGTTGATCAATTTAATCAAGTAATCTACAGGATGTTCCGTAAACAATCGTATAATTTATAGACCACTTGATAATCTTTATAGAGTGGACGCCAAGTAAGGTCGCCGGTTTTCTGAAGTGTGCAGAATGTTTATTTTGGTATAGTTATTGCGCAATTCCAAGCTCCGTGTAGTTGCGGGGTGAAGGGTACGGGTGAGGTATAATGAATGAGTGACGCATGCTGGGAGAACGATTGTTGTATTACTTTGATAAAAACCATTCGTTTTAAACTTTCCGTATTTAACATATTTTTTTGTATTTGTTACATTTATTTATTTACATATTTTGATATAAATTTGTAAATTAAATATTATGAATCCGACCAAGTTAATAACCCAGTAGGTATTTGTTAAATTAACTTAATGCGCCAGATGATAAGAATATTTTTTTTTAACTAGTTAGTACACACTACCAGTACAAATGCATCAGCTGTGAAACACTACTAACTTATTCATTGTCCCACTACTGTAACTACGCACTGCATTCCTTCCTACTACACGGAGCTGGGCCTCAACCAATACTCAAGTATTGGTTTACCTTTTGTAGAGTGTTGAGTGTAGTGGAGTTTACCTTTGTTTGCAACGAGGGGAAAAGGGGGAAAAGCATCAGCGCGCGTGCGCGACTGCTTTAATGTCAGTACAACAAACACAACAACTTATACTATACCCACAGCATATACAGTTTATCACGAAACCTTTTGCAGGTTAACTGTATCAATATAACTATTTGTTACTGTAAACAGAAATGTTAGTTTCTTGAAAACGTCGGCAGACTATTCACAGTCCTAAACGAAATCTAATATACAGTGTAATAAAATGCTGTGTGCTGTGAAATTAAAGCTAAACGAAAATACCTTTCCCTGGCTCTTAACAAAAGCCATGAGCGAGTGCCTTACTACTGTGATATTTCTCTTTTCACAATTCGAAAAATAAAGATGGAAATTAAAGACGTGAAGAAGCTATTCTTCACAGTTTTGTCGACACCAGATAAAATAAGGAAACGATTAGGTAGATACTAGTGAGACTGATAGTGAAGACACCAGTGACAGGGATAGTAAAAAAGGCGATTCATTCGTAGGAAAATTTGTTCCAATGGAATAAGGTAGCTGGTAATTCAGTAAGGTCGAGCGCAAGTTGAGACGCAGCTCCGTGACGTGAGACGAGGTGACTCACCAGCAGTTTCTGTGAATCCCTGAAATTGATACAACTGCACATGTTGACACGCAGGGTGAGGTGCGCCAGCCGAAGTTTTCACTAGTGACTACCGCAGCTCGTGTTTGTTTTATTGAAAAGTTGTAGTTTTGAAGGCTCGTGTTTGCACAATAGAGGAAATAAATTATCGAGGCAGTTCGAGAAAGACCAGTTTTGTGACACCTCAAATCAGGACTATATGAAAACAAAACTGAAATTGGAGATTTGCAACCAAATAGCGAAAGATATTAGAGTGAAATCAGTCCATATTGGTCTTGACGCATTGCACCCTTCGGCATCTATTGACTCCTTGATAAATTCATGCAACTCAGAAAACTGGTCACGAGTTATAAGGAAATAATTTTTAAATTTTTCATCAGAAAATTCATCCACGAATCAAAATTCATCGACGAATTCTCTGTGGCTCTTTCTTTTCCTCAAATAGCTGCTTTTCGGAAGTTTTTTATGAAATAATTTTGCAATTGATTCATCTTCGTGATTCATAAGAATCCGATTCTGAATTTAGTAATGAATTAATGTACGAGTACATTGTATTCATCGCACACATTCTAAACGCAACATACTGACACGCAGTGACAACAAAACTGCGCTTAAATTTTCGCTCTCCCTGGGCGCAGTCGACTCTGTCCTGCGTTACCCTGCGTCTCAACTTGCGGCCGGCCTAAATTAAACATTTCTAGTCATGTAGGCCTAATTAAGCAATAGGCAATATTACAGGTCACATTTATTTCTTATAAGGTTTTTTAAAAAAACCATTTTCTCGGAATAAACCACACCTTACAAAATGTATGTAGAAACTGCACAGTAGTGAAATTTACGAGTAGTCTGTTATTGTTAAGGTTGGTAGCACTGTCAAATTTTCATTTCCCTTCCTCACAGCCCATCCATACGCAAAAGGCAATCTCGTGACTTCAGATCTATAATGGCACGCTCGGTGCCTCAGCGAGTGGTGGGGTCAGTGCTGTACTACTTTTGGTTTCATAATCATAGACACCCGAGTTTGAACCCTTGCATCTCCAAAACTATGAGTCGAATTTCAACATACTTTACATCAAAATTTAGCTCATTTTATTATGCGTTGACCCGATAATAGTCATACATTTTTAATGTTGTTTAAAAATTACCATATCGAGATTGGAAGACAAAAAGACCCGGTTTTCTTGATACCCCAACAAATTTCATGGGTTTAGAGGCGTGTAACTCGATAAATATTTGACCGAAAAGTTTGAAATTTTAACACAACATAGACAATTATATTCTTACAGCGTGAACGAAATTTTAAATTCACACGTTATTTAAAGTTTTATTTATTAACAATATTCTGAACCCTTTGCTATCTCGGTAACCGCTCAATCGTTTGGCTCGGGCAAACTATCGTATTATTCAGCGTAAAAAACTTAGTACCCTACAGATATGTTAATAACATAAAATTTCGATTGGCCAATGTTGTGGTAGAATTTTTAGAATTTTGAAAAATAGATTGGTAATGCGGGGGGGTGGGCGCTACTATCTATGTTGCCTGAATCTGACTGTCTCCCTGAATTGACAATGCAGTCTATCAGTTGTTCAGGTAGACAGTCGGACAGGATTTGACGTACACAAACTAGCAACATGGATAGTAACCCCCCCCCCCGCATTACCAATCTATTTTTCAAAATTCTAAAAGTTCTACCGCAACACATTGGCCAATCGATATTTCATGTTATTAACATATCAGTACTAAGTTTTTTACGCTGAATAAAACGAAAGTTTGCCCGAGCCAAACGATTGAGCGGTTACCGAGATAGCAAAGGGTTCAGAATATTGTTAATAAATAAAAATTTAAATAACGTGTGAGTTTAAAATATACCCTGTAAGAATATAATTGTCTATGTTGTGTTAAAATTTCAAACTTTTCGGTCAAATATTTATCGAGTTACACGTCTCTAAACGCATGAAATTTGTTGGGGTATCAAGAAAACCGGGTCTTTTTGTCTTCCAACCACGATATAGTAATTTTTAAATAACATTAAAAATATAGGACTTTTATAGGGTCAACGCAGAATAACATGAGCTGAATTTTGATGTAAAGTATGTTGAAATCCGATTCATAGTTTTGGAGATGCAAGGGTTCAAACTCGGGTGTCTATGATTATGAAACCGATAGTTGGTGTAATCAGACTCACGTCGCTGTTGAACCTTATAAATATCAGCTAACATGAAAACGTTAGTCTGTAATGTGTTGTAAGTGGTAGGCGTTAATTATTGTTGTATACAATGTTTAAAATTTAATGTTTTTAATGTTGATAATAGATGATAATTTTTTACATTGTAGTTTAATATGCAGTTCGGTACTAAGACACGAAATCTATCAACTAAATCCGAATTTTTCGCGCAGCTACACCGGCAAGCTTATTTTGGCGTCCGCTCTACCACCGTTCATTTAAAAAAAAAATCTGGTGTAAAACACTTACACGACTTTCTCTTGACAATGCAAATAATTACCAATATAACCTAACATTAGTAATAAAACATTAGTTATAAACAGAAAACTAACCTCAAAAAACATAACCTTATTTTAATCATGAGTGAATGATGCAAAATAAAAACCAACCCTAGTTTGGCTTAATAATACGGAAAATAATTCTTTCACGCTAAACTAGGCTCTGTACTGATGGTTAGTCACAAAATGAACTTTGTTTAAGACGAAGTGTAAGAGGGGAACAATGTACTGCGCATGCCCAGTTTCTCTTTTACAATCCTAAAAACATACTGAGACTCGTAGTTCAATGGAATACACAGTCCTTATTTTATTACGCGACGAGTGATACAGGAAATACTGTTTTGATTCGGCTATTCTGGTTTTACGTTTTAGGCTACATTTATGCAAATAAAAGTATTTTATTTGCTCGCCTTTCATCATGCGGTCCTGGGTTCGAATCCCACTCAGGCATGGCACATTTTCATTCGTTACAAAAATTCATTTCATCCTCATCACGCACAGTTACACCCCAACGTCGTCGCTAATGACCACAGCAGTTGATGCGACGTTAAAAAAAAAAGAAGAAAAGTATTTTAATTCGTTAAAACTTATTCCGTTTCTTTTCATTTTAATTCTTCACATTTTATTCATTATTCTGTAGTGTTGTTATAAATTAGTTATCAATCCTTGTATTATAAGTTTATCATGTCGACCATTCGAAAGCAGAGTAAAACAATTCAAAGTGCGGGGCGGTATGTTATTTTAAATGTTATTAAGTGTTGTAAAGAAGAAGCCAAAAATTAACATTATATACTACACAGATACATGTTTTTAGAAATGTACGTACTACGCTAGCAGCAGCGCATTGGCCACACAGTCCTGGGTTCATCTCGTCATTTCACATCAATAGAGAAAAATGCTAATAAAAGTTGTAGATCATTTAATTTTCTTTGGATTTAATTATAAAAACTTTTGTCGTAAATTGCATACTAAGGCCGATACTTTAAAAAATTCATTTTTTACAAATTTTCATGAAAACACACCAGAAAATCACTAATTACTAAGCTTTATACAAAGAAATACTGTAAATAAACGTTGTAGATTTTTAAATTGTCTACAACTTTTGATATACACTTTTGCTCTAAAATGCATATTAAGGCCGCAATCTTAAAAAATAAATTATTTTTTCGAGAGAACAGCCTCTTCAAGTAGTTCAACACACATGGCGCTTACCCTATCTTTTACAACATAAAAAATGTAGTAAACGAGGCGATTAAAATAAAATCGTATAGCCGTTTTTGAGAATATCGCAAAAAAACTCGAATCCTCTTGTGGTGCCTAATTTAAGTTTCAAGTTTCAACTTTGTACGATGTCCCGTTCTAGAGATATTTTGTTTACACCACGCGCGCGCACACACAGACACGCATGGACATACACACGCAAACACAGACCAATCGCTAAAAACATGTTTTTTGGGCTCACGGGGTCTAAAATCGTGTATACTTGGTGAAAACTCGATTTCGATAGTCGGCAAAAAAAATACTTTTTTCATAGATATTCATAAATATTATAGCAAGAGAAAGTAAAACATCTAAAATATCGCTCAGGGGTAAAAGGTAGGCCTGCTATCATTATAATTTGGGAGAACTGTACTTTATATATTTAAAAAAATATAATGTCACTGCATATATACGCTACATGAACTCCATCAGGCACATGATCGGGCACCTATCTGTGTAACACATGCTTGTCGTTCATATACAATTTGGGCACCCTACTGTCTTTTCTAATTAATATGGTAGATTCCGTCTATTGTATCCTATTGTATTGTATTAAACAATACTGCAATGTTGTTGATTAGCTCTGATTATACGCCGGAATTGTATTCACGAATACGTATTAGGAATAGCTTGCGATCAAACGGTAACCTCACCCGTAAACCACAAACATGGTCACCTGTTTCAACCGTCTCAATCATACACTTTGACACTACCAAATATACTTCAAATTATTTGACATTCTACTTTTCTATTTAATCTATGTACATTTACGCCAAATTGTCTTTCAACTTATTTTTTAAGATAATTTCATTGTAACTTATAACAACTAACAAAATACAAAATAATGATTACCATTTCTTGGTTGCAATTTTTACTTTCTCTTACCTATATGAATACATAAGAAGGAAAGAATTGTTTTCATGTCGATTTTTCGAAATCGAGTTTTCACCGGTTCTACACGTTTTCAGACCCCTGAACCCAAAAAACTTTTTAGCGATTGGTCTGTTTCTGTGTGTGTATGTGTGAACAGAATATCTCTTGAACGGAACATCGTACGCACTTTAAACTTTGAAACTTAATATAGGTACCACTAGAGGACCTGACATGAACATTTTCATCACAATCGGTCTACAGGAAGTAGTAGTTTAGTCGTGTCATTTTTCATTTTTTTGTGATTTTCTCAAAAACGGCTCCTACGATTTTATTTCGAATCCCCTCATTTACTATAGTTTTTATGCTCTACAAGATAAGGTAGGAACCATGTCTGCTGAAATTCTTAGGGAGGCTGTTTTCTCGTAAAAATAATTGTTTTTTTTAAGATTGCGGCTTTGATATGCATTTTAGCGCAAAAATGTATGTAATAAAAGTTTAAGAGAATTTAAAATAATCCTTCAACTTTTACAGTATTAGAAACTTTTGTTGTTTAATGCTTAGTTTAACGGTAATTAGCAATTTTCTGTTGTTTTTTTTTTGACGAAAATGTGTAAAAAAAATTGATGTTCTGTATAATTTTAGCCGTAGTATGCATTTTACGACAAAAGTGTCAAATTAAATTAAGTGTCATAATCAAATTTATAGGAAATTAACAAATTTACAACTTTTATTTAGAGCATTTTTCTCTACAGAGCCTAGTTTAGCGTGAAAGCGTGATTTTTCTTATTTTTAAACTAAACTGAGGTTGATTTTCATTTTGCTCACTCATGATTAAAATTAGGTTATGTTTATTGCGGTTAATTGTTTTGTTTGTTCTAATATTTTATTACTAATGTTAGGTTATATTGTTAATTATTTGCATTGCCAAGAGAAAGTTGTGTGAGTGATTCAAATCAGACTTCTTTTAAAATTGCCATTGGACATTTTCCAATGTCGTTCCTCAGTTCGTAACATCCAGATGTTAGAATTACAAGATATAGCAACAAAAGGTTTTCGGATTGGTAATCTACCTTGCCCAAAACTGGCAGGTGGACTGTTAAATTATTTGCACTCTATCTGCCAGTTCCAGGGCTAAAAAAAATAGTTCTGTTTCTTATCACACGGTTATCTAGATAAATGACTGAAGCATTTAAAACAGAAGAGGTAGATGTGTAAAAGACACTAGTTGGTGTCTCTAAGAGCAATGAATTTCATTGTACAACCAGATCCTTTGGTTAATGAAGCGAAGGTGTCATTTCCAGGGTGAAAAGTACAGGGTGGAAAGAGGCTTTTCAGAGGCCTGTTATGCTGATTAGCATACTTTTACACTCAGTGAGGAAGGCCAGAGTAAAACACCTGACTCCTCGTTTTACTTATTAAAGCCTCTAGAGGTTCAAACCAGCCTTTTGGTTCAAGACCTAAACAAAAATCTACATAAAATGTTAATCTGCCTGGATTGGGTTGAAGTTCCGGTTTCGATCAGAAGTGACCCAAAACCGGAAGTCATGAAATCAAATTCCATACCTTCTGAAGAGTAGATACACAAATCACTGATGGTTTTTACCATTGGTCAAAGGCAAGCCATTAGAAAAGAACTAGCTAAAATGCCCGTTCTTCGAACGGTTTTCTTGGTGTAATGGACGGTCTGTTGGTGTACCGAGTACGATCCCTGTCAGGTGTGATATTCTTTAATCATTCATTGTTATCTATTCTTACCTCCTTTCAACGTCAACATTATTATTAATGAAAAAACCAAATACAGTAGTTGGACGTAAAATAAAAGCGAGATTTAAGTTTTTTATAGCAAGAGACGCAGCGCTTTATTATTTTCAGAAGCGTAGTTAATTATTTTACATGAATAAATAAATTTATTACTTATATAAAGCAATGAAAATTTATGTTTTGAAGATTAACTCACACAAACCTGTGTATAATGTAACTGTAGGTAATTTAATTATTCGCTACAGAGCAATAAAAATTGATGTTATGATACCGTTAAATGAAAGGTAAATCACTATTGGAACACTCCACGATGGTTAACTACTAAGGTGACTGTATTTCGTTTTTTGACAATGTGACTGAAAATGGGTGTGTCGTGTAAGGTTGGTTAGTGGTGGAAGGGGTAGGGTACAGAGCTTCGGAATGAATACAGGTGGCGCGTAGACCTGTTTATTGTTCTGTTTATGTTTTCTAAAATATTGCTGTTTATTTTTATAAAATGGGTAATATATCCGTTATTATGCATAAAAATGAAAAACTTTATATAATCAAACTTATTTTTCTTTAAACGTTTCGTAATTTCCATTATATAATATTTTTTGATAGATTGACTTTTAACAGAGATATTCGCAGTTTTTTGTTTACCCTTCCCTCTGAACTCCTCCATCCCTTTGTGATATTAAAATAATTTATTGCCTATTTTCATTTCGATAATGTCAAAAATCTAAAAACCGAAATTCATTGAATTTGGTTCAGCGGTACTTGCGTGATGCCGTAACATAAAAACAGACAAAAATTCAGCTGAACTTATTTTCGGTGATTACTTGGTAGATTTGGCGTAGAAATAAAATTTGGGGCATTTCGAAAAATTGTTCAGAAAAAATCACAATTTTATTTATATAGTTTGCCACCAGCCATGAGACGCATCTTATACCTTCACTAGGATTTGAACCAGGGATCTTTGTCTCCGAAAATCAGTTGTTATTATACCTACCTTTAAAAGACACAAATAACAAAAACACAGTGTTACTACCTTGATTTTTCATTAGTTCAATTCACTTAATACCTGATCGGGCAACCACAAATGATTTATGAACTTTCTAATAGATTTCACACATTAATAATTGATTAATGATAGTGTTGGCAGACCTACAGGTACTTCGCTTAGAATTTTTAGAATTCCTTTCTTTGTAGCAGGCCTATTTTTGAAAAAAATAATAATAATTTAACATAATATACTTTATCGGGGATGGCATTCTACTAATAAGCGGAACGAAAAGTTGGCATTAAAATCTGGTCTGAAACACTCACACGACTTTCTCTAGTCGATGCAAATAATGAAGAATATAACTCAACATTAGAAATAAACAAAAAAAAACTAACTTCAAAAAACATTAACTAATTTTAATCATGATTGAATGATGTAAAATGAAAACCAACCTTAATTTGGCTTAATAATTCGGAAAATTACTCTTTCACGCTAAACTAAGCTCTATAGAGATTGATTTGCAAAATTAATGTTGTAGATCTTTTAATTTCCTATTAATTTGATTATTGTTATGACTTTTGTCCTAAAATGCATACTAAGGCCGAAATCTTAAAACAAAAAACATTTTTTTTCAACGAGAAAACATGGTTTCCAAGAATTACAGCAGACATGGCGCCTATCCTATCTTGTAGAGCATAAAATATATAGTAAATGAAGCTATTTTAAGAAAAATCGTAAAAGCCGCTTTTAAGAAAATTACAAAACAGTTAAAAATGACACGAATAAACTACTACCTTCGGATGACCGACTTCGATAAAAATGTTTGTGTCGGGTCCTCTAGTGATACCTAACTTAATTATTAATTTCGTACGATGTTCCGTTCTTGAGATATTTTGTTCATACACACACACGCACACACACACACACACACACACACACACACACACACACACACACACACACAACACACACACACACACACACACACACACACACACACACACACACACACACACACACACACACACACACACACACAAATACAGACCAATCACTAAAAACTTGTTTTTTGGGTTCACGGGATCTGAAAACGTGCATATCCGGTGCAAACATGATTTCAAAAAATCGACATGAAAACAATACTTTCCTTCCTACATATTGTATTTTAAAATTCTGTAACTTTTTCATAAATAAAGATAAAAACAAAATAGAAATAGCATTGTTTTCAGCATTAAATTCTGTGGAAGAATCACTCTTAACCTCACTTTTGACTTGGGTGAAGATAAAGGTCCCTTTTCCAATGGAAGGTCAGATTTACTTCTTTAAGGGGAGACTGTATGATGGTTTTGACTGAAACTGTTTATTTTCGGTTGTTTATGTTAAAATTATTTTAATGAAAAAAATTTAAGTTTTTATCAGGTTCATCCTAAAAAATTACATGTCGCCAAGAACAAATATTTTTCATATTTTTATATTTCTCGTTTTAGTGCAAAAAGAAATTTAGTTTCTTTTCAATATCTGCTTCACTATTTTTAATATTCTTCACTACTGGTGCAGCTTTCTAACCAACTGTTGATGGGAAATTAAACTTGTTTGTGTACATTTTGTTTTTCATTAGTGCCTTTTCCCGTAAATTTAGATTTTTACCACTGACGTACGTTTTTTCAGAAACCATTTAACCTATTTGGCTGAAATTTTTACCAGTTAATTATCATGTACATGCACATTCACCGACATTATTTTTACATCCTCAGGTGCTCAAAAAATTAGTAATATGCAAAAAACGTAGAAAAAAATTGTAAAGATTTTATATTATTCGTTATTCTTTTAAAACCTTTATGGTCCAACAGATTAAATTGAAAAAAATCAGTAGCTAAAACCGTCCTACTACTATAAGTGTGTGAAGTTTTATTTTCGTAACTTTCACCAATCCTATGAAAAATGTACCTTAAAATAGCAAATTTAACATTGGTGGGATACAAACTACAGTCTCTCCTTAAACGTATTCTATGGATCAGAAATTTTAAAATAATAATTAAAGAGAGATAAGGGATGGGTAAAAGAGAGAGCAAAAGAACTCTATTGTTGTCCACTAAATGATAAACAAAAACAGCTCTTAAGAAAATGTTTCTTAAACATCATTTCTCACATACGAAGAAAATAAAAAATGATAAAGAAAGAATAAGAACGGTGTCTTAAAAGAAGAAAAAATGAGGGAATACGATGACAATACATCTACCTGGCCACTTCTTTAAAATCATTAATTATTACCCGTACAGTCTTACCAACAAAACCACGTGACGTCCACCTACGCTTAAAAAAATATTACTATAACATTGGTTTATTCTTCCCCACTTGAATATTACAACTTGTAACTTTTCTTTTAATAATAGTCTGTATTTGAATTATTATCTGCCACATTCTCTAATTTCGTATGGGATCGGTTCGTACTTCTGATTCCTATATTTTATAACTATATGCTATGAATACCTAAACTACTTATTTTTATTTCTCGCGACTTCAAAAATGTAAATTAACCCTTTCAGTACCAACGTCCGGAAAACAGGACGTCGATATATTTTATATAGCTATAACATCCGGTTTACCGAACGTCCGTAAGTTGTGCATAAAGTGTAAATGTCCGGATAACCGAACATTTCCAAAAAAACCTTTTAAACAAAAATTAATGGAACAATATATGAGCTGTGGCTATTAAATACTGAGACTGACATTGTAAAAAAATTAGTTTTAATTTTATACATATTAATCACTTATTGTCACCTTCAATATATACTCCTTCTCTATCCCTACAACCCTCTATGCGAATTTTCCATTGTTGGAAACAGTACTGGAAGTCATCTTCTGTCAGCTCCTTCAGGACACGTGCCGCTTTCTCTTTTACAGCTTCCACAGACTCAAATCTTGTCCCTTTTAACGCAGATTTCACCTTAGGGAACAGGTAGAAGTCACATGGTATAAGATCTGTTGAAGAAGGTGGATGTTCTAATACTGAGATGCTGGACTTGGCTACGAACCTTTTGACACGATACGCGGAATTAGCTGGCGCATTGTCTTGGTGGAGAACCCATGATTTGTCCTTCGACATATCAAGGCGTTTTTTCTTTACTCTTAGACGTAGTTTAGAAAGTACCTCAAGGTAGCAATATTGATTAATTGTTTGACCTCAGGAACCTAGTGAAGGTACACAATCCCATGGATATAAAAAAAACAATCATCATTGCTTTAAATTTTGACTCGCCCATTCGATATTTTTTGGCTCGGTGAAGTTCGGCTCTTCCAGTGCCGGATCATAAGTAAAAAACCACGTTTCATCACATGTTATTATCTTCTACCTGTTCCCTAAGGTGAAATCTGTATTAAAAGGGACAAGGTTTGAGTCTGTGGAAGCTGTAAAAGAGAAAGAGGCACGTATCCTGAAAGAGTGATAGAAGATGACTTCCAGTACTGTTTCCAACAATGGAAAATTCGCATAGAGCGTTGTAGGGATAGAGAAGGAGAGTATATTGAAGGTGACAATAAGTGATTATATAAAAAATAAAAATAAAATTTTTTACAACGTCAGTCTCGTCATTTCATAGCCACACCTCGTATTTTGTAACCACCTCCATGGCGTAATGACTAGCACTCTAGCCTACAAAGTGAAAGATCCCGGGTTCGATTCCCAGCTAGGGTTTAGAATTTCAACTCGTTAAACCACCGTTAAGTTACCAAAACCCACAGTAGTGGCTAATGACCAAACTTTCGATGTGACTTTAAATAAACTAAAATCTATTTTGAATAGTTTTAATGTTAGAACGATTTATTTTTTTATGAACAATAAAAATTAATTTTTAAGAACATTTTACTTTTCTGTAACGTTGGAACTTTGTCAGCAATGGCAGGGTTATACCTGCAAGTTTTCGAAATAAGGGCTGGCACTTTTTGTACACCCTTATTCCAATTAAATGGCACGTAAGATGAAACTTTTAAAAATTGTTTCGGCATTGAAAGGGTTAAGAAAATATTTAATAAAAGCGTCAATACACTATGGAATTTTATATTTTCATTTTTATTCTTTATTCTGAAACTAGACAATATAATGTTGTTTAGGTCATCAGCCGAAAGGCTGGTCTGAACCTGTAGACTGTAGAGGGTTTACTAAGTAAAACGAGGAGAGAAGTGGTTTGCAATTGTCTTCCTCACTGAGTGTAAAAGTATGCTTATCGGAATAACAGGTCTCTGAAAAGCATCTACTTTCCACCCTGGAAATGACACCTTCACTTCATGCACCACAGGGTCTGGCTGTGTAATGAAATTCATTACTTTCAGAGAAGATAACGTTGATTAGTTTATTTTACACCTCTCCCTCTTCTGTTTTTAAATAGTGGAGTCTAACTAGTGGAATAACTAGTTAACTATGTGATTAGAAACAGAACTATTTTTTGTAGCCCTGGAACCAGCACATCATGTGCAATTAATTTAACACTCCATCTACCCGTTATGGGCAAATGTTTACTTTATGGGAAATTAATTTAATAAAATGAGCATAAGAAACAGGTAAACTATTGCAAAGAGAAAAGTAAAAACTAACTAACTTAAATAATTCAGTCATTTAATTGGCTGACCATGTGATAAGAAACAGAACTATTTATTTTAGCCTTGCAACGAACAGATCGTGTGTAAATAATTTGACACTCCACCTTTCTGTTACGGGCAATACAATAAAGTATAACCATCAAAAAACTTAAAATTTTAAATAAACTCTCTTGCCATTGCAAATAATTAACAATAGTCTAAAACCAAACATTAGAAATAAACAAAAAACTAACCTCAAAAAACATAACCTTATTTTAACCATGAGTGAATGATGCAAAATAAAAATCAATCTTAGTTTGGCTTAATAATACGGAAAATCACTCTTTCACGCAAAACTAAGCTCTGTAGAGATAAACGCTTCAAATAAAAGTTGTTGATCTTTTAATTTCCAATAAATTTGTTTATTAATATTTTTATCGTTAAATGTCCGAATTCTTAAAATATTAATTTTGATACAATTTTTAAACAGAAAATCAGTAATAACTGCTAAACTAAGCGTTGTACAAAGAAATAACAAAAATTGTAGCGTTTTAAATTTTCTACAACTATTATTTTATACTTTTACCCGAAAATGCATATTAAGGTCACAATCTTAAAAAAAACATTTTTTTACGAGAGCACAGCTTCCCCAAGAATATCCGTAGACATGATGCCAAATACAAAATGTAGTAAATGAGGCGATTTTTTAAAAAAATCGTTGGAGCCGTTTTTAAGAAAATCGCAAACAAGTGAAAAATCACACGAATAAATTATTACTTCCGGTTGAACGATTTTAATGTATCTTCTAAAAATGTACCTCTAATAATGTGTACCTAAGTTCAACTTAAAGTTAAACTTCGTACGATATTCCGTTCTTGAGATATTTTCTTTTAACATAGATCAATCGTTATAAACGTGTATTTTTGGTTTCAGATAAATAACCGGTGAAAATTGTTTTCAAAAAGTCGACATGAGAACAATTCTTTCCTTCCTTACTTTTATTCATATAGGGGAATAGAAAGTAAAAATATATTTCAGTCAATAAGAAAATGCGGAGTATATGGAATTACAATAAGTTAGGGTAACTGACAAAAATTAAAAAAAAAGAATTTTGATTCCCATTAATATATAAAAGAAAATTTATTCTCCCCTTATCAAATCATTAACTTTATAAATACTCTTTAAATTTTCCCACGGGTTGAAAAACTATTTAGTAATGAGAAAAATTGAAGTAAAAGATCTAATTGTAAATACCGGAAGTAGGCGTCAAGTCAAAAGATTCCCTTACACCTTATTAGTTCATAATGTAAATACAACTTCCTCTCAGAAAGCGGCACATTACATTGAAATATGAACACAAAAACTAAATGATTTTCTTTACCCTTCATTCAAGAGGGGGATTGATTTTTGACAACAATAAACAGGGCAAATAATTATAGTCGTTGACTTCTTGTATAGATAAATACAAACCTGTCACCCTTTATATTTTCATACTAGGAAAGGCAAAGTTCCATAAAGGATATAGCCTAGTTCTACTTACAGGTAGTACTTAAATTATATACGTTACAATTTAAGTATGCTGTTAATAATTATACTGTAATACTGTAAAACTTCACTAATTCGGAATTCGCGGTAATTCGGACTGTCAACTAGGTATTAGGTAAGGGTAGTCAATCAAGCGTCCTTGGAGCAAACTTGTACAATAAGCAATTTGAATTTAATCTTGGGCTAGAAGATAAAAATTTCAGAAGAGCTTTGGTATTGAGAACGTTCAGGAAATAAGGAAATGGTTAACAATAGATGAATTTAGAGCAGAAAACTTGAATGAAGATGAAGTCGTAGCCCAGATACAAAGAAATCAAAAAGAGACAAACGTTGAAAATGAAAATGGTAGCGACGATCAAATTAAAATTTAAAAAATTAAGATTTCTGTTGTTTCGTATCACCTGGACGAACTAATACAATTTGTGGATAGCGATAGTGACTTTCAAAAGTTTTTTGTAACGTTAAGGGTACCCGGAACGGAGGAAATTCAAAAATTTTCACATATCCGGTTTTTGTACATTATTTGAATTCAGAATTTTCTACATCCAATGATGTATATTTTGTTAGGATTTCTGCAATTTTTAACCCTAAATTCAAGGAGAAACAATAAAAATGCTGAGATTCGCCGATGGTAAAGTAGTATTAGCCAAGACAAAGAAAGAACTAGACGATATCTTAAATGGAATGGATGAGATATTGAGAAAGGAACTTCATGAAAACTAATAAGAACAAAACGAAAGCATTGGGCAGCAGCAAGAGTGGTTTAGAAAAGATGAGAAATTTAAAAGTAGGCAAAGAAAACATACAGGAAGTTGGGGAATTCTGCTATCTAGGGAGTAAAATAACAAAGGATGATAGAAGCACAAGTGATATCAAAAGTCGAATTGCTCAAGCTAGAAAAGCCTTTGAAATGAAAAACAGCTTACTGACTACAAAGATTGATCTACAGATTAGGAAACATTTCTTAAAACATTATGTTTGGAGTGTAGAATTATACGGAAGTGAAACGTGGGTAATAGGGGCTGTGGAAAAGAAGAGGATAGAAGCTTTTGAAATGTGGTGTTATAGGAAAATGTTAAAGATTAGGTGGGTGGACCAAATAAGTAATTTAGAGGTTCTTAGGCAAGTGGATGAAAAAAGAAGTATATGGAAGCATCTTACTAGAAGAAGGGATAGATAGGCTAGTGGGGCACATCTTAAGACATCTAGGTCTTGGCTAATAATGGAGGATAGGGGAAGGGAGCCATATATGGAATAGGGTCTTGTTATGGAATACTAGTGTTTTTCCAGACAGGACGTTGAAATCCTGATCTTCTTGCACCAATGGTTATACCGACAGAAACAACTACCGGATTCAAACAGACCAAATACAGCGTGTTTTGTCAAGGTGATTATAATGAAGATAAAAAAGGTGAAAAGTGGATTCAATGCTCGAGGTGTAGGCTAATAATTGATATCATGAACAATGCACTAGTGCTGAAAGGTTGCACTTTGTCTGCGATTACTGCGGATAAACTGATTGGACTAATACTTTGGTGCTTTAAAAACTATGTAGGCAAATTATGTATCTATTCCAAGTTTCCCAAATTATAACCCAATGTATTCCATATTAAGATCCTATTTTGTGAATTGTAAAAATCATGCCGCTAAAGAAAATTAAAAAAAATATATATTTGTAAATTTAAGATTTTGTATTTTCTAGCAGTGAAATAAACTATTTCTACTATTGATATAAAATTCCAGTAATTTCAAGAAAGTCACAGAAACCCAGAAAAATCAAAAATGCAAATGGTATTCCATATTTGGTTCCTCTTCCCTAATATTGGGGAGTAAATTGTAGGGGGGGGGGAAAGATAAGAATATATAAAACAAAGTACAAAAGATGTAGGGTGTTAGAAATATGTAGATATGAAACGACTTGCGCAAGAAAGAACAGCTTTGAAAAATTCATCAAACCAGTCGAGATATCGGCCTTAGTATGCATTTAACGACAAAAGTGTAGGCTACATATGATCAAATTTTTAGAAAATTAAAAGATCTACAACTTTTGCTTTAAACATTTTTCTCTACAGAACCTAGTTTAGCGTGAAAGAGTGATTTTCCGTATTACTAAGCTAAACTACGGTTGATTTTCATTTTGCATCATTCACTCATGTTTAAAATTAAGTTATGTTTTTTTTATGTTAATTTTTTGTTTATTTCTAATTTTTTATTACTTATGTTAGGTTATATTGTTCATTTTTTGCATTGTCAAGAGAAAGTCGTGTGATTGTTTCACACTAATTTTTTTTAAATTTATTATCGGAACATAATATTTAGCGTTGATCAATAAATAAAATGTAGGGCCTATGTTACTGTATTATAAATTGTATTTGTGTGAGTGTGTAACTACGTTAACATGTATTAGTATTAGTGTTGTCCGTTGAATTTATGGCATTTAATAAGAAAAATATATCCATTGGACCCCCGTAGTTTCGTATGGCGTCAGTAACAGTGAATCTGTGGAAGGAAGAATAGGTTACGTGGAACATGAACGTAGTTAGGTGGTTAAAGGAATTTCGAGATTGAAATTGCCTCCTTCATCTTCAGTCTAAGAAAAAAATAAATACAATAAATAAAAAATATATGTGTATAAATAATTTGAGGGCTTTCTTTCTTCTTTAACTTTATTAATAAAACGATAAATAAATTTCCCAAGTACTTATATATATGTTTTAAGTATGATAATGTATTTATATAGGGTATATCTTATGATAATTTCTTTTAATTTTTTTATGGAAGCTGTTTATCAATTCAAAATCTACAAAATTTGTCATGATCTATCCATATTAAGATAATTTCTGGCCACCTCCGTAGCGTAGTGGTAGCGCGCGCTAACCTACCACCAAGAGGTCCCGGATTCGATTCCCGGACAAGATTTCGAAATTTTCTTAAGTTAAAATCCACCGTAGTTAAATAAATGACCGAGCTGTTAAAGCGACTTTAAATAAAATATATAAAACGTGCTTCCCAACAAACTTGACGATTAGGGAAGTTAACATTGGTCATGTACTGTCAACAATGATCTTATTATAAGGGTATAATCTTACTTTTATTACTCAAGTCGTTTGTAAAAAAAAGAGTCTACAAAAGATTTTAATAGTTATTAATTTAATTATTAGTAAAGAAAGACAAAAATGTAATTTAATTTTGACCTAGCGCGGTACTTAAGTACATAAGGAAAAGATCCGCTCCCATTGTTGTCTGTACATTAGCCGTGCGTGTAAAGTGTTCAGTTAAATTAAAATTTTAATTAGACCACAGTAGAAGAGACTGTGAGTTCGAATCCCACACACAATCTTTTTTTTGTTTTGATTTTTGTTTAGCTAATAATTTTATTAAAATATGCTACTTATAACTTAGCGTAATACTTAACTTAACAATATTTTTATTAACTTAACTAAAAAAAACTTTACTAGTTAGTTATATTCTGTTGAATTAAAAATTACAATACTAATTTGAAATGTTAAATTATTTAATTAAAATCAATGATCAGATTAACAAAAAAATAAAAACCTTTTTAATATGTATGACTCGAACTCGCGGCCTCTCGTACGGTAATATCAAAAATTAAAATAAACTGACCACTTTACACGCTCGGCTAATGTTTAGAAAACAATGAAAGCGAATTTTTTCTTATCTAAGTACTGCGTTACATCAAAATTCAGTAACATTTTATTTTTATTAATTAATAAATGAAATGATTAGCCAATAAAATCTTTTGTAGACTCATTGTTATTCTGTTTCCTAACGACTGGAATAATAAAAGTAAGATTACACCCTTGTAACCGTGCTTCCCAACAAATTTGACGTATTAGGAAATTAACATTGGACAATGTAGCCTATTGTAGCCAGACAATGTAGCCTATAACCTCCTACTGCCCATAACGGACAGGTGGAGAGTCAAATTATTTACACTCACTCTGTTCGTTGCAGGGCTAAAATAAATAGTTCTGTTTCTTATCACATGGTCAGCCAATTAAATGACTGAATCATTTAAGAACAGAAGAGGTAAAGGTGCAAAAGACACTAATCAGAGTTATCTCCTCTGAAAGTAATGAATTTCATTATACAGCCAGACCCTGTGGTGAATGAAGTGAAGGTGTCATTTGCAGAGTGGAAAATATGTGCTTTTCAGAGGGCCCGGCATGCTGATAAGCGTACTTTTATACTCAGTGAAGAAGGCAATGGTAAAACCACCTCACTCCTCGTTTTACTTAGTAAAACCTCTACAGGTTCAAACCAGCTTTTTGGCTGATGACCTAAACAACAACAACAATGTAGCCTAGACTACTGTCAACATTAATCTAGTAAAGAGTGATTATTCGTATTAAGCACAACTGAGATTGGTTTTCATTCACTCATGATTAAAATTAGGTTATGTTTTTTGATGATAATTTTTTTTGTTTATTTCTAATTTTTACGATCTCTTGCCTATATGAATATATAGGAAAAAAGTTAGATCTATTGTTTTCATGTCGATTTTAAGAAATCGAGTTTTCACCGGATCTACACGTTTTCAGACCTCCTGTACCCAAAAAACATGTTTTTAGCAATTGATCTGTGTGTGTGCACGCGCGCGCGCGTGTGTAACCGGAGTAGTTCATTCGTGTAATTTTTCACTTTTTTGCGATTTTTTCAAAAACGGCTCCTGCGATTTTTTTTTAAATCGCCTCATTTAATACATTTTTTATGTTCTACAAGATAGAGTACACGCCATGTCTGCTGAAATTCTTGGGGAGTTTTGTTTTCTCGTAAAAAAATTGTTTTTGAAAAATTGCGACTTAAATATGCATTTTAGCGCAAAAATGTACTATCTATATAATAAAAGTTGTAGAGAATTTAAAATCCTACAACTTTTATTTCAATTATTTTTTGTATTTTGTTTAGCGGTAATTAGCAATTTTCCGTTTTTTTCTCACGAAAACGTGTAAAAATCGATTTTTTTAAAGATTTCAGCCTTAGTATGGATTTTACGACAAAAATGTGTTCAATCAAATTTATAAGAAATTAAAAGTTCTGTAACTTTTATACAGCATTTTTCTTTACAGAGCCTACTTTACCGTGAAAGAGTGATTTTCCGTATTTTTAAGGCAAACTTAGGTTGATTTTCACTTTACGTCTTTCACTCATAATTAAAATAAGGTTGTGTTTTTTGAGGTTAGTTTTTTATTTTTAATGTTTTATTTCTAATATTGGGCTATAAAGGGCTTCTGTCGTCAACTGGAAGGAGACCCCTTAATTCCTTTTACAAAAGGCTTAAGGGAACCAGCCGGGATAGAAGGCTAGTGTCCTATCCATACATTCACGTTGTGTGGCCTGTTAGTAACCATGTGACCGCTCATCAGCACGATAACCGGCTCATGGTGAACGGAACTGGAAGGGCTGCCCATTCCACCCTGGCAGACGGTGGCTTGGGGCACTCAGTCAGCCAACCAAAAAGCTGAAAGCAACAGTAAACTACAGCTTTTTCTGTCTGACTAGAATTATCGTAAGGAAACTCCTTCATGTATGATTCTGGTTAGGCTTACTTAGTATATGCAGATCTTCAAGAACTTCGAGAACTTCAAAATATGAAAAATTTATGATGGCGTCCTCTCTGGTAACACATTCCGGAGATAAACTAGTCCTCCATTCGGATCTCCGGGCGAGGACTATCAGAGGGGACTTCATCAAAAAAAAAAAAGTTTCTGAAATTCTGCGAGTTGGAACATGGAATGTTAGGAGTTTAAAACAAACTGGTAGGTTAGAGAATTTAAAAAGGGAAATGGATAGGTTGAAGTTAGATATTGTAGGCATTGGTGAGGTACGCTGGGATGATGATCAAGACTTTTGGTCCGGGGATTATAGGGTTATTAACACTAAAACTATCGGAGGGCAGGGCGGAGTGGGTCTAGTAATGAATAAAAAAATTGGACAAAGAGTGACTTATTATAAGCAGTGTAGTGATAGGATTATCATGGTTAGAGTAGATACGAAACCAAAGTCTACCACTATAGTGCAGGTCTACATGCCTACGTCTTCACACAGAGAGGAAGAAATAGAACAAGTATATGAGGAATTAGATGAAGTAATAAAATATGTCAAGGGTGATGAAAATTTGATAGTTATGGGAGACTGGAATGCAGTAGTTGGAGAAGGAAAAGAAGGAAAGATAGTCGGAGAATATGGTCTAGGGAAGAGAAATGACAGAGGGAGTCGGCTGGTAGATTTCTGCTCCAAATATAATTTAGTGATAGGCAATACACTTTTTAAGAATCACAAAAGGAGGTTATACACTTAGATGATGCCAGGTGACAAGGGAAGATACCAAATAGATTACATAATGGTTAGACAAAGATTCAGAAACCAGATTATGAACTGTAAAGCCTATCCAGGTGCAGACATAGGGAGTGATCATAACTTAGTAGTAATGGATAGCAGGCTTAAACTTAAAAAACTGAAGAAGGGACAGGGAAATGCTAGGTGGGATGTAGACAAACTAAGAGAACAAGACAACCAGGTAGGTTTCCAGGAGAGTATTCAAAAAGGGATAGAAGAAAGAGGTAATGACACAGGAAGTGTAGAGGAGGAGTGGATAAACTTCAAGGAGGTGGTAGTGAAAGCAGCGGAAGAATGGTTAGGACATACTAAAAGAAGAGGTAGGAAACCGTGGATTACTAATGATATTTTAGAACTGATGGATGAGCGAAGAAAATATAAAAACGCAAAGGACGAGAGAGGTAAAAGGCAATATTGCTACTTGAGAAATACCATAAACAAAAGGTGTAAGAAAGCGAAGGAAGAGTGGATCAGAGTGAAATGTACGGACATTGAAAGTAAAATGGCAGTTGGTAAAGTGGACGCAGCTTATAGAAAAATAAGGGAAAACTTTGGAGAACGAAAGATGAAAGCTGTTAATTTACAAAGCGCAGGTGGTAAACCATTGTTGAATGGCCAAGAGAGAGCTGAAAGATGGAAGGAATACGTAAATCAACTCTACATGGGAAAAGAATTAGAATATGATGCGATAGAACAAGAAACTGATGTTGAAGAAGATCAAAAAGGGGACCCTATACTACGAGAAGAATTCGATCGGGCACTTAAGGATATGAATATGAATAAGACACCAGGAATAGATAACATACCATCGGAATTATTATTACGATGTGGCAAAGTTGCTCAAAACAAATTATACAAACTTGTGTGCAGAATGTATGAGAGTGGAGAGGTACCATCGGACTTTAAAAAAAATATTATGATTCCAATACCAAAAAAGTCAGGAGCGGAGAAGTGTGAACATTACAGAACCATCAGCCTAACATGCCATGCATCTAAGATACTGACAAGAATTATATACAGGAGAATAGAACACCGAGTAGAAGAAGTATTGGACGATGACCAATTTGGATTTAGAAGGAGAATGGGAACTTGAGATGCAATATTGGCTCTGAGACTGATTATTGAGAAAAGGATACAGAAAAATAAAACTACTTTTATGGCATTTGTAGATTTAGAGAAAGCATTTGACAATCTGGACTGGAGTAAAATGTTTAAAACTTTGAAAAGGCTAGGAATTAAATACAAAGAAAGGAAAGTTATCTACAGTCTGTATAAGAATCAAACGGCTGTTTTGAGAATCGAGGGGTACGAAAAAGAGGCTGCTGTAAGAAAAGGTGTACGACAAGGTTCTTCTTTGTCACCACTACTTTTTAACTTGTATATAGAAGAGGCTATAAATGAAGTGAAGGAGAAATTTGACGTAGGAATAAAAATTCAAGGAGAAACAATAAAAATGTTGAGATTCGCCGATGATATAGTAGTATTAGCCGAGGCAAAGAATGAACTAGAGGATGCCTTAAATAGAATGGATGAGATCTTGAGGAAGGATTATTTCATGAAAATTAATAAGAACAAAACGAAAGTGTTGTGCAGCAGCAAGAGTGGTTTAGAAGAGATGGAAAATTTAAAAGTAGGCAACGAAAACATACAGGAAGTTGAGGAATTCTGCTATCTAGGGAGTAAAATAACAAAGGATGGTAGAAGCACGAGTGATATCAAGAGTAGAATTGCTCAAGCTAGAAAAGCATTTGAAATGAAAAACAGCTTACTGACTACAAACATTGATTTACAGATTAGGAAAAATTTCTTAAAACATTATGTTTGGAGTGTAGCATTATACGGAAGTGAAACGTGGGTGATAGGGGCTGTAGAACGGAAGAGGATAGAAGCTTTTGAAATGTGGTGTTATTGGAAAATGTTAAAGATTAGGTAGGTGGACAAAATAAGTAATTTAGAGGTTCTTAGGCGAGTGGATGAAAAAAGAAGTATATGGAAGCATCTTACCAAAAGAAGGGATAGGCTAGTGGGGCATATCCTAAGACATCCAGGTATTGGGCTATCAATAATGGAGGGTAACATTGAGAGAGTAAATTGTAGAGGGAGGCAAAGATTAGAATATATAAAGCAAATTACAAAAGATGTAGGGTGTTACAGCTATGTAGATATGAAACGACTTGCGCAAGATAGAACAGGTTGGAGAACTGCATCAAACCAGTCGAGAGACTGATGACAAAAAAAAAAATTTCTGATATTAGGTTATATTGTTAATTATTTGCATTGACAAGAGAAGGTCGTGTGAGTGTTTCACACCAGATTTTTTTGTTTAATTCGAATGTTTTATTACTAATGTCGGTTATAGTGTTCATTATTTGAATTGGCAAGAGAAAGTCGTGTAATATTTTACACCAGATTTTTAAATGAAAATTTTATCGGTACAATTGATTTTCTTTTAAAAGAAGTTCAACTATTATTAGTCATAATGTAAATGTTTTCAATGGCCTTTTATATATGAGTCAATAAACTGAAAAGACATTTCTGTTCATTTAATATCTGCACATTATTTTATTGTAGTTCTGTTTAGTTAATGCAAGGTAGTACATAACAATAAAAGTGGGGCGTAATCAGAAGACCAAGAACTATGCGATTGAGGGTTGATAATTCAAAGAGTAAAGAGGGTTTAAAAAAAAGAAACATACAATTGTAGTATTATAAGGGTGAGCTCAAGATAAAAGTAAAGTAATTTTAAAGAAGTATAAAAGTCATGTGTTAACAGAATTGTACGATTTAAAAATATATATCAATGTAATACTGGTAAAATGCACGTGTTCAAAAAAATAATAATAATAATGCCCCACCGTGTTCACTTTATTGTTTCAAATACGACTTATATATATCCAGAGGGATTTTTTGACAACTTGGGGAACCCCCTACTGTCATTAACGACAGTTATGAACCTGCAGGGGTACCTAATTGTTGCTCTCTTAAAGGAAATACCTGCTTAGTTTAACAATACTTCTTTCAGACGATTAATGTAAAATACTGACATATTTTTTTCTTATTAATAAAGATTTAAAAAAATGCAGTATGAATTTATTCCGTCTTTGAATAATAATAACTGAGTAAAAACGCACATAATTTTTTTACTTTTTCCGTTGTTGTTGTTGTTGGTTAGGTGTATCAGTCGAAACGCTGGTTTGAACCTCTAAGTCCAGTGATACGAGACAATAGTTCCGAAAATGATGTTATACATATACGGAAATACGAAAACATTTTCCTCATCGTTTCTTAAACGACTCATCAGCGTGTGGTATTGGCCTTCCCGTAAAGCACAATATTTATTGAATGTACTCCGACCTTCTATTTTTCTTACGTTTTAAATAAGTCCTCACATCATTAGCAACTTGTTGTTTAGGTCATCAGCTGAAAAGCTGGTTTGAACCTGTAGAGATTTTACTAAGTAAAAGGAGGAGTGAGGTGGTTTACCGTTGCCTTCCTCACTGAATAGAAAAGTATGCTTATCAGCATGCCGGGCCCTCTGAAAAGCACATATTTTCCAATCTGCAAATGACACCTTCACTTCATTCACCACAGGGTCTGGCTGTATAATGAAATCCATTACTTTCAGAGGAGATAACTCTGATTAGTGTCTTTTACACCTCTACCTCTTCTGTTCTTAATGATTCAGTCATTTAATTGGCTGACCATGTGATAAGAAACAGAACTATTTATTTTAGCCCAGCAATGAACAGATTGAGAGTAAATAATTTGACTCTCCACCTGTTTGTTATGGGCAGCATTAGCAACTAAGAGATCTTTATTCGGGGAAGACATTTTTACTACTGCGTTTTTGTCGTCGAATCTAACAGCTCCACTTGCGGTTGTGTGGACAACAATATTCATTGCGTTTCTGTCGCGACGACGAAACCGCTGAATATGTGTGGTGTGGCTATTAAAAAAAGAGACTGACGTTGTAAAAATTGTATTTTAATTTTTTATTTAATCACTTATTGTCACCTTCAATATACACTCCTTCTCTATCCCTACAACGCTCCATGCGAATTTTCCATTGTTGGAAACAGTGCTGGAATTCATCTTCTGTCAGCTCCTTCAGGACACGTGCCGTTTTCTCTTTTACAGCTTCCACAGACCCAAATCTTGTTCCTTTTAATGCAGATTTCACCTTAGGAAACAGATAGAAGTCACATGGTGCAAGATCTGATGAATAAGGTGGATGTTCTAACACTGAGATGCTGTACTTAGCTAGGAACCTCTTGGCAGATAACGTGAAATGGGCTGGCGCATTGTCTTGGTGGAGAACCCATGATTTGTCCTTCCACATTTCGGGGCTTTTTTCCTTACTCTTTGACGTAGTTTAGAAAGTACCTCGAAGTAGTAATAATTAATTAGTCAACCTTCAGGAACCCAGTGAAGGTAAACAATCCCATAGATATAAAAAAAACAATCATCATTGCTTTAAATTTTGACTTGCTCATTCGATCTTTTTTGGCTCGGTGAAGTTCGGCTCTTTCAGTGCATGGATAGGCGCTTCGTTTCCGGATCATAAGTAAAATAACCATGTTTTATCACATGTTATTATTTTCTACCTGTTCCTTAAGGTAAAATCTGCATTAAAAGGGACAAGATTTGAGTCTGTGGAAGCTGTAAAATAGAAAGCGGCACGTGTCCTGAAGGAGCTGACAGAAGATGACTGTCAGCACTGTTTCCAACCATGGAAAATTCGCATGGAGCGTTGTAGGGATAAAGAAGGAGTGTATACTGAAGATGAAAATAAGTGATTATGTATAAAATAAAAATACAATTTTTACGTCAGTCTTTTTATTTAATAGCCACACCTCGTATTGTTCATTATTTTCATTGGCAAGTGAAAGTCGTGTGAGTGTTTCACACCAGATTTTTTTTTTTTTTAGTTGTAAAATTAAAATAAAAAACGCCCATTTTATAAATATTTTTTAAGATCTACTTTTCTAAGAACAAAGAAGTCGAAGAATCATTCCAAAGCCATCGCTGTGACTTGACGAATACTAAAATTCAAAAGTGTAATAAAAATATTTATGTGGTAGGTCTGAACATGGACATACAGCCATGCAAACGTATTTAAAGATTGAATAAAAATAAGTTTTAACAATAGAAAAAGATATTAAAACTTGTGTGATGAGGGCAAAAGAATAATCTAGTTCAGATTATACTGCCTACAATACTGCAAACGATATCTTTTCAGATTTTATGAGCACTTTAAAACTCACAAATATTGTTTCGAGAACTGTTAAATTTTTTTTTATTAATCTTTAAATTTTGACAAAAAAACATACTCAAATGCCACCTGATTATCATATCGTCAAAAACTCATAAAAATCTGGTGTGAAACACTCACATGACTTTTTTTATCATTGTAAACATAAATCATATAACTTACTATCGGTTTCATAATCATAGACACTCGAGTTTGTACCCTTGCATCTCCAAAACTATGAGTCGGACTTACAACATATTTTACATAAATATTTAGCTCATTTTATTCTGCGTTGACCCTTAATAGGCTAGTCCTCTTTTTTTAATATTGTTCAAAAATTGTCATATCGAGATTGGAAGACAAAAAGACCCGGTTTTTTTTCTACCGCAACAAATTTCATGCGTTTAGAGGCGTGTAAGTCGATATCTATTTGACAGAAAAGTTTGAAATTTTAACACAACATAAAAAATTATATTCTTACAACGTGTACCAAATTTAAAATTCGTACGTTATTTAAATTTTGATTTATTAACAATACTCTAAACCCTTGATATCTCGGTAACTGCTCGATCGTTCGACACAGGCAAACTATCGTTTTATTCAGCATAAAAAACTTAGTACAGATATGTTAATGACATGAAATATTGATTGTCCAATGTTGTGGTAGACTTTTTAAATTAAAAAAAAAAATACTGTGTAATGAGGGGGCGGGTGCTACTATCCATGTTGCTAGTTTGTGTACGTAAAATCCTGTCGGACTGTCTAACTATATTGACAGACTCCATTGTCAATTTTCAGGTAGACAGACAGATTCAGGCAACATAGATAGTAGCGCCCACACCCGCATTACCCAGTTTATTTTTTCAAAATTTTAAATATTCTACCACAACATTGGATAATCAATATTTCATGTTGTTACCATATCTGTACTAAGTTTTTACGCTCAATAAAACGATAGTTTGCCCGTGCCGATCTATTGAGCGGTTACCGATATAGCAAGGGTTCAGAATATTGTTAATAAATCAAAATTTAAAAACCATGCAAATTTAAAATTTCGTACATGCTGTAAGAATTTGATTATCTATGTTGTAATAAAATTTCAAACTTTTCGGTTAAATGGTTATCGAGTTACACGTCTCTAAACGCATGAGATTTGTTGCGGTAGCAAAAAACCAGGTCTTTTGTCTTCCAACCTCGATATGACAATTTTTAATCAATATTAAAAATATATGATTATTAAGGATCAACGCAGAATAAAATGAGCTAAATTTTGATTTTGGTGTAAATTTTGATTTTGTTAAAATCCGACTCATAGTTTTGGAGATACAAGGGTTCAAACTTGGATGCCTATGATTGATTGTTTGATTTTCTCAAAAACATTTCTACGATTTTTTTTTAAAGCGCCGTGTTTACAAAATTTTTTATGCTTTACAAGATAGGGTAGGGATATTTCATGTCTGCTAAAATTCTTGGAGAGGCTGTTTTCATGTAAAAAAATTGTTTTTTTTTAAGATTGGTGCTTTAACATGCATTTAAGCGCAAAAATGTATAATAAAAGTTGTAGAAAATTTAAAATCGTACAACTTTTATTTCTAACATTTTTTTGTGTAACCCTTAGTTTAACGGTAATTAGCGATTTACTGCTTTTTTTCTTACGAAAACGTTAAAATCGATTTTTTTAAGATTTTAGCCTTAGTGTGCATATTACGACGAAAGTGTAGCTACATAATCAAATTTATAGGAAATTAAAAAGATCTACAACTTTTATTTGAAGCATTTTTCTCTACAGAGCCTAGTTTTGTGTGAAAGAGTGATTTTCCGTATTTTTAAGCAAATCTGAGGTTGATTTTAATTTTGCATTTTTCAGTCATGATTAAAATAAGATTAGGTTTATTTGAGATTAGTTTTTTGTTTATTTCTAATGTTTTATTACTTTGGTTATATTTTTCATTATTTGCATTGGCAAGAAAAAATCGTGTTAGTATTTCACACCAGTTTTTGATTTATAGTATTTTTAGTGTCAACCAACGGCCGCCTCCGTAACGTAGTGGTAGCGCGCTAGTCTACCTAGTCTTAGGGATTCGATTCCCGGCTAGGATCTAGAATTTTTCAAAAGTTAAAACCCACCATTACACATTGCACCGTAGTTGCTAATGACCGAGCTGTTGATACGATTTAAATAACCTAATAAAATATAAATAATATTTAATGAATGTTTAAGAAGAAAATTTAAGTGTCTAATATATTAAATAAATGTGCCGTATAAGTCTAAAATTATTGTACCCAAAAATTAATATATGGGTTTATCGTTGTTTATAAGCTAAACCATTCTAAAATTCAAATTGAACAAGCACGATAAAAACCACAAATAACAAAACAAAATAAACAGAAGTTATATGGAATAAAATTAAACAACAAAACTAGAAAATTAAAATAAAACAAAGAAGTTAAAAAGTTTGACAGGTTGCTATAAGTATAGAATTGGTAGGAAGTTTAATATTAGTGATATGGTACCCCTGCTGTGGTTACAAATGGTACAAGATGAATATGTATACAAAATTCTTATTGGCTCGAATAGCATAGCCCGTACAGATAACATTGTAGATTTATTTTATAAGTTGTAGGCAATATAAATAATTCATATCACTGTGTACATAACTCATTACTGATATTTGGTTTTTTTTGGCTCCAAAGAGTTAATTTTTTTAAGGTCTAGGGTATTATATGAAGTTGGAATGTGCTGGATGAACCCGGAACATCTTGTTGTGTTAAACCAGTATGACATAATATAGCGCTTCCTGGTGATTACGTGGTATTAACGCTAACCCCTACGTGGATCCGGGAAAATCTGGAAAAAATCAGACTTTTTTGCACTTTTACTTTCTCTTGCCTATATGAAAACCACTTAAGGCCTATAGGAAGGGAAGTATTGTTTTACAAGGAAGGGAAGTATTGCCTTTACTTAAGGCCTATAGGAAGGGAAGTATTGTTTTCATGTCGATTTTTCGAAATCGAGTTTTCACCGGATATACACATTTTCAGACCCCCTAAACCCAAAAAACATGGATTTAGCGATTAGTCTGTGTGTGTTTGTTAACAAAATGTCTCAAGAACGGAACATTGTGCGAACTTGAAACTTAAGATAGATACCACTAGCGGACCCGACACAAACATTTTCATCAAAATCGGTCGACCGGAAGTAAGTAGAAGTTTATTAGTGTAATTTTTCACTTTTTTGCGTTTTCTTAAAATCGGCTCCTACGATTTCTTTTAAAAAAATCGCCTCTTACTACATTGTTTATGCTCTACAAGATCGCGTAGGCGCCATGTCTGCTGAAATTCTTGGAAAGGCTGATTTCTCGTAAAAAAATTGTTTTTTTAAGATTGCGGCTTTTAAAGTCGCATTAAAATAAGGTTATGTTTTTTTGAGATAACTTTTTTCTGTTTTTTTAATGTTTTAAATGTTCTGCCCATAACAGACAGGTGGAGTGTCAAATTATTTACACTCAATCTGTTCGTTGCCGGGCTAAACTAAATAGTTCTCTTTCTTATTACATGGTCAGCCAATTTAATGACTGAATCATGTAAGAACAGAAGAGGTAGAGGTGAAAAAGACACTAATCAAAGTCATCTCCTCTGAAAGTAATGAATTTCATTATACAGCCAGACCCTGCGGTGAATAAAGTGAAGGTGTTATTTGCAGAGTGGAATATATGTGCTTTTCAGAGGGCCCGGCATGCTGATAAGCGTACTTTTCCACTCAGTGAGGAAGGCATGGTAAACCACCTCAAACTTCGTTTTACTTAGTAAAACCTCTACAGGTTCAAACCAGCCTTTCGGCTGATGACCTAAACAACAACATTACTAATGTTAGTTTATATTGTAAATTATTTGCATTGGCAAGAGAAAGTTATGTGAGTGTTTCACACTAATTTTTTTTAATAAATTTACTTAAGGCAGTCCTAAACTAGTAATAAACGATAAATTTATTTTTTTTCTTTCTAAATCTGTCTTCATTCGATGAACGATCGACAGAGAAGTTTTCCAGTTGGTTGATTTCTTTTTTAAGGCCACATAGGACCACTTAAATTCAAGATAACCTCTATCAAGATCTGAACATCAAAACGGTGGATGAAGGAAGGAAAAGATTTACAAGGAGTCACGAAAACCAACTTCTACGTCATATGAATGTTGAGGCTCTGCAACTGCTCTATAAATCTACCCTTAAGAGCTTTCATGAAGTTAAAAAAAAACCGAAAATTACTAATTCCCGCTAACCTAAGCGTACTACGAAAACAATGTTTGAAATAAAAGTTTTTGATTGTTAAATACTTTACTAGAGCACAGCTGTCCCAAGAATTTTAGCAGACAAGACGCCTACCCTATCTTATAAAGCATAAAAAATGTAGTAAATAAGACGATTTTTAAAAAAATCGTCGGAACCGTTTTTAAGAAAATCGCAAAAAAGTGAAAATTACACAAATAAACTACTACTTCCGGTTGACCGATTTTGATGAAAATGTTAGTGTCGGTTTCTCTAGTGGTATCAAACTTAAGTTTTAAGTTTTAACTTCGTACGATGTTCCGTTCTTGCTATTCTGTTCACACACACACACACACTCACAGACCAATTGCTAAAAAAAATGTTTTTTTGGGTTCAGGGGGTCTGAAAACGTGTATATCCGGTGAAAACTCAATTTCTAAAAATCGAAATGAAAATAATGTTTTCATTCCTATAACTTATACTCATTTATAAGCAAGAGAAAGTAAAAAACCAAAAACACATTATTTGAGAAATCTTTTCTTCGTATCTCCTCTCAAAAAGTCAATTCAAGTCTTAAAAGTTCGACTGCGGTACTAATATACATACCATTTTTCTAATGCTTTTTACTTATGCATGTCTTTAAAATTATTCTTTCCAGTTTACGACCCTTTCTGTTAAGGGGAGACTTTAAGATAGTTTTGACTGAAAATTTTAATTTTCGGTTTTTTATGTTTTTCGATAGTTTAGACCTAGATCTACCAAAAAACCATTAAATTACAACGAAAAATTATTTTAATGAAAACTTTTTTTTAAAGTTTTTATCAGGTTTATCCTAAAAAATTAACATGTCGCCAAGAACAAATATTTTTCATATTGCTCTTTTCAGTGTAAAAAGAATTTTAGTTGTTTTTAAAAATAACGGCTTCTCTATTTTTAATATTCGTTGGTGTTGGTGTAGCATTCTAACCAACAGCTGATAAGGAATTAAACTTGTTTGTGTTCATTTTGTTTCTCATTTGTGCCTTTTCCCGTAAATTTAGAGTTTTAACATTTAGGTACGTTTTTCTCAGAAACCATTTAACCTACCAGGCTGAAATTTTTACCAGTTATTTATCATGTATGTACATTCATCGACATTGTTTTTACTTCTTCAGTTGCTCAAAAAAATAGTAATATGCAAAAAACCTAGAAAAAAATTGTAAAAATTTTATGTTATTCGTTATTCTTTTAAAAACTTTATGGTACAACAGATTAAATTGAAAAAAATCTGTAGCTAACACCACCCTAGAACTATTATAAGTGTGCAAAGTTTTATTTTCGTAACTTTCACCAATCCAATGAAAAATGTACCTAAAAATAGCAAATTTAACATTAGCGGGATACAAAGTACAGTCTCCCTTTTAATTATTCTCTTTTAATTTTGAGAGAGTTACCCTAGAGTAACCTACGTTACATTTTTTACTACAGTTTGACAGTGTCTTTTTGATGTAAGTATAACAGAAAACTATAATATTAGTTATGCCATAAATAAACTAATAATACAAATTATTACAAATTGATTGAACTTATTTAAAAATATGGTGTGATTCCGCTTCCGTAGATACAGTAATGATAAACTCCGTCACACTTTACAATTGAACAACATACATTTTATTGTGTTAAAAGAATAATGCCATGTAGTTAGTTGCCTATAACGGCTTTTAATAAAACTCGTGGGACCGAAACACAATTTAGAATAAAACTCTCTAACAGTACTTTGATACAGAACACCTGTAATTTCAACCAGAAATTTTTACAGAATCTTTAACTATATTTAAAGTAACTGTAGTCCATTATTTTTTACTTTTTCTGGCCTTTTATAAAATATATAGGATAAGAAAGTATTGTTTCATGTCAATTTTTTGAAATGAAGTTTTCATCGAAAATAAACGTTTTCAGGCCCCGTAAACCCCCCAAAATATATGTTATTAGCGCGAATGGTGTAGTCTTGTACAAATCCAGGCCAACCATTCTCAGGAATGGTCGGCCTGGGTCTGTATAAGACCAGTTAAAGATATCATCCTCATCTCATTGGGTCATGGGGTTGCTAATTGTTCTTAAATTGAACAGATTACGAAGTACACGCATTAGGAATTTTTAAAAAAATTATTTATTATGTATTTGTCGCAATAATAAAAAATAAAATTAGTGATTGATCTGTTTGTCTATGTGTGTGAACAAAATATCTCTAGAACGGAATATCGTACCGAGTTGAAACGTAAAACTTAAGTTAGGTACCAATAGAGGACTCGACCAAACATTTCCGTCAAAATCGGTCAACCGGAAGTAGTAGTTTATTCGTGCAATTTTGAACTGTTTTGTAATTTCCTAAAAAATAGCTGCTACGATTTTTATATTCACACATATTTTGAGCTCTCTTAGAAAAAAATTATTTGTTTAAGACTGTGGCCTAAATATGCATTTTTGCTGGGGCAAAAAATATGTAATCATAGTTTTAGAATATTAAGAAAACTACAACTTTTATTTCGAACATTTTTTTGTACAACGCTTAGTTTAGCGGCAATTAGTGATTTTGTGTTTTTTCCTTCAAAATCTAAAAATGGGATTTTTTAAGATTGCGGCTTAGTATGCATTTGACGACAAAAGTGTAGCCTATGCATTCAAAATTATAGGAAATTAAAAAATCTACAACATTTATTTCTAGCATTTTTTTACAGAGCCTAGTTTAGCGTTAATCCGTATTTTTAAGCCTATAAGGGTTGATTGTCATTTTACATTATCTAGGCCTACTCATGATTAATATAGCTTAGACTATATTGGTCGTTATATACAATGGCAAGAGAAACTCGTGTAAGTGTTTCTCACGAATGTTTTTACAGAATATTAAACGAATTCTAATGGTTATTAAATTTATCAAATTGGCGATGTTTCCTCATGAGAGAGAGAGGATACGGTTGTGAACTGATTATGTTTAAGCCTACAGATTACCTAATATTATCTACTGCAAGAGAATGAAGAATAATTGCAGACACCATCCTTCCTCCTGAACATATTATGCAAACAGCTGTTGTTTGTTTAGGTCATCAGCCGAAAGGCTGGTTTGAACCTCTAGAGGTTTTACTAATTAAAATGAGAAGTGAGGTGGTTTACCATGCCTTCCTCACTGAGTGGAAAAGTACGCTTATCAGCATGCCGGGCCCTCTGAAAAACACATATATTCCACTCTGCAAATAACACCTTCACTTCATTCACCACAGGGTTTGGCTGTATAATGAAATTCATTACTTTCAGAGGACATAACTCTGATTAGTGTCTTTTACACCTCTACCTCTTCTGTTCTTTCCTGATTCAGTCATTAAATTGACTGACTATGTGATAAGAAACAGAACTATTTATTTTAGCCCTGCAACGAACAGATTGAGTGTAAATAATTTGACACTTCACCTGTCTGTTATGGGCATATGCAAAGTAGGCCTATAGTATATAAGCTGACAATTTCAACACAGAAGACGAGAGTAATGGTTTGCAAAGGGAAAAATCTAGTCGGGAGCAAAATTATTATTGAGAACAGTATTCTTGAACAGGTATTTCACAAGTATCTGGGTTGCAATATAAGATATCAACAAGATAAAGACGCACCGATTCCAACATCAGGGTGATTTTTACTTTCTCTTGCCTATATATGAATAGGCCTACATAGGATATAAAGTATTGTTTTCATGTCAATTTTTCTAAATCGAGTTTTTACCCGATCTACACGTTTCAGACCCCCTGAACCCAAAAAACGTGTTTATAGCGATTGGTGTATGTGTGTGTGTGTGTGTGTGTGCGTGTGTGTGTGTACGTGCGCGCGTGCGTACGTGCGTGCGTGCGCGCGTGTGCGAACGCGTGCGTGCGTGTGTGCGCGCGTGCGTGTGTATGTGTGTGTGTGCGCGCGCGCGTGGGCGTGTGCGCGCGCGCGCGTGGGCGTGTGCGCGCGCGCGCGTGTGTGTGTGTGCGTGTGAACAAAATATCTCAAGAACGGAACATTGTACGAAGTTGAAACTTAAAACTTAAGTTACGTACCACTAGACGACCAGACACGAACATTTTCATCAAAATCGGTCAACCGGAAGTAGTAGTTTATTCGTGTCATTTTTTCACTTTGTTTTGCAATTTTCTCAAAAATGGCTCCTACGATTTTTTTTAAAAATCGCCTCATTTAGGCTACTATATTTTTTATGTTCATAAGATAGGGTAGGCGCTATGGCTGCTGAAATTCTTGGGAGGGCTGTGCTCTCGTAGAAAATAATGGTTTTTTAAGATTGCGGCCTAAATATGCATTTTAGGGTTGTATTGGTTTATATAGTAATTAAAGGTGTAGAACATTTTAAAACCTACAACTTTAAACCAAGCATTTTTTTAATTAAGCTTAGTTTAGCGGTAAATCGTAATTTTCTTTTTTTCTCATGAAAATCTGTAAAGAAATATTTTTTCTAAGATTTCAGCCTTAGTAGGTCTACGTATGCATTTTACGACAAAAGTGTATAGACCTATAATAAAATTTATAGGAAATTAAAAGATCTATAAATTTTATTTGTAGCGTTATTCTGTACAGAGCTTACATTAGCGTAAAAGAGTGATTTTTCCGTGTTATTATGCCAAACTAAGATTGATTTTCATTTTGCGTCTTTCACTCATGATTAAAATTATGTTGCGTTTTTGAGGTTAGTTTTTTTTAAATTTTAATGTTTAATTACTAATGTTAGGTGTATTGTTCAATATTTTCATTGGTAAGAGAAAGTCGTCTGAGTGTTTCACACCAGATTTATAAGTAGCCCTACTACCTATTGAAACGTCTTTATATTACGTAACTGAGACGTACTTGGTGGAAGAAGCTTATGCAGATCTGTGTAGTTTTAAAAATTCAACTTTTTGGTGGTTTTCAAAGTTTTGTCCGCTGTATTGGATTCAACTTTCTATTTAAATGGGATGGTGATCACGTGATACGTCATTTCAATGTTATATTTCAAGAAAGAACCTATAGCGAAAACCGCTTATCGATAGATGGCTTCGTTTTTTAGTTATAAAAAGCATTAAAAGTTGTAATTTTAGGAAAATTTTGCTAGCAATATAAAAAGATAAAACGCACTTTTGTCGATTTCTTTATTATAGATACCCGAGTTTGGAGCCATCTTTCTTCAAAACCGCTCGTTCAATTTTAACGTACTATACACCAATATTTAGCTAATTTCAATCTGCGTTGTTACATGTCAGTTTCATATTTTTAGCGTTTATTAATATTCTGATATTAGGATGAGAAGGAAAAAAGAGCAAAGGGCGGTCAAGTCATTGAGAATGAGAAAGTTTTGGAAGCAGAAGCTGAAGCCAAATCTCTAACTTATACTTTGAGGACTTAAATGTATAAGGACTAATTCAAATGCTCCAATGTGGGTGTAAAATTAAAAAAAAAATTTAAAAGATTCCGAAAGAACATGGAATAAACATTAAAATATTTTAAAATTAATTAAAAGGTCAATACGTAAAACAACGACTAAAAATCTAATGAAAAAAAAACAACAATAAAGGAATAAAAAAGAAAGAAAGATGAAATTAATGGCAGAGAAACAATCATTATTAAACCAGCTGTTGTTAAAATTGTTTACTTGTTTCTTATTGGTTAAACCTGACGCAGTTCTCACAAATACACGACCACTCTTTTAGGGGGGGATAATAGCAGACATAGTCCATGACGATAAACCGAACTGAAAAATGGAATAATGTGGTGAAAATGGTGGGAGAAAACTGTTGATAGTATTTTAACCAGACATCATTCCTTATTATGTTATCCTTTTTTTATCATTTTGTTAATTTGTACAGTGCTACATAAATAATTGTCTTTAATCTCTTCTATGTTTAATATTTATCTGTTCTCATTACATACGTCTGTAACATATCTAAAATACTAATAAGATTTAGAGGTAGTACTAATTTAAAATAAATCTATGCTTATTTATTTAACCTATAATTTAACCAATCATTTATTTACTTTTCAATAAAACATTTAGGAATTTACTTTTTATTATTCTATTTGAAATTTACATTTGTCTTAAACATGTTTTTATTTTAATCCTTTTACAAAGCGTTCTATTTTTCCTTTATCTTGCCTATATAAATATACTGGCCCATAACAGACAGGTGGAGTGTCAAATTATTTACTCTCAATGGCGCATTGCAGGGCTAAAATACAAGGTGTGGCTATTAAATAACGAGACTGACGTTGTAAAAATTTAATTTTAATTTTATAATATAATCACTTATTGTCACCTTCAATATACATTTCTTCTCTGTCCCTACAACGCTCCATGCGAATTTTCCATGGTTGGAAACAGTGCTGGAAGTCATCTTCTGTCAGCTCCTTCAGGACACGTGCCGCTTTCTCTTTTACAGGTTCCACAGACTTAAATCTTGTCCCTTTTAATACAGATTTCACCTTAGGGAACAGGTAGAAGTTACATGGTGCAAGATCTGGTGAATAAGGTGGATGTTTTAACACCGAGATGGTGTACTTGGCTAGGAACCTCTGGACAGATAACGCGGAATGAGCTGGCGCATTGTCTTGGTGGAGAACCTATGATTTTTCCTTCCACATTTCGGGGCGTTTTTCCTTACTCTCTGACGTAGTTTAGAAAGTACCTCAAGGTAGTAATATTGATTAATTGTTTGACCTTCAGGAACCCAGTGAAGGTACACAATCCCATGGGTATCAAAAAAAAACAATCATCTTTGCTTTAAATTTGGACTTGCTTTTTTGGCTCTCGGTGAAGTTCGGCTCTTCCAGTGCAAGGATTGGTGCTTCGTTTCCGTATCATAAGTAAAAAACTACGTTTTATCACATGTTATTATCGTTTAAAAAAAATTCGGGTCATTTTCATTCGCGTACAGCATTTTTGCGAGCTTCATTTCAAACATTTTTGAGCGGCACGTGTCCTGAAGGAGCTGACAGAAGATGACTTCGAGCACTCTTTCCAACCATGGAAAATTCGCATGGAGCGTTGTAGGGTTAGAGAAGGAGTGTATATTGAAGGTGCAATAAGTAATTATGTATAAAATTAAAATTAAATTTTTTACAACGTCAGTCTCGTTATTTAATAGCGACACGTCGTATTTTATAATCATTTACTTATATAACTGATTGTAAATAATTATAATGTTTAACAAAAAAAAAATAATAATTAAATTATTAGTTGTTAAAATTATTCGTAGACTAATTTTTATTCTGTTTCCAAACGACTGGATTAATAAAAGTAAGATTACAACCCTTGTATAAGATTATTTTTGACAATACATTGTTGAATGTTAATATCCTTATATGTCAAATTTGTTGGAAAACAAGGTATATGAGGAAAACTTTAGAACATCGTAAGATATAATAATTCTTATAATTTTAGAACCGTTATTTAAGTTGAATTATCGCACATGTGATATTAATTAATAAATCACAAAATAACGTTTATTAAATATCACAGTAATAATATCTTTGTCATAAATATTAAGAATATATTAACATTGTACGGCCTATATTAATTTATTATTAAATTAAAGTTGTTAAGTTGTTATGAAACGAAGAAGATATTAATTTCCATAAAGAAGAAGAAGAAGAAGAAAGGAAAATAACGGTAACATTTTGATGTGTGTGGTGTGAGAGAGGAAAATGTGATACGAGAAGCCATAGTTATATTGCAAGAATTAGATAGAACAACAGAAAGATATTATAAAGTTTAACTCATTACCGGTTTAGGTACAGTAACTTAACTATGTAATAATAAGAGATTACAGAAAAGTTAATTACAAAACTGCGCGGAGCGGTTGTATAATTCAGTACCTAAGTTAAACAACGGCCATATTACTTGTACACAGCGTTAACGTAGTTGGTTTGCTGCTAGCTGATTCGGTTTTAATTTACGTTCGTTAGAGAAGACATTAATGTGTTGTTATAAATTTTAATTAGAGTTTAGTAAACAAAGAAGAAGAAGAAGAAGTAACTGTAGCCTGTACTAAGCAGAGCGACATTTTAATCCTATGTTTAAAGAATTATTATAGGGAGGGGGTGGTACCGGGTGATTCACAACAATTCTGTTGTTGAATTTTTTTAACCCTAGCCCGTGTCTTAGCTGCATCCGGTTGTTGCGGTGCGTGCAATGTGTATTGCAATGTAGTGCAATACCGCGCGCCGAGACCCTCGCCACGCATAGCCCCTTGCGTGACACCTCTTCCAGAATAAAGTATGTTTGGAACTAGCCTACTAGTAACGCAATAAAAGTTGACGATCGACAGCGAGAGTATGACTGGACTATGCGAAGGATGGAAGTGCTACTGTATGTTCTTTCCTAAGTACATCATAGCGACAGCTCTAACCATGACATGTTGAAGTTTTACTCTTACATTGATTTATTAGGTTTACAACTACGTCGTTTTATAAACATCCCATTGCACTATTTATTGATTCTTAAAAATTATCCTGACCCACCGGGTTGGTCTAGAGGTAAAGTCGTCACCAAAATCAGCTGTTTAACAACTGATTTTCGGAGACGAAGGTTCCTGGTTCAATTCCTAGTAAAGGTAAAGTAGTACTTTTTTACGGATTGAATGTTATACAGTGGCTACCGGTGTACTTTAATGGTTGGGGTTCAATTAACGATACTCTCTCAGGAATGGTCGACCTGAGTCTGCACAAGACTACACCTCATTTACACGTCATACAAATCACCCTCATCTCATTTGGTCATGGGGTTGCTTATTGTTCTGAATTGAACAGATTGCAACATACACACATTAGGCATTATAAAAAAAAAAATAATTATCGTAAATAATAAACAATCATTCTAAATAATTCATAATACTAAGCTTAAGCTACATTTCTGCCCATAACAGACAGGTGGAGTGTCAAATTATTTACACTCAATCTGTTCGTTACAGGGCTAAAATAAATAGTTCTGTTTCTTATCACATGGTCAGTCAATTAAATGACTGAATCATTTAAGAACAGAAGAGGTAGAGGTGTAAAAGACACTAATCAGAGTTATTTCCTCTGAAAGTAATGAATTTCACTATACAGCCAGACCCTGTGGTGAATGAAGTGAAGGTGTCATTTGCAGGGTGGAAAGTGAGTGCTTTTCGGAGGGCCTGGCATGCTGATAAGCATACTCTTTCAACTCAGTGAGGAAGGCAATGGTAAACCACCTTACTCCTCGTTTTTACTTAGTAAAACCTCTAGAGGTTCAAACCACCTTTTCGGCTGATGACCTAAACAACAACAACAACAAGCTACATTTAGTATCCTTTTTGGTCATCAGCAGTAAACTGAATTACTGCACTCTGACATTTGTAGTGATAAGACTAGTTAGTCCGTGGGTTCCGTCGATGCGAGCTTATTATAGTGAATAATACTAGTTTTACGGTAATTTCAAAATGTTATTGTATTTTTAGGGTTTTCATAATTCATTATTTTCAGTAAAGTTATGTTAAATTGCAATTAAATTTTCAACAATTCACTTTCTTTAAATAATTACATTATTTCTTACTTATTTAGTGTGACGGGTTATGAACTGAATTTTATTACTTAAGTGTTTGTGGTGGTTACATTTTGAGTTACATGCTTGATACATGTCTTATTACATTCGGGTTGGCCGATGTAAGTAGGATAGATAGTATACTGTCCTCCGCGTGATAGGTGCAATCATCAACTTATAGCGCGTTACAGTACTATCGGTTTTATAATCATAGACACCCGAGTTGGAACCCTTGCATCTCCAAAACTATGAGTCGGATTTCAACATATTTTACAAAATTTAGCTCATTTTATTCTCCGTTCACTTATGTATATAATAGTCTTATAGGCCTATTTTTAATGTTATTTATATGTTGCCATATCAAGGTTGGAAGACAGAAATAGACCCGGGTTTTTTTTGCTACCGCAACAAATTTTATGCGTTTAGAGGCGTGTAACTCGATAACTATTTGACCGAAAAGTTTGAAATTTTAACACAACATAGACAATTATACTGTTACAGCGTGCACGAAATTTAAAATTTGTACGTTATTAAAATTTTGATTTATTAACAGTATTCTGAACCTAGATACTAAAACTACGGGCACAAACGGGCAGGTGGAGTGTTAAATTAATTGCACTTAATCTGTTGGTTCTGGGGCTACAAAATAGTTCTGTTCCTTATCACATAGTCAGCCAATTATACGACTGAACTATTTAAGAAAAGAAGAGGTAGAGGTATAAAAGACACTAGTCAGAGTTATCTCCTCTGAGAGTTATGAATTCCACTATACAGCCAGATCCTGTGGTGAATGAAGTGAAGGTGTCATTTGCAGGGTATTAAGAGGGTGCTTTTTGGAGGCCCTGGCATGGTAATAAGCATAGACTACTCTTTCAACTTAGTGAGGAAAAGCAATAGTAAACCTAGTAGACACTTCTCGTTTTTACTTGCTAAAACTTCGAGAGGTTCCAACCAGCCTTTCGGCTGTTGACCTGAACAACAACAGATACTAAAAGTGGGATATTTGTTCCAAAATATTATTCTTTAAAACAAATTTGCTTCTGATTAGCTCCTTCCCCCTGAATGTTATCTTAATTACCTTTCTTAATTACCTTATCTCAATTACCTTTATCTTCTTTGTCGAAACTCAACTAATATTCTTTGCAGAATTTGTTCAGCATGAAGAGTGCTCTCTGCGGGTCGTCATTCTCCAGTAGCACTATCAGGTCATCGGCAAATAATAAGCAGTTTAAAACCATATCTTTACCTATGAGAATACCAAAGTGTATTTGGGACTTCCACCTTCTGATCACGTCATTCAAATAAATATTAAACAAAGTGGTGTCACTGTCGCCCCTTTGATTAAGTACTGTGCTGCCAGCTATCAAAGCTTCCGACGTAGTGACAGAGGGAGCGGCCAATAGTTCCGAGAGGGGTGGTAGGCTTGTGGTGGCGTACCGACAGAGGCCTTTGTCATCAAGGCCATACCAATAACCGCCCTCTAACACAGCGCTATTGGCAACTATATAAAGAGCGCTACACTGAGCCGAGAGTTTCAATTTCGATTCAGACAGCGGACAAGACGTCCACCATCGGCACACGGCTACCGGACTCCAGCGAAGGCTCATTAACGACCCCCCAAGAGAGAAGATGATGCTTCCGCTCGCCAACCCAACAGCGTAAGCCGTTGACCGGGCTGTCATCGCCCGCTGCCACGAGCGATGCCCACAACGGTTCCTCGACCGAGCCTTACGCCCACCGGATTCGACGAAGCAGCCATCGACACACTACTGCGAGGGAAGAATATATAGTCTCCGATGAACGACGACACGCCGTGTCGCCCAGCCTCCGACCGCCACGACGACTACGACCGACGCTTCTCCAAGACGACCACCGCTTAAACGGCCCTTCTCAGGGCCACAAAAAATAAAAGGTTTTAACTCGTCACTTAATATCACCATCCGGTGACAGTGGGTAATAGACCACACCCTTGTCTTATTCCTCTATTAATACGAATTACTTCTTCAGAATTGGAGTTTTTCATTGTATTATCCCTCTGGTATCTTTGTATAGGCTTTAGACTGCTTTTATAAGATGGGAAGGATATCCAGTATCTCACAATATTTCCCATAATTTTATTCTATCAGCTGTATCAAAAGCCTTCGGAAGATCGACAAAAGCTAAGTGTGTTTCGAGATTGAATTAGATTTGAATATGATAAATTTGATGAGATTTGAATCAACAAAATGTTAAATTTTTTGTAGCAACCTGTATAAGAATAGTCTAATAAAATAAAAGTGAATTAGAGGTCGCTGTTGTTGCAGTTGTTGGTTGTGTATAATGGAGCCTATACGTACAGGCATAGCCTGGAGCCTGAGAGAAGAGTAACGTAAGCGAGCTAATTACAAAGTATATCACAACAGGAGGTTCATAATGCCCTCAACATCGTCACGCAACTACGAGTATGTGAACACGCTTATGCGTGAATGGGCGTTCATAAATGAGGGGTAACGCGTATTAATGTTTTAAGATTGAATTAAAATTAAGTTTTACAACTTTTAAGCGTTTTGTAGTTAAGTAAACCGTAATGTACAGAGTGATTTTTTTTAATGTCTAGTAATGTTTTTCTAAGGAAGGGAAATTTTTTTTTGTGAAGCGAAGTTGGTAGCCCAACTCAACCGGTATAGATACAACAGTGTGAGTTGATTCTCCTTGAGCTGTGTAAATTTTTTGCTGTTTCCGGTCGCGTTACGAAGAGAATGTCTTTTACCCTAGAACAATCGCTTGTTTAAATCTGGACGCTGAAGCTCTTGGATTAATCGTACGCGCTACGGATACAATTAAAATTTTTTAGCACCTTTCTGAACACTCGCATATGACAAACCAATTTGCGAGGAAAGTTTTCGTAAACTATTCCGTAGAGAATTGAGCAATCTTGTTTTCACATTCTCGAAAACGTCATCTGTCAAGAGAGTTGGTTGATCATTACTACGTTTTCTGTCACAAACACTACCTGTCTCTCTAAATCGGTTTGTTAGCCTAGAAATTGACATTTTTTCTGGTGGAGGAACACCAACAAATTTAATTTGAAATGATTCTTTTACACTCGCGTAAGATTTCGAAGCAAGATATTTTTCAAGAATGAAAACCCGTTTTTCTAGGGTAAAAGACATTCTGTTTGTAACGCACCCTTTCGAATAAAGAGCTTCTACCTTTCGGTACAAATGAAACAAATTGTGTTCATTAATAATTTATCACTTTCATATTTCTTTCATTTGATTATTAAAGTAACATTGTAACAAATCACCAATTTGAAATAGTTATGCAAATAAAATTACTTTCCGCCATTTTGTTTTGATTAATCATAAGCAAATGAAAGTCAAGGGTACTTTTTTACATATCTATTTATTGAAACTGTAAAGTTTCCAGTCTGTAGAGTGTGCGATACGTTTGGCAATTAATTCAAAAATAAATCTCTTCGTGGGACATCCGGTATTTTTCCGGCAAGGGAAAATAAATTTGTAACTCGGCACCCTTTGTTTAGAACCTGGGAAAGCGCCCTTAGTTATACCACATGACGACGATAGAACCTCGCTACTTCGTCCAGGAACTCCCACACCGGAAAGCTATGCACCTCTCGGTACAAGCTCTCACGTACCGTGAGAGGCCAAGTTTCCCCTTGGCCTTGAAGTACCAGGCTCAGTCGCTGCCTGGACCCCCCCTCCCAAGAGCGGGGTAGTCGTACTATAAAAGGTCTCGTGGCTGGACCTCCCCACAGTCACACGAATCATCATCTAGCAGGCCAAACCTCTTGAAACAAGCTACGAACTCACCATGACCAGTGAGGATCTGAATTCTCGATGTCATTAAATGAACACTCGAGGCATACAAACCCCCCAAATCCTGTATGAATTCATACAAGGATTTTCCCTTAGGCGGGGTGTTCCATTCGGCCAGCCACGCTTCCAAAGAGAAAGTTTTACAATCAGTTAAAGATAAAATAAATGTTTTGTAGATTGTTTTCAAGATTTGTATTTTGACAAAACCGTTGAATCTGACCCTTAAGTATTTTTACCTAGAGCACAATGAAAACTAAAAAATACCTTCAGAAAAATATTGAATATTATTTTAAACGACTAGAAAAAAACTTAACAATTAAATTAATATTAATGACAAATGGAATCGATAAAAGCAATTTAATTTTTAATAGAACAAATTATTTTATCCTATGTTTTTATTGTTACTATGATAGATAATAAAATTAATACAATACATGATGATACGTTAATGGTTAAGTAATAATAAAAGAGAATAACGAAATGAAACAAAATAAAAAAAGAAAGAAATGAAAATAAATGACACTGATATAATAATAGATTATAATTTGATAGATTATAAAAAGGAGACAAAAGAATAAAAAAAGATGGATCATTGGAAATATAAATGTGATAGAAAGAAAAATAAAATAAAAAGAAATAGTCCGTGGGGTTAAAATGAAAAGAAAAAATAGAAATGACAAACGATTGCGTTGGTTGAAGAATTACCAGCACTGGGTTTAGTTAATACGTGGAACAACAACCCTCTACATCATGAACCCTGAACCACCTCCCTGAAAAAAAGCCGCACCCCACTTATAAAAATAACCGATAGAACAGATGGGTATCCACCAACCTAAACTCAATTGGTTGACCCATCGAATTAATCTTTATTGTTTGTTTGGATCTTATTAGTTATTGGTTACAGTCGACGTTTCAAATAAAATTGATGAAGACAAAGTTACTTAGTTGAAAAGATATACCCTGATAAATAAGCTCATATTCAGTATGATAAACTCATATCGTTTTAGGACCCAATATCAAAGAATTAGGAGTTATTATAAGCAGACATTTTAGTTGAAAGTAAGTGTCTCGTACAGTAAATCCATAAAGAGAAGAAAGTATTCTTCACTTTATGGAATAAAAATGATAAAGGTACTGGGACCAATTTTATTCACTTTGTCAGGTAAAAATCTCGTGTGAAACACTCACACAACTTTCTCTTGCCAATGCAAATAATTAACAATATAACCTAACATTAGTTATAAAACATTAGAAATAAACATCATAACTAACCTCAATAAACATAGACAAACCTAATTTTAATCATGAGAGAAAGACGTAAAGTGAAAACCAACCTCAGTTTAGCTTAAAAATACGGAAAATCACTCTTTCACGCTTAACTAGGCTCTGTAGAGAAAAATTCTTTAAATAAAAGTTGTAGACCTTCTAATTTACTAAAAATTTGATTATACACACTTTTGTCGTGAAATGCATACTAAGGCCGAAATCTTTAAAAAATCGATTTTCCACAAGTTTTCGTGAGAAAAAACAGAAAATCGCTAATTACCGCTAAACTAAGCGTTTAAAAGTTGTAGGATTTTAAATTCTCTACAACTTTTATTACATACATTTTTGCGCTAAAATGCATAGACTACTTAAGTCGCAATCTTAAAAAAACAATTTTTTACGTGAAAACAGCCTCACCAAGAATTTCAGCAAACATGGCGTCTACCCTAACGTGTAGAGCATAAAAAATTTAAAAAACCAGGCAATTTTAAAAAAATTTGAGAAAATCGCAAAAAAGTTAAAAATTACACTAATAAAATACTACTTCCGGTTGACCGATTTTGATGAAAATGTTCGTGCCGGGTCCGGTAGTGGTATGTAACTTAATTTTCAAGTTTCAGGTTCGTACGATGTTCCGATATTCTGTACACACACACACACACACACACACACACACACAAAGACCAATCGCTAAAAACATGTTTTTTGGGTTAAGAGGGTCTGAAAACGTGTAGATCCGGTGAATATCTCAAGAATAGAACACCGTACGAACTTCAAACTTGAAACTTAAGTTATATACCACTACCGGACCCGACACGAACATTTTCATCAAAATCGGTCAACCGGAATTAATAGTTTATTTGCGTAATTTTTCACTTATTGCGATTTTCTCAAACGGGTCCTACGATTTTTTTCAAAATCGCCTGGTTTACTTAATTTTTTATTCTCTACAAGATCGGATAGGCGTTAGGTTTGCTGAAATTCTTCAAGAGGCTGCTTTTACGAAAAAAATTGTTTCTTTTTAAGATTCAAGCAAAATAGATAGTAGCGCCCACCCCCCCCCCCGCATTACCGAGTCTATTTTTCAAAATTCTAAAAATTCTACCACAACATTGGCCAATCGATATTTTATATTATTAAAATATCTGTACTAAGTCTTTTACGCTGAATAACACGATAGTTTTCCCGTGCCGAACGATCGAGCTGTTACCGAGATAGCAAGGGTTCAGAGTATTGTTAATAAATCAAAATTTAAATAACTTACGATTTTGAAATTTCGTTCACGCTGTAAGAATATAATTGTCTATGTTGTGTTAAAATTTCAAACTTTTCGGTCAAATACTTATTGAGTTATACACCTCTAAACGCATTAAATTGGTTGTGGTATCAAAAAACCGGGTCTTTTTCTCTTCCAACCTCGATATGACAATTTTTAAACAACATTAAAAACATAGATTTATTATAGAAAAACGCAGAATAAAATGAGCTAAATTTTTATGTAAAATATGTTGAAATCCGACTCATAGTTTTGGAGATGCAAGGGTCAAACTCGGGTGACTATGATTATGAAGCCGATAGTAGTCCTCCATTCGGATCTCCGGGCGAGGACTATCAGAGGGGACGTCATCAAAAAGATAAAAGTTTCTGAAATTCTTCGTGTTGGAACAAAATATGTAGGGTGTTACAGGTATGTAGATATGAAACGACTTGCGCAAGATAGAACAGCTTGGAGAACTGCTTCAAACCATTCGAGAGACTGATGACAAAAAAATGTATTTTGAATTTCCATGGATTTGAAACAAAATTAAATTTATGGCATTACTTTTATAACACCCTGTAATAACAATAAGTGAATGGTATATGTATATACATTCATAAGACTGAGACATAGGCAATAGTTTCTTAGTTCATTCTGATTTTCCCCCTCTACTATAATAATTTCGGGGTCAAAATAGCCCGCCTGGAGCGAGATACGTAACATCAGTGACATTTTTTTCTCAGCTTCAAGTTTCTGACGACCCCCTGATGAGATGCTGGATTCTATCCAGTGCGCAAATCAAACCAAAAAACTTGTGAGCATTGCTTATAATACATATATGTGACTGCTATCCTAGACTAGAATTGTAGAGTTTAAGTCTGGAGTCTGGAAGACAACATAGTCATTCGTATTTTGATGTACACTACTACTTTTGAACGTCTTCAGCTTCTGGCTTTATTGCTTAGACACACCCTTTTATGAAAACAAACTTAACACACAAATGAATAAACACAAACACACATATAATTCATAACCAACGAGAAACACTGTATATTTATATATATGTAAACACAAATTGTATATATAAAAAAGCAAAAAGAAACATGTCTAACAAAATACCAAACTAGCTGTTTATAGTTATAACCGTCTTATTTTAACTCATTTTATTTGTTTATTTTTCATGTTATTCTTAATTTTGTATTTTTATTTTACTTAATAAACATTGAAATATTTCCATGGATTATAAAAAAATCCATGTATTTAAATATTATTTTTCATTTCATTACACGATTACAAATAAAATAACCCTTGCTTAAAATTATACTAATTTATACAAAATAATGTTTGTTTCTTATAGACCTAAAACATTATATTTCGGTCATAAATGTAATCTTAAGTCTTATATTATTTCCATCTTCATGGTTGTTGTACCCTAAATTTATTCCAATAATAAACAATAAAATTAAATAATCATTTTAATGAAATTTTACTTTAATATTAATATTTTGTCGCATTAATTAATTTTTGTAAAGAATTTATACAGTTTTTTACTTTCTTTTGCTTATATGAATATGTAGAAAGGAAAGTACTGTTTTCATGACAATTTTTTGAAATCGAGTTTTCACCGGATATTGCCTACACGTTTTCAGAACCCCTGAGCCCGAAAAAACATGTTTTTAGCGATTGATCTGTGTGTGTGTGTGTGAACAAAATATCTCAAGAAAGGAACATCGCACGAAGTTGTAATAGTTTAGGCCTCTTTGTGTAGTTTTTCACCTTTTTTGCGATTTTCTCAAAAACGGCTCAACGATTGTTTTTAATCACCTCATTTAACATTTTTTATGCTCTACATAAAAAAGTACACTTCATGTCTGCTAAAATTTTTGTGGAGGCTGTATTCTCGTAGAAAAGAAATGGTTTTTTAAGATTGCGGGCCTAATATGCATGTTATGGCTAAAGTGTATGAATTAAAGTTGTAGAAAATTTAAAAACCTACATCTTTTATTTCTAACATTTTTTGTATAACGCTTGGTTTTTGCGGTAATAAGTGATTTTCTGTTTCTTTTTCCATGAAAATCTGTAAAAAAAATTTAAGATTTTGTCCTTAGTATGTATTTAACGACAAAAGTGTATATAATAAAATTTATAGAAAATTAGATTGCTGCCCGTAACAGACAGGTGGAGTGTCAAATTATTTACACTCAATCTGTTCGTTGCAGGGCTAAAATAATTAGTTCTGTTTCTTGTCACATGGTCAGCCAATTAAATGACTAAATCATTTAAGAACAGAAGAGGTAGATGTGTTAAAGACACTAGTCAGAGTTACCTCCTCTGAAAGTAATGAATTTCACTATACAGCCAGACCCTGAGGTGAATGAAGTGAAGGAGTCATTTGCAGAGTGGGAAATATGTGCTTTTCAGAGGGCCTGGCATGCTGATAAGCGTACTTTTTCACTCAGTGAGGAAGGCAATAGTAAACCACCTCACTCCTCGTTTTACTTAGTAAAACCTCTACAGATTCAAACCAGCCTTTTGGTTGATGACCTAAACAAACAACAACAGATAGCCTAATTAGAAACCGTACAACTTTCATTTGATAGTATTGTCTCTACAGAGCCTAGTTTAGCGTAAAAAAGTGATTTTCCGTGTTTTTAACCCAAACTGAGATTGATTTTTATTTTGAATCATTCACTCATGATTAAAATTAGTTTATGTTTATTGAGGTTAGTCTTTTTTGTTTATTCCTAATGTTTTATTACTAATGTTAGGTTATATTGTTAATTATTTGCATTGGCAGGAGAAAGTCGTGCGAGTGTCTTACACCAGATTTTTAGCTATAAAATGAGCTACTGAAAGGTTGACGTATAGGTTTGAATCACTCTGTATATAGCCGCTTCATCGAAGGTTGAATTTATTACCTTCACAATTAAGATTAAGTAAACAGTATAAAATTCGTGTGGTTTGCCGTATTGTTTACATGAGTAATAAAATAATACCGAACAATGAAATAAAAAAGTACTCCCAGAATCACACTTAAAGTGAAGAACAAAAGTGGCGGGTTGCAAAAGGATGTTGGTACTTGTAGTAATTACACAATGATTGCATATCATTGTAGTAGAATAGGGTTCCTCAAAAGAGGTGGCTGACTCTTTTGTACAAAGATTAATTGTTAAATTTTTAATAAGTACAATGTTACTTAACTAAACTACTCAAGTACATGCCGGGTAATGAATAAGAGGTTCGAATAAAAAATAATTGGATTAATGCTAAAAAATCTGGTGTGAAATACTGCATTTGTAATAAAATTAATGGTCTCGCCAAAATATTTAAAATTTTCTCTGATGTCAATTTTGTTAATGCATAGTGGATCGATAATCATAACCTTGGTTTTTCTGTAAGATACTTTTAGCCCGATTTTATTTGCTGTATCTTCTACAGTTCAGCCGTTCTTAGTTTGCTCCTACTGTTAACAAACCAAAACCAGCTACTACAGGGTGCAGGCTAGAGTCCACCACTTTAGGGATGCTGTATTCCTATTAAGTTAACTATGTTTTAAATTATAAGTACTTAAAGTACTTAAAACATCAGTCATGTTATGATGCAGGATTAACTATTTCATTTATTAAAATACTTTTATAAGTATTTTGTTGTTACTTTTTAATCAGCTGTACTCATTTTTATATAATGCGCATGCTCAGTGACGTCATTATTTGTTTACATTAGGAGCAAACTAAGAGAGGCTGGACTTTAGAGAGGTTATTTGTTGCCTGGCTTCTTGAACATTGTTTGAAAGAAAAACTAAATCGTCAGCAAACCCAAGGCAATTCACTTTAATGTTATCTTTTGGCCAGCCAATTTTGATGTTTTCGGGGTTGCTTTCTTTCCATTCTCTGATGACAAATTCCAGGGCACAGTTGAAGAGCAGTGGACATAGACCATCCCCTTGTCTAAGTCCAGTTTTGTTCTCAAATGGTCTAGAAATTTCTCATCTGAATTTAACTTTGGATTTGGTGTTCGTTAGTGTTAGCCCGATAATTCTGACTATACTCTATTTCACACTCAGAATGCAATACAGCTCTTATGAGAACCATTGTGCAGTAATCCCTAGTTATCCGCGGGGTTTACATTCCGGAGGGTTACGGCGGTTCGTAAAACCGCGGATAATAATGCCTTATATGAACGAAAAGATGGGGGTTATGTTCTGAAGTAAAAGTCCTGTAGCCGTTTTAAGAGTTAAATAGTTTTAGGAACATATTACCATTATTATAATCTTTGAATATTTAATATATACAGTACTGTACGCATAAAAAAATTTAAGTTAATTTAAAATAGTTAGTTATGGCTGTTTGCTTCTTCTTCTTTTCAAACTCCTTGTGGAGGTTACTTCTTCGTATGTGAACTTCTTCTTCGCCTTGTGGACTTCTTCGTATAGTATCGCCAGCTCCTGGAGTCTTCTTTTGAATTGAAGGGCCCTTTCCATGACAGGATCCGTCTCTAACATGTAATCAGCGAACTGCGTTGCCATGCTTAGGATCTCGTTGATGGTTTGTGAAGAAATGCTTGGCTTTGTTTCAGAATCGTTAAACAAACAAAAAACTGTATGTACGTACGAAGAAGTTAGACTGACACACGGAGGAAAACCTACGGAGAAAGTACGGTATCCCGTCTGGGGGTACGTATTGGTGGCCGTCGCCATACTAGTGTGCAACTCAACATGGTACGAACGCCAAAACATTTATTCAAACACGTAGGGTGACCATGTTTTCAGAATTGTATGTCTCCCCACCTCCCACCAAGTACGGTGTACACAAGGTGAGATTACGTACGTATTTTAAGGTTTTAGGCCCAAGGACAAAGTCCGCGGATAACCGAACCCCGCGGATGCTAAAACTGTGGATACCAAGGGATTACTGTATTATCAGACGTACGGAAAACATCAGGCACAGCTAATATAATACCTCTCCTCCACCAACACTATCCAAAGGTCATGAGCAAACTTATTTAGAGTTTCGCTTACCACGCTCTAACAAGCTTATTTTTAATCAAAGAATGCTTAAAAAAAATACTTTCGCTTCCTAACAAATCGTATTTTATTACGCTGTAGCTAAATGTTATTATTAAACTCTGATACTTAGATGACAGACTATAGGTACGTATAAGAGAAAGGGGTATGACGTCTCTCTCTTCGTCAACCTCATTGTCGGACCAGGGGAGTTTTATTACCATTTTTAGATCTTTCCGAGATTTATTTTCTAAACACTGTTATTCAAACAAGATTTAAACGGTAATTATTCTTTACTTTAAAATAATTAAAAAGACAATAAAATTGATAAACATCTCCATTACTATAATAAAAATTGTCGGTACCTGATCTTTGAAACTATACAAATATTAAGTATGTTTTAGTATTACGTTATTCAATAGGACTTTGTAAATGAGAACGTGTTGTGGCGCGGATTCGATATTTTTTAGTTAGTGTTGTAGCGCTCGAACTCCCATATGAAATACATTGCTTATGGACGTTCCTTACTGCATTCTGAACGTGAAATCAACTATAGAGAAGTTATTTGTTGCCTGGCTTCTTGAACATTGTTTGCAAGAAAAGCTAAATCGTCACCAAACCCTACGTAATTGACTTTAATTTTAACTTTTTGGCCGACCAATTTTGATGTTTTCGGGGATTCTTTCTTTCCATTCTCTGATGAAAAATTCCAGGGCACAGTTGAAGAGCAGTGGACATAGACCATCGCCTTGTATGAGTTCAGTTTTGATCTCAAAGGATCTAGAAATTTCTCCTCTGAATTTAACTTTGGATTTGGTGTTCGTTAGTGTTAGCCCGATAATATAATTCTGACTAGTTTTGGGTGTAGGCCAAGGTGTCTAAGGATTCTCAGAACTAATGTTCTGTGAATGCTATCATATGCTTTCTTGAAGTCGATAAACGTTAGCACAAGTTGTTTGTTGTAGTCTACTTCTTGTTTAATTTAACAGAACAAAGATATGTAAATAAATTTCAACTGATAACTTTTAAGGTGCCCCAGGGTTGGGCGCCAAAATGTAAGGTGCTACGGTTCCTAATAATTAACTGCCCTAAATTTAAGCCAGCCAAAAATGAAGTTAAACAAAAAAACAGAAGTTTATGCTGAGAAAATAAAATTTAAGCAAATAGAATTTAGAATAAGATATAAATAAGATATTTATGATTTAACTCCTTTTTTTAGTACAATGTTAATTTTAACAGATGGTAAATTTGTGATGTTTTATCACAATGATTGTCCATGCTGTTTACTTTTAATCGTCGGTATTGTTGTCTTGTTGGAGGTTCTTATTTCATGTACTCTTCTTGATGATCCGAGACCATCCTCAAATAAAAAATGGTTTCGTTGATTTAATTTATATATTCAACAACTCCATTAACCTAAAATCTTCCATTGTTCCTTCAATCGCGCATTTATATATATTAATTATAATTTCATTGGTTGAAATTTAACCGCACTATTTTATTTAACCTTTTTGAACATGAAGCCGAATTCAAGCATAGTTGATTTACACTATTTATTTTATTTTTATTGTTTTTTTTATATTTACTGTTCATCATGTTTTTTTGGTTGTAAAAAATATTTAAATTATCATTAAAAATATTTACATAATTTATATTTTTTATCATAGACAAGGAAACAAGCTTAAAACATCATTATATCACACATATATGATTTAGGTTGGTACCATTACTTGCTATACCATATTTTTACTTGATATGATTAGTGTTGGTACGCCTGTTCCTTCAATTAAAGAAATCCAGTATTCTAATTTGCTACAAACTTTTATTTTCTGTTTCTATTTATAGAAAATTATTTTATTAGTAAAATTAGATTGAAGGAAGTGTAAGATTATTCGACTGCTAGATGTCGACAAAGTAAGATAACAGGGCGTGAAAGAAAGATGTTACCTCATTAAGAGAAAGAAAAAAAGTAAGAAATACCTTGAGGCGAAACGAGCAGAATCTACTGAAGAAGGAGTGCTTCATCAAAATGAGGATTCTGCGGTAGCGGACAAGAAAATTACAACCTCCTTGTCATAACTCAACAGTCTCTCCCTCTTCACTCAGCCTTTCCTCTCACTAACAAAACTCCTTATTTATTTGGTATGGATTTTTTTCATTATACTTTAATAACAGCTATTTATAACAAACCAATCATATAAATCTGTGCAGTTTAATAACACCGCTTTTTCTTCTATCATATCACAAGATTTTGATACTATATATCAAAATAAAATACCGCTACCGTTGTAGCCTATTTGTTAGTTTTTATACCGTTATAATAATTAATTTGCCAGTTTTAAAGTCAGAATTCTTATAAGTAATCGCTCATTTAATTTAAAAAAAACAGGATTGAAGATGCAGTACTTTGTGTAGACAAGTTCATGAAACTTTACTACAGAGAGTAAAAAAATAATATGTAAAACACTCACACGACTAACTCTTGCCCATTTAAATTAAAAAAATCTGGTGTAAAACACTCACACAAGTTTCTTTTTCCAATGCACATAATTAACAATAAAACCTAACATTAGTTAGCTAATAAAAAATCGGAAATAAACAAAAAAAATCTGGTATGAAGCACTCACACAACTTTGTCTTGCCAATGCAAATAATTAACAATATAACCTAACATTAGTAATAAAATAATAAAAATAAACAAAAACCTAACCTCAATAAACATAACCTACTAATTTTAATCATGTGTGAAAAACGCAGATGAAAATAAACCTGTTTTGCTTAAAAATACGGAAAATCACTCTTTCATGCTAAACTAGGGTCTGTAGAGAAAAATGCTCTAAATAAAAGTTGTAGATTTTTTAATTTCCTTTAAATTTGATGATAATACACTATTGTCGTAAAAAATGCATACTAAGATACACACACTGACCAATCGCTAAAAACATGTTTTTTGGGTTCAGGGGGCCTGAAAAAGTGTAGGCTATATCCGATGAAACCTTCATTTCGAAAAATCGATCTGAAACAATACTTTCCTTCCTACATATTCATATAGGCTAGAGAAATAAAAATGCAAATATAAAAATAACTAAATAGTTCAGTTAGTGAAAAATTGCAAGCAATTAAAATGTTAAGAAAACGAAATAAAAAAAAGTTGTAAAATGTTAGTTTATGTCTAAATTGGTGATAAATTCCTGTGAAAACATATATAAACGAAAATGAGGGGTCAGTAGCAATTAGTTAGAACAATTAATCTGCAGTAGACCAATGGGTGTGGCCATCTAGCTGTTGATAGTTTTAAAAACTATTTTACAACAGGATGTTGAAGGGATGCAGGAAATATATGTCCATCAGTCCAACTTAGGGTGGTTATTCTTGAGATACCCCAATAAATTCTCAATTTTCCAAAACCATGTCTTCCTCTGTCACTAAAAGAGCATAATTTTTGTTTTTTTTTACTATACTTAACTCTCTTCATAATGAAAGAAAATTTTGGTACATATATAAAAAATATCTTGAACTTTTTAAAATACAAGGTGTGGCTATTAAATAACGAGACTAAAATTTAAAAAATTTAATTTTAATTTTATACATAATCACTTATTGTCATCTTCAATATAGTACACTCCTTCTCTATCCCTACAACGCTCCATGCGAATTTTCCATTGTTGGAAACAGTGCTGGAAGTCATCTTCTGTCAGCTCCTTCAGGACACGTGCCGCTTTCTCTTTTACAGCTTCCACAGTCTCAAATCTTGTCCCTTTCAATGTAGATTTCACCTAAGGGAACAGGTATAAGTCACATGGTGCAAGATCTGGTGAATAAAAAATTTTATGCCAAACAGTTTTCCTTTTTGTGCAACGCTTAGTTTAGCGGCAATTAGTGTATTTTACTTTCTCTTGCCTATATGAATATTCATATAGTTTGTCTGTACTAAGTACTGTATAGGAAAGAAAGTATTGTTTTCATGTCGATTTTTCGAAATCGAGTTTTCACCGGATCTACACTTTTTCAGACCCCCTGAACAAAAAAAAACATGTTTTTAGCGATTGGTCTGTGTGTGTGTGTGTTGTGTGTGACCAGAATATCTCAAGATCGGAACATCGTAAGAAGTTGGAACTTAAGTTACATACCACTACCGGACCCGACACGAATATTTCCATCAAAATCGGTCAACCGGAAGTAGTAGTTTATTCGTGTAAATTTTCACTTTTTTGCGATTTTCTTAAAAACGGCTCCTACGATTCTTTTTAAAAATCGCCTCATTTACCACATTTTTTATCCTCTACAAGATAGGGGAGACGCCATGTCTGCTGAAATTCTAGGAGAGGCTGTTTTCACGTAAAAAAATTGTTTTTTCAGATTGCGACTTTAATAACGCTTAGTTTATCGGTAGTTAGCGATTTTCGGTTTTTTTCTCAGGAAAACGTGTAAAAAATCGATTTTTTAAAGATTTCAGCATTATTTTGCATTTTACGTCAACAAAGTATTCAGAAATTTATAGGAAATTAAAATATCTTCAACTTTTATTTAGAGCAATTTTCTCTACGGAGCTTAATTTAGCGTGAAAGAGTGATTTTCCGTATTTTAAAGCCAAACTGAGGTTGATTTTAATTTTGCTCTTTCACTCATGATTAAAATTAGATTATGTTTATTTAGGTTTGTTTTTGTTATTTTGTTTTTAATATTTTATTACTAATGTTAGGTTATATTGCTCAATATTTGCATTGGCAAGAGAAAGTTGTGTGAGTGAGTCGCACGAGATTTTTACTATTTGGGGGTCGCGGAGCAAGAAAGTTTGAGAATTACTGCTTTAGTGGTAAGGAATAAGCCCACGTTCAACTCTTGCGCAATAACATGTTTTTGTATAAAAATTCTACAAAACCAGAAATATATATTAAGTTATAATATATATGGACGAAAATCAGTAATATAACAGTTTGTGATACCTGAGTCATGATTTTACGGTCTTCAACATTTAATTTAATCAAAACAATTTGGCCATATTAAAGAAGTAGACCTTTGTAACTAGACTTTTTTTATTATGTTTTATTTCAGTTATTATAAGGTCTACTAGGAGATCGTCTACTTGAACATCATACTACATACAATTCAATAATCATCGTGATCCACAATCCATTAAATCCATTTAGATTCGCTCCAAGGGTGGGCCTAACCAGTCTGTCACCAATTCACATTCTTTTTCTCACGAGACTATTCAGTTGTACTAACTAGCAACTAGTTGTTCGTTTCCCATGAATGAGTTGATTTCTATTCCATCTTTTAATGTAGGCCTATCTAATACTTATATGTCAAATTATTTACTATTTATGTATTTACAGTTATATAACTATGATTAGTATTTGCTCTCCTAGTTCCAGAGTTACAAAAAATAGTTCTGTTTCTTATAATATGGCAACTCAATTATATACGAGTTGTGGCTATTAAATAACAAGACTGACGTTGTAATAAATTTAATTTTAATTTTATACATAATCAATAATTCTTGTCGCCTTCAATATACACTCCTTCTCTATCCCTACAACGCTCCATGTGAATTTTCCATTGTTGGAAAAGTGCTGGAAGTCATCTTCTGTCTTTTTCAGGACACGTGCCGCTCAAAAATGTTTGAAATGAAGCTCGCAAAAATGTTTGTACTGACACTTTTGTACGCTATTGAAAATGACCCAAATTTGTTTGAAACAATAATAACATGTGATGAAACGTGGTTTTTTACTTATGATCCGGAAACGAAGCGCCAATCCATGCACTGGAAGAGCCGAACTTTACCGAGAGCCAAAAAGCTCGAATGAGCGAGTCAAAATTGAAAGCAATGATGATTGTTTTTTTTGATATCCATGGGATTGCGTACCTTCACTGGGTTCATGAAGGTGAAACAATTAATCAATATTAATGATTTGAGGTATTTTCTAAACTACCTCAAAGAGTAAGGAAAAAACGCTCCAAAATGTAGAAGGATAAATGGGTTTTCCACCAAGATAATGCGCCAGCTCAATCCGCGTTATCTGTCAAGAGGTTCCTAGCCAAGTACAACATCTCAATGTTAGAACATCCACCTTATTCACCAGATCTTGCACCATGTGATTTCTACCTGTTCCCTAAGGTAAAATCTGCATTAAAAGATACAAGATTTGAGTCTGTGAAAGCTGTAAAAGATAAAGCGACTCGTGTCCTGAAAGAGCTGACAGAAGGTGACTTCCAGTACTATTTCCAACAATGGAAAATTTGCATGGAGCGTTGTAGGGTTAGAGAAGGAGCGTATATTGAAGGTGACGACAAGTGATTATGTATAAAATTAAAATTAAATTTTTTCTCATTATTTAATAGCCACACCTCGTACATTAAGCATTCAACAACATAAGATGTACAAGTGTAAAAGACCCTAGTCAACAGTTATCTCCAGTCTGAGAGTAATGAATTTCATTATACAGTCAGACCCTGTGGTGAATGAAGTGACGGTTTCACTTTCAGCGTCGAAGGTAGTAGATACTTTTGAGAGGGCCTTCCATGCTGATAAGCATACTTTTCCACTGCAAGTCCAGGACTACAAAAAAAAATCTGTTTCTTATCACAAACAAGGTCAGCCAACTATATGACTAAATCGTTTAAGAACAGAAGATGTAGAGGTGTGAAAGACCCTAGTCACAGTTATCTCCTCTGAGAGTAATAAATTTCATTATACAGCCAGACCTTGTGGTGAATAAAGTAAAGGTGTCATTTGTAGGGTGGAAAGTAAATAGTTTTCAGAAGGCCTGGTATGCTATAAGCATACTTTTCACATTGCTAGTTCCAGGGCTACAGAAAATAGTTTGGTTTCTTATCACATTTTCAGTTGATTTCATGACCAAAGAATTTAAGAACAGAATAGGTAGAGGTGTAAAAGACACTAGTCATAGTTATCTCCTCTAAGAGTCATAAATTTCATTATACAGCCAGACCATGTGGTGAATGAAGTAAATGTACCATTTGTAGGGTGGAAAGTAGATGCTTTCCAGAAGGCTTGGCATGCTGATAAGCATTCTCTTCACTCAGTGCGGAAGCCAATAGTAAACCACCTCACTCCTCGTTTTACTTATCAAAGTCTCTAAAGGTTGAAACCAACCTTTCGGTTCATGACCTCTAACTATGGCGTAATTAGTATGCACTATTTCTGTAATTTTCCTATAATAGGCAGGTGGAGAGTTGAATTATTTGTACTCAATCTGCTAGTTCCAGAACTACAAAAAATAGTTGTGTTTCTTATCACATGGTTAGCTAATTATATGACTGAAGCATTCAAGAACAAATGCGGTAGAAATGTAAAAGACACTAGTTAACTAGTATCTCCTCTGAGAGTAATCAATTTTATTATACAACCAGACCCTGTGGTGAATGAAGAGAAGGTATCATTTGCAGGGTAGAAAATATGTGCTTTTCAGTGGGCCCAGAATGCTAATAAGCGTACTTTTCCATTCAGTGAGGAAGGCAATGGTGAAATACCTCGCCTCGTTTTACTTAGTAAAACCTCTACAGGTTTAAACCAGCCTTTCGGCTGATAACCTAAACAACAAATACTTATTAAAATTAAATGCAAAGAGAACTTGGATTAATATTACAGTATTGTACAAGATTATTTTTAATGGAAATCAAAATTAAATTCATAAATTCTTGAGTTCTCTTTCTAGAAAGTGATATGACAGTTGTTCCGATTATATTCTATTCTTTGGTTGTTAAGATAAATTAAGTTGGTGTCGAAATGTGTTCGGTTTCTTTATTCTTTTTTTTAACGCTAATGGAAGTTTTTACAAGTTAGTGTAAAAGATATATAGCGACCGGTGAGGGCTATAATTACCACTCAAAATTGGACTCACCACTTCCCTCAACACCTTACATAATATGCATTATAATTTGAACGCCTTCTTCACCTATAAGTTTACACCTGGTGTACCTATTTGTGTCTTGTATTTGTGTGAATGAATATTTTGTATTCCATAAACTCACACACTTATACGAGGTCTGGCTATTAAATAACGAGACTGACGTAAAAATTTTTACTTTTATTTTATAGATAATCACTTATTGTCACCTTCAATATACACTCCTTCTCTATCCCTACAACGCTCCATGCGAATTTTCCATTGTTGGAAACAGTGCTGAAAGTCATCTTCTGTCAGTTCCTTCAGGACACGTGCCGCTTTCTCTTTTACAGCTTCCACAGGTTCAAATATTTTTACAGAAATCTTTTACAGATTCAAATCTTGTCACTTTTAATGCAGATTTCACCTTAGGGAACAGGTAGAAGTCACATGGTGCAAGATCTGGTGAATAAGGTGGATGTTCTAACCCTGAGATGCTGTACTTGGCTAGGAACCTCTTGATAGACAACGCGGAATGAGCTGGCGCATTGTTTTGGTGTAGAACACATGATTTGTCCTTCCACATTTCGGGTCGTTTTTCCTTACTCTTTGACGTAGTTTAGAAAGTACCTAAAGGTACTATATTGATTAATTGTTTGACCTTCAGGAACCCAGACAAGGTACGCAATCCCATGGATATAAAAAAAACAATCATCATTACTTTAAATTTTGACTTGCTCATTCGAGCTTTTTGGCTCTCGGTGAAGTTCGGCTCTTCCAGTGCATGGATTGGTGCTTTGTTTCCGGATCATAAGTAAAAACCACTTTCATGACATGTTATTATCTTTTACCTGTTCCCTAAGGAGAAATCTGCATGAAAAGGGACAAGATTTGAGTCTGGAAGCTGTAAAATAGAAAGCGTCCTGAAGGAGCTGGCAGAAGATAACTTCCAACACTGTTTCCAACAATGAAAAATTTGCATGGAGCGTTGTAGGGATAGAGAACGAGTGTATATTAAAGGTGACAATAAGTGATTATGTATAAAATAAAAATAAAATATTTTTACAATGTCAGTCTCGTTAATTAATAGCCACACCTCGTGCTTATAAAATAAATTATACATATTAAATCTTATTAATTATTAATTACATGATGCATAAGAATAATCAAACAATAAATGAGTTAAGAAGATTATAAGATTACACTGGAAGATTTAAGGCACAAGAAAGGAAGAACTAAAATACTAAAAGACCAACACACCATGTTAGAGGCTAGAACTATAAAATACACGGAATGCGTGTTTTTCGACGTGGAAAGAAAAGGAAGGTTCGATTACTACGAAGAAATTTGGTGTGAAACACTCACACAATTTTCTCTTGCCATTGCAAATAATGATCAATATAATCTAACATTAGTAATAAAACATTAGAAATAACAAAATATTTTAGTCATGAGTGAAAGACGCTAAATGAAAATAAACTTCAGTTTAGCTTAAAAATACGGAAAATCACTCTTTCACACTAAACTAGGATCTGTAAAGAAAAATGCTCTAAATAAAACTTGTAAATCTTTAAATTTTCTATCAATTTGATATTTATATTTTTTATCGTAAAATGCATACGAAAGCCGAAATCTTAAAATATTCAATTTTTCACACGCCGCTAAAAACATGTTTTTTGGGTTCAGGGGGTTTGAAAACGTGTAGATCCGGTGAAAAGTTGATTTCTAAAAATCGACTTGAAAACAATACTTTCCTTTCTGTATATTCATATAGGCAGGAAAAAGAAAAAATACTGAGAACAAAAGCTTCAAAAGAGTTTAAAGAATCATTTTGAAATAGGTATTTCTTCTACTTAGCATCCAAGCTGGTCAATTTGCTCCCCTTACAAATTAAAAATATACCGGGCATCATAAAGTACAAAAATCTGGTGTGAAACCTTCTCAGGACTTTCTCTTGCCAATGCAAATATTGAACAATATAGGTAAACATTAGTAATACAACATTAGAAATTAACAAAAAACTAACCTCAATAAACATAGCTTTATTTTAATCATGAATGAAAGACGCAAAATGAAAATCGATCTCAGTTTTGCTTAAAAATACGGAAAATCACTTTTTCACGCTAAACTAGGCTCTGTAGAGAAAAATGCTTCAAATAAAAGTTGTAGATCTTTCAATTTCCTGTAAAGTTGAGTATACACTTTCGTCGTAAAATGCATGCTAAAGCCGAAATCTTTAAAAACAAAAATCGGGTTTTTACGCGTTTTCGTGAGAAAAAATTAGAAAATCTCTAATTACCACTAAAGCGTTATACAAAAACGATGTTTGAAATAAAAGTTGTAGGATTTTAAATTCTCTACAACTTTTATTATGTAGTATTACTTGCAGCAGACATGGCGCCTACCCTTTCTTGTAGAGCATAAAAATTTACTAAATGAAGCGATTTTTAAAAAAATCGTAGGAGCCGTTTTATGAGAAAATCTCAAAAAAGTGAAAAATTACACGAATAAACTACTACTTCCGGTTTAACGACTTTGATGAAAATGTTCGTGTCGAGTCTTCTAGTTGTATCTAACTTACGTTTCAAGTTTCAACTTCTTACGTTGTTCCGTTCTTAAGATATTCTTTTCACACACACACACACACACACACACACACACACACACACACACACACGCACACACACACACACACACACACACAACGCTGAAAACGTGTATCCTACATCCGGTGAAAACTCGATTTCGAAAAATCGACATGACAACAATACTTCTTCTTTTATATTCATATAGGCAATAGAAAGTAAAAATGGAACTCAGACATCTTGGTCTGAATAACGGACACCACCCGATGTTCTAAACTGAGAATGTACCAGTGGATACCTCTCCCCTTTAAATAACATTAACGGAAATTTTGCACCTCAATGTGCAATAGGCTACCATAATAAAAATGAAAGAAAAATATTACAGATTTTCGAAAAATAAAAAAGGAGGATTTTTATTTTCTTCCGTTTATTGATATATCTAAAAGAAAACATAGACAGATAATATCTCCGGTTATGAAAACAGAACATATTATAAAAAGAAATCTCTTTGTTATATTATATTTAAATGCACAAAAATATTTGTTTCCCTTATATTATTATAAATTTTCTATTAATTTTTTCCGGTCGTTTACTGCACAATAAAGATTCCTTATATTTCACAAGATTTTTAACAAAGAAGTGAAATTTTTACGTAAAAAACGTCTATACAACAAAAAACAAGGAGAAAGTTTTAGTTTGACGCTTATTTTAAATTTATAAATAATTAATAAATAGTAATTACACTAGATAAAATAAAATTTAGGCCGAAATATAATAAATACTACGATATAATTTTACAAACGTAATTTCAAAATGTATGAAATACCGCAATGCATTTTTACCCAGTTCTTCAACCAAAAGATCTTTCTGCCAAGAAGGCCTTTAAGTACACGACAATGTCTAAGGAGATGATTCCATAGCTAATAAAAGTTGTAGAATTTTAAATTCTCTACCACTTTTATTATATATATATACTTCTGTGCTAAAATGCATAGTAAAGCCTCAATCATAAAAAAAACAATTTTTTTACGAGAAAACAGCCTCTCCAAAAATTTCAGCAGACATGGCGCCTCCTCTATCTTGTAGATCATAAAAAATTGAGTAAATGAGCTGATTTTTAAAAAAATCGTAAGAGCCGTTTTTTGGGAAAATGGCAAAAAGTGAAAAATGACATGAATAAACTACTACAGTATAATACCGATTATCCGTGGTAATTGAGGGGATAACTATACCGGATAACCGGAAAACACGGATAATACAACCCAATTCGGTCCACCTACGTCATAAACAAAACCATCAGTTACGCGTATGTTTTATTCTACTGATTAACGTTATTAACGTTATTAACGTTATTAATTAACGTCCGGTTAAGTCGGACGTTAATACTATCGGACATCGGAAATAAATAAATTGTATTGAAATAAAAATATTTAAGTTACTACATAAATTTATATAAAATTTATATTGTTACTACGTAACAAAAAATCACAAAAAATCTGTTATTTTACTTTGTTTCATTTTATGCCGCAATATTTTTTTTATTTTTCTTAAATAACCACGAATATGTAAAATGTCCACGTAATCTGTGTCATCCTGATTTTCCATGAAAGTAAGTAATGTTTCGGCACCGGTTAAAGCTTCTTTGCAACTGATTTTAGGAGCCGGTTCTAAATCGTAATCACTGCTTTCGTCTTGCTGTATATAGTAAAGAGCTCGGTCCAGGAATTGGCTTGGTTACACTGTCTAGTAGATACTACAAAACACTAATTCACTAATTTTCTCATAGCCCGAATCACACGCATCAACATTTAACCACTCATTGTTGTCATAATCGAACAATATTATCGTAGTAAATCACAATAATTGTGATAATTACGATGACGAAAATGTCGGGAGTTGAAAAGTTTTAATTTGTAAAAGTAATACAGTACATACATAATTAATTTTTCTAGTGATTTTAATTTTTCTAGCCGGCCGCGTTGGCGATGTTGGTAACGTGCTCGCCTCTCATCACGCGGTCTTGGGTTCGAATCCCACTCGGGCATGGCATTTTTTCATACGTTACGAAAAACTAATTTCATCCTTCATCATTAGCAGCAATTTGCAAAAAAGTCGGACGTTAAACAAAAAAAAAAAATTTTTCTAGTGATCGCACGGTTAATCCAAACCCCGGTTAAACGATCCACGGAAAATCGGTACTCTACTGTACTTCCTGTTGACCGAGTATGATTAAAATGTTAGTGTCGGGTCCCTCTAGTGGTACAAAATATGTAGGTAGTAAAAAATATGTAGCAAAATATGGATTGGTTTCAAGTTTATGTATTGGTTTATTAAATTTTCTCGGTTTAATCCGGTTTTTTCAATATCTTTTCTGACTTCTTTAAACCATTAATCCGACACCTTAAGTCGATTGTTTAGTGTCTTAAAAATTTGTTTTGTCAACCGGTTGTCATCCATTCTATACAGGTGTCTGTTTAATTTTAGTTTTCTTTTTCTAATAGTTTCTATTAGTCTTTCATTTTCCTTGTACAGCCCGTCATGACTTCGTAACCTATACGAGGTGTGGCTATTAAATAACGAGACTGGCTTTGTAAAAAAAATTTATTTTTATTTTTATAATCACTTATTGTCACCTTCAATATACAACACTTCTCTATCTCTACAACGCACCATGCGAATTTTCCATTGTTGCAAACAGTGCTGGAAGTCATCTTCTGTCAGCTCCTTCAGGACACGAGCCGCTCAAAAATGTTTGTACTGACACTTTGTACGCGATTGAAAATGACCAAAATTTTTTGGAAACGATAATAAAATGTGATGAAACGTAGTTTCTTTGGTTATGATCCGGAAACGAAGCGCCAATCCATGCACTGGAAGAGCCGAACTTCACCGAGAGCCAAAAAAGCTCGAATAAGCAAGTCAAAATTTAAAGCAATGATGATTGTTTTTTTATATCCATGGGATTGTGTACCTTCACTGGGTTCATGAAGGTGACGTGATTAATCAATATTACTACCTTGAGGAATTTTATAAACTACGTCAAAGAGTAAGGAAAAACGCCCCGAAATGTGGAAGGACAATTCATGGGTTCTCTACCAAGACAATGCGTCAGCTGATTCCGAGTTATCTGTCAAGAGGTTTCTAGCCAAGTACAGCATCTCAGTGTTAGAACATACACCTTCTTCACCAGATCACCAGATGCACCATGTGACTTCTACCTGTTCCCTAAGGTGAAATCTGCATTAAAAGTGACAAGATTTGAATCTGTGGAAGCTGTAAAAGAGAAAGCGGCACGTGTCCTGAAGGAGCTGACAGAAGATGACTTCCAGCAACGTTTCCAACAATGGAAAATTCGCATGGAGGGTTGTAGGGATAGAGAAGGAGTGTATATTGAAGGTGACAATAAGTGATTATGTATAAAATAAAAATAAAATTTTTTACAACGTCAGTCTCGTTATTAATAGCAACACCTCGTATATTTCCCGGCTGCTGCCGACTTATATTACTATACTTATTAGAATAACTTATATTGAAAAGGATCTTTCTCCAAAATTTCTCTGCTTCTCTTAGACCAATGCTTCCCGGTCATTCTAAGGAAATCACTCGCGTACAGACATACATGCTTATCAGCATGCCGGGCCCTCTGAAAAGCACATATTTTCCACCCTGAAATGACACCTTCACTTCATTCACCACAGGATCTCGCTGTATAATGAAATTCACTACTTTCAGAGGATATATCTCTGATTAGTGTCTTTTACACCTCTACCTCTTCTATTCTTAAATGATTCAGTCATTCAATTGGCTGACCAAGTGACAAGAAACAGAACTATTTATTTTAGCCTTGTAACGTACAGATTGAGTGTAAATAATCTGAAACTCCACCATTCTGTTATAGGCAATAATTAATAATAGCCTATAAAGTTGAATCTAAGATGGTGGAATAAATTTCAAAACCACGAAAAGGTTGGATTTTTAAAACTACACGGATACGCATAAGTTTCTTCCGTCAAGTACGTGTTAGTTACGCAATATAAAGCCGTAACCGTACTTAAAAATCACCATGTATAGGGGTATATTGTTATTTCCGTGTTCCTAAAAACGATTGATACGTCGCCTATAAAAGCAAGAAAATCAGTGTCTATTATTTAAATCCGTTTAAAAGTAATTAAATTTAATATGATTTGAAGCACGTAATTTTCGTCTCCAAAAATCTTCTAACTCGCGGCGACAACTTTACAACTAGTCCAACCCGGTAGATATATTACAGTAGTTAATACAACTTTTTTTTAATTTTATAAAACAGTTCAAATTTGTTTTGCTACACGCTGATGCTAATATATTTTAGATGTGAAAATACATGTGAGGAATAAAATTTTTAATATTTGTTAAATTTAACTACCAAGTTGGTCTAGTAAAGCTGTTGCCACAAATCAGCTATTTGACAGCTTATGTAGGCCTACAGAGATAAAGATTTCGTGGTTCAAATCCTAGTAATGGTGGTTACTTTTATGTTGTTTGTTTAGCTCATCAGCTGAAAGGCTGGTTTGTACTTTAAGAAGCTTTAGGCCTACTAAATAAAACAAGGAGTGAAGAGGTTTACAATTCCCTTCCTCACTGAATGGAAAAGAATGCTTTTCTTTTCTTCCAACCTGTAAATGAAACTTTCATTTCATTCACCACAAGGTCTAGCTGTACAGGATGATTATAAATGAAATAGACAGTTTCGATAGCTTATAAAAAATTTATTTTTGAAATGTTAAGGTAATAACATGATTATATAGAAGAATTCATTAAGTTTTTATTGAAAATATTTACAGATGCTCAATGTGTACACCATTTGTAACACGACAGATATCAATACGGTAGTTGAATTCTTCCCACACAAGTGGCAAGAGCATTTGCGATACATTGTTTTAGATCATCGATATCTACAGGAAGTGGTGGTACAAAACAATTGGTTTTTACATAACCCCATAAGAAAAAGTTGCAGGGCGTTAAGTCTGGACTACGAGGTGGCCACGGCGTAAACACAATATTTTCCTCACTTGCACGACCGATCCATCGTCTAGGAAGACGTTCAAGATAATTTCTAACCTGTAAGTGCCAGTGAGGCGGAGCTGCATCTTGTACAAAAATAAAGTTATCACTGTCTTCCTGGAATTAAGGCATTAACCATTTAACATGTCCAGATAAATTACTCTGGTTGCTGACACTTCGTGAAAGAAGAACGGCCCGTAAACCTTTTCACGAGATAATGCGCAAAAGAAGTTTACTTTAGGGGAATCCCGTGTATGCTGTAAAGTTATTTTTGGGTTTTCTGTGCCCCATATTCTAACATTATGTCTATTAACTTTTCCACTAATGTGAAAATTACATTCATCACTGAAAATTTAGGCGATTAAAGGATGTGTCATCATTTTCAACACAATGTTGCATCTCTAGACAAAAATTTTTACGTACGACTTCATCACTTGTATCTAAACTTTGTACTAACTGCAATTTATAAGGTGTCATTTTCAAATGTTTCCGCAGAATTTTCCACACAGTCGGTTGAGGAATTTGCAATTCTAAACTTGCTGATCTAGTTGAATTTTCTGGACTTGGTACATAAACATCACGAACATTATCAATTTGTTCTTCTGTAACAGAAGGTCTTCTAGTACTCTTCCTTTTATACAGACATCCACGGTTTTCAAAATGTTTATACCAGTCATAGATTGATTGCCTTGTTGGTGGTGGTTTACCGTATCTTGTTCTGAAATGACGTTGCACAACCGTATCAGAGTTTGTTTTGGCTAATTCAAGGATACAATAAGCTTTTTGCACTTGAGTAGCGGCCATTTTGCTAGACTGGTCGTTGTAACAACAGCCAGCAACAAAATGCTAGCAACAGTTGTACAAACATAAACTTTAAAAAATTCCCTACAAATCTATATCATTTACTATATTCAAATACACCAGTTTGATGTTTAAGAAGCTGTCGAAAGTGTCTATTTCATTTATAATCACTCTGTATAATGAAATTCATTACTATAACATGAGATATTTGTGACTAGTAGCTTTTGCAGCTTTACCTCTTCTGTTTGATTAGAAAAAAGACAGGCTCCAATATGCCATTTGTAAGTTGTACAACATTAGCGCAGAGTTTGGCAGGAGAATATTCACGTGAAAATCAAAGGTTATGGATTCAAGGGAAGATGGCCGGTCGGCTCAAAAATTATTCTTGGCAACCGAACTATAGAACAAGTTCGAGATTTTAAATATTTAGGATGCAGAATTTCCTATGACAAATATGATGTCGTAAGTGAGAAACTGACAAAATTCAGCGCTGTATGCGGTTCTATTCGCAGGAAAATATGAAAGAAAACGAGATAGGACACCCAAATGAAATTTTATAAAGCAATGTTTTACGACTCATAACACATGGGAGTAAAACATGAGTGTCATTACTGAGAAATAATTGTCGTATCCAGGCTGCTGAAATGAGATTTTTGCGTGGAGTCAAAGGTTGTAGCCGGTGTGATAGAGTACGTTACGAAGCTATAAGCGTCGAGTTAAATGTTCAGTCACGGTAGGAATAAACGAATATATAAGAGAAACTGGTCCAACCATTTACTTCGCATGCCAGCATACAGACTTCCTCTGCGAGCATGGAAATATAAACCTACAGGGAAGCGAGGCTTGGAAAGACCTAAAAAGAGATGGATTCCAGAACAGGCCATTGAACCTAAATCCTTGATTCAAGATGATGATGACCTCTTTTGTTGTTAAATGTTTCAGTCATATAATTGGCTAACCATGTGATAAGAAACAGAAAAATATTTATTGCAGCCCTGTTACTAACAGATCGAGTGAAAAAAATTAACACTACACCTGCCTGTTATGAGAAAAGTTATTTTTATACGGATTTGAATACTAGAAAGCCGTTTACTTTGATGGTTGGGGTTCAATTAACCATACTCTCGGAATCTGTACAAAATTACACTGATATACAAGTTGTACATATCACCTTCATCTCATTGGGCCTAGGGTTGTTTATTGTTTTAAATTGCAACGTGCACACATTAGATTTTAGAAAAAAATTATTTAATCTATGAAGAATAACGGAAATAACTATCAGATTTTCATTATTGCTAGTATGCATTCGATACATTGACTTGGAGAATAAAGGAATACCACAAGAAGAAGAAGAAGTAGTAGAAAATGACGATGAACAACTAGAATAATAGTATTGGTTAGGTGTTGCAGGAAATGATGATGATTACAGAAAAGAAATGGAAGATATAAATTAAATAAAAGAACAAAATGTGGTGGACAAAAACATAAATTGGAAAAATTGGTATAGAATAGAAGAAACAGCGGGAGGTGCAAAATGATAGAAACAACATAGCACATCTGCTTCTGCTGTTGTCTGAGGTCTCGCTCGGGATGACTCGTTCAGGCCAGTCAGAATAAATAACTTACATTAGAAAAGTGAGAGAGGAAATGAAACAGAGATGGAAAGAAGACAAGCTCGTAATTTTTAAACATAAATCACCTAAATCACAAGTGATTTCAAAACTATGTTTCGTTATAATATGTTTAATATACGACTCCTTCTTTATCTTAATAATGAAAATTTTCTCAACTTAAATCACATTCTTCGGGGACGTAAAACCAGATTTTCTAAAAGTTCATCGTAATGACTCTATTTATATTACTGAGGTGTAGTAGTTTAATACGTTTTTTTAAATACAGTTTTATTATCAGAATTTTATATTACTTTTATACATACATACATTACTATTTCCGCAATCATTCCAAATATCGGACACGGTGGAAATTGACATATCTAATTGTCACCGGATGGCGACATTAAGTGGCGAGTCAAAACCTTTAACTTTGGTGGCCCTGAAAAGGGCCGTTTAAGCAGTGGTTGTCTTGATGGAAAGCGTCGGTCGTAGTCGTCGTGGCGGTCGAGGAGTTGGGCGACACGGCGTGTCGTCGTCCAGCAGAGACATCATCTTCTCCCCTTGCAGTAGTGCATCGATGGCTGCTTCGTCGGATCCGGTGGGCGTAAGGCTCGGTCGAGGGACCGCTGTGGGCATCGCTCGCGTCAGCGGGCGATGACGGTCCGGTCGACGGCTACGGTGACGGGTAGGCGAGCGGAAGTATCATCTTCTCTCTTGCGGGGTCGTCGATTAGTCCTTGATGGAGTTCGGAAGCCGTGTTACCGATGGAGGACGTCTTGTCTGCTGTCTGGATCGGAATCGAATCTCTCTGTGGCTGGATCGGAATTGAATTCCTCGGCTCAGTGTAGCGCTCTTTATATAGTTGCCGAGAGCGCTGTGGTAGAGAGCGGCCACTGGCTCGGCTTTGATGACGAAGGCCTCTGTCGGTACGCTGTCAAAGGGCCTACCGCGCCGACAAGAGCCGGGAAAAGTATTGAAGGCCGGCAACACAGTAATGATTAATTAGAAGGATTGGCGGTGACACAAAAATGGTTAACAGGTTGACTCCCAAAGCAATTTTTGCAATTTTGCTTAAAAACCCCATACCTATTTTATGGTTCCTTTGCTTTTTTTACTTAATTTTCTTTCAAACCTAGATTATTGTAAGGCTTAAACTTTTTGTTGCTGGTTTTTAGGCGAGAGACTGATCAGGTACTCAGAGTAAAAAAAATCAAATTTAGCATGAAAGACTGATGAGTGTCTCACTGAAATTTTACTTGTATTTTTTTTAAATATTATATGTATTTTAGAAGTAATTTACTTTGGGCTTTTTTCAATAAAACTACATAAATATCAATGATGTGTCTTTCTAGCAAGCAGTTGTTCAGCGAGTGGGTAAACTTGAGTACCAGTTGTCTACGTAGAGGCACCGATCAGAGTCAACTTTTACAATGCAAAAAATATTGTAATGTGAAAACCAAAAAATTAAAAGATGAAAATGATTTTTCATTACATAATACTATTAACACATGATTAATAATGCAATAATAAAGTATAATAATAGTCAATATTGTGTAATAGTAATACTAAGCCGTCAAATTTCACCAACTCATTTTTGACTCAATCGGATCAAGTAAATCATGAAACATGACTGGGAAAATGTTTTTTGAACTCATTACTAACAGGTCACTACATAATTCAATCCAAACGAGCATCCAATCCATCTCATGATTTTATTAAAAACACTATTACGTGAGAGACAGACCAGTCTCTCAAAAGTAAATTTTACAGATCTGGTGAGGGACATATAAGCGTCTCATGGGAGTCAACCTGTTAAAAAACTGGTGTGAAACACTCATATGACTTTCTCTTGCCAATGCTAATAATGACCAATATAACCTAATAGTAATAAAACGTTAGAAACAAAAAATTAATCTCAAAAAACATAACCTCATTATCATCATGAGTGAAAGACGCAAAATAAAAATCAACCTTAGTTTGGCTTAATAACATGGAAAATCACTCTTTCACGCTAAACTAGACTCTGTAGAGAAAACTGCTTGAAATAAACATTGTAGATCTTTATTTTCTATAAATTTTATTATACGCACTTTTGTGGTAAATTGCATTCTAAGGTTTAAATCTTTTTACAGATTTTCATAAAAAGACAGAAAATCACTAATTACCGCTAAACTAAGCGTATACAAAAAAATTGCCCTAAAAGTTGTAGGATTTTACATTCTCTACAACTTTTATTATAAAATATTTTTGCGCTAAAATCCATATTAAAGTCGCAGTCCTAAAAAACAATTTTTTTACGAGAAAACGACCCCCTCAAGAATTTCAGCAGACATAGCGCCTTCAAGAGCCGTTTTTGATAAAATCGCAAAAAAATGAAAAATGACACGAATAAACTACTACTTCCGGTTGACCGATTTTGATGAAAATGTTCGTGTCAGGCCCTCTAGTGGTATCTAACTTAAGTTTCAAGTTTCAACTTCGTACAATGTTCCGTTTTTAAGATATTCTGTTCACACACACACAAATCAATCGCTAAAAACATGGTTTTGGGTTCAGAGGGTCTGAAAACTTTTATATCCGGTGAAAACTCGATTTAGAAAAATCGACATGAAACAATACATTCCTTCCTATAGTTATATTCATATAGGAACGAGGAAGTAAAAAAAGTGTAGAATAACTTATCTTATTTTTATATTATCATGAATGCTTGCTTTCGCGTAAAAAACTCGAATTGCTTAAGCACTGTACAAAAGTAACAACCAAACAACACGGTTGTGTACGCTGCTATGAATCCTTACCACATTCATGCAACTTACGACGCAAATGTTCGCTGCGCGCTAATTTCAATACGTTGATAGCCAACTTACCAGAGAACATCTATAACACCATAAAATGCCAATAAGGTTCAACTGCATAGCTTATCCTTAAATACATTCGACCTTATTGCCAGTGGTAAGTATGTATACTTACCAAAGACCTATAAAGGGTTATTTTATCATTCCACACTAATATGTAAACTATCTGCCCATAACAGACAGGTGGAGATTCAAATTATTTACACTCAATCTGTTCGTTGCAGAGCTAAAACAAATAGTTCTGTTTCTTATCACGTGGTCAGCCAATTAAATGACTGAATCATTTAAGAACAGAAGAGGTAGAGGTGTAAAAGGCACTAATCAAAATTGTCTCCTCTGAAAATAATGAATTTTATTATACAGCCAGACCCTGTGGTGAATGAAGTGAAGGTATCATTTTCAGAGTGAGAAATATGTGCTTTTCAGAGGGTCCGGCATGCTGATAAACGTACTTTTTCACCCAGTGAGGAAGGCAATGAAAAATAACCTCAATCCTTGTTTTACTCAGTAAAACCTCTACGGGTTCAAACCAGCCTTTCGGCTGATGACCTAATCAAAATGTAAACAATATATCCATTACTAATAAAGTTATAGCAGTGGAGGCTTTACTTTTCAATACGCTTGTACAGGGACCGGCAGAAAAAGGAGATGGTTTTGAAATGAATAAAGTAAATCAGAAATAAGTTGTAAAAAAATTATTAGTAGATTTGAATCATTATTTCTTGCAATTTTTTATTAAAGCACTTAAATTCTAAAATTCACTTATTTTGTTTTAAAAATTATGTCAGTCAAGTGATGACCCTCATTCTGCACGCATTCACGTAATCGTACTTCGAAATTAAGGCAATGGCCTTCTCAATCATGTCGTTCGGTATCGCCCCTATTTCATTTCGAATTGATAGCTTCAGCCCTTCAGTTGTTCAAGGCTTTACGACAAACCCTTTCGATTTCAAATACCCCAAAGAAAAATGTAACATACCGAAAGATCTGGGGAGCGAGCAGACCATGAAAGGTCAAAATTTCTTGAAATCACGTGTTCTGGAAACATTTGTCATAACACATTCATTGACACTTTAGCAGTGTGAGCAGTAGCCCCATCTTGTTGGAACCAAACATTTGCAGTGTTGACTTCACGACGTTTTAACTCTGGTGCAAGGAAATTATTTAGCATTTCGACATAACGACTTGAAGTGATCTAAACTGCTCGACCGTTCTCTTCGTAAAAATATGGACCTATCACTCCGAGCCACTGCGCACCAAACTGTCACACGTTCACAATGAAGTGGTTTTTCGTGTAGGCTACGAGTATTTTCCACCGCCCAGTACCGAAAATTTTGCTTATTTACACAACCAGACAGGTGAAAATGGGCGTCATCTGACATTATGATAATTTAATCGTTAGTTAAAATGTTCAGAATTGATTGTGCACATTCTCTTCGGTTTTGGAAATCATGTTGGCTTAGTTCTTGAAAAGTTACGATTTTATACGGATGAAAATGAAGATCCAAACGCAAAATTCTTCGAACACTCCGATCTGATATTCCTAGCAAAGCTGGTTGATATGCAGCAGGGCAACGTGGACTTCTCGCTACTGACAATCGCAAAGCATCTGTGTTTTCGGGAGTACGAACACTACGTGGACTGCCTGTAGGTTTCCGTTTTAAAGATGAAGCCGTTTCTCTAAAGTTTTTTACCCAACGCGTTATTGCATTGCGACTGGGAACACTTCCGTGTCTACTTACTCCAAACTTTGAACGGAACAAACGCCGGGTTTTGACTACCGAGTAACCGTTTCTAAAGTAAGCCTCTATGACGAAAGCACGATGTTGTGCGTTCCACGACTCCATTGCAACTGTAATGGCATTAAGCCAGGAAATGAAAGTCATTGACACGGTTCTCTCTACTCGCATTGTTGCGATGTACAGTCAGATCAAAAACCACACTTTTTTCTGCCGGTCCTGTATATAGACGAGGAATTAGGAAAAGGTAACAAGGGTTCATGTTATTCCAAACAACTTATACGTGATAATAGAGGTAAATTTGTTTAGCTGGAGTGGTTTTAGACAGAGGGTTTGTACACTTGTTTGTTTCACTGGTAATAGTTGTTTTGATAAATCAGTTTATTTGAAGTACCGTAATGGAAAGAAAGAAGAAGGGAGAGACGAGAAATCTCTCCCGCTTTTCCCCCCTTGCGTTTGTAGGTATTATAGGGTTAAAAATGAATTGTAGTAGGGGTATAAACCCTTATCTCTTCCATAATTACATCTTGTGCGCGGAAGACACAGCGGGGGAATATGATGGTGGTGTTTTATTTTTTCTATAAAATAAAAAATGAGTTCCCTTCAAGTGAACCAATGGGATGAATGTGCGTGATACATGCTACTTTGTCTAAATATTCTTTATTTTACACTCGCCCCACTTATTTTAGCCTATTCAAAATCATTTCTCTGTAATGTATCCCACCACCTATTTGTATTTCTAACCTGGTTTGGGTTTATGAATAAAATTTCCCTTTCGAAATTGTTGATGAATTTAAATTTTTATTTTTGTTTCTCCTTCATCTATACTATTTTATAAATAAAATGGGAAAATATTTTGTTGAGAGAACTCAAGAAATCGAAATGCATGAAAACAATACTTTCCTTCCCTATCTATACTATTATTTAAAATGGTTCCATGTTTTGTTAAGAGAAATATTTCTGGAGTTGTAACGGCCCGATTTTAATGATTTTGGTGTCGTTTCAAAGCTATTAGGTACCTTTATTTAGATTTGCTAAAAAATTAGTTAAATTGGTTTAATTTATTTTGTCATTTGTTTCATAACAGGCAAGTTGTGTGTTAAATTACTTGTACTCGATCTGCTAGTTCTAAGGATACAAAAAATATTGTTCAATGTTGTTTTGGTCAATAGCCAAAAAGCTGGTTTGAACCTCTAAAGATTTTTCTAAGTAAAAATGAGGCGTGAGGTGGTTTACTATTGACTTCCTCATTGAGGGAAAAGTATGCTTATCAGCATGTCAGGCTCTCCGAAAAGCACCCATTTTCCACCCTGGAAAAAACATCTTCACTTCAATCACCTCATGGTCTGACTGTATAATAAAGAAATTCATTACGCTCAGAAGAGATAACTGTGTCCAGTGTGTTTTACACCTCTACCTCTTCTGTTCTTAAATAGTTGTCATATAATTGGCTGACTATGTGATAAGAAACAGAACTATTTTTTTGTAGCCCTGGAACTAACAGATCGAGCAAATAATTTAACACACCACCCGTCTGTTGTGGGTTGCAAACCCTGTGGTGAATAAAGTTAAGGTGTCATTTGCAGGGTGGAAGGTAGATGCTTTGCAGAGAGCCTGGCATGCTGATAAGCAGACTATTACACTCAGTGAGGAAGGTATGCTAAACCGCCAAATTCCTCGTTGACTTAGTAAAGCCTCGAGTGGTTCAAACCAGCTTTTTGGCAGATGACATAAACAACAACATAACTCTAAAGTAGAATTGCTCAAGCTAGAAAAGCCTTGAGAAAAACAGCTTACTGACTACAAACATTGTTTTACTGATTAGGAAAAATTTCTTTCAACACTATGTTAGGAGTGCAGCATTATACGGCAGTGAAACGTGGGTGGTAGGGGCTGTAGAAAAGAAAAGGATAGAAGCTTTTAAAATGTGGTGTTATAGGAAAATGTTAAAGATTAGGTGGGTGGACCAAATAAGTAATTTAGAGGTTCTTAGGCGAGTGAATGAAAAAGAAGTATATGGAAGCATCTTACCAGAAGAAGGGATAGGCTAGTGGTGAATATCTTAAGACATCTATCAATAATGGAGGGTAATATTAAGGGAGTGAGTTGTAGGGGTAGGCAAAGGTTAGAATATATAAAGCATATTGCAAAAGATGTAGGGTGTTACAGGTATGTAGATATGAAATGACTTGCGCAAGATAGAACAGATTGGAGAACTGCATCAAACTAGTCGAGAGACTGATGACAAAAACAAAACTTAAAAGTATCTTTGGTAATAAATAAATATAATCTTATGAATTAAACCGTTGATAATTAAACAAATATGTTGAACAGAATGTAAAATAAAATGAATTTTTATTAAATATAATTTTGTTTAAGTATATATCGCGGGAAATAAAAACTCCGCAAAAAATTGTAGATGTAGTTCTCTGTATGTATACGTTATATTGTACGATTGGAACAAGGAACGAGCTGTTTGTTGAGCAGGATTTCGTTTTAGAACTTCTTTTATAATTGATTACTCCATGAAAGTGGTACTACAATTCACTGGGCGAAATAGCCCTTGTCATATTTTCATAATTTTTAAGTGTGTTAACTCCGCCTTTTTTTATTCTTTTTCTTTTTATTTCTTGTTATCTTTAGTTTGAACCACCCACTCGATGTTATCCCCTTTAGTAGTTGTAGGCTAAGTTATCTACATTTTATATTCGTATATCATTTTTCCTCATTGGATTTCCTTTTTTGAAATATAAAAACTGTCAGTCTAATGCCAAAATCTAAAAGACATATTCGTATTTTATTTTAATGTTTCAGATCGTGAAAATTTTATTTATCAGTTTTTCATGATTATTTAAAGTCATATGAGTGTTTCACACTAGATTTTTTTAATGTTTACGCAATATCAATAAAATTCGGCTCGGTTGTGTGGGCTCCTTATTACGCTGCCCATATCCATGCATTAGAACAGGTCCAAATTAGATTTCTTTGTTATTTGTATTTTAAAAACTACCATGTTTATTCGCTCTCAATATCGCACAAAACCCTGCAAGATAATTATATTTAAAATTCAGTCACTCGAGAATAGGCGTCATCTGGACTCGATAATCTATTTGAAAAAGATCGTCTTCGGTGAAATCGATGATCCCCACACACTAGCAAAGATTACGTTCTATGTCCCAAGTTTCGATAATCGCTCCAAATATTTGTTCCATCGGAAGGCCTGTTCAACTAATTATGCTAATCATTTTCCGTTAAATACCATGCTAGTGAATTTTAATTCAACAGATGAAATTATTCCCTTAGATCCGTTTCATCAGAGTCGAGCCTCGTTTAGGCTGACAAGCTCCAGAGCTTTAGAAATGATTTAATTGTTTAATGTAGTTTATTTACCTGCCCATAACAGACAGGTGGAGTGTCAAATTATTTACACTCAATCTGTTTGTTGCAGGGCTAAAATAAATAGTTCTGTTTCTTATCACATGGTCAGCCAATTAAATTACTGAATCGTTTAAGAACAGAAGAGGTAGAGGTGTAAAAGACACTAGTCAGAGTTATCTTCTCTGAAAGTAATGAATTTCACTATACAGCCAGACCCTGTGGTGAATGAAGTGAAGGTGTCATTTGCAGAGTGGAAAATATGTGCTTTTCAGAGGACCCGGCATGCTGTTAAGCGTACTTTTCCACTCAGTGAGGAAGGCAATGGTAAACCACCTCACTCCTCGTTTTACTTAGTAAAACCTCTACAGGTTCAAACCAGCCTTTCGGCTGTTGACCTAAACAACACACAGTTTATTTACCCGGTACTTTTAGTTATTTAGTATTTTTTATGTATTGGTATGGATTTTTTTTATATTTTTGTTTTTTTATGTAGGGGAAGGGAGCCATATATGGAATAGGGTCTTGTTATGGAATACTAGTGTTTTTCCAGACAGGACGTTGAAATCCTGATCTTCTTGCACCAATGGTTATACCGACAGAAACAACTACCGGATTCAAACAGACCAAATAAAGCGTTTTTTGTCAAGGTGATTAAAATGAAGATAAAAAAAGGTCAAAAGTGGATTCAATGATCGAGGTGAAATAATTGATATGAACAATGCACTAGTGTTGAAAGGTTGTACTTTGTCTGCGATTACTGTGGATAAACTGATTGGACTAATACTTTGGTGCTTTAAAAACTATGTAGGCAAATTATGTATCTATTCTAAGTATTCCAAATTATAACCCAATATATTCCATATTAAGATCCTATTTTGTGAATTGTAAAAATTATTATGTTGCTAAAGAAAATTAAAAAGAAAAAATTATATTTGTAAATTTAAGATTTTGTATTTTCTAGTTGCGAAATAAACTATTTCTACTATTGATATGAAATTCAAGTAATTTCAAAAAAGTCATAGAAACCCAGAAAAATGAAAAAATGGAAATGGTATTCCATATTTGGTTCCTCTCCCATACCTATGTTTTATGTATGTTTGTCTTTCGGAACCGTTCTTTGTTTGCAGACTGAAGTTTTCATATTGACGCTCTCTACCCAATTAAGTTAGGTACTTTTTTCTATCTGTATAAGTTTATGATTAAGGTATGGTACATTAATTTATATTTGTGCAATTGCTATTTAGTTTGTAATAAGTTACTGATTATTTTACATGTAATATTGTTTCTATCATTGGGCCACTTTGGCCTGTTGTAAACAATCTAATGTAAATAAATAAATAAATATTCCCATTTGGCCCCAATTGGCCTTCGGGCCAGCCCAGTCAATCAGCTGGTAGAAAGTCGCTATTATTTGTTAAGTAACACTGGTTGGGCAAGCGACTTTGTACGGTGACCAGTTGACAGCTATCCATGAACAAACTCTATTGGGGGTCCCTGTTAAACTCATGTATGATCCACGTCAAAAAAAAACAGAAAAAAGCAGCGATCAATTTGGTAGTTGTCAAGAATGTACAGTTCCCGATAACAATAAAAAAAATATCCCCAGTCGTGTCCAATAATACAACGGTCGCTTTTTGTGAATCATTGCAATGTAATTCAGACGTCGATTAAGTTTTCTGAAATTGTATGAACTCCTAATCTAATCACATTTGAATCCGTGCTTTTTACAATAGGACTAACTGTTCAATTGCATTTAGACAAATTCCAACAGCCAGATTGAACCGGTTTAGTTACTCGTCTATAGAGAGTTATGCAGGCCCTAATTATTCGTGTCGGGTCATATTCACCCGACTTAAGGGAGACTGTACTTTGTATCCCGCCAATGTTAAATTTTCTATTTTTAGGTACATTTTTCATAGGATTGGTAAAAGATAGAGAAATTAAACTTTACACACCATAGGTGTTGGGTTTCTTCTCGAGCTACTGACATTTTTTCAACTTAATCTTTGGACCATACCATTTTTAAAAAAAATAACGAATAACATAAAATTTTTATAAATTGTTTTCTACATATTTTGCGCATTACTAATTTTTGGAGAACCTGAGGAAGTCATAAAAATGTCGGTGTACGTGTAGTCTTTATACAAGATAATTAGCCTAACTGGTAAAATTTCAGCCTGGTAGGTTTATTGGTTTCTGAGAAAAATGTAGTGTTAAAATCTAATTTACGGGAAAACGCAAGAAACAAGAGAGCTCAAATCAAAACCAAAATAAACACGAGCAAGTAAATTTCCTATCAGTAGTTGTTTGGAAAGCTGAAACAATAGCTGAGAATACAAAAAAACAGTGATGCAGATATTTTAAAAACTAAATTTCTCTTTGCACTAAAACGAGCAGTATAAAATTGTGAAAAATATTCGTTCTTGGTAACATAATTTTTCTGTGTAAACTTGATAAAAACTTAATTTTTTCATAAAAAATTATTTGACGTAATCTAATGTTTTTTTCCTGGTAGATATAGGCCTAACTACTGAAAAACATAAAAAACCAAAAATCGAAATTTTGAGTTAAAACCATCGTGCCATCTCCCCTTAAAAGAATGATTTCAGAAATATCTGTTTATTTAATTAATACAGAGTATATTGATCTTAAATTATTTGAATACACCTTATTAATTTATAATTATAATGTTAGAAACCGACCGCATGGGGAAAGAGACAACTAACAAATGTTGTCAAAGAAAGTTTCACGCACGCGCACGTGTTTTACCGTACAATTTCTTACATGTAACAATGTAAACGTACTATATTGAAAAGGGTTATAGGACAAAACAAACTTTTCTTAGAACTCAAGAGAAAGTAATGTAGGTTTTAATATTGTGTATTGTTCTGAGTATTGGGTACCATTAAATTTTAAAACGTTAAGAATTTGGTACCTACTCGACTTATATAATGTAACTGTGTTTTCCTTCTTTTGTAAAAGTATTGTTTCTTAATTCTGAAACGAATGTACCATTCAGTATACGAAAAAGGTTTCTGTTACCTAACTAACATTGTCTCGATTTTCATTTACAATCGGTAAAGGAAACCATACAACTGAACTGGCACGTAGAATTCAATTTATTTATTTAAGAAAGTATTACATACTAGCAACCCCCGCTCGCTTCGCTTCACAGCAGCTAATGTAGCCTCATTAAATTATTTTAAAACATCTCTATATACGTACCATATTTGTGGTTTGCTGACCTATGGCAGCAAAATAAATTGTTTTTCTGCACTTCCAGCTCTAGAAAGTCCGACATAAAGTTGTCCATGAGTGAAGGAAGCACTCTTGTCTCAAAATCGATGCCCACCGATTTAAATGTTTGTCCCTGCGATTTAACAGAATTGAATAGAATGCATAGAATACCGAAGCAAAAGAACGAGGCAGTTGAAATGTGGCAGAGGTAAGAGATAGTAATACGTGGGTGCGGTACGCGGAGTAATTAAGAAATACATGACTTATTCGCAACCTGTCGAATGAAAACAAATGTATGAAATACAGTACAAAAATAAAAATTTTGAATATTTCAGAATATTTAATGTTTTTGGAATCGAATATATATGTACATATTCTTGTATTTCATATTATATATATTATATTATTTCATATTCTTGTATTACGTAGTAGGCTACTATATATCTTGTATTTTCGAATGTATATTCTTCACGTTTTTCTATGAAATAAAAAAGTTGATTCGTTCTTCTAGCCTAAAAATACACCATCCAGAGGACTTAAAAAAATAAAAGTGCTATGCACCCGATAAACTAAAACATGCGACATCGTCACAGTTTAAGTTACTCACTTAATTAAAGTTACTTAAAGTTGCAAAATAGCTTATATTGATCAGGAAGCTCTAAGCTATGCAACAATGAAAGATTTTTTAAAATCAGTTCAGTAGTTTCTGAGATTACCTCATACAAACAAACAGACGTTTCTTCTTTATTATATTAGTAGGTATAGATGAGAGCAACAGGTAAAACCCAATACTGCTCTCTTAAAACATATATAGGCCTATATATTTTTTTTAATAATAATTTAACAATCTTATAATATATACAATAATGATGCTTCAACTTCATAACCTACAATATAATATATGAATGTGATGATTATAACATATAAATACAATATTTTAATATGAAAGTATAGTTGTTATATTGGTACCGTTATATTTATGTAATAATATAATGATATAAAATTGAATAGGCTTATAATACACACAAACAAACACAAACATTTAAACGAAGCATTTACTGTTTAGACTTACAAAATTACAGTAGGTTTAGAAATATTTTTTTTTTAACCCACCGGGTTGGTCTTGAGGTAAAGTCGTCGCCAAAATCAGCTGTTTAACAGCTGATTTTCGGAGACGAAGGTTCCTGGTTCAAATCCTAGTAAAGGTAGTTACTTTTATTCGGATTTGAATACTAGACAGTGGTTACCGGTGTGCTTTGATGGTTGGGGTTCAATTAACCATACTCTCTCAGGAATGGTCAGCCTGAGTCTGTACAAGACTACACCTCATTTACATGTCACACACATCATCCTCATCTTATTGGGTCATGGGGTTGCTTATTGTTCTCAATTGAACAGATTGCAACGTACACAAATTAGGAATTTAAAAAAAAAAATAGAAATAAAAGAAAAAGAGATTAACGATAGAAAGAAAAAAATAACATAAAATGAAAGAAGAAAAGTATCAGAACAGGAGCCGTGGAACAAAAATTCGAATTTAGGAATAACTGAATAAATTTTTTACAACTTAACTGATTGTCAAAAAAGGTCAATAATACTAACAAATTTTTCGTGAAGTTTCATATAAATTGTAATATATTGTATAATAATGTTATTTATTTAAAAACTTAACACACTTTTGTGTAAAAAATGACTGATTGTCAAGAAAAGGATCAATAATATTGTTACATTTATTATAAAGTGTTAGCATTTTATTTACTGGAGAATTTTCATGGTACAACGTTCTGTTTCTAGGAATGTAAATAAATGTATTAAACCTAGGTCTTAATAATGGAGCACTTAGTGACATATGCTCAATTACGCTTGGTATAGGCCTATCAATTTTATTGTTAAAAATTTTGTAAATCAGTAAGAGTGAATTCAAGTCTCATCTATTTTCAAGCGACATTATATTAAACGATTTTCTCAACTCATAAGTCTGAAGGTAACAATGATATATTTATATTTTATGCTTTTTAAAATACAAATACCTTATAAACCTGTTCTGATTGTTTTCAATTTTTAATTTAGTGACTATTGAATGAGAATTGACTTGGTTTACTTTTAGTAACCTTAAATTTAATCTTAACTGTGATGAAACCTGTGTTTCTGAGACAGAAACAGAAAAGACATAAAGTGAAAATCAACTTCAGTTTAGCTTAAAAATACAGAAAATCATTTTTTCACGCTAAACTAGGCTCTGTAGAGAAAAATGGTCTAAATAAAATTTGTAGATCTTTTAATTTACTATAAAATTGATTATACTTTTTTGTCGTAAAATGCATAGGTCTAATAAGGCTGAAATCTTCAAAGAAATCGATTTTTTACACAATGTCTTGAGAAAAAACATAAAATTGCTACTTACCGCTAAACTAAGCGTTATACAGAAAAATGTTTGAAATAGAAGTTGTAGAATTTTAAATTCTCTACAAATTTTTAGATAAATTTTTGCGATAAAATGCATATTAAAGTCGCAATCTTAACAAAACAACTTTTTTACGAGAAAACAGCTTTACAAAGAATTTCAGCAGACATGGCGCCTACCCTACCTTGTAGAGCATAAAAAATGTAGTAAATGAGGTGATTTTTAAAAAAATTAGGCGTTTTTGAGAAAATCGCAAAAAAGTGAAACATTGTAAAACAATCGCAAGAAAGTGAAACCAAAGTGAATAAACTACTACTTCCGGTTGACCGATTTTGATGAAAATGTTCCTGTCGGGTCCGGTAGCGGTGTTTAACTTAAGTTTCAAGTTTCAAGTTCGTACGATGTTCCGTTTTTGAGATATTCTGTTCACACACACACACACACACACACACACACACACGCGCGCGCGCGCGCGCACGCAAACTCGATTTCTTAAAATCGATCTGAAAACAATACTTTCCTTCCTATATATTCATATAGGCAAGAGAAAGTAATAACATTACAATTTTACGGATGTATAGAATGGATGTCAACCGGGTGATAAAACAAATTTTTAGACACTAAACAATACACCTAAGATATCGGATAAAATGGTTTATAGAAACCAGAAAAAATATTGAAAAAACCGGATTAAACCAAGAAAACTTAATGAATCGAACCAAACTCAGACAACTATTTAGAAAGATTTTATGAAGAGCAAAAACAGAACATCGGATGGACAAAAGAAAGGAGAAAAGCTTACAGTGAACGAATGCTGGGAATGACCCGGAAAATTCGATTTGTTTTGAAAGGGGCTGTTTTTAGTAAATAACATAAATTTTTTTTGTTTAACCCTAGAGCCGGCAATCGTCAATTTTGAGATGATGTTACCTCTTCATGTACCATTTGCGTCGCAAAATCGGATTTGCTTCATAGTATTGCAATATTATTGTTTTAGTTTCAAATTCATCTGCTATACCAACTTGAATCCATACAACTATGGCTATGTTTGCTGATGATATGGCAGTACTTGCGGTTGATGCTGATCCTGTAATTGCAATTTGAAATACACAAAACCATTTACACCTGATAGAGTCATGTCTCAAACTTTGGAAAATTAAAATTAATGAAAACAAATTGCAACAAATGACGTTTACTCTTAGACGACAAAACTGTCCTACCGTTTACATTAATAATATTCCGCTGCCTCACACTATTCAAACACACTATTTAGGCTTACACTTGGACAGAAAACTTACATGAAATGCACATGTTACACACTCACGCCACAAACTCAAAACACGCTTCTATCAACTGAAACGCTTACTCGATAGACGTTCTAAATTAAACATGTCACACAAATTAACAATCTACAAGACAGTCTTAAGACCAATCTGGACATATGGAGTTCAACTTCGGGGATCTGCTAAACCTTCACACACGAAACGTACACAAGCGATTCAGAACAATATTCTACGAACGATAACGCAATGCCCCTTTTACATAACAAACTCAATGTTGCAAAAAGACTTACAAATTTCATACGTAATTGATGTCGCGAAACAACTATGCAAGACGATGCATGACAAATTTGAATTACACGGAAACCCTCTCATACAAAACATGTAGGCCCTACACTAAGGCGATACCGGGTGCTCAGCGCAGACGTTTGAAGCGCCTCTGGCCAAGAGATCTTCTCGGCCAACTGTAGGACTGTGGTGATGACTGCACGCTCCTTCGAGTAAATCAAGTTTTGGAACATTAGCTTCACATTTAGAAATTGTTGCATTAATATAATAACAGATACTAAATTCAATTGAAAGTGTCAAAAAAAAATTCATCTGCAGACAGCGTTGCTGTTTTGTACAATAGTTTAGAAATGTATAAAGTAAATTTTTACGTATAATACAAGAGATTTAGTTTCATATTTTGTCTGTCTTTTTCTGTTCAAAACACACTATCCTAGAGCTAAATTTGGTTATTTCTTGATTTACATGATGTGTTTCTGTATATTTTCTTCAGTTTTGAACATAGAATCGTTTTTTTGTTTTATTTTGAAATAAACATTATAAGTAACGATTCGTATATAATTAATTTTGAAAGTAGGCCTATAGCATAAGAAAGTTTTAAACAGTAGTGTCATCTGAAATTTAAAAAAAAATATTTGTCTAAAAGTTATTTTTTAATAGCTTCAGCATCCTTAACTGTCAGATTAAAATTTCAATAATATATTTATTCTATTTTCATAAGTTTTTTTGTTATTTTGAAACGTCACGTGATAAGGTTTGTGATTTGTAGCAATTTTTTAATGATTTCATTACGGTTCGCTGACCCATGCTAGAAATTCTCTGCCGGTCTAAAAAATTATTAGGTGCCGGCTATAGGGTTAATAATTATTTTTCCACTGAATTACATCGGTTTACAAATTATTATATTTTTTAGAGTATTGTAATAATGTTAACTAAAAGTAAGCACAAAAATATGCAAATCTTTAGACTACTTACAATGGGTCCTGCAATTACAACATATGTACCATTGAGTTATTTTTATTGCCCTGGAGTTGGACGGTGTGATATTTCTCATTTGATAGTAGACTACCTACTTTTCCAAAGAACACGTTATCAGTTTTTTTTTCTAAAAGTTCACACAGTATCCAGCCCTTGTAAATCAACTCGTAAGGCATCTTCTGAACTAAGGTTATCACGAAATAGCGTGCAAAGGATGACGAAGGGATTAAAACTGAAGCCATTTCGTCCATCTTTACTCCAAGCGTTTCATGAGGACGATAGTGACTGGCGGTAGTAATTCTGTGAGACAGTCAATATCCGTGCAGAAGCCGATCCAAACTTTTTGCGATCAATTGTATGACCAGATGAAGCATGTTTCAAACTCAATGGACGTGTTAATCGGCATAACTGTGTGTACTGGTCGGATACAAATCCTCATATTGTAATTCAAAAAGAGCTTAATAAGCCTGGTGTAATGGTACAGGAAGGTATTTCGAGTACTGTTTGATAGGTCCTTATTTTTTTGAGGGAAATGTTAACTCGGAAAATTACTTACAAATGCTGTAGGAAGTAGTGTTTCCGGAACTTGAAAACATTCCTGTTTACAGTATTCAATCGTTCATCTGGTAACAAGATGGCGCCCCAACACATTTCGGTATTGAAGTTCGTGAGTTTTTTAAATTCCAAAGTTGACGAATGGATTGGTCGTCGTGGTACAATCGAATGGCAAGCGCGCTCGCCAGACTTAACGCCATGTGATTTTTCACTGTGGGACATTGTAAAGGAACTAATGAATTCTTCCAAGCCACAAAACCTGCACGAACTAACTCTTCAATTAAAATTGCATTTAATTATTTAAATGACGATAAAATGTTACTGTTGAAAATTTGTGAATCAGTTTGAAGTCGCTGTATAAAATGTATAGAGAATCATGGTGGACATTTTGAACACCTGCTGTAACACTTACAAGGTAATATAGCGGTGTCCCACGAATAGGTTACTATTTTTGAATTAATATGTCGGACGTATCGCACTATCTACAGACTGAAAACTTTACAGTTATAATAAATAGATACCTATGTAAAACAGTTCCTTAAGTTTCATTTGCTTATGATCAATCAAAAAAAAAAATGGCGGAAAGTAATCATAACCATTTCAAATTTGGTGATTTGTTACAATAACTTAGGCCTATTACTTACTAAGTAATAAAGTGAAAGAAATATAAAAGTGATAAATTATCAATGAACAAAATTTGATTCATTAGGCCTAACCTTTATTCGAACTGATGTCCATCAATAGTTATGCTGATCGATTTGGAATGACAAAAACAGCTGTTTTTCTATCTGAATCCTATTGTAAATACACTATAACAAGGTTTTATTCACAAGATTATTGTTCATTTTTTATATTATTTTCTTATTCCGCCATTTTGTTTTGATTAATCATAAGCAAATGAAATTCGAGGGTACTTTTTTACATATTTATTTATTATAGCCTAAGTGTGAAGTTTCCAGTCTAGAGTCTGCAATACGTCCGGCATATTAATTCAAAAATAGTAACTTCTTCGCGGGACACCCGGTATAGGCTATCTACAGTTCATACAATAAATTTGTTTTTTTCTTGTCTGTAGGTTTCTTTCGATTTCCGTAAATATTGGGGAAACCGACATATGGGTCACAATGTATTGTTCATTATTTGCACTGGCAAGAAAAAGTCGTGTGAGTGTTTCAGATCAGATTTTTTCATTAAGATAATTTTTTGATGTAATTAATGTTTTTCCTGGTAGATCTAAGAGTCAAACTTTTGAAAAACATAAATATAAAATTGAAATTTTCTGTCAAAACCATGATACAGCCTTTCCTTAAGTAGGGCTACGTTATGGTTCAAATAAAATCCAATAAACACAAATAAATTAAATTCTGTATTTGAAGAATGCTGATATGCTGTTAAAGATGACACCAGAACAGTAAATGCCAGACCACATGCTGAAGCGCTTTCATTTTATTTACCATTGCAAATCACCTGTGTGACTTCTTTCCTTTTCACGCTCACTCAGTAGGCCTACGTTATCTCACTCCAACACCTTACATTTTTATCTCACTCGCACACTTTTGTCTATATTTTAAAACTGAAAGAAATATGTAGATCATGATATCCATATTCATATGTTTATTTAACTTATATACTACATCACGAAAACATATTTTTTATAATTTTTATTTTAATGCAGCTTTTTCAAATTGGTTCTTTTTTTAAGTTATGTATTATAAAGTGTAGTATTATAAATCACTGTTATTTATATTTTATTAAAAATTGTATTAGCTATAATTTATAATCTATATATGTAATAAAACAACGAACATATTTTTATATAAGTTGATGGCCACATTATTTAAAGGAATCTAAATTTTATGATTACTTAATAAAATAAAAGAATATTTAGGGTTGTTGTTGTTTAGGTCATCTGAAGGTTTTGGTTTAAATCTCTAGAGGATTTACTAAGTAAAACGAGAAGTAAGGTGGTTTATTACGCCTTCCTCACTGAATGGAAAAATATGCTTATCAGCATGACAGGCTCTATGAAAAGTATTGTGACAATATGTAGTAGGAGGGAAACCAACAATATCTAAAGGGAGGCTGCTGAAATAAGATTTTTCCGGGGAGTCAAAAGGTGATTCCCAACGCTAAAAAGGGCGGAAGAACCTAGAGAGATACTTCGAATAAAAGGTCCTACAGGCTTGAAGGCAGTAAAGTAACGGTCCTATTATCAAGCTTTCCTTCCGCAGCGCTTGTAATGCGACCAGGGGTTTTGTTAATTACTGGCAGAAATAAAAAGATTCTCGGATTTTAGTAGAAAATATTTTAGATGACAATAAAATCCCTTTATTATGAGGTAATGGATCACTCAGAATCCTGGAGGTATAAAGATTGGACGAGAATCAGACAACATCAAGACAAACTGCTTACGCTTGGCTGATGATGATCTAGTCTTCCTTGGGAACACTGAAGAAGAAGCCAGACACCAGATCGGAACTCTGAAAGACATAACAACAAAAATTGGATTGAACATCTCGTACGAGAAAACCAAATTTATGATCATGGATCCACTCTGCATCCATGAAATTGACATACGAGGACACAGTGTAGGAATAGTTGAAAAATTTAAATACGTAGATGAATACATTCATCACAGACTTAATGAAAAGATTTATGCTGGGATGACCGGATCGCTAAACTTAGAAGTGGACAAGTGTTAACACGGAATACATACACAAAAAAATCACGATCAGTAAACACAAAAATTAAAAATTATAAAACCACATTAAGAACCAAAATGTTATACGGCTGCAAAACCCTAGCGTGGATGGACGGGGGAGGAATCAAGGAAACCTGCAGAAAAGTAGAACGCAGGATAATCAGAACTTGCATAAACAAGAAGCACAAGGTAGACAATCACTACAGACCTTTGCCTAACGATCAAGTGTACAGGGACATAGAACCAATAACAGTGGCCATGCGCAAGAAACGGTTGTCGTACTTTGGACATATACTAAGAACACCCAACACCAGATTTTTACGCAGAATAATTTTGACCATGCAATGAGACGAAAAACTGACGCTGGTAACGCATGCATGTGGCACAAAGAAATCAAAAGGGATTTACAAGAACTTGGACTAACTCACGAAGATCTAACGGAAAAATCACCCAATACAAACAGGTCATCAAGGACCACAACCATCGGCTTACGACACAGAAAGAGAGTATAAGAAGAGGGAATTTTCAGAACCGTGCTCAGAACATGAGAGAATATCACGCCAAAAAGAGACTGAAAGCTTCCGAATTGACTAAAGTGGTCCATTATGGCTAAACAAGCACTAAAAAAATCCCTTTCATGAGACGAAGCGTCTCATGGCTGGTGGTAAAAACCATTAGTGATTTCTGTATCTACTCTTTAAGAGGAATCGAATGACACTATTTTTGTTTCCAAATTCCAAATTAGATTTCTTGACTTCTGGTCATGGGCCACTTCTGATCAAAACCGGATTTTAAACCCAATCCAAGACCCCAAAGTTTTTGTGTAGATTACGAATTCGAAAACCGTTTGTTGCTACCTCTTGTAGTTTCTGACTTTGATTTCTTAACTTCTGGTTTTCGGTCACTTCCGGACAAACCAGAACTTCAAACCCAATATAGGCTCACTAACTTATTATGTAGATTACGAACTCAATATTGTGTGTTGCTCTCTCTTGTAGTTTATGTCATCTGTGTGTGACGAACGGATGGACAAAACAATATAGGCCTATAGTAGATGACATTTTAAAAATTTCCACCAACTAGATTGCAATGTCAACCGTTGGTACTTTCTAGTGCTTCAGCACAAAACTTTACGTCTATACTGGTTTTATTTCGTTTTTAAGGTCTACTGTATCAGAGATTTGTTGGCCAGGGACGCGACGACTTTTGATGCAATCATTATAATTTTCAGAACTTACATTATGAATACTTCCTTATAGAGATACTGAAGTCACGAGTTTGCCTTTTGCGTATGGTTGGGCTACGAGGAAGGGAAGTGAAATATTTGCAGTGCTGCCAACCTCAATAGTAAGATACTACACTCGTACATTTCACTACCGTGCAGTTTCTACTTACATTTTGTAAGCTGTATTTTTTTTCAAGAAAATGTTTTCTTCTTAAACTTTTAAAGAAATAAATGTGACCTGTAATCTTGCCTACAGCTTGATTATATGACTAGAAATGTTTAATTTACTGTAATTGCCAGCCTTATTCCATTGGAACAAAATTTTCTACGAATGAATCGCCGTCTTTACTATCGCTGTCGCGGGCGTCTGCACTATCAGTCTCACTAGTATCTACCTAACCGTTTCCTTTTATTAACGGGTGTCAACAAAACTGTTGAAGAATAGCTTCTTCACATCTTTAATTTCCTTCATTATTTTCGAATTGTGGAAAGAGAAACACCACAGTAGTTAGCCACTCGATCATCTAACACTATACTATTTTTCAGGGCTGATGAGCTCTGAACGTACGCATTGCCCCCTACCCACTTTATAGCTAGCCAATGACTTGCCAGCAACGTTGCCAATACTTGCTCTCGTAGCTCTGCTATTTACTTTGTCGGCCATTTCTTTCGTCTTTCAATAACAATCATAACCTATGAATATATAATCAGCTGATTATATTGCATATTAACGTGCTCTATAATGGATGTGTTCAGTACAAGATGCACGAGTGAACTACTGCGGTTCTCACACGCATGCGCGCGTAATGTTTGTCAGGCTGAAATATTCGTACAATCTGACAACGCTGGCAAACGTTCTGATTAGTCTGAACGCGTGAAACAGGAGAGCTCATCAACGGTGAAAAGCATTATAGGATAAATTATCCTGTTTTTTTACCTTTATCATATTTTGAAAGTGCACGACAAAACAGGTGTTACACTTACAGCTGAGGGAGGGAACTCTATTTGTACAATTTACATATATACCTCAATTTGAAGTATGTCTTCTTTTACAGACATAATTAACGTGCACCTTGTCTCGGTGCGATTGGTTTGTGTGTGTGAGTGTGTGAACAGAACTTTTGTTAAGAAGCAGGGAAAGACATTTTTGTTTAGCTTCATCTTCACAGAATTTCATTACACTGCATATTATATTTTGTTCAGCAGTATAATAGTCTGTTCACGTTTTCGAGAAATTAACATTTCTGTTTTCAGTAACAAACAGTTATATTCGTACAGTTAACCTACAAAAAGTTCCGCGATATACTGTAGGCTATACTGCTCTGGGTACAGTATAAGTTGTTGTGTTTGTTGCACTGAAATTAAAGCAGTCGCGCTGCGCACTGATGCTTTTCCCCCTTTACCCCTCGTTGCAAACAAGGGCAAACTCGTAACTCAAGTAACTATAACCTAAATTTCGTGCAAATGTGTTTTTTGAAAGCAATTCAACCGTCTAATCTGTATAAAAACAACGAAAAATTGATTACCATACTACCTGAAATTAATTTTCGGAGACGAAGGTTCCCGGTTCAAATGCTAGTAAAGGTTGTTACTTTTATACGGATTTTGAATACTTAACAGTGGTTACCGGTATACTTTGATGCTTTCCGATTTCAGTTAACCATACTCTCTCAGAAATGATCGGCTTGAGCCTCGCATAGAAAAGACTACATTACACGTCATACATCATCCATCCAATGGTGAACTTGCGAATGTGCAAATTTTCAGTTTTACAGGAGAGCAAAAAACAAATTCAATGCTTTCTTCTTTAACACACTTGGTGTATTTTCGTAACTTTACAAAGGCTTTATCTCCCTAACCAAACAAGATACATATTCGCGAGTTTACTACAACATGCGTTGGGTTGTATATATCAGCATGCACTAACAAACTCATAACAGCAAAATTTGCACATTCGCAAGTTTACTATTGGAGGGACGATATATCATCCTCATCTCATTGTGTCATGGGGTTGCTCATTGTTTTGAATTGTACAGATTGCAATATACAAACATGAGGTATTAAATAAATAATAGCCTACCAAACATTATAAAAAAATGTCGTTAAAATAAATTTTCTAATTTATTAGATTATAAAAAAATGTCGTTAAAATAAATTTTCTAATTTATTTTTACATTCCCTTGCCTATATGAATACATAGGAAGGAAAGTACCTAATTGCTTTCATGTCGATTTTTCGAAATCGAGTTTTCACCGGATCTACAATTTTTCAGACCCCCTGAACATGTTTTTAGCGATTGGTGTGGGTGTGTGTGTGTGCGCGCGCGCGTGTGTGTGTGTGTGTGAACAGAATATCTCAAGAACGGAACATCATACAAACTTGAATCTTGAAACTTAAGTAAGGTACCACTAGAGGACCCGACACGAACATTTTCATCAAAATCGGTCACCGGAAGTAGTAGTTTAATCGTGTAATTTTTCACTTTTTTGCGATTTTCTCAAAAACGGCTCTTACGATTTTTTTTTTAAACCGCCTCATTAACTAACTTTTTATGCTCTACAAGATAGGGCAGGCGCCATGTCTGCTTAAATTCTTGAAAAAGCTGTTTTTGAGTAATTTTTTTTTAAGATTGCGGCTTTAGTATGAATTTTACCGCAAAAATGTATAGGCCCTGTACTAAAAGTTGTAGAGAATTTAAATTCCTACAAATTTTATTCCAAGTATTGTTTTTTGTATAACGCTGAGTTTAGCGGTAATTAGCAATTTTATGTTTCTTTTTCTCACGAAATCGTGTAAAAAAAAATCGATTTTTTTTTTAAAGATTTCAACCTTAGTATACATTTTACGACAAAAGTGTAGGATATAAGTTATAAGTTAATCAAATTTATAGGAAATTAAAAGATCTACAACTTTTATTTAGAGCATTTTTCTCTACAGAGCCTAGTTTAGCGTGAAAGAGTGATTTTCCGTAGCCTATTATTAAGCCAAACTGAAGTTGATTTTCATTTTGCGTCTTTCACTCATGATTAAAATAAGGTTATGTTTTTAGAGATTAGTTTTGGTTTTTATTTCTAATTTTATAGTCTATATTAAATTGTTAATTATTTGCATTGCCACGAGAACGATGTGTGAGTGTTTCAAACCAGACTTTTTTCATTAAAAATAATGCTGAAGTTGAAAGGAGGTAGATAACAATGAATGATTAAAGAATATCAGACCTGACAGGGATCGAACTCGGTACACCAACATACCGTCCACAGCACTAAGAAAACCGTTCAAAGAAAGCTGATCAAATACTACCAAAAACTCAACCGTAATTAATGTAACTAAATATCGTTAAAATAAATTATCCTATTTTTTTTACCTTCATCATATTTTGGAAGTGCACGACAAAAACAGGTGTTACCCTTACAGCTGGGAGAGGGAACTCTATTTGCACAACGTACATACCTCAATTTGAAGTATATCTTCTCTTACAGACACTAATAACCTGCCCCGTGAAGACATACCGTCCTCAAACACGCAGGTGATTGTAACACTGTAATTTAGTAATTAAATTCATATTTTTTATTTGCATAAACATTTTTTCTTTAATTAAATTTAGAGTATTTTATGATTTAATCAAAGTATTATATTCGTGTTTAGTATCAGTTAATATTCTTCTACGTTATCTCTTCAATTAACCCTAACTAATAATTATTTTTTAAAATTATTAATTAAAATCTGTCTTAATCAATCTATTCTCCTTGAAAAATATAACTACATTTCGTACAGTTTTTTTATTAGATTACTCCATGATACAAAGCGTAACTAACAAAAATTACTTGTTACAATAAGACCTAAACATTGAAACAGTAAAACAAATTTCTAAGTAGGCCTACAGTAATCAATATCAGAGATCAGGTACGTATCCAGAACATTTTTCGGCTCTTTTATAGTAGTGTAGTTTTTATAGTTTGTGATGGTCCAGCATATTTTTAATTTTTAAAATAAATGGAGGCAACATTTGAAACGGATGTCAGAGGAGAGAATACCTCTAAAAGTGATTGAATATGTTCCAGTTGGAAGAAGGGAGGTGGGAAGACCTCGAAGAAGATGGCAGTAGTCGAGATGTACGGTGTTTGTGTAGACGTGCAGGATGGTTTGTGAGTTTGGAACAGGCTTACACCTAATCCTTGATAGTAAAAAAAAGAAGAAGAAAATAAATGCCTTTGGTATAAAGTTTTTGAAGCCTTGTCAAAAGTAAGAGGTTCTTGTTCCTTGTATTAATGGTGTGCTCTTGTAGTAAAATAGTAGTTCATATTTTTATAAGCGTAAATAAGAGCTTCTTTTGCAAATATTTGGCGGATATCAATTTCGTTGAATACTTGAAAAGCTGCTCCGATTGATATCTTGGTTGTCTTTTATTAATTATTCGTAAAATCAACTTCTGCACTATTTGTACAGAGTCCAAAGAAGATAAAAGTACCACCCCACCATATTATACCGTACGTTAGAACCGACTGCACAACAGAATACCGTATACATTCTAGTCCCCCCCCCACCATCTAATAAGCCCTGCACAACGATTTTTGGACCGAAAATCGAAAAAAATAAGTTATTTATCACCTAATAGGCCTATGCTGTAAGTAACAAGACATCCGACGCACAATATAAAGTATTTATTCAGTCTTGTTTAGGTTACAATAATAATTAGGTAATTAGTATTAAAATATTATTACCTATTCATTTGAGAATAGTCAGGGCGTAGATTTAATGTTGTTAGCATAGCTTACAGAATCGGATAATCGATTCTGTAAAACAAAAATTTGGTGTGAAACACTCACACAACTTTCTCTTGCCAATGCAAATAATGACCAATATAACCTAAGATTCGTAATACAACATTAGAAATAAACAAAAAATTAACCTCAAAAAACATAACCTTATTTTAATCATGAGTGAACGACGCAAAATGAAAATCAACCTCAGCTTAGCTTAAAAATACGTAAAATCACTCTTTCACGCTAAACTAGGCTCTGTAGAGAAATATGCTCTAAATAAAAATTATAGATCTTTTAATTTCCTATAAATTTCATTACACTTTTGTCGTAAAATGCATACTACTAAGGCCGAAATCATAAAAAAATTCGATTTTTCACACGTTTTCGTGAGAAAAAACAGAAAATCGCTAATTACCGCTTGACTAAGCGTTATCCAAAAAAATGTTACATATAAAAATTCTAGGATTTTTAATTCTCTACAACTTTGATTGTATACATTTTTGCGCTACAATGCATATTAAAGCCGTAATCTAAAATATAAACAATTTTTTTACGGGAAAACAGCCTCACCAAGAATTTCAGCAAACAAGGCGCCTACCCTATCTTGTAGAGCATAAAACATTTAGTAAATCAGGCGATTTTAAAAAAAATCGTATGACCAGTTTTTGAGAAAATCGCAAAAAAGTGAAAAATTACACGAATAAACTACTACTTCCGGTTGACCGATTTTCATGAAAATGTTTGTGTCGGGTCCTCTAGTAGTATTCAACTTAAGTTTTAAATTTCAAGTTTGTACGATGTTCCGTTCTTGAGATATTTTGTTCACACACAAACACACACACACACACACACACACACGCGCGCGCGCGCGCGCGCGCGCGCGCACACACACACACACACACACACAGACCAATCGCTAAAAACATGTTTTTTTGGGTTCAGGGGGTCTGAAAACGTGTAGATCCGGTGAAATCTCGATTTCGAAAAATCGACATGATGACAATAAGCTACTTTCCTTCCTATATATTCATGTAGGCAAGCGAAAGTAAAAAGAAGATACCATCTTAAAAATATAGTTTCAAAACAGGCCTATAGCTACATATTTTAGTAGCTATTATAAATTTTTATTGATTAGATTTTTTTTCTAAATTATAGGGGTAAAGTCGTCGCCAAAATCAGCTGTTTAACAGCTGATTTTCGGAGACGAAGGTTCCTGGTTTAAATCTTAATAAAGGTAGTTATAATACGGATTTGAATACTAGACAGTGGTTACCGGTGTACTTTGATGGTTGGGGATCAATTAACCATACTCTCTCAGGAATGGTCGGCCTGGGTCTGTACAAGACTACACCTCATATACACGTCATACACATCATCCACATCTCATTGGGCCATGGGGTTGCTTATTGTTCTGAATTGGACAGATTGCAACGTACACAAATTAAGAATAAAAAAAAGAATTATAGCCTAGGTAAAATTATAGGGGGATCTAAAGGTGAATGAGTCTTTAATTCATCAGCCGAAAGGCTGGTTTGAACCTGTAGAGGTTTTACTTAGTAAAACGAGAAGTGAGGTGGTTTACAATTGCTTACCTCACTGAGTTGAAAAGTACGCTTATCAGCATGCCGGGCCCTCTGAAAAGCACATATTTTCCACTCTGCAAATGACACCTTCACTTCATTCACCACAGGGTCTGACTGTATGATGAAATTCATTACTCTCAGAGGAGATAACTCTGTTTAGTGTCTTTTGCACCTCTACCATTTTGTTCCTAAATGATTCAGTCATTTAATTGGCTGATCATGTGATAAGAAACAGAACTATTTATTTTAGCCCTGCATTTAGTTTATTAGTTATTACATGTTATTCCTGACTTAAATCACTCTCATCGTCTGTAGAAGCCTTTGCCTCTACATCGCTCTTCTAAAGGTGATCATCTTCGCTACCATCGAGTTCACTAAATATTCCGCATTTTTTTAAATTCTTCTGCACTAATTCGTCGGAAATTCTATTCCAAGCATCTTTTATCCAAATACAAATCTGGTCTACTAGATGTTGACCACAACTAAATGTTGAGCGCCTAGATGGCGCTTCATTCTTCCTGTAGCTGTGAAAATATAATTTTCTTCAGCCATAAATTTAGTGTAACTTATTGTTGTTTTATGCTATTTTGAAAGGTTTATTAATGCATACATCGTTACATTTCCCCAACTGCTATCTTGAATTTAGTTCTCGAAAAATGTTTTATTAGGCTACCTACCTATTACATAAATTGGTACTAAAACATGGAATAAATTACCGCGTTCGAGTAAGACTCGTATCCAATTTTTACTTGCTCTTGTACATATGAATAGCTAAAAAGGTTAGGTACCACTAGAGGACCCGACACGAACATTTTCATCAAAATCGGTCAACCGGAAGTAGTATTAGTTTATTCGTGTCATTTTTCACTTTTTGTGCGATTTTCTCAAAAGCGATTCTTACATTTTATTTTAAATTGCCTCATTTGCTAAATTTGATTGCCTCGTTTGCTAAATTTGTTATGCTCTACAAGATAGGGTAAGTGCCATGTCTGCTAACATTCTTGGAAAGGCTATTTTCTCATAAAAATTTGTTCTTTTAAGATTGCAGCTTTAATATGCATTTTAGCCCAAAAAAGTAGCTATATTATAATAAAAGTTGTAGAGAATTTAAAATACTACTACTTTTTTGAATCATTTCTTTGTATAACGCTTAGTTTAGCGGTAATTAGCGATTTATGTTTTTTTCACGAAAATGTGTAACAAAATGATTTTTTTTACGATTTCAGCTTTAGCATGCATTTAACGACAAAAAGGTATATCATCAAATGTATAGGAAATTAAAAGATCTACAATTTTAGTTAGATCAGGTTTCTCTACAGAGCCTAGTTTAGCGTGAAAGAGTGATTTTCCCAATTTTTAAGCCTAACTGAGGTTGATTTTGATTTTGCGTCTTTCACTCATGATTAAAATTAGGTTATGTTTTCTGATTTTAATTTTTTTGTTTATTTCTAATGTTTTATTGTTAATTGCTTGCATTGGCAAGAGAAATTTGTGTGGGCGTTTCACACCAGATGTTTTTTCTTCAATCCGCGAAAAATAGTGCTGAGGGTAATACCGCATCTAGTTAAAAAATTTGTTACGATAAAATACATACTGTATTACACATCTAAATGTACTCTGTATAGAAAAAAATTTACAATATAGTGTCCGGATTCGGGAGACTTTTTTAATATTCTCTTATATATGTTATAGAATTGGGACTGTTAAAAATGTCTGCTAAATAGAGGGGTCAGTAATATAATGTGTCCGTTAGTAGAGGTTTTACTATTTAAATTAGTACAGTTTTAAATTTAGTTGTATTTACCGGTTATTTAATTTGTAGAGTTGGTATTACGAATTGTTTTGAATTAATAATAGTAAGGAGGGTATTTTGTTTTGTTAAGTTGGCAGTATGATATATCTTATAACTTGCTATTCTATTATTGGTCGGTTAACAAAAGTAGGCGTGGCTTAAATGTTTTGTTTTGTTTGGGGTGGTACTAAGTGAGAAACGGTGGGGTATGTTGTTGTTTGGTAACAGATTTTGAGTCAGTCTCGGTAAACACGCGCGTGAGTTAAGATATATTAGAATTAATACTATATAGTTTTTTTAAAAAAACATGTTTGATAGGTGAAGTTGATAATTTGACTTTTTTTGTTTTGTTTTTTTTTTTTATTTTTGATATTTTTATGTAAACGGTAATTATGTTGAATGCATTCGTTGACGCGGGTGGTGGACATCATCCGGGTTATCATCATCATCATCCGCATACGACGAGTCTTTCAAGTTTAGGAATTAAAATGAGTCCTCCACCGCCACATCAAGTAGCGTCAACACATCCTCAAGGAATTGTACCGAATAATACAAATCAAGAAAATCAACATTTTCATCCTCATCAAAGTTATCCACATCATCATCATCATTTAGAACACCCACATCCCGGTTATGCGGCAGCAGCATTTCTTCGACGAGATCATCCACACAGTGAATATCATCCACATGGAACTAGTGCGACGTACACACAGATCGATCACAATACATACCACCCGTCGTTATACCACAGTAGACCCGAAACTGTACCATATAACCCGACAGAACATTTACAAACATCTTACAATCATATGGCTCCAAATCATGGTGCATTTTTAAGGTACATGAGACAACCTGTTAAACAAGAAATGATATGTTTATGGGTGGATACACCCGGTCCAAGAAAGACTTGTGGTAAATCGTTCACGTCAATGCAAGAAATAGTTACACATTTAACTGTAGAACATGTCGGTGGGCCTGAATGTACAACTCACGCTTGTTTTTGGCAAGGATGTTCACGTAATGGTAGACCTTTTAAAGCTAAATATAAATTAGTTAACCATATTAGAGTTCATACTGGAGAAAAACCGTTTCCGTGCCCTTTTCCTGGTTGTGGTAAAGTTTTTGCAAGATCTGAAAATTTAAAAATTCATAAGAGGACACATACAGGTATGTAAATAATTATTTTATTCATTTATAAATCGGTCATTGGGTAAAACCCATCAGTCAAAATTTAACAGTTTTTCTTTACTACTTTTGAGCGGTCTGGTAGCTATAAAATCAGCCACATCCATTTCATAAAATATTTCAGGAACGCAAAAATACTGTTAAATTTAAACTACAGTATTTACCATCTTGGTTAAGAATTCAAGTTATAAGTAGTAAATCCCACATTAATGTGTATAAATTTAATAAAAATAATGTCTGCCCATAACAGACAGGTGGAGTGTTAAATTATTTACACTCAACCTGTTCGTTGCGGGGCTAAAATAAATAGTTCTGTTTCTTATCACATGGTCAGCCAATTAAATGACTGAATCATTTAAGAACAGAAGAGGTAGAGGTGTAAAAGACACTAATCAAAGTTATCTCTTCTGAAAGTTTTGAATTTTATTATACAGCCAGACCCTGGGGTGAATGAAGTAAAGGTATCATTTGCAGATTGGAAAATTTGTGCTTTTCAGAGGGCCCGGCATACTGATAAGCGTACTTTTCCATTCAGTGAGGAAGGCAAAGTAAACCACCTCATTCCTCGTTTTACTTAGTAAAACCTCTACAGGTTCAAATCAGCCTTTCGGCTGATGACCTAAACAACAACAAAAATAATATGTCCCAAAATCTACGATAACTAATTTTTCTTTTGAATGTGGCTGGTTTTGAAACAAAAGTTTAATTACTGTTGTTTTTTTGTGTGAAAAAATCATGATTTTATTTATGAAGTTGAGCAATGAATTTGATCATTTCAACTAATTTAATAAAGTAACTAACTACTAACTATAAATTATACAAAAAATACACTTTTCATTGAGTACTGTGTGGTGCTAAAACTTAATTGTTCAAAATCGATATTTTTCAAGCAATTAAAAATAATCACATGAATAGTATTCTGTCATAATAAAAAAATTAATCGATGTTGTAATAAAATTGTTTTAATATAACTGCTTTAATTACGGAACTACATTGTTTTTTGATAAAATATAATATAGTTCATCACAGAAGTGGATTAGCGCACCCACTGACTATTTCTGTAAGTATGGATGTGGCTTTATTTTTGAAAATAACTTCAGAATTTCTTTGAGCATTTTCATTTTATTTTGCTCGTTTTGATGAAGATTCTCCTATTTACTATGTTCATAACATTGAAAACTTGCAAAAAAAGAACAGAAACAAAAAAAGTAATTTTTGGATGTACCTGATTCTTATACTAACCCCTCATTTTAGCACTAAATTAATATACAAAAATCTTATAAATTGGGCTTTCCTGAAGTAATATCACACTAAGACAAGATATCTTTAAGGATATAAACTCCTTCCTTCTAATTAAAAATTGAAAAAGGATTTTTTGAAGCTTGAACTGTCTAGTGGAAGATTTTACAAAATTTCAATGCAAAAATCTTTTTAACGGAGATAATTACTGTTTGTGACGGCGAAGGCGATGAAAATAAATTGTCCTGGAAGGAAACAAACTTTTTGTTCTAAAAATATAAAAATTATAAAAATCCTGTTTAACTCACTAATGTAAACTAATGAAAGAAACAAATGAATACTAATTATTGTACAACCCAATATTTTCTTCTAGTTTTACAACGTAAGTTAGCATTTTACTCCAATTTATTTCAGAACACCTTTAGTCTAAATTTTTAATATTACAAGTCATTTATCTTTAAAAAGACAAAATTAGGCTACGCATTTTATATTAAAAGGAACGCCCTCAGAACAAATTCTATATTTTTAATATTGTATTCTATTGAAACTTAGTAAATTACTACTAAGTTTTAATTTTTCTGAATTTTTTTTTTGACTGATGGGCTTTCTGAAATTACTGATTCATGTTATAACATAACCTAATTTATTTATTGTATTACAATGTTAAACCTAACCTCAATTCTGGTAACACAAAAATAATAAAATAAAATTACTTTATTATTATTATTATTATTATATATTAAAAATTATATTAAATAGGTAATCTATAAAATAAGATACAATTTTATATTTAGGAATGATGAATTTGAATCAAAACATCTTTAGTAGGCTACATTATCAAAATATAGCCTAAAAATGTATTCCTACTATATTTATTTCTGTATTATATTATTTATCCTATATTTATAGTTCTCGATTTGATTTTAATTTATTTAAATAGATAAGATATTTAATATATTTTGCCTAGTAATTTTAATAAAATTGATTATTAAATTAATAATTACCTCTCAGGCAAAATTGATTTATATAGGCCTACTTCTATAGGCCTACTACAGTAGGGATTAAATCTTTTTCGGATAAATAAAATTTCGCATAAGCTGGAAATTCATTTTATAACTTGTAACCTACTATTGTTTACTGTACAGTACAGTACTTAACTTTAACTGTCGGTATTTTTTTAGGTGAATGTATTTTAAATTTAAAAATAAACTACATTATACTGTAGACTACATTAAAATACAAAATTTAATTTAAATACAAAATAACATAGGAACGGTATTTACTGTAGGAAATTATCAACGTATGAAATACAGTAGCCTACAGTATGAAAGATTTTCTTTTAAAATTGTAGGCTACACTGCGACTTAAACTTCTTATTTATTAAGCTTATCTCTTTTCTGTTTGGATGTGTATATGCCTGCTACATCTATGAAACTGCTAAAAATCCAACGATTTCAGTCAAAATCTTACGAAAAATTACAAATGTTCTGTTTTACATTACCAATAACTGTTTGCAAACGATTATTTCGTAAAATTTACACAAGATTCCGTAAGAAACTATCTCATCGTAGCAACGAACTTGTACGTAACTTATAGATCTACCTACCATACCTTCCCGGAAATCTTCGCAGACTTCTCGCCGACGATGGAGTAGGGACACCATTTTGTAATAACTAAATTTCGATAGTACACACAATTATATTGTAATCCGTTTACATAACATCTTCAGCTGTAATTTGTAAAAATTTCAGTGGCTAGAGAAACCTGAGAACCATAAGTTTGTAAAGTTTAATTTCCCCATCTTTTACCAATCTTATGAAAAATGTAACCTAAAGATAGAAAATTTAACACTGGCAGGATAGAAAGTACAGTCTCCCTTTAAATTTACAAACACACAAAACAGCTTATTCAAATAACAACTAATCAAAATGAAATAAAAAATTAATCCCGTTGTTTTTAAAATTACATTCCTTTAGGCCTATCTAATATCTAGGATATGAGACCTGTACTCGGTTTGCTTCGTCACTTAAAATATTGTACCTACAATATAACGTTTTTACGTAAAACAGTATTTTCCCCTTTAAAGCCCCGTCAAATTTCTAAAGCCCCATCAAAGCCCATCAAATTTTCATCGGTTTAAAATTCCTAAAATATTTAAATTAGCTCCCCAGACGCAACATTATTTGTCTTGGTTCCAGTCTTTATCAAAGTGTATTGATTGCAAGAACTACCAGTTCTTAATCCATGCGAAAAATATTCTTTACGCAAATCTAACCCGACCGAAGTTATAATTTTTACTTTCTCTTGCCTATATGAATATATAGCCTAGGAAGGAAAGTATTGTTTTCATGTCGATTTTTCGAAATCGAGTTTTCACCGGATCTATACGTTTTCAGACCCCCTGAACCCAAAAAACATGTTTTTAGCGATTGGTCTGTGTGTCTAGGTGTGTGTGTGTGTGTGTGAACAGAATATCTCAAGAACGGAACATTGTACGAACTTGAAACTTGAAACTTAAGTTACGTACTACTACCGGACTCGACACGAACATTTTCATCAAAATCGGTCAACCGGAAGTGGTAGTTTATTCGTGTAATTTTTCACTTTTTTGCGATTTTCTCAAAAACTGGTCCTACGATTTTTTTAAAAATCGCCTGGTTTACTAAATTTTTTATTCTCTACAAGATAGGGTAGGCGTCATGTTTGCTGAAATTCTGGGTGAGGCTGTTTTCACGTAAAAACGTTGTTTTTCTAAGATTACAGCTTTAATATGCATTTTAGCGCAAAACTTTATATAGACCCTAGTAATAAAAGTTGTAGAGAATTGAAAATTCTACAACTTTTATTTTAAACAATTTTTTGTATAACGCTTAGTTTAGCGGTAATTTGCGATTTTCTGTTTTTTTTTCTCACGAAAATGTGTGAAAAATTGATTTTTTTAAGATTTCGGCCTTAGTAGGCCTATGCATTTTACGACAAAAGTGTATATAATTTAACTTATAGAAAATTAAACGATCTACAACTTTTATTTAAAGCATTTTTTTCTACAGAGCCTAGTTTAGAGAGAAAGAGTGATTTTCCGTATTTCTAAGCCAAACTGAGGTTGATTTTCATTTTGCATCATTCACTCATGATTAAAATAAGGTTATGTTTTTGAGGTTAGTTTTTTGTTTATTTCTAGTATTTTATTAATAATGTTAGGTTTATTGTTAATTATTTGCATTGGCAAGAGAAAGTTGTGTGAGTGTTTCACACCAGATTTTTTCAGTTGGAATTCCAATCGCTCCCTTTTACGTAACAAATGACTGTTTGCACAATTACCTCAAAATTCCGCACGTAAAAGACTTATTTTGTGAAATTTACACAAGTTTCCGTAAGAAATTATCTCATCATAGCAACAAACTTGTACGCAACTTATACCCTACCTACCATACCTTCCCGGAAATTTTCACAGACGTCTACGCCGACGATGGAGTAGGGACATCATTTTGTAATAAGTAATTTCCGATAGTACACACAAGTAATCCGTTCACAGAAAATTTCCAGCTGGGGTCCACTGTTGAGTGGAGATCTCCTTTAAATCTTAAAACGCTTTTTATCTCATTTCATAATCGTCTCATTCACTCGTTGTTTTTATGTACAGTTGTGAATTTTCCCAATAAAGTCAAAAAAATGAAAATTGTACAACAATGCGCAAAACAATCTACTATCGGTTTCATAATCATATAGGCCTACACCCGAGTTTGAACCATTGCATCTCCAAAACTATGAGTCGAATTTCAACATACTTAACATAAAAATTTAGCTCATTTTATTCTGCGTTGGCCCATTATAAACTTATATTTTTAATATTGTTTAAAAATTGCCATATCGAGGTTGGAAGACATAAGGACCCGGATTTTTTACTACCGCAACATATTTCATGCGTTTAGAGACGTGTAACTCGATAATTATTTGACCGACAAGTTTAAAATTTTAACACAACAAAGACAATTATATTGTTACAGCGTGTACGAAATTTCAAATTCGTAAGTTATTTAACTTTTTATTTATTAATATTATTCTGAACCCTTGCTATCTCGGTAACCGCTCGATCGTTCGGCACGGGCAAACTATCGTTTTATTCAGCGTAAAAACTTAGTAAAAATATGTTAATTACGTTATCTTTCGTTGTAACAATTAACAAATTTCAAAGGCAAACATTTCAATTCGACGGGTTAGATTTGCGCAAAGAATATTTTTCGCATGGACAGGTGTCTTTCAAGAACTGGTAGTTCTTGCAATCAATACATTTTGATTGGAACCAAGACAAAATATGTTGTGTATGAGAAGCTATTATAAATATTAAGGGATTTTAACCGATGAAAATTTTATGGGGATTTCAATTGGAAAAAATACTGTTTTCGGCAAAAATAAAGTTACCGACATTGTAGGTAGGCTACAACATTTTAGTTGACGAAGAGAAGCGAGGGTCTTTTCTGTTATCCCCCTCCCCGGCATTAATTTCACATTTTATGGATATTTATTAAGATAAAACTCGAAAAAATAATTTCAAAACATCTTATAGAATGTCAATATTTTTCAAGTTAACGTTAAAGTTTTGTTTCTTTTTCGAGATAAATGAAATACTACACTACAATAAACTCTCTCTCTATAGCGGAATTAAAGGGACCATGAGGTTCCGCCGCTATAAAGAGAGTTCCTTTATAGAGAGAGCGGGTAATTAACGATGGGAGGGAAGTTGGAGTAATTACAAATTTTTCTGTACTAAAAACTCTATACATATGTGAATGGTGCATGCAATAAGTTTACTTCGAAAAACTACTAAATAGATTAGGCTACTTTTTATGACGAATGTTTATTACAGTATATTACTTCAATACAGTGAGATACGAGTATTAAAATTACTTACCTAAAATGTTAAGTTATTTAGTTAACAAGTAATTTGGATACAAAGAGCTGGTTTTATTAGATGTTGTGTCACTAATTTTGAACAATAGAAATTCTCTTTTCATATTCAACTTTTTTCAATAATCATTTAAACAGTTCATAACGTAATATAGGTATATAGTTATAATGGTTATATAGTTATATGGTTATATTAATATATAATATAGGTATATAGTTCATATACCTATAGCCTAAAATAAATTAGCACTGAAACCCGTTTTTCACTGAACAGTAATAGACATACAACTACAACTAAAATCTCATAAAACATAGGCTATACAAACAAACAAAATCTGGTGTGAAACACTCACACAAATTTCTCTTCCCAATGCAAAAAATTAACAATAGGCCTATAACCTAAAATTAGTAATAAAACATTAGAAATAGCTAAACAAAAAAATTAACCTCAAAAAACATAATCTTATTTTAATCATGAGTGAAAGACGTTAAGTAAAAATCAACCTCAGCTTAGCTTAAAATTACGGAAAATCACACTTTCACGCTAAACTAGGCTCTGTAGAGAAAAATGCTCATATAAAAGTTGTAGATCTTTTAATTTCCTATAGGCTAAATTTAGTCTAATTATATTTTACATTTATATCGTAAAATGCATATTAAGGCCGAAATCATAAAAAATCGATTTTTCTCACGTTTTCGTGAGAAAAAAACATAAAATCGCTAATTACCGCTAAACTAAGCGTTTCACAAAATAAATGTTTAGATTAAAGTTGTAGAATTTTAAATTCTCTACAAGTTTTACTGGATAGGTAGGTACATTTATGCGCTAAAATGCATATTAAAGTCGCAATCTTAAAAAAAACAAATTTTTTACGAGAAAACTGCCTCACAAAAATTTCAGCAAACATGGCGCCTACCTTATCTTGTAGAACATACAAAATGTAGTAGCCTAAATGAGGCGATTTTCAAAAAAATCGTCGAAGCCGTTTTTGAGAAACTCGCAAAAAAGTGAAAAATGACACGAATAAACCACTACTTCCGACTGACCGATTTTGATAAAAATATTCGTGTCGGGTCCTCTAGTGGTATCTAACTTAAGTTTCAAGTTCGTACGATATTCCGTTCTTGACATATTCTGTTCACACACACACACACACACACACACACAGACCAATCGCTAAATACATGTTTGTGTGGGTTCGGGGGTCTGAAAACGTGTAAATCCGGTGAAAACTCGATTTCTTAAAATCGACATGAAAACAATACTTTCCTTCCTATATATTCATATAGGCTAATATGCATGCTATATGTGAATGGTGCATGCAATAAGTTTACTTCGAAAAACTACTAAATAGATTAGGCTACTTTTTATGACGAATGTTTATTACAGTAGCCTATATTACTTCAATACAGTGAGATTCCGTTATATCGCATTAGTAATTAAACATTAGAAATAAACAAAAAATTAACCTCAAAGAACAGAACCTTATTTTAATCATGAGTGAACGACGCAAGGTCGTTGCAGGGCTAAAATAAATAGTTCTGTTTCTTATCACATGGTCAGCCAATTAAATGACTGAATCATTTAAGAACAAAAGAGGTAGAGATGTTTTAAGACACTAGTCAGAGTTACCTCCTCTGAAAGTAATGAATTTCGCCTACAGCCAGACCCTGTGGTGAATGAAGTGAAGGTGTCATTCGCAGAGTGGAAAATATGTGCTTTTCAGAGGGCCCGGCATGCTGATAAGCATACTTTTCCACTCAGTGAAGAAGGCATTGGTAAACCACCTCACTCCTCGTTTTACTTAGTAAAACCTCTACGGGTTCAAACCAGCCTTTTGGCTGATGACCTAAACAACACACGAACGACGCAAAATGAAAATCGACCTCAGTTTGGCTTAAATATACGGAAAATAACTCTTTCACGCTAAACTAGGCTTGCAGAGAAAAATGCTCTAAATAAAACTTGTAGATCTTTTAATTTCCTATAAATTTCATTACACTTTTTGTCGTAAAATGCATGCTAAGGCCGAACTCTTAAAAAAATCATTTTTCACACGTTTTCGTGAGAAAAAACAGATAATCGCTAATTACCGCTGGACTAAGAGTTATACAAAAAACGTTTGAAATAAAAGTTGTAGAATTTTAAATTCTCTACATTTTTTATTATATAAATTTTGCGCTAAAATGCATATTAAAGCCGTACTCTTAAAAAACAATTTTTTATATGAAAACAGCCTCACCAAGAATTTCAGCAAACATGGCGCCTAGCCTATCTTGATGAGCATAGAAAATTTAGTAAACCCGGCGATTTTTAAAAAAATATTAGGACCAGTTTTTGAGAAAATCGCAGAAAAGTGAAAAATTACACGAATCTACTACTATTTCCGGTTGACCGATTTTGATGAAAATGTTCGTGTCGGGTCCGGTAGTGGTATGTAACTAAAGTTTCAAGTTCTTACGATGTTCCGTTCTTGAGATATTCTGTTCGCGCGCGCACACACACACACACACACACACACACACACACACACACACACACACACACACACACACACACACACACACACACACACACACACACACACACACACACACACACACACACACACACACACACACACACACACACACACAAACACAGACAAATCGCTAAAAACATGTTTTAGGGTTCAGGGGGTCTGAAAACGTGTAGATTCGGTGAAAACTCAATTTTTTAAAATCGAAATGAAAACAATACTTTCCTTCATATATAGGCCTATCATAAAGGCAAGAGAAAGTTAAAAACATAGTAGGCCTACAATATAGACTATATTTTTTCGTTATTAAGGAAATAATTAGGCTGTAAGGTATCCGACATTTCATTTCGTAAATGAAGTTGTAATTTTTGTTTGTTTGGTTTTCAATTCGTAGAACATGTTTTCAATCAAGTGGTAATTAGGGAGTTTTTTTTACTTTCTCTTGCCTATATGAATATATAGGAAGGAAAGTATTGTTTTCATGTCGATTTTTCGAAATCGAGTTTTCACCGGATCTATACGTTTTCAGACTCCCTGAACCCAAAAAACATGTTTTTAGCGATTGGTCTGTGTGTGTGTCTGTGTGTGTGTGTGTGTGTGTGTGTGTCTGTGTGCGTGTCTGTGTGTGAACAGAATATCTCAAGAACGGAACGTCGTACGAACTTGAAACTTGAAACTTAAGTTACATACCACTACCGGACGCGACACGAACATTTTCATCAAAATCGGTCAACCGGAAGTAGTAGTTTATTCGTATAATTTTTCAGTTTTTTGCGATTTTCTCAAAAACTGGTCCTACGATTTTTTTTAAAATCGCCTATATTACTCAATTTTTTATTCTCTACAAGATAGGGTAGGCGCCATGTTTGCTGAAATTCTCGGTGAGGCTGTTTTTACGTAAAAACGTTGTTTTTTTAAGATTACGGCTTTAATATAAATTTTAGCGCAAAAACTTATATAATAAAAGTTGTAGAGAATTTAAAACCCTACAACTTTTATTTCAAACATTTTTTTGTATAACGCTTAGTTTAGCGGTAATTTGCGATTTTCTGTTTTTTTTTCTCACGAAAACGTGAGAAAAATCGATTTTTTTAACATTTCGGCCTTAGTATGCATTTTACGACAAAAGTGTATATAATTAAATTTATAGAAAATTAAAAGATCTACAATTTTTATTTAAAGCATTTTTCTCTACAGAGCCTAGTTTAGAAAGAAAGAGTGATTTCCCGTATTTCTAAGACAAACTGAGGTTGATTTTCATTTTGCGTCTTTCACTCATGATTAAAATTAGGTTATGTTTGTTGAGGTTAGTTTTTTGTTTATTTCTTATGTTTTATTACTAATGTTAGGTTTATTGTTAATTATTTGCACTGGCAAGAGAAAGTTGTGTGAGTGTTTCACACCAGATTTTTATTTTCACGAAAATGCGTTTAAAAAATTGATTTTTTTTAAGATTTTAGTCTTAGTATGCATTTTACGACAAAAATGTACCTTCATCATAAAATTTATTGAAAATTAAAAGCTCTACAACTTTTATTTAGCATATTTTTCTCTAAAGAGCCTAATTTAGCGTGAAAAAGTGATTTTTCTATTTTTAAGCCAAACTGAGGTTGATTTTAATTTTGCATGTCACTCATGATTTAATTAAGGTTATGTTTTTTGAAGTTAGATTTTTGTTTATTTCTAATGTTTTATTATTAATATTAGGTTATATTGTTCATTATTTTCATTGGCAAGAGTAAGTTGTGTATGTTTTACACTAGATTTTTTTGTAGCCATAAAACTAGCAGATCGAGAGCAAATAATTTAACACTCGAGCTACCTGTTATGGGCAATTCATATTAGGTATAGCGTACCACTTAACGATTATGGGCAAGTCGGATTGTTCTATAATGTGAACCGATAGTAATGTATTGACTTGAAAAATAATATTAAAATGCCTTTAACAATGTATTCGTTAATTTATTAAGTTTTATAGCATAACCTCAATAAGTTTAGTAAATTATAAACGTGTTTAATTTTTACTTTCTCTTGCCTATATGAGTATATAGGAAGGAAAGTATTGTTTTCATGTCGATTTTTCGAAATCGAGTTTTCACCGGATCTATACGTTTCCAGACCCCCTGAACCCAAAAAACATGTTTTTAGCGATTGGTCTGTGTGTGTGTGTGTGTGTGTGTGTGTGTGTGTGTGTGTGTGTCTGTCTGTGTGTGAACAGGATATCTCAAGAACGGAACATCGTACGAACTTGAAACTTGAAACTTAAGTTACATACCACTACCGGACGCGACACGAACATTTTCATCAAAATCGGTCAACCGGAAGTAGTAGTTTATTCGTATAATTTTTCAGTTTTTTGCGATTTTCTCAAAAACTGGTCCTACGATTTTTTTTAAATCGCCTATTTTACTCAATTTTTTATTCTCTACGAGATAGGGTAGGCGCCATGTTTGCTGAAATTTTTGGTGAGGCTGTTTTCACGTAAAAACGTTGTTTTTTAAGATTACGGCTTTAATATAAATTTTAGCGCAAAAACTTATATAATAAAAGTTGTAGAGAATTTAAAAACCTACAACTTCTGTTTCAAACATTTTTTTGTATAACGCTTAGTTTAGCGGTAAATTGCGATTTTCTGTTTTTTTTTCTCACGAAAACGTGAGAAAAATCGTTTTTTTTAACATTTCGGTCTTGGTATGCATTTTACGACAAAAGTGTATATAATTAAATTTATAGAAAATTAAAAGATCTACAACTTTTGTTTAGAGCATTTTTCTCTACAGAGCCTAGTTTAGCGTGAAAGCGTGATTTTCCGTATTTTTAAGCCAAACTGAGTTCGATTGTCATTTTGCGTCATTCACTCATGATTAAAATAAGGTTATGTTTTTGAGGTTAGTTTTTGTTCATTTCTAATGTTTTAATACTAATGTTAGGTTTATTGTTAATTATTTGCATTGGCAAGAGAAAGTTGTGTGAGTGTTTCACACCAAATTTTTTTATAAATTGCTTTATACAGAATACAATGGTTGGGGTAATAAATTCTGTTGTTTTATAGGATATTAATTGGATTGTTTACAAACAAAGCAACTTAAATCGCAATAAATCCCATTAAAGTACTATTAATATAAAAATCTTCCACTCCACCAAGCTTTTCTGTAAATTCAGTTAACTGGAAACTAACACGACACAATCTAACAATAAAATTTGTAAATAAAACGGGTCAAAATAATAATGCAGAACATGTCTTCTAAAACCAATCAATAAATCAATCAAGAAGATCGTGTTCTGGTTTTTGTCTTTTTTCGTTTCAATCGCTTCTGTCAATGTGAACTAATAAAAAATACAATGACAAAGAGTTTGTCCGGCTTGTGTTTACATTTGAAAAACAACTCGATTCTTTTCTAAAAACAACGAAAATAAAGATTAATAGGATTGTAACTAAATAACATTCAAATCTTTCTTACTTTAAGGTATCATGAAACCCATTTATTTTGTTTTTATTTTTTATAAAATATTAATGAAATATAATTAAATATTTTTTTTACTTTCTCTTGCCTATATGAATATGTAAGAAGGAACGTACCTATTGTTTTCAAGTCGATTTTCCGAAATCGTGCTTTCACCGGATCTACACGTTTTCGGACCACATGAACCCCAAAAACATGTTTTTAGCGATTGGTGTGGTGGTGTGCGTACGTGCGTGCGTGCGTGCGTGCGTGCGTGCGTGTGTGTGCGTGCGTGCGTGTGTGTGTGTGTGTGTGTGTATGTGTGTGTGTGTGTGTGTGTGTGTGTGTGTGTGTGTGTAACTGAATATCTCAAGAACGAAACAATCAAACGAAGTTGAAAGTTGAACTTAATTAAGGTACCACTAGAGGACCCGCCACGAACATTTTCATCAAAATCGGTCAACGGGACGTAGTAGTTTATTAGTGTCATTTCTCACTTTTTTGCTATCTTCTCAAAAACTACTTCTACGATTTTATAAAATCGCCTCATTTACTAAATTTTTTACGCTCTACAAGATAGGGTAGGCGCCATGTCTGCTGAAATTGTGGGGAAAGTTGTTTTTTAACATTGCGACTTTAATACGCATTTTAGCGCAAATATATATACTATAATAAAAATTGTAGAGTTAAAAATTCTACAACTTTTATTTAAACGTTTTTTTTTTGTTAAGCGGTAATTAGCGATTATCTGTTATCCTGATATCCTCACGAAAACGTATAAAAAAAGTTGATTTTTTTAAAGATTTCAGCCTTAGTATGCATTTTACGACTAAGTGTATAATGAAATTTATAGGAAATTAAAAGATCCACAACTTTTATTAAGAGTTTTTTTCTCTACAGAGCCTAGTTAAGCGTGAAAGAGTGATTTTTTGCCAAACTGACGTCGATTTTCATTTTCTGTCTTTCACTCATGAATAAAATAGGTAGTGTTTATTGAGGTTAGTTGTTTTGTTTATTTCTAATGTTTTATTACTAATGTTAGGTTATATTGTAAATTATTTGCATTGGCAAGAGAAAGTTGTGTGAGTGTTTTACACCAGATTTTTTTGATTTTTTATTAGGCTATTAATTGTTACATTTATAATAATAATAATTGTTTAATATATTAATTTATTATAATATTATTGAACAACGGCAGTCGAAATGAAATCCAACATCGGCAATGCTTAGGATTGTCACAATGACACCGTGTTTGGACTCAAGTTTTCAAGGAATAATACGTCGATTTTAAAAATTATCATACAATTTTGATAAAGATAATTACAACTAAAATTGTAGTATTTCAGTCAAGTACCTAGTAGGTGACTGCTACTGCAAATGTAGAACACCGCTAAGGTAAGTAGCCTAAAGGGGTGCTGCGCGCGCGGGTGTGTTTGTAAGGGTAGATTTGTGAAGTACTATCGGTTTCATGATCATAGACACCCGAGTTTGAACCCTTGCATTTCCAAAACTATTAGTCAGATTTCAACATACTTTACTTCAAAATTTAGCTCATTTTATTCTGCGTTGACCCTTAATAGTCCTACATTTTTAATGTTGTTTAAAAATTGCCATATCGAGGTTGAAAGACAAAAAGACCCGGATTTTTGGCTCCCGCAACAAATTTCATGCGTTTAAAGGCGTGAACTCGATAATTATTTCACCAAAACGTTCGAAGTTTTAACATAACATAGACAAAATTATTATATTCTTACAGCTTGTACGAAATTTCAAATTCGTAAGTTATTTAAATTTTGATTTGTTAACAATATTCTGAACTCTTGCTATCTCGGTAACAGCTCAATCGTTCGGCACGGACAAACTATCGTTTTCTTGAGCTTAAAGAACTTAATACAAATATGTTAATGACACGAATTATTGATTGGCCAATGTTGTGGTAGAATTTTTAAAACTTTGAAAAATAGACTGGGTTATGCGGGGGGTGGACGCTACTATCCATAGGTTTTAGAAAAGAAATAAATTGAAATTTTTAGAAAGCCGCAATTTTGAAAATTGTTAAAATTAGATTTTATTAAGCTTGCATAATTTCAATATCTTGTCATTGGAACACCTAATAGTACAAAATTTCAATTGTCAACGTTTGTATGAGATATTAAACAATTTGTAAAATAGACAAACAGACCTACAGAAACAAAATTAGACTCCTGAGACCAATGTTGATGTGGTAATTTCTGTTTGTCTCCACCCAAGGAATAATCAGGCCTCCAAGTGGTCCTGCTTTTTAGTAGGGAAAGTCCTACTTTCCTACCAATATTACTAATCGCGTTAAAATTAAAATGCTTATTTTTTATGCTAAAATATTAGCTTATTATTATTATGATGCTGAAACACTTCTAATATCAGATACTTAATTTTTTAGTTTTTATAAGGGATAAGTTTTGTTATCAGGTTGTATGTGACACAGTTGTATAACATTTGCAAATGTGTGGACGTTCACTTTTTAAGGGTATGACTTACAGCAATAAAATTATACTGTTTTAAGTCTTTTCTTTACATATTGAGGCTGGGTTCAATCTTACAAGCCAGTTCATTAAAATTACCTGATTGTAGATTTAGGCCAAATTGTGTAATAGCTCATAATTAAGCAAGTTATAAATTATAAATAATAGCTGTATACCAATTTTAAATACACTCTATTTGTTTCATTTTATAATCTTTTGTGAAGCCTATTACTTTTCCCCAATGAAGAAAACTGAACGGGGACATTCATGCTCCTTCCTGCTGTAACCCAGGTTGTAGAAGCATTTTTTTCAGGTCTGGAAAATATTTTTCTAAGTTCAGTTGGACTTGAAATATATTTTCTGATGTTTATGTTTCTTTACTGCCCATAACAGACAGGTGGAGTGTCAAATTATTTGCACTCAATCTGTTCATTGCAGGGCTAAAATAAATAGTTCTGTTTCTTATCACATGGTCAGCCAATTAAATGACTGAATCATTTAAGAACAGAAGAGGTAGAGGTGTAAAAGACACTAATCAGAGTTATCTCCTCTGGAAGTAATGAATTTCATTATACAGCCAGACCCTGTGGTGAATGATATGAAGGTGTCATTTGCAGAGTGGAAAATATGTGCTTTTCAGAGGGCCCGGCATGCTGATAAGCGTAATTTTCCACTCAGTGAGGAAGGCAATTGTAAACCACCTCACTCCTCGTTTTACTTGATAGAGGTAAAACCTCTACAGGTTCAAACCAGCCTTTTGGCTGATGACCTAAACAACAACAACATGTTTCTTTATTGTTTGCGTTGTTTAAAAAATTATGGCAGACGTATTCCAGTTAGAAAATAATTAATCTAATAGGCCTCATGGATAAGCTTGTTCAAAAATGGAAAATGTCAGCAATAAATTACATGGTGGCACTTTTATTGTCGAACTTACTAATTTTCAGCAAAAATGTCCTACTTTTTTTAAAGAAAATCCTACTTTTCCTACGTTTTAGCTCTCAAAAACAACTTGAGCCCCTGAATAATGTAACAAAGAGTTCTGGAACACCCAGTTTAGATTTTCTGATAATAATTTATTGTAGATTAAAAGTTCTAATTATAATATTGAGGCGTAAAACATAGATCAGGCCTAGATAAAAAAAACACTCAAGCCTTTTTCATTATAATATTTAATACAATAGAATTTATGCCTTAGAGGCCTTATTACAAACATATTTATAATTAATGTGTTTTTATCAATTACTTAAATCTTATCTTAATATAAAGTTAATAACAGTTATAATTGTTATAAAGTTAGCATTGTCTTAACATCTTTTATGAGCAAATGTCGGCTTGAGAGATGGGTGCTGCGATTAAAATTGTTAATTAGTTCAAGAATTTAATTTAATAGTATTGTTCTTTAGTTCTTATTCCAAATTTGGATGCCATGTTTTTAATATACAAAGGTGAAATTCTTTTGAATAATAATAATAATAATAATAATAATAATAATTATTATTATTATTATTATTATTATTTATTATTATTATTATTTTATTTTTTGTCGTGTTGTTAATAAATGCAAAATTTAACGTCGTTGTTCATGATAGATCTTTTTTTGTTAAATGATTAATTTATGCGCTTATCTTTTATAATTTAATTTACAATTACGAAAGTTATTCGGAAAAAAGTTCCGAATTTCTATGGCTAATCGAATGTCGCGCGAACATTGGAACGCCCATAAACATAGGCTAATATTGTGGTAGAATTTTTAAAGTTTTGAAAAGTAGACTGTGTAATGCGGGGGTGGGCGCTTCTGTCCATGTTGCCAGTTTGGGTGCGTGACATCCTGGCGGGCTGTCTACCTGAATTGACAGATTGCATTGCCAATTCAGGTAGACAGTCAGATTCAGGCAACATGGATAGCAGCGCCCACCTCCGGCATTACCCAGTCTATTTTTCAACATTTTAAAAATTCTACCACAACATTGGTCGATCAATATTTCATGTAATTACCATATTTTTACTAAGTTTTCTACGTTGAATAAAACGATAGTTTGCCCTTGCCGAACAATCGAGCGGTTACCGAGATAGCAGGGATTCAGAATATTGTTAAGAAATCAAAATTTAAATAACGTACAAATTTTAAATTTAGTACACGCTGTAAGAATATAATTGTTTATGTTGTGTTAAAAGTTCAAACTTTTCGGTCAAATAGTTATCGAGTTACACGCCTCTAAACGCATGAAATTTGTTGCGGTAGCAAAAAACCCAGGTCTTCCAATTTCGATATGGCAATTTTTAAACAATATTAAAAATAAAGGACTTTTAAGGGTCAACGCAGAATAAAATGGCCTAACTTTTTATGTAAAGTATGTGTACATCCGAATCATAGTTTTGGAGATGCAAAGGTTCAAACTCGGGAGTCTATGATTATGAAACCGATAGTAGTCCGGTCTATACAACATATTACTGATTATTAGATTTCTATATTAAGATTTCTATGAAAATTTTAATTCTTTACCTACATTGTGATTCATTCTGAAGGTCCGTCTTGTCGTGGCATAGTAAGTTCCTTTTAGTAACCATTCTTTTTTTTAATTCATTTATTTAACGTCGCATCAACTACAACGGTCATTAGTGTCGACGTTGGGGTGTAACTATTGTACAATGGAGGATGAAATGATTTTTGTAACGTATGAAAATATGTCGTGCCTGAGTGGGATTCGAACCCAGGACCGCATGATGAGACCATTCTTTTATGTTTAGGCTACTTACTTATTGAATTTCATATTTTAATTAAATAAAGTTGAATTTCTATAACTCGAACCACATAGGGAATATTCGAAAATCAGAAAACAAAACTTTAGAATTTGATCAATATTTTTAAACATAATGTTAATCAGGAATCATTTGAAAATGTTTACTCCTTTACAAAATATCAATATGGAAACATTTTAAGCTGTATTTCAGCTTAAAATTATTTTAAAATATAAAAATATACGTAAATGCCACGGTTCTGTTTAAACTCGTAACGTTTTACATCATATTACTGTAATCTCTGTGGAAAGAGAGTTAGCGTACTGGTTAATTACTGAAAAAGACCAGATTCAAATCTGTTGTAATTTGTTTTCTGTATTGAATATTTTTTAATTATAAAACAAAAGTAAATTATATATTATAATAATGTATTTCCAAAATTTTTTAATAAAATTTGGGCTATTAAATAGAAAACTGTTTACAAATTTTAAGCTAAATGTATTGCTAAAATAAAGCTTAGTGGGAAAAAATAATTAACAAACCAATTAAAATCAATTTTATTTTCCTGGTTTAAATTTCGTGAGAAACCCGGTATAGAAAAACATAAACATTTTTACTTTCTCATGCCTATTTATAAATATAGGCCTATAGGAAGGAAAGTATTGTTTTCATGTCGATTTTTCAAAATCGAGTTTTCACCGGATCTACACCTTTCAGACCCCTGGAACCCAAAAAACATGATTTTAGAAATTGGTCAGTGTGCGAGTGTGTGTGTGTGTGTGTAAAAGTCCAAACTTGTGTGTGTGTGTGTGTGTGTGTGTGTGTGTGTGAACAGAATATGCCTATCTCAAGAACGGAAAATCGTACAAACTAGAAACTTAAAATTTAAGTTACATACCACTACCGGACCCGACACGAACGTTTTCATCAAAATCGATCAACCGGAAGTAGTAGTTTATTCGTGTAATTTTTCACTTTTTTGCGATTTTCTCAAAACTGAATCCTACGATTTTTTTTAAAAATCACCTCATTTACTGCATTTTTTACGCTCTTCAAAATAGGGTACGCGCAGCATGTCTGCTGAAATTCATAGAAAGGCTGTTTTCTCGTAAAAACATTGTTTTTTTTAAGATTACGGCTTTAGTATGCATTTTAGCGCAAAGATTTATGTGCTAAAACATGTAGAGAATTTAAAATCCTACAACTCTTATTTCATACATTGTTTTGTATAACGCTTAGTTTAGCGGTAATTAGCGATTTTCTGTTTTTTCTCACGAAAACGTGTGAAAAATCGATTTTTTTAAGGATTCTGCCTTAGTGGACTATGCATTTTACGCCAAAAGTGTGTATAATAAAATTTTTTAGGAAATTAAAAGATCTAGGGCCTACAACGTTTATATATGTAGAGCATTTTTCTCTACAGGGCCTAGTTTAGCGTGAAAGAGTGATTTTCCGTATTTTTAAGCCAAACAGGTTGGTTTTCATTTTGCGTCTTTCACTCATGATTAAAAAAATTAAGTTATGTTTTTGAGGTTAGTTTTTTGTTTATTTCTAATGTTTTATTACTAATGTTAGGTTTATTGTTAATTATTTGCATTGGCAAGAAAAAGTTGTGTTAGTGTTTCACACCAGAATTTTTATTTACATAACAAAAGTAAATTAATTATTTGTATTTCCAATATTTTTTAAAAAATTTACGCTATTAAATAGAAAACGGTTTACAAATCTATTTTAAGCTAAAATACTATAGCTTAAACGTATTTAAGCTGAAATACAGCTTAGTGGGAAGAAATCATTAACGAACCAATTAAAATCAATGTTATTTTTCTGTATAGGCGGTATAGGCAACATAAATATTTTTGTTTATAAATGTAATAATAAAAAGGTTTTTTTAACTTAGTTTATTTATTCACAACTGTACAAAATACAACCAGTTAATGTGATGTTATTAACAAAAACAAAAATGGCGTTATGATATTAAGGAGGATATTACCTCCACTCAATAGTGCCACTCCAACGGTGGATTAATCGTGGATAATAAATTGATAGAATTTACATTTGCACTATGATATCTCTACTCCATCGTCGTTTCAGTCTGCGTTACGGATTCCCGGGTAAGTTTGGGGACACCAGCGTTCTAATGAGATGATTTTTATGATAATCAAGTTTGCGTTTGAACCGAGAATAGATGTGATAAAATGTGTCGTTAATGTATGGAACACGTAAATCGTTGTGCAATGTGTGATTAGTAACGTAAAAGGGTGCGTCAATTATTTGTCTAAGTAATTTGGTTGAAATCGTTGAATTCGTTGTAGAGTCGAATGTTTTGCTGCGCCGTAAATTTGGCCACCATAAGTCCAAATCGGTTTCCGAAAAGATTTATAAATACTTGTAGTTTTAAATGAAGTGGAAGTTTTGATCGTCACGATATCAAGGAAAATAGTTGTTTTCGTCTGTTATCCAGAGTCTGCCGTTTTATTTGAACGTGTCAATTCCAGGTCAAGCGTCTGTCAATGTACAGGCCGACATATCGAATTGAATCGGTTTGCGGAAGCGGTTGACCGCGCAAGAAAACAACGGGACATCTTTGTTTCATGAGAGTAAAAGTATTCTGCATTGTTTTTGTAGCATTCACCTTTATACGCCAATTATTAAACCATATGTCAAGAATGTTCACATGGTGTTGTAATTTTGGGTAGCTTCAATGCAACTTTTTGAAGCTGCTAAAATGACAGTATCATCTGCGTATGTGGCTATTGTTGTTATTCTGGTAGTAGGCATGTCAGAAGTAATATTGTAGAGAAAAGAATAAAAAGGTGAGAGGTTTTTACGGGTTATTTTAGTTTTTATGTGATGTGGATTGGGTATTATTTTGTGTGATGTGGTTTGAGTGTTGGTATAGCACCTATTTAAGAGTACTTGTTTAAGCCTTTCAGCTTTACGTTATAACCCTTTGATTATGTGGACTTTTGACTTCCCCTTTTCATTGTTTATAATCGATTTCAAAGTGTGCTATGTTAGATTAATTAAATGACCTTACTTATCCACTTAATTTAATTGTTTTTTAACATACGAGGTACGGCTATTAAATAACAAGACTGACGTTGTAAAAAGTTTAATTTTAATTTTATACATAATCACCTATTGTCACCTTTGATATACACTCCTTCTCTATCCCTACAACGCTCCATGCGAATTTTTCATTGTTGGAAACCGTGCTGGAAGTCATCTTCTGTCAGCTCCTTCAGGACACGTGCCGCTTTCTCTTTTACAGCTTCCACAGACTCAAATCTTGTCCCTTTTAATGGAGATTTCACCTTAGGGAACAGGTTACTACCTGTTCCCTAGATAATAACACGTGATGAAACGTGGTTTTTATCTTACGAGAGCCGAACTTCACAGAGAGCCAAAAAAGCTCGAATGAGCAAGTAAAAATTTAAAGCAATGATGATTGTTTTTTTTATATCCATGGGATTGTGTACCCTTTACTGGATCCTGAAGGTCAAACAACTGATCAATATTACTACCTTGAGGAACTTTCTAAACTACCTCAAAGAGTAAGGAAAAACGCCCCGAAATATGGAAGGACATCATGGTTTCTCCACTAAGACAATGTGCCAGCTCATTCCGCGTTATCTGTCAAGAGGTTCCTAGCCAAGTGCAGCATCTCAGTGTTAGAACATCCACCTTATTCACCAGATCTTGCACCATGTGACTTCTACCTGTTCCCTAAGGTGAAATCTGCATTAAAAGGGACAAGATTTGAGTCTGTGGAAGCTGTAAAAGAGGAAGCGGCACGTGTCTTGAAGGAGCTGTTGGACAAATTTTAACCTATTTTAAGTAATAAATCTGGTGTGAAACAGTCACAGGACTTTCTCTTGCCAATGCAAATAATAACCAATATAACCTAACATTAATATTAAAACATTAAAAACAAACATCAAAATTAATCTCAGAAAACATAACCTCATTTTAGTTATGAGTGAATGATGTAAAATGAAAATCACCTTCAGTTTGGCTAATAATAACGAAAACACACTCTTTCACGCTAAACTAGGCTCTTTAGAAAAAAATGCTTAGCCTACATTAAAATTTGTAGAGCTTCCAATTTTCAATACATTTGATTTCATACACTTTGGTCGTTAAATGTATAGCCTTAGTTGCAGGGCTACAAAAAAATACTTTTGTTTCTTATCACATGGTCAGCCAATTTATGTGACTGAATTATTTTTTTACTTTCTCTTGCCTATGTGAGTATAAGGGAGAAAAGTATTGTTTTCATAGTAATTTTTTTAAATTGAGTTTCCATCAGATAGCTATACACTTTTCAGACCGCCTGAACCCAAATAACATGTTTTTAGTGATTGGTGTGAGTGTGTGTGAACAAAATATCTCAAAAACGGAACATTGTATGAAGGCTATTAATACATAGGCTATTAAGCCCAAAATCTTAAAAAATCCTTTTACAGATTTTCGTGAAAAAACAACAGAAAATTACAAATTACCGCTAAACGAAGAGTTATACAAAAAAATGTTTGAAATAAAAGTTGTAGATTTTTAATTTGTCTACAACTTTTATGTATAATACTCTTTTGCTCTTAAATTTAGTTAAAGGCCGCAATCTTAAAAAAAACATTTTTTCTACGAGCGTACAGCCTGTCCAAGAATTTCAGCAGACATAGCGGCCACTCTATCATGTACAGCATAATAAATGTAGTAAATGAGGTTATTTTAAAACAAATCGTAAAAGCCGTTTTTGAAAAAATTGCAAAAAACTGAAAAATGACACGAATAAACTACTACTTCCGGTTAACCGATTTTGATGAAAATTCTCTTGTCGAATCCTCTACTAGTACCTAGCTAAAGTTTCAAGTTTTAACTTCATACAATGTTCCGTTTTTGAGATATTTTGTTCACACACACACACACACACACACACACACACACACCAATCACTAAAAACATGTTATTTGGGTTCAGGCGGTCTGAAAAGTGTATAGCTATCTGATGGAAACTCAATTTAAAAAAATTACTATGAAAACAATAATTTTCTCCCTTATATTCACATAGGCAAGAGAAAGTGAAAAAATAATTCAGTCATATAAATTGGCTGACCATGTGATAAGAAACAAAAGTATTTTTTTGTAGCCCTGCAACCAGCAGATCGAGTGCAAAAAGTTTAACACTTAACCTGCATGTTATGGACAATTTTATATTCATCCAGAATGAAAAAGTTATAAGGAGAGGTTTAAATTGGAACTAAAAAATAGGTAAGCCTATTGTGATGGAGATGGACGTAAACATGGCGGAGGAGGAGAATAAAAAAGGGAGATGTATTTGGTGGATAGTCATTAGTCAGATGCTCGGTGGCAGGTCTTAGTTGAGCTGAATATAACATGAGAAAGAACGTTCTTTATTTAATCGTTGAACAATGAGTACACGGGAATTATTTGATCAGAACACGCTAGCCCTTCCCTTCCATACCTTATCTCTCTGATCCAAAAGAGAACATTGCTTTTTTATTTTTATTTTTCTTTTAATATATACATCAGTACAAACAGGCACATACCAACAAAAAAAGAAAAGAATCTAATCTTGAAGAGGTTTTCTACTTTTATCTTTTATATGATTTTAATCTGTTTATGTGGAGTTTTTATTTGATTTGATGTATACTTAAATTAAATCGTGATATTCAGCAACGGAAAATCTTTACTCAAAAACCCTTTTATAGCCTACTATTAAAACCTATTACTACATTTTTAATTTGTAAATTAAAATTTATGAAATGTTAACCCTTCCCTAAACCAATTCATAATAAGATTGTATTTTAACGATAATAATCTGGTGTGAAACACTCAAAATGTAAATAATAATTTAAAATATAACTTATTTAATCATTTGTAAACTACGTAAAATGAAAAGCATAATATTTATTTTTAATCATGAGTAAATGATGAAAAATTAAAATCAACCTCTGTAGAGAATACTGCTTAAATAAAAGTTGTAGCTTTAATTACCACCATAACAGGCAGGTGGAGTGTAAAATTATTTGCACTCGATTTGCTAGTTCCAGGGCTAGAACAAAATAGTTTCGTTTCTTATCACGTGGTCAGCTGATTATATATAACTGTGAACTATTTAAAAACAGAAGCGGTAGAGGTGTAAAAGATACTAATCAGAGTTATCTCCTCTAAAAGTAATGAATTTCATTATAGCTACAGCTAAACCGTGTGATGAATGAAATGAAGGTATCATTTGCAGGGTGGAATGTAGATTCTTTTTGGGGGCCTGGTATGCTGTTAAGCATAGGCTTTTTTTGTACTCGGTGAGGAATGCAATGGTAAACCACCTCACTCCTCTTTTTACATAATAAAACCTCTAGAGGTTCAAACCAGCCTTTCGGCTGTTGACTTAAATAACATACAGCTTTAATTAAGTATAAATTTGTTTATATGCAGTAGAGTTTTGTCGTTAAATTCAAGGGCCTCCATAAAGAGCAACAACAGAATATCAGGTGGAGAAAATAAAGGGAAGAGGCTAAAAGTGAACGAATACTGAGAATGTAGGTTATAAAAGAGCTTCTCAACACGTTTAAAATCACCTCACGTCGTAGAAAATTTCCGCTGTAGGCCTATAAGGGACACGGGAAAAGACAGATACACACCGACCAATCGCTAAAACCATGTTTTTTTTTTTTTTGGTTTCAAGTAGTTTGAAAACGTGTAACTTTTATCCGGTGAAAACTCTTATTTCGAAAAATCGAAGTGAAAACAATACTTTCCTTCCCTGTATATCCATATATAATCCCCATAACGGGAAAGTGGAGTGTTAAATTAATTGAACTCGATCTGTTGGTTCCGGGGATACAAAAAATAGTTGTTTCTTATCACGTAGTCAGCTAAATATTATATAACTGAACTATTTAAAAATAGAAAAAGTAGTGGTGTAAAAGACACTAGTCTCAGCTCTCTCCTCTGAAAGTATGAATTTTATTTTACAGCCAGTCCCTGTGGTGAAAGTGTCATTTTCAAGTGAAGGTGTCGTTTGCAAGGTGGAAAGTAGATGCTTTTCGGAGGGCCAGACATGTTGATAAGCATACTCTTTCAACTCAGTGAGGAAGGCAATTGTAAACCATTTAACTCCTTGTTTTTACTTAGTAAAACCTGTGTTGTTAAGGTCAACAGCCGAAAGGCTGGTTTGAACCTCTAGAGGTTTTACTAAGTAAATCGAGGAGTGAGGTGGTTTACCATTGCCTTCCTCACTGAGTTGAAAGAGTATGCTTATCAGCATGCCAGGCCCTCCGAAAAGCACTCACTTTCCACTCTGCAAATGACACCTTCACTTCATTCACCACAGGGTCTGGCTGCATAGTGAAATTCATTACTCTCAGAGGAGATAACTCTGACTAGTGTCTTTTACACCTCTACCTCTTCTGTTCTTAAATAGTTCAGTCATATAAGTGGCTGCCTATGTGATAAGAAACAGAACTATTTTTTTTAGCCCTGGACCAAACAGATAAAGTGCAATTAAAATAACACCTATAGCAAAACATATAGAGGTTCAAACCAGCCTTTCTGCTGTTGACCATACCAGCAACATATTCATATAGATAGCCTAGGGCAAGACTAAGTAAAAATTAAGATCTAATATTAATTTTTACTTCTTTTGCCTATTTGAATATAGGAAGGAAAGTATTGTTTTCATGTCGCTTTTTCGAAATCAAGTTTTCACGGATATAATATACGTTTTCAGACCCCCTGAACCCAAAAAAAAACACGTTATTAGCGATTGGTCAGTGTGCGTGAACAAATATTTCAAGAACGGAATATCATACGAAGTTAAAACTTGAGACTTAAGTTAGATACCACCAGAGGAACCGCCACGAAAATTTTCATTAAAATCGGTTAACCGGAAGTAGTAGTTTATTCGTAACACTTTTTGCTTTTTTGCGATTTTCTCAAAAATGGTTAATAAGATTTTTTTTTAAATTACCTTATTTACACCATTTCTTGTGCTCTACAAGATAGGGTAGACATGTCTGCTTAAATTCTTGTGGGAGGGGGTTTGTGCTCTAGTATAAAAAAACTGGTTTTTTAGACCTTGCGGCCTAAATATGCATTTTAGGGCCAAAGTGTATCTAATCTAAAGTTTAAAAATTTCAAAAACTTTCGACTTTTATTTCGAACTTTTTTTGTAGTATAACGCTTAGTTTACCGGTAATTAGTGATTTTCTGTAGGTTTGTTTTATGAAAATCCGTAAGAAAAATGATTTTTTTATGATTTCGGACTTATTGTGCATTTTACGACAAAATTGTAGGCATAGCCTATAAACAAATTTATAGGAAATGAAACATCCTACAACTTTAATTCAAGCATTTTTCTGTACAGAGCCTAGTTTAGCGTAAAAAAGAGTAATTTTCCGTGTTATTAAGCCAAACTAAGGTTGGTTTTTATTTTTCATCATTCATTAATGATTACAATAAGGTTAGTTTTTTTGTTTATATACCTATTTCTTATGTTTTGATACTAATGTTAGGTTATATAGTTCATTATTTGATTTGGTAAGAGAAATTTGTGTGAGTGTTTCACACCAGATTTTTAGCTGTAGAATCATCTCCCTGGAGATGCCGTACAATTTAAAATCACCCGGTATTGTTTAAATTGTTAGGTAAATATAAGCTACTCAAGAGATCGGCGGTTAAATGTTTCCTATTGTTCGTTGAACAAAGCTTGTTTTCTTTTCATATTAACCAATAAAATCGATAATTCAGCGTTTCATCTCACGCACTAAGTTTGATCTGCTATAATGGAGCACGGATCAAACACAACGAACCACGAAATTGAGTTTACACATAACCTTCGTAAATTAATCAGGTAAACGTCAAAGATAAAAAGAAATAGTGACGTTGAAATCTTTGTAATTTTATTATTTTCTCTTACCTATGAGATAATATAGCCTACTAGGAAGGAAAGTATTGTTTTCATGTCGATTTTTCGAAATCGGTTTTTTACTGGACAAGTTTCCAGACCCCCTAAACAAAAAAAAACATGTTTCTAGCGATTGTTCTGTGTGTGTGTGAGTATGTGTGAACAAAATATCTTAAAAACGGAACATTGTACAAACTTGAACTCAAAACTTAAATTATGTATGTGCTTTCTACTTAGATTTTTACTTTCGCTTGCCTGTATGAATGTAAACTATAAGTAAGAAAGTATTTTTTTCATGTAAATTTTTCGATATTAAGTTTTCACCGGATATAAACGTTTGCAGACCCCTGAACCCAAAAAATGTTTCAAGCAGTGGTCTGTCTGTGTGTGTGTGTGTGTGTGAACAAAATATCTCAAGAACGAAACATTGTACAGACTTGAAACTTAAAACTTAAATTACGTACTACTAGAGGACCCTACAAGAACAATTTTATCAAATTCGATCAACCGAAAGTAGTAGTTTATTGCTGTAATTTTTCACTTTTTTGTGATTTTCTCAAAAACGGCTCTGTATTTTCTGTATTTATTTATTTTTTTATTTGTTATGCTCTACAAGATTGGGTAGGCGCAATGTCTGCTGAAATTAATGGGGAGGCTGTTTTCTCGTAGAAAAAACTATATTTTTAAAGATTGCGGCCTTAATATGCATTTTAGAGCAAAAGTATTTGTATATAATTAAACTTGTAGAAAATTTAAAATCCAACAACTTTTATTAATTTTTTAAATTTAATCGTCCCTTCCTTGAAATTCTTTTACGCCCCCCCCCCCCGAGGTTAAACACCACTGGTCTAAAGTGTACCCTTATTGATTTAACAATTTCTGAATAACTTTCTCCAGTACATAGTTAAAAAGAATCAAAGTCCATCTTCCTGTCTGTTTTAAGTTCAAAATTTTTGGAGATTTCTCCTAGATTTACTTACTTTTAATATTCATATATTGTTTAAAATCATTTTATAAATTCTTAACCGTCAATTTAATTTTATTTAATTTTTTTTTTTTTTTTGGAATCGGTAGACTATATTATTGTATGTTCTAATTCACCCTTAATTGAACAACGTGTCTCAAATTACCACCGTAACAAAATTAAATTCAATAAAAAACTGAGGGTAATAAATTTATGTTTAGACTTGAATGTAATTTAATAATAGCAATAAAGACACCCATACTGTATAATGTATTGTATTTCACGGTGTATCCGTAGTACGTATAACAGACAGATGTAAACAAATGTAGTAGCGATGACGCAATACGATTAAAGAAATTCTATTGGTTAGTATTATCCCCACCTCTAATAAATTAAACCAACCAATAATGAAGGCACCAACTAAAATTACACTTCAATGTATCAACCCTCGAATCAAAAATAAAAAAAACCAAACTACCCTGAAGTATAGATATAAGATCAAAGAGAGGGGTATTTTTTATCACCTCCTAATAACTGAAATAACATCTGCCTCTAGCAGTAGCGTCCCACTGTATATATCTATTCAGTATTAAGCTTCTACCCTTCTTAATACATTCACACATAAATACACACATGTTCATTGTAACCTATAATCATGTGTGTTCCTCTTCTTTTCTACACAGAACTTTACTACCAATCAGGTTTGCCACAACTTCCCGTTTAAATTTAACGTATCTACTCTTTAAACTTACCAATTATGTTAAACTACGTTAATTCAATTAACGAATAACTTTGGTTATCAATCTATTAAAAAACAAATCTGGTGTGAAACACTCACAACTTTCTCTTGCCAATGCAAATAATTAACAATATAACATAACATTAGTCCTAATAAAACATTAGAAATAAACAAAAAAGTAACCTCAAAAAACGTAATCTTATTTTAATCATGTGGGAAAGACGTTAAGTGTAAAACAACCTCAGTTTAGCTTAAAATTACGGAAAATCACTCTTTCACACTAAACTAGGCTGTGTAGAGCAAAATGCTGTAAACAAAAGTTGTAGATCTTTTAATTTCCTATAAATTTGATTCTTCACTTTTGTGGTAAAATGCATACTATGGCTGAAATCTTAAAGAAATGGATTTTTTTACACGTTTATGTGAGAAAACAAACATAAAATCCCTAATTATCGCTAAACTAAGCGTTATAGCCTATAAAAAAATATTTGAAATAAAAGTTGTAGAATTTTAAATTCTCTACAACTTTTATTGTATAAATTTTTGCGCTAAAATGCATATTAAAGCCGCAATCTTAAAAAAAACGATTTTTTTTTCAAGAAAATAGCCTCTCCAAAAATTCCAGCGGACATGGCGCCTAACTTATCTTGTAAAATTTAGTAATTGAGGTGATTTTAAAAAAAAATCGTTGTAGGCCTAGCTGTTTTTGGGGAAATCGCAAAAAGTGAAAAATTACACGAATAAACTACTACTTCCGGCTGACCGATTTTGATGAAAATGTTCGTGTCGGGTCCGGTAGTGGGATGTAACATAAGTTACAAGTTTCAAGTTCGTACGATGTTCTGTTCTTGAGATATTAATTCTGTTCACACACACACACACACACACACACAGAGCAATCGCTAAAAACCTTTGTATGGGTTCAGGGGGTCTGAAAACGTATAATCCGGTGAAAACTCGATTTCGAAAAATCGACATGAAAACAATAGACTACTTTCCTTCCTAATTCATGTAGGCAAGAGAAAGTAATACATTGTTTTAACTATATTTTTTATTCGGAACTGTTATATAAATAGGGCCTACAACCACCGAATCGGTTGTTAACTTATAGGCCTAAATTATTACTTTCTCTTGCCTTTATTAGCCTAATACAGAGCATTTCATAATGTTCTTCGGGGTCACGAAAATTCAGTACAAAAAAACTGTTTCACTTACCTGAATAAAAGTTGTACGGGCAAATATGCAGGGACTAAAAACAGTTAGGCTATTTTTTAACACCTAGGCCTACACATATTCTACATCTTTTGTAATTTGCTTCATAAATTCTAACCTTTACCTCCTCCTACTTTTCACTCCCTCGATATTACCCTCCATTATTGATAGACCAATAATACCTGGATGTTTTAAGATATGCCCCACTAGCCTATTCCTTCTTCTGGTGAGATGCTTCCATATACTTCTTTTCTCATCCACTCGCTTAAGAACCTCTAATTACTAATTTTATCCACCCACATTTTATCTTTAACATTTTCCTATAAATACATTTCAAAATCTTGTATCCTCTCCTTTCTACAGCCCCTATCACCCACGTTTCACACCCGTATAATGCTACACTCCAAACGTGGTGTTTTAAGAAATTTTTCTTAATCTTTAAATCAATGTTTGTAGTCAGTAAGTTGTTTTTCATTTCAAAAAGCTTTTCTTGCTTTAGCAATCCTACTTTTGATATCACTTGTGCTTCTATCATCCTTTGTTATTTTACTCCCTAAATAGCAAAGTTCCCCAACTTCCTGTGTATTTTAGTTGCCTACTTTTAAAATTTTCCATCTCTATTAAACCACTTAAACTTTTGCACAAAACTTTCGTAATGTTCTTATTAATTTTCATGAAGAAGTAATCCCTTCTCTTGATCTCATCCATTCCATTTAAGATACGAGGGTAAGTCAATTATTATCCGCAATGTAGTTATAAAATTTTATTGTAATCAAATAGAAACTTACAAGTAGGCCTACATTATTTTTCGACATAGTCCCCTTGCTTTTCAACGCACTTGGTCCATCGTTGTTCAAGTTTCCTGATGCCCTCGTTAAAGAAGGTTTTTGGTTGAGATGCGAGCCAGGAATGCACCGCTTCTTTCAATGCTTCGTCCGAGGTAAATCGACGGTCCCTTATGTCTCTTTGAGTGGACCAAACAAGTGATAATCAGAAGGAGCACGATCGGGACTATATGGAGGATGAGCCAGTACTTCAAAATTGAGTTTCTCCAGCGTTTCAGCAGTGTGGTCAGCAGTATGCGGACGGGCGTTGTTGTGCAACAACAGAACACCTGTTGACAGCAGTCCTCGGTGTTTGCTTCTAATTGCAGGCTTTAGCTAGGCAGTAAGCATCTCACTGTAACGTACACTGTTTATTGTTGTGCCCCTTTCCTGATAATGTTCCAATACTGGACCTTGTGAGTCCCAAAAAACCGTAAGCATCAGTTTTCCTGCGGACGGTTGGGTCTTGAATTTTTTCTTGCACGGCGAATTTGGATGTTTCCATTCCATACTCTGCCGTTTACTCTCCGGCTTGTAATGATAGATCCATGTTTCGTCACCAGTGATGATCCTGTCTAAGAAGTTGTCCTGTTCGTTACCATAGCGATCCAAATGTTTTTTGCAGATGTCCAAACGCGTTTGTTTATGCAACAGTGTCAGTTATTTTAGGACCCATCTTGCACAAACTTTATGAAACCCAAGTGTGTTGTGAATGATTTCGTAGGCAGAACCGTGGCTAATTTGCAGACGATGTGCCACTTTGTCAATAGTTACTCGTCTGTCTAAGAGAATCATTTCACGTGAACGCTCAATGTTTTCTTCATTTACGGCGGTAAACGGTCGTTCGGCTCCTTCATCGTTCGTAACACTGGTGCGACTATTTTTGAATTTTTCAATCCATTTGTAGACACTCCATTGTAGCAGAACACTGTCCTGTACTGTACCGAAAGTCTACTATGAATTTTTGTCTCTATGAATTTGGTACACCTATAACCACAAAAATTGGATCACTGAACGTTGCTCTTCTTTGGTGCAAATACAAAGAAGAGCAGCCATGATTAACAGCACGACAGCGATAACGTAACTAACCTAGCAGCTTGAAACTTTCATACATATAACCACAAATAAACAAAGCATGCGTCATTAACGCAAAACGACAGTACTGCCAACATAAACAAAAATATAACTAAATTGCGAATAATAATTGACTTACCCTCGTATTATCCTTCAGTTCTTTCTTTCTCTCGCCTACTACAATATCATCGGCGAATCTCAGCGTTTTTATTGTTTCTCGTTGAACTTTTAGCGTTAAATCTTTCTTTCACTTCATTTACTATACCCTCTTCTATATACAAGTTGCCGGCCGCATTGGCGTAGTTGGTAACGTGCTCGCCTTTCATCATGCGGTCTTGGGTTCGAATCCCATTCAGGCACGGCTTATTTTCATACGTTACAAAAAATCATTTTATCCTTCACCGTCTGCATTAGCAGTAATTGCAGAACAGTCGGACGTTGAATCAAAGAACAAAATAAAATAAATTAAAAAAATTACAAGTTAAAAAGTAGTGGTGACAATGAACATCCTTGTTGTACTACACTTTTCTTACAGCAGCTTCTTTTTCGTCCCTTCAATTCTCAAAATAGCCGTTTGAGTCTCATACAGACCGTAGATAGTTTTTTTCTTTATATTTTATTCGTAGCCTTTTTAAGATTTAATAAGTTATGTTTTATTTTTTGTTATATATATCACCAAGAGAAAGTAAATCAGTCATTTCAGAAAGCCCATAAGTCAAAATTTTACATTTTTTTCTTAAAGCATTTTAGAACTAACCGAATGTAAACACACCGTCCCTACAAAAATCACATAAGTCTGGCTTTTCTTAAGTAATATAATAACACTAAAAAAAGGCTTATAGTTAAGGATATAAAGTCTTTCCTTCTAATTAAAAAATGAAAGAGGATGTTCTTTTGAAGCTTAAGCTCTACTTTCTAGTGGAAGAGACTACAAAGATTCTATGCAAAAATATTTTTAAGGTGTAAGTTATAAGTACTGTTATGACAACGATGAAGATCGTGAATAGCCCTAAAAATCAACATCTTTTTCTTTCTTAAAGTCAAGAATTTCAATTTTTATCATTGTAGAAAGCTTTTTTAAGGCATAATATAAAATACTGAACTAAATAAATGAATACCTATTGTACAGCACAATTTTCTTCTGGTCTAACATAGTATTTTACAGAAAACAACGTAGGGCTAAGTTAACATTTTACTCCAATTTATTCCAGAAACACCTTAAGTCTAAATTTTCAGTTTTTTTTAAACAAGTGGGTTTTCTTTAAAAAGACAAAAGTATATTTTATATTAAAGGAGGCAGCCCTCTAAACAATTTATACTTTTTTAATTGAAATATAAAAAATTAAATTTTTTTTAATTTTTCCAAAAGTTAGTTTTTCTTTACTTATGGGCTTTATGAAATGACCGATTTAAGTCGTGTGAGTGCTTCACACTAGATATTTTTATTTTGGAGTTTGCCCTGTACTTCGGATACTAGCTTATTATTATTATTATTGTAAAAAAATTAAAACCGTTTAATCATTGTTACAATAAATTTAAGCCAGATGTAAAAAACATTAAGGTTTTAAATGACATGAGAATGTACATGTTGTAATAAGATGTTTCGATCAAGAATCGATTACGTGGGCACTGGATTTAAAAGACAACACAATAACATTAAGTCGCTAGCTTGTTGTATTGCTCAGCCTGGCTGTCCATCAGAGACCGGGTGGCTTTTCTCCATTGTCTATGGACAAATTGCTTTGTACCAACATAAAAAATCAATGCACGTTTCGTTTCTTCTAAAGAAAAAAATACACATTCAATTTATTACTTTCACTAGTCCCAGTTCAACATTAATGTTTGTTTTTCCACTTATATAAAGTAAATTTTTTATATTTTTAATCAACATCGGAAACAAATAAATTAAATTCTGTTACGAGATTGATTCCTTTTCTTATACTATTTTAAGAAAAATAAATAAAAATTAAAAAAATAATATGTTATGGTCCTTCAGGTCTGATGTTGCGTTGAATGACCGCTAAGTGAGAGGTCCTTGTATCATAATCAGCCAAATCCATTTCATAAAATTTTTCAGGAGCAAAAAAGTGTTTAAATTTAAACTAAAGTATTACCGTCTTGGTTAAGAGTTCAAGTTATAGACCTAATCCCACATTAATATGTATAAATATAACAAAAAAGGTGGTGTGGAACGCTCACACAATTTTCTCTTGCCAATGCAAATAATTAACAATATAACCTAACATTAGTAATTAAACATTATAAGTAAACAAAAAAACTAACGCCAATAAACATAACCTAATTTTAGTCATGAGTGAATGACGTAAAATGAAAATCAACTTCAGTTTGGCTTAAAAATACGGAAAATCACTCTTTGAAGCTTAACTATGCTCTATATACATAATTGCTATAAATAAAAGTTGTAGGTCTTTTAATTTCCTATAAATTTGATTACATACACTTTTGTCGTAAAATGGATACTAAGGTTGATATCTTAATAAAACGATTTTTTACACATTTTCGTGAAAAAAAACAGAAAATCGCTAATTAGCTACCGCTAAACTGAGCTTTGTACAAATAATGTTTAAAATAAAAGTTGTAGAATTTTAAATTTTTGACAACTTATCAAAGCCTCAATCTTAAAAAAAATACAATTTGTTTTACGTGAAAACAGCCTCTCCAAGAATTTTAGCAGATATGCGCCTACCATATCTTGTAAAGCAAAAAAAAAAAATAGTAAACCAGGTGACTTTTAAATAAATCGTAGGACCCGTTTTTGAGAAAATCGCAAATAAGTGAAAAATGACACGAATAAACTACTACTTCCGGTTGACCGATTTTGAAGAAAATGTTCGTGTCGGGTTCGGTAGTAGTGTCTAACTTAAGTTTCAAGTTCGTATGATGTTGCGTTCTTGAGATATTTTGTTCACACATACACGCGCGCGCGCGCGCACACACACACGCACGCACACACACACACACACAGATCAATCGCTAAAAACATTCTTTTTTGGGTTTGGGGGGTCTGAAAACGTGTAGATCCGGTGAAAACTAGATTTCTTAAAATCGACATGAAAACAATACTTTCCATATACACAATACTTACAATACTACAATACTTTCTATATGAATACACAGGAATGTGTATTCATATAGGCAATAGAAAGTATTGTCTTCAAAGTCTAGGAAAACTAATTTTTCTTTTGAATATGGCTGGTTTTGAAACAAAAGTTTACGGGTTTTTTGTTTTGTTTTGAAATATCATGATTTTCTTTAGTAAGGTAAGCAATGAATTTGATAATTCCAACTAATTTAATAAAGTAACTAATTACTCTTAACTATAAATTACACAAAAAATACACTTTACATTGAGTAGGTCTACTGTGTCGTGTTAAAACTAAATTGTTCAAAATCGATATTTTTCAAGCAATTAAAAATAGACTAATCATTTGAATAGTAGCCTACGCTGTCATAATAAAAAAATCTGGTGTGAAACACTCACACAACTTTCTCTTGCCAATGCAAATAATTAACAATAAACCTAACATTAGTATTAAAACATTAGAAATGAACAAAAACTAACCTCAAAAACATAACCTTATTTTAATCATGAGTGAATGACGCAAAATGACAATCGAACTCAGTTTGGCTTAAAAATACGGAAAATCACGCTTTCACGCTAAACTAGGCTCTGTAGAGAAAAATGCTCTAAACAAAAGTTGTAGATCTTTTAATTTTCTATAAATTTAATTATGTACACTTTTGTCGTAAAATGCATACTAAGACCGAAATGTTAAAAAAATCGATTTTTCTCACGTTTTCGTGAGAAAAAAAACAGAAAATTGCAAATTACCGCTAAACTAAGCGTTATACAAAAAAATGTTTGAAATAAAAGTTGTAGGTTTTTAAATTCTCTACAACTTTTATTATATAAGTTTTTGCGCTAAAATTTATATTAAAGCCGTAATCTTAAAAAAACAACGGTTTTACGTGAAAACAGCCTCACCGAGAATTTTAGCAAACATGGCACCTACCCTATCTTGTAGAGAATAAAAAATTGAGTAAAATAAGCGATTTTAAAAAAAATCGTAGGACCAGTTTTTGAGAAAATCGCAAAAAACTGAAAAATTATACGAATAAACTACTACTTCCGGTTGACCGATTTTGATGAAAATGTTCGTGTCGCGTCCGGTAGTGGTATGTAACTTAAGTTTCAAGTTTCAAGTTCGTACGATGTTCCGTTCTTGAGATATTCTGTTCACACACAGACACACACACAGACCAATCGCTAAAAACATGTTTTTTGGGTTCAGGGGGTCTGAAAACGTATAGATCCGGTGAAAATTCGGTTTCGAAAAATCGACATGAAAACAATACTTTCCTTCCTATATATTCATATAGGCAAGAGAAAGTAAAAATTAAACGATGTGTCACCGGATGGCGCCATTAAGTGGCGAGTTGAAACCTTTACATTTTGAAGGCCCTGAAAAGGGCCGTTTAAGCGGTGGTCGTCTTGATCGGAAGCATCGGTGTAGTAGTCATGGCGGTCGAGGAGCTGGGCGACACGGCGTGTCGTCGTCCAGCGGAGACATCATCTTCTTCCCTCGCAGTAGTTCGCGATGGTTGCTTCGTCGGGTCCGTTGGGCGTAAGTCTCGGTCGAGGGACCGCTGTGGGCATCGCTTGCATCAGCGGGGGATGATGGTCCGGTCGACGGCTTACGGTGACGGGTCGGCGAGGGGAAGCATCATCTTCTCTTGCGGGGTCGTCGATTAGTCTTTGCTGGAGTTCGCTAGCCGTGTTGCCGATAGTGGACGTCTTGTCTGCCGTCTGGATCGCAATTGAGAATCCTTTCGGCTTAGTGTAGCGCTCTTTGTATAATTGCCTAGAGGGCGGTTACTGGCTCAGCCTTGATGACAAAGGCTTCTGTCGGTACGCCGCCACAAGCCTACATCCTCTCTCGGAACTATTGGCGGCTCCCTCTGCCGCTAAGTCTGAAACTTTGATAGCCGGCAGCACAGTAACTTACCTAATCAAAGAGGGCGGCGGTGACAGATGTTATAATAAAATTGTCTTAACATAACTGCAGTAACTACAAAACTAAATTGTTTTTTAATAGAATAAAATTAAGTTCACCACAGAAGTGCACTAGCGCACCCACTGGCTATTTCTGTAAGTATGGTTGTGACTTGTTTTGAAAACAACTTGAGAATTTCTTTGAGCATTTTCATTGAATATGGATCGTTTTAAACTAGATTCTCCTGTTTACTACGTTCATGACATTGAAAACTTGTAAAAAATAGCAGAAACAAAAAATGGTTTTGATACTAGATTCGTCAAGTGACAGAAGAGAACTTAGTTAAAACTTAGTTGTTGCAAAAAATATATACTTCTACTACGTAGTACTACAACAATTCGCCCTAATATGGACGAAAATCCAATCGAAATGGGACTGGTGGCACTTCGTATGTATTCGTCCGAATACGCACGAATTACGTCTGCTCCAGTGTATGACTTTCAATTTGTTATATAGCTATGCCTACAGTATAATCCGCTTAACACGATTTTCATGGGCCCAACACAAATTAGCGTCTTAAACGGAAAATCATCTTAGCTGAGAAGCAATCAAGACAATCTTAAGAGAGTGCTTTTTAGAGAAATTACTTAAGAAGGCAAAAAAGTGTTAATGTGTCAACATTCTGCGTTACGTGAGAAAATATGAATAACAATAATTACATAATATAGGTTATATGTAGACTACATAAATAAACTACTACTTCCGATTGACCGATTTTGATAAAAATGTTCGGGTCGGGTCTTCTACTGGTATCTAACTTAAGTTTTAAGTTTCAATCTCGTACCATGTTCCGTTCTTGAGATATTTTGTTCACACACACCAATCACTAAAAACATGTTTCTTGGGTTCAGGGGTTCTGAAAATTTCTATATCCGGTTAAAACTCTATTTCGAAAAATCGTCATGAAAAACAATGCTTTCCTTTCTATGTATTCGTATAGGCAAGAAAAAATAAAACGAGTAGCCTACATTTCAGAGAATGAAAAACGAAAAAATAATTTTTCAAAAAAATGTTTTTTAATTCCTCAGGCAGATCCTCTTCCCGACGAAGGCACTCGGATATTTGTTATTCGGTTTAGCCAAATGACTGAAAAAAAGTATTTATTAATAATATAATATTCACCATCATCCTTTCTGTTGGTTAAGGCAACTAATTTAAACCTCTACGCTTAACCAAATCTTCAAACTTTTGGTTTTATTTTAATTGTATTTCTTGGCAAGTTGTAATATAATTTATAGTTACACAAAACTTCACTCACAACGAAAACCGTTTATGTAAATTTATTATTTTAATTTATGTGAAAATTACGTGTCTGATTAGGAACAGACTTTGTACCTATTAACTTGAAATATAATCGTCGTTAATATTTTGAATATATCTTTTGAAAAATTAAAATTAAAATCAACTTTTTTAAATTTATTTTTTTGGTAGTTAACTTCTGAAAAGTTATTATTCAATGTAGTATATATATATAATTTAAAGTCTCGGTAGTCGATTAAACTAGTTCTTGGTTAGTTCGTGCGCGTGCGTGAACGATATACCAACGAGTTCTTTAGATGGTTTATTATAAATTAGAAAAAGATAAAAAGATCCTTTATTTGTACATGATAAAAAAAGATAGAGTTATAATGTTAGGTTGTTCATTGTTTAGGTTAGGTTTTGTAGCAGAGGAGATGCACTGAGAAATTACATGTTTAAACCAATCAAATACGGAGTTGTTAAAGAATCTTTATTCCTATTGGTAGTTGAGAAAGTGTCGACAAGACCAGGGTTCTTTTAATTAATGACTTTTGTCTTCTGTTATATTATAAAATGAGATACTGTACCGTCTTGTGTGTAACACACGCGCTAACTTTAAAACTTATCTACGCTGAGCAATAATTCCTTTCAAAAAAAAACCTACACAAATTGTTTTCTCTTCTAAACCTTACCTCTTTTGACTTTGACTTCAAATATATAAATAGTTAGTTATTTTGTTTTTTCCTACCTACATAACCTTTTTTTATTTTTATTTTTGATCATGATCACGATCACTCGTACCAACAACACGGATAAAAAAAACCAAAAACAATCTAGTCTTTGTTAATTAGAGCGTAAATCATTTAATGTTTGTTTATTTTTCAATATGATGGGCTTTGTATCGACTTTAACTAAAACAACAAAAAGAAATAAATAGAAATAGATCTATTTTATTTTATTATATATTTTATATTTTGATATAATCTCTTCAGCTCTTGAAAACAGTCAGTGTTCTTCAGTCGTGTTTCTTGATGTATCTCAAGCCTTTGATCGGGTCTGGCATGATGGACTCCTACACAAATTGATACTAATACTTCCAGATACCTAGTAGTACATAGTAGTACCTAGATCTACCTAGTAATACCTAGTACCTGTACCTAGTAATAAAATCTTTTCTTGTGGAACATAACTTTAGAGTAAAACAAGGTGATGCACTTTCTGAAATGTACGAAGTCAATGCTTGGGTACCGCAAAAAAGCGTACATGCACCAAGGCTGTTTTCTGTAAGCACCAGTGACATACAAGGTGTGGCTATTAAATAACGAGACTGACGTAAAAGATTTTACTTTTATTTTACACATAATCAGTTATTGTCACCTTCAATACACACTCCTTCTCTATCCCTACAACGCTCCATGCGACTTTTCCATTGTTGGAAACAGTGCTGGAAGTCATCTTCTGTCAGCTCCTTCAGGACACGTTCCGCTTTCTCTTTTACAGCTTCCACAGACTCAAATCTTGTCCCTTTTAATGCAGATTTCACCTTAGGGAATAGGTAGAAGTCACATATGCAAGATCTGGTGAATAAGGTGGATGTTCAAACACTGAGATGCTGTACTTGACTAGGAACATCTTGACAGATAACGTGGAATGAGCTGGCGCATTGTCTTAGTGGAGAACCCATGATTTGTCCTTCCAAATTACGGGGCGTTTTTTCCTTACTCTTTGACGTAGTTTAGAAAGTTCCTCAAGGTAGTAATATTGATCAGTTGTTTGATTTTCAGGACCCAGTAAAGGGTACACAATCCCATGGATATAGAAAGAAACAATCATCATTGCTTTAAATTTTTACTTGCTATTTCGAGCTGTTTTGGCTCTCGGTGAAGTTTGGCTCTTTCCGTGCATGGATTGACGCTTCGTTTCCGGATCATAAGTAAAAACCACGTTTCATCCATGCTGTTATTTTCTACCTGTTCCCCAAGGTGAAATCTGTATTAAAAGGGACAAGATTTGAGTCTGTGGAAGCTGTAAAAGAGAAAGCGGCACGTGTTCTGCAGAAGCGGACAGAAGATGACTTCTAGCACTGTTTCCAACAATGGAAAATTCGCATGGAGCGTTGTAGGGATAGAAAAGGAGTGAATATTGAAGGTGACAATAAGTGATTATGTGTAAAATAAATGTTTTTACAACGTCAGTCTCGTTACTATATAATAGCCACACCTCATACCAACTTGTATCCATACAACTATGGGTATGTTTGCTGCTGATATGGCAGTTCTTGCCATATCATGCAATCCTGTAATTGCAACTCGAAAGAGACAAAACCATTTACACTTGATAAAGTCATGGCTTAAATTTTGGAAAATTAAAATTAATGAAAACAAATTGCAATAAATGACGTGTACTCTTAGACGACAAAACTGCCCAACCGTTTACATTAATAATATTTCGCTGCCTCACACTGCTCAAACTCGCTATTTAGGCTTACACTTGGACAGAAAACTTACATGGAACGCACATGTTACACACACACACACTCCACGAACTCACAATATGCTTCGATCAACTGAAACGCTTTCTAGATAGACGTTCTAAATTAACAATCTACAAGACAGTCTAAAGACCAATCTGGACATATTGTATTGAACTTTGGGGATCTGCTAAACCTTCACACACGAAACGTATAGGCTATAGGCGACTTAAAACAAGATTCTACGAACAATAACGCAATGCCCCTTTTACGTCACGAACTCAATGTTGTACAAAGACTTACAAATCTCAAACGTAATTGATGTCGCAAAACAACTAGGCCTATACAAGACGATGCATGGCCAATTTTAATTACATGACAACCCTCTTAACCCTCTTATACAAAATATGTACACTAGGGCGATACCGGGTACTCAGCACAGACGTTTAAAACGCCTCTGGCCAAGGGATCTTCTAGGCCACCTGTAGAACTGTGGTGATTGCTACACGCTCCTTCAAGTAAATCAAGTTTCGAAACATAAGCTTGATATTTAGAAATTATTTATATAATAACAGATACTAAATTTCAATTGGAAGTGTCAAAAAAGACCTATTTTGATTTTCTTATAAAAGTCCATTAACTCCTAAAACAGTGATGGACAATTTTTTATTTCTCGCTGAAATCTTTAAAAAAAATCGATTGTTTTTACATGTTTTCGTGAGAAAAAACAGAAAATCGCTAAAAACCACTAAACTAGGCGTTATACAAAAAAAGCGTTTGAAATAAAAATTGTAGGATATTAAATTCTCTGCAACTTTTGTTATATGTAATTATACATTTTTGCGTGAAAATTCATTTTAAAGTGCCAATCTTAAAATACAATTTTTTACGAGAAAACAGCCTCCCCAAGAATTTCAGCAGACATGACGCCTACCGTATCTTTTAGAGCAAAGAAATTTTAGTAAATCAGGTGATTTAAAAAAAATCGTAGGAGCTGTTGAGAAAATCGTAAAAAAGTAAAAAATTATACGAATAAACTGCTACCGTATATCCCGGCGTGTAAGTCGAGGTTTCAGAAGCAAAATATATGTTTAAAAAACAGAGGTCGACTTATACACCGGGTCTACGAAATTTAATTTTTTAAAGTTCAGGGTAGTTGACTGAGAAACAAAATACACTGAGGTACTTAACTGAAATAAGTAACTACATAACACTATATTCGTTAGAAATACGTAACTATATTCTTTTTAAAAGAAAAAGTAATAGAATAAAAAATTACCTAGGTAGGTATCATAAAATACATACAGTTATAGATCCGTGTCAGAAATTTCTGACTCTCCATTGTCTATTCCTGCAGCGTCATATGGATCCCACAAGTCTTCCTTGCTTCATCACTATCCTTGTCAGTATCGTCATCGTCGTCACCTACGTCCCACAGTACGTCGTCTTCTGATGAATCTAAAGCGTTAGATATCCCGCATTTTTTAAATGATTTTACCACAGTTTGTATTTTCACTTCATCCCAAGCTGTAATTACCCACTGGCAAATAATGTCTAAAGACGCAGGACGCATATTTCCGCCCGGAGTAAAACTTTTCTCTCCAATAACCATCCATTTATTCCACTCCCGATAAACTGCACTTTTAAATGGCTTGTTTAAACTAACATCCAATGGTTGTAGCACTGACGTAAGTCCACCCGGGATTACACATGTATCCGTATTTTCGTCCTTTAATTTTTTTTTTGTTTTTTCCGTTAGATGCGCACGAAACATGTCCCACACCAATAAGCTTTTTTTCTTTCTTAAACCACCAGGTCGCCTATTCCAAATATTTTTTACCCAAATGTCAATACCGGCCTCATCCATCCACCCCTTTTCTTGGAAATGTACTATTATGCCTGATGGAAATTTAATTTTTGGCCTAATTTTTCGCTTAAAAATAACCAAAGGCTTAAGTTTTGTTCCGTCTGCCATACATGAAAGAACCACAGTAAAACGAGTTTTTTCGTGTCCAGTTGTTTTAACAATTACCGAATGTTCACCTTTTACGTTCACTGTGCGATTACCAGGCATGTCAAAATTCAGCGGCGTTTCGTCCATATTTCCAATGTTAGCCAGCTCATAGTCATGTTTTTTTCGAAGGTTTATAACAAATCTATGAAAATTAATAATCTTGTTATCTAAATCTTTTGGTAGTTTTTGTGCGATTTTAGTTTTTTGTCGCAGAACTAGGTTATGTCGATCCATAAAACGGCTACATCAACTTCTAGTTGCCAGGAAACTTACCGAGTGTTCAGGATTATCTTTTGCCCAGTTTATTGAATGCAATCGAATTGCGCAACGTGTGATAATATTGCCGCTCAATCGGTTTTGAAGCACCCATTCCACTACATGTTTCTCTAATTCCGGCCAAAGTACAGTTCCTGTTCGCATAGCGCATTTAGAGCGAGGCATTCCTCTAATCTTTTCTTCACTTTTCCGCCAATCACGCACAAGTTTTTCGTTAACACCGAACTTACGACCCGCTTCACTGTTGTTTGTAGTTTTTGCCAAACCGATAACTTTTAATTTGAATGAAGAGTCGTATTTCATTCGTTTAACCGCACTCATTGCTACAGGTAGTATTGCACGCACGAATAGGCCTATACAAAATGCACTAAATAAATAACCGAAAGCAGGTGGATAACCTTACTCGATGATTGTAGTCACGGCAATGAAGACATAATAATAACCTATAGACTGTACTGTACTAGTAGCCTGTGAAAGTCATTCACACGACATATTGGGTATTCCCAAAATGTAACATTAGGTAGGTAGCCATAAAACCTTTTGATTGACAGGTGGAATTCGTCAACAATATAATACTTCCCCATTTCTGTCCCAAAATAAATATAGTAATGTAAACTGAAATGTATAATCTTATACCTACCTATCTATCAAAACCTAGTATAGTCCGTTCGCTCTTAGAGCTTGCCTGAAGTAAACAAACCTCTCCCTTTGTAGTAGTGAGTAACAGTGTACATGTGTCCTTGTATTGCTGTTGGTGTCGTGTGTGTTTGTACACAGTTGATATAGGATGACTAATACATAATAATGACATTTGATGGCTATTCATGTAACTGCACGTAGCCTAAATAAAATTGAAAACAGTTTATTTAAACATTATTGTTTTCAGTTAAAATTATGAAACAATTCCACCATGATCGTATATTGTATTACTCATTCCATCAGTCTCAACTCTCAACTTGGTTGTTGTTACATAAACATCCTACTTCATGTGTGTGGAGTTTGAATTTAGTGCTATTTGTAATCAGTTTAAAAGATTTTCTTCCTTCTTCTATTAATATTTTTTAAATCCGTGTGACTTTTTCCTTAACTTCGTTGTTATTGTGTGTGAGTATATCTTCTTGTTTTGTTACACTAGTAAGTAATGATGAATGACGGCGCTTCAACTTCAGTTATAAAACATAAACGAAAACAACTTCTAAAAATTGTGTGCAAAAAACTATAATTTACAATGTTATTTAATTCTTTATCCGTAAAGTATCCAACTATGGCTTTAAAAGACGTAGAAAAAATGGGATCAGAATTGACGGGCGTGTGCACATTTAGTGTACACGGTATAAGAAAAGAGATGAAAGAAAGTGGCAAGTTACAGACACCTAGCAAGAAAAGGAAACGAAGCAAACCAGTTTTTGAACAGTACGACGAATTTATTAAAACTGCAGTTCGATTAAAAGTTCACAGTTTTTTTCCAAAATAAGGGAGCTCCTACGCTTAATAAACGTTTATTTGCCTTAAACAAGGATTTGGATTTACCACATTTTAAAAGAACGTCGCTCTATTATTTACTAAAATCAATCGGATTTGAGTATTTGAAAAGAAGACTATATGTCATAATGAAATAATTAAAATAAGTAAATTGTATAACATTTTACTGGTTATTAATGATTGAATGGAAAACTTTTCGGGGCAACCTGTACGGTATCAGAGCGGTTTGTTTACTTCAGGCAAGCTCTTAGCGCGAACAAACTATAGCTAGGTATTTTCATTCATTGTGTAGAACAGATGGCTAATTAAAGAGTCGTTTTTAAATAATCTGACGTACCAGTGGGTTATCAAAATAAACTTCGTATGAATTACCGGTACCTTACTTTTCGGATTCGACTTATACAACGGGTCTTGCTTAAATCAACAAAAACACTCTTCAAAATTAGGTTCGACTTATACGCCGGGTCGACTTGTACGCCGGGATATACGGTACTTCCGGCTGACCAATTTTGATGAAAATGTTAGTGTCAGGTCCGGTATTATCTAATTTAAGTTTCAAGTTCGTACAATGTTACGTTCTTGAGATTTCTGTTCACTCACGCACACACACACACACACACGCACACACACACACACACACACACACACACACATACACACACACACACACACACACACACACACTCACACTCACTCACTCACTCACTCACTCACTCACTCACATATAGACGCCCAGACACACATACAGACCAATCGCTAAAAAAAATTCCCGGTTCAGGGGGTCTGAAAACGTGTAGATCCGGTGAAAACTCGATTTCGAAAAATCGACATGAAAACAACACTTTCTTTTCTATATATTCATATAAGCAAGGGAAAGTAAAAATGAGATTTTTTTTAAAGTATTAGGAAAATAGATAAATAAATTACCAGTTAATCGGCGTTTTCTTGAACTTGTTTTTTAGCAAGCATCCGGGAGTCGAACCCGCGTTCGTTTTTGTGACAACCTAAATGATTTCAACAGTTCATAAATAATATTATAATAAGATATTTATGAATGTGTTGAAATACATTCTCTAATTATTAGCCAAGTGATATATTGTACGTTTTTGTGTAAATACATTTCTCAGATTCTCTATTTGGACACAAATACAAATACACAAGCACACAAATACGTATTCGACACAATACAGTACACTTAACATCTTAATAAAATAGATACGTTCCACTAATACACTGAGAAGCTTGTAAAGTGTTGTTGACGTAGGGTTACTGCTTTCCTGTATTTAATTTGTTTTTGTAGGATCGAAACCAACACATGGGTTACATCTGTCAATGAAAAATGTTAAGGATGCATCAGCTAAAGACTAACCTTACCTTACACTTTATTTACAATGTAAAATAAGGATACATTTTAAAAGTAAGATAATTTACTTCACTTACAACAGATGATAAGATAAATAATTCAACGCTTCTGCGGTGTAGTGGTACAGTCCAATGAACAGCAAAACAGAAAGATTCATTTTTGATTACTGACTAGCGTCTAACAAATTTAAACACTTTAAAATAATCAATGTATTGATGAAAAAAAAAATTTGAAACACTCATACGACTTTCTCTCACTAATTTAAATGTCTTATTTAGGTCATCAATCGAAAGGTTTGTTTGAACGTCTGGGTCTTTTCCGTTTTCTTTATACCACTACCAAATCCGAATTCCCTGAACAGTTATAAAATTCTCCCACTCCTGCCTCTAACGTGCTAATCTGACGCAATGCTCCTGTGTATTGTCAACTCCACTCCGATTTCACAGTTAATTACTATACAGTCTGCTATGAATTTTATAGAATTACTTAATAATATTCGGACGGAGGAAGATAATGCAGAGTTCCTTCAAGAAAACGGGTTATTGCATAATCCCAGAAGATGTGACAACTAAAAAGTATGTGTGAAACACACACAACTTTCTCTTCCCAATGTAAATAATTTTAAAAAGTCTGGTGTGAAACACTCACACAGCTTTATCTTGCCAATGACGAAGTATTTGAAAAAAATACGGTATTTTCTTCAAAAACAAAACTATTACCTACTAAATTGTACATTATCTCATTAAGCGTATGTTTACAAAATAATTTTTTTGAACAAAAACCATACGAAATACCTTGTTTTATAAATACATAATTACCGACAAGTTTGAGTTACTTAAAAAAAATTACATATATTTTTCTGAAACAGTTTTGCAATCCGCATATTGCTCCCTTCTGCCGGAGGCTATCAAGTTCTAGATAGACAGTAGCTGTATAGAAAATTTTATAAAATAAAGGTTGTAAGTTCTTTAATTTCCATATAAGTTAGCTTTAATTAGGTAACCTTTCTACGTAAAAAAAAAAATTTTTTTTTACAGATTATAATGAGTGAAGTACAGAAAATCACTAATTGACGCTAAATTAAAAGTTGTAAAAAACCATTCTTGAAACAAAAGTTGTAGGAGTTTTTTTACAACTTTTTTTTGTACAACTCAAGTTTTTTGTACAACTTTTGACTGTAGGTACTCTTTAACCCTAAAATACATATTAAGGCCGCAAACTTAAAATGTAGCTACTGCGTAGACCTACAACACTAAGTTATATTACCAATATTATAAAATTGAATTCAAAGAATTCTTATTAAATTTTCAAATAGGTAATTCGTTAGTTTTAATTTCTTACTTTCTCTTGCTTATATGAATATATAGGAAGGAAAGTAACCCTATTGTTTTCATGTCGATTTTAAAAAATTGAGTTTTCACCGGATAGATATAGGTACACTTTTTCAGGCCCCCTGAACCCAAAAAACATGTTTTTAGCGTTTGGTCTGCGTGTGTGTGTATGAGTGGGTGTGGACAGAATCCCTCAAGAACGGAACATCGTACGAACTTGAAACTTAAGTAAGATACCACTAGAGGATCCGACACAAACATTTTCATCAAAATCGATCAACCTGAAGTAGTATATTCGTGTAATTTTTCACGTTTTTGCGATTTTCTCAAAAAAGGCTACTACGATTTTTTTTTAAATCGCCTCATTTACTAGATGTTTTATTTTCTACAAGATAGGGTAGGCGCTATTTCTGCTGAAATTCTTGGGGAGGTTGTTTTCTCGTAAGATAATTGTTTTTTTAAGATTGCAACTTTAATATGCTTGGTTTCAAGGGGTCAGAAAGTGTTGTTCTGGTGAAAACTCGATTTTAAAAAATCGACATAAAAAGAATACTTTCCCTATATATTTAGTGCAAATATGTAGTATGTAATAAATATGGTAGACATTTAAAATCCTACAACTTTTATTTCAAACATTTATTTTGTACAACGCTTAGTTTAGCGGTAATTAGCAATTTTCTGTTTTCTTTACACGATAACGTGTAAAAATGCGATTTTTTAAAATATTTCTGCCTTAGTATGCATTTCACGACAAAAGTGTATATAATAACATTTATAGATCTACAACTTATATTTAGAGCATTTTTCTCTACAGAGCCTAGTTTGGCGTGAAAGAGTGATTTTCCGTATTTTGAAGCCAAACTGAGGTTGATTTTCATTTGCTTCTTTCACTCATGATTAAAATAAGGTTCTGTTTTTTGAGGTTAGTTTTTTGTTTATTTCTAATGTTTTATTAGAAATAATTATTATAAATAATAATAAATATTAGTTATAGGTATTGTTAATTGTTTGCATTGGCAAGAGAAAGCTGTGTGTGTTACACACCAGATTTTTTTGGTTTGATCGTTGGGGTTGGATTAACCATGACCATGAAAATTAACTATCACACACATACACAGACCAATCGCTAAATGTTTTTTGGTTTCAAGGGGTCAGAAAGTGTTGTTCTGGTGAAAACTCGATTTTAAAAAATCGACATAAAAAGAATACTTTCCCTATATATTTATATAGGCAAGAGAAATTAAAAGAAGGGTTGACCCAATGTAAAAGTAACTGGATTTAAAAGTGGGAGGGGTGGAGGCTGTACAAAATAAAGACTATTATTGTAAGTATGAATTTAGGGTGCTTTAAGTTTTTGAATTACTGTTTGGTTTTTTACATTTTAAACAATTTTAGACTTTTGAATTCACCTATGACATTATGTGGTAGGCTGAGGTTAAATATACAAAAGTAGTTTGCTTGATGTAGGCCTTTAATATTAAAACGAAAAGAATTTGAGATGGAATCTTGTACTAAAGGAAACCTCAAAGAGAACTCACGATTGATATCACGTTACCAGTTTGAGTTTTTCAGTTGTTTGTGTTGGTAAGTAAAATAATAAAGGCCGGAAACATTAGGGTAAAATAGTAGGGCGGATCTTTCTATATAAAATGAAATGAATCTAGTAAGGATCTGTCTTCACATAACAATAGTGAAGTTTGGGGGTTCAATTCTTATTTCTTTCTTTTTTTCGGCATCAAGAAACCTGGACTAGAGCCTAGCAATTGTGGTAATGATCACTCCCTATTTATCTCTCTGTCTCCTTTTGCCTCTTTATTTGTTTCCCCTTCGTCGCTAGACTAAGATATACATGCTTTTACTTTACTACACCTGCCTGAAATTTACCATCCCTCATGTATTATATAGTAAAGGATCTTTCTGAGTTCCCTATATCTTGTCCTTTAAGTTTGACAAACAAACTAAATTTTGAAATCAAAATAACATAATTAGTAGTGGGTCACAATAAATCTCCTACTTCTCTTTTCCTTTTCAGTCTTATTCTCCTCCTTCTTCTCCTTTGTCTCCTCATCCTCATCCTTTTTCTTCTTCATCATTCCTCATTCTTTTCTTCTTCTGCTTCTTCGCTTTCCTCTCCTCCTCCTCCACCTTCTTCTTCTCCTCCTTCTTTACTGATGGGGACCGGCCGCATAAGCGTAGTTGGTAACGTGCTCGCCTCTCATCATGCGGTATTGGGTTCGAATCCCATTCAAGCACAACATATTTTCATACGTTACAAAAAACAATGATTAATTACTACATCCTTCACTGTCTGCATTAGCAGTAATTGCAGAACAATCGGACGTTAAACCAAAAAAAAAAAAATCACTAATGGGGCATTTTATTTTCTCTTGCCTATATGAATATATAGAAAGGAAAGTATTGTTTTCATGTCAATTTTAAGAAATCGAGTTTTCACCGGATCTACACTTTTTAGACCCCCTGAACCCAAAAACATGTTTTTAGCGATTGGTGTGTGTGTTTGTGAGCAGAATATCTCAAGAACGAAACATCGTACGAACTTGAAACTTGAAACTTAAGTTATATACCACTAGAAGACCCGACACGAACATTTTCATCAAAATCGGTATTTTCATCAACCGGAAGTAGTAGTAGTTAATTCGTGTAATTTTTTACTTTTTTGCGATTTTCTCAAAAACGGCGGCTGCGATTTTTTTTAAATCGCCTCATTTACTACATTTTTCATGCTTTAAAATATAGGGTAGGCGCCATATCTGCTGAAATTCTTGGTGAGGCTGTTTTATCGTAAAAAAATTGTTTCTTTTAAGATTGCGACTTTAATATGCATTTTAGCGCAAAAATGTCGCTTGTAAAAGTTGTAGAGAATTTAAAATCCTGCAACTTTTAATTCAAACATTTTTTCGTACACAGGGTGATTCACGAAGATATGCAGAAACTTTGAGAGCCCATTATATACGTAAAATTAATGAAAAAAGTTTATATAAACATGGGTCCGGAAATGCTTCGTTACCAAGTTACGGCTAGCGAAAGATTTCGCCCGGATTTCCGCTCACCAGGTGAAATGAGGTCTTCCTGAAATTCTGGTAAGGTAGATTAAGGGGCAAATTCAATCGTTTCTTATGGTTTTTGACCTGATAAATTGAATAAAACAGGCCCCAGAACTGTAAGTTAAATAGTTTTTGAGAAAACCAGTGTGAAATGCAAAAAATGGAGTGAGAAAAACACATTTTTTCATCTTTGTTTTTCCGGTTAATTTTACTATGTACCGTTATGAATAAAAATTAATTTAATCTAACATCTATTCACTTTCTGTGTACTTCATTTACACCGGTTTGTTCAGAATAAAATTTTCTACATGTTTTATTCAAAAATTTTAACTGTTTCTTGGTAAATTAACAAAGTTATTCTTGCACAAAGATGAAAAAATGTGTTTTCACTCCATTTTTTGCATTTGACACTGGTTTTCTTAAAAACTAGTTAACTTACAGTTCTGGGACCTGTTTTATTCAATTTATCAGATCAAAAACCATAAGAAATGATTGAATTCGCCCCTTAATCTACCTTACCAGAATTTCAGGAAGACCTCATTTCACCTGGTGAGTTGAAATCCGGGCGAAACTTTCGCTAGCCGTAACTCGGAAACGAAGCATTTCCGGACCCATGTTTATAAAAACTTTTTTATTATTGTTACATGTACAATGAGCTCCTAAAGTTTTGCAAATCTTCGTGAATCACCCTGTATAACGCTTATTTTATCTGTAATTATCGATTTGCGGTGTTCTTTTAACAACGAACGATAAATTAGTTAATTATTGGTGTTTCCATGAATGTCAACCTGACTTTCTGAAACTTTTATTGTCTTTGAATGAACCATTTTTCTTTACATTAAATAATTCTTTCATTAGATACTAGCCTATGTGTTGAACGTTCAGTCTCCGATTACTAAAATAGAAATTGTAGAACTTTTAACTTCCTATAAATTTGATGTGCACACTTTTGTCGTATGCTAAGGTTGAAATTTTAAACAAAATCGATTTTATTTACACTTCCGTGAGAAAACGAGAAAATTGTTAATTACTGCTAAACTAAGCGTTGTACAAAAAAATGTTTGAAAAAGTTGTAGGATTTTAAATTCTCTACAACTTTTATTAGTACATTTTTGCGCTAAAATGTATATTTAATCGAAATCTTTAAAAAACAAAACAGCCTTTTCAAGAATTTCAGCAGACATGGCGCCTACCCTTTCTTGTAGAGCACAAGCAATTTAGTAAATAAAGCGAATTAACTACTACTTCCGGTTGACCGATTTAAATGAAAATGTTCGTGTCGGGTCCTCAAGTAGTATCTAACTTAAATTTCAAATTTCAAGTTCGTATGATGTTCCGTTCTTGAGATGTTCTGTTCACACGCACGCGTGCACACACACACACACACACACACACAGATCAATCGCTAAAAACATGTTTTTTGGGTTCAGGGGGTCTGAAAACGTGTACATATGGTGAAAACTCGATTTTGAAAAATCGACATGAAAACAATACTTTCCTTCCTATATATTCATATAGACAAGAGAAAGTAAATATTGATTTTAACCATTTTATACTTCGTAAGTAAACTAAAAAATTAAATATTTTTATTTAATTATCAAGAAATTCGTTGTTCGGACAAATATTTCGATTTAACAGGTTGACTCCCATGGGACACTTATACGTCCTCTCACCAGATCTGTAAAATTTACTTTTGAGAGACTGATCCGTCTCTCATGTATTAGTGTTTTTAATAGAATCGTAAGACGGATTGGATGCTCGTTTGCATTGAATCATGTACTGAGCTGTTAGAAATAAGTTGATAAAACATTTCCCCAGTTAAGGTTCGTGATATACTCGATCCGATCGAGTAAAAACTGAGTCAGTAAAACTTGACAGCCTTTTATTACCAATACATAATATTGACTATTATTATAGTTTATTATTGCATTATTAATAATTTTTTAATAATATTATATAATGAAAAACCATTTTATCTTTTAATTACTTTCTCTTGCCTATATGAATATATAGGAAGGAAAGTATTGTTTTCATGTCGATTTTTCGAAATCGAGTTTTCACCGGATCTATACGTTTTCAGACCCCCTGAACCCAAAAAACATGTTTTTAGCGATTGGTCTGTGTGTGTGTGTGTGTGTGTGTGTGTGTCTGTGTGTGAACAGAATATCTCAAGAACGGAACGTCGTACGAACTTGAAACTTGAAACTTAAGTTACATACCACTACCGGACGCGACACGAACATTTTCATCAAAATCGGTCAACCGGAAGTAGTAGTTTATTCGTATAATTTTTCAGTTTTTTGCGATTTTCTCAAAAACTGGTCCTACGATTTTTTTTAAAATCGCCTGTTTTACTCAATTTTTTATTCTCTACAAGATAGGGTAGGCGCCATGTTTGCTGAAATTCTCGGTGAGGCTGTTATCACGTAAAAACGTTGTTTTTTTAAGATTACGGCTTTAATATAAATTTTAGCGCAAAAACTTATATAATAAAAGTTGTAGAGAATTTAAAAACCTACAACTTCTGTTTCAAACATTTTTTTGTATAACGCTTAGTTTAGCGGCAATTTGCGATTTTCTGTTTTTTTTCTCACGAAAACGTGAGAAAAATCGATTTTTTTAACATTTCGGTCTTAGTATACATTTTACGACAAAAGTGTTTATAATTAAATTTATAGAAAATTAAAAGATCTACAACTTTTGTTTAGAGCATTTTTCTCTACAGAGCCTAGTTTAGCGTGAAAGCGTGATTTTCCGTATTTTTAAGCCAAACTGAGTTCGATTGTCATTTTGCGTCATTCACTCATGATTAAAATAAGGTTATGTTTTTGAGGTTAGTTTTTGTTCATTTCTAATGTTTTAATACTAATGTTAGGTTTATTGTTAATTATTTGCATTGGCAAGAGAAAGTTGTGTGAGTGTTTCACACCAGATTTTTTTTTATTGTTTTCATATTAGACCTAGGCCTACTATATTTTTTGCATCGTAAAAGTTGACTCTGGTCCGTGCCTATATGTAGACAACTGGTACTCAAGTTTACCACTCGCCGAACGACGATAGAGAGAGACGCATCATCTATATTTATGTAGTTTTATTGGAAAATAGCCCAAAGTAAATTTTTTGTAAAATACATATAATATTTTATAGAAATACAAGTGAAATTTCAGTGAGACACACACCAGGCTTTCACAGTAATTTTGATTTTTTTACACTTGAGTACCTGATCAGTCTCTCACCTAAAAACAGCGCCAAAAAATTTAAGCCTTACAATACTCTTGACATGAAAGAAAATTAATTAAAAAAATCTGGTGTGAAACACTCACACAACTTTCTCTTGCCAATGCAAATAATTAATAATAAACCTAACATTATTAATAAAATATTAAAAATAAACAACAACTAACCTCAAAAACATAACCTTATTTTAATCATGAGTGGAAGACGCAAAATGAAAATCGAACTCAATTTGGCTTAAAAAAAACGGAAAATCACACTTTCACGCTAAACTAGGCTCTGTAGAGAAAAATTCTCTAAACAAAAGTTGTAGATCTTTTAATTTTCTATAACTTTTATTATATACACTTTTGTCGTAAAATGCATACTAAGACCGAAATGTTAAAAAAATCAATTTTTCTCACGTTTTCGTGAGAAAAAAAACAGAAAATCGCAAATTACCGCTAAACTAAGCGTTATACAAAAAAATGTTTGAAACAGAAGTTGTAGGTTTTTAAATTCTCTACAACTTTTATTATATAAGTTTTTGCGCTGAAATTTATATTAAAGCCGTAATCTTAAAAAAACAACGTTTTTTACGTGAAAACAGCCTCACCGAGAATTTCAGCAGACATGGCGCCTACCCTATCTTGTAGAGAATAAAAAATTGAGTAAAATAGGCGATTTTAAAAAAAATCGTAGGACCAGTTTTTGAGAAAATCGCAAAAAACTGAAAAATTATACGAATAAACTACTACTTCCGGTTGACCGATTTTGATGAAAATGTTCGTGTCGCGTCCGGTAGTGGTATGTAGGCTAACTTAAGTTTCAAGTTTCAAGTTCGTACGATGTTCCGTTCTTGAGATATTCTGTTCACACACACACACACAGACACACACACACAGACACACACACACAGACCAATCGCTAAAAACATGTTTTTTGGATTCAGGGGGTCTGAAAACGTATAGATCCGGTGAAAACTCGATTTCGAAAAATCGACATGAAAACAATACTTTCCTTCCTATATATTCATATAGGCAAGAGAAAGTAAAAAGCAAAGGAACCAAAAAATAGGTATGGGTATTTAAAAAAAAAATTGCAAAAATTTCTTTGGGAGTCAACCTGTTAATCGTCTTGCTATTCAATTTTAAATAATTTAAGTAGACATTTTATTTTACAGTTTTTAATATATTATTTATAATTAATAGTGTGAACCGTTTGGGTGTGCGCCTGTAAATATAATAAAATAGTATTCTAACACTGTCTAGTGGATAGGTCGTTGGTGTTTGTTTTGACTTAAAACATTCTACTCTGACTTACAACAGCTGCCAATCTCTGTCAAAAAGATACAGACCAGATGTTTAAAACCTTTGTATAAAAATTCATGTATAAATTTTTGTGCTTGAGTATTTGTCTATTAAAAGTTTTGCGGAAGAGTTAAGACATGATTTTTCGATTTTAGGTTATATAATTTTTGTAATAGGGCTTATTGCAGTGGTTCTCAAACTTGCTTTTTGCGAGGATCCCTTTAATCATCAATGTTTTTATTACGGACTCCTAAAAAATGACCCTTTAAAATTTTTATTAATTTCGTGTTGCCTCTAACAGGCAGGTGTTAAATTTGCACCCGATCGGCAAGTTCCTGGACTACAAAAAATAGTTCTGTTTCTTATCACATAATCATTCAATTATTATAACTGAAGTACTTAAGAACAGAAGAGGTAGAGGTGTAAAACATACAAGTTTTACTTTCTCTTGCCTATATGAATATATAGGAAGGAAAGTATTGTTTTCATGTCGATTTGTCAAAATAGAGTTTTCACCGAATCTACACGTTTTTATAGCCCCTGAATCCAGAAAAAAACATGTTTATAGCGATTGGCGTGTGTGTGTGGACAGAATATCTGAAGAACGGAACATCGTACGAACTTAAAACTTGAAACTTAAGTTAGATACCACTAGAAGACCCGACACGAACATTTTCATCAAAATCGGTCAACCACAAATAGCAGTTTATTCGTGTTATTTTTCACACTTTTGCGATTTTCTCAAAAACGGCTCCTACGATTTTTGTAAAAATCGCCTCATTTACTAAATTTTTTATGCTATAGGCCTATTTTGTATAGTAAGGTAAGCGCCATGTATGGTGAAATACTCGGGGAGGCTGTTTTCTCGTAAAAAAATTGTTTTTTAAAGATTGCAGCTTTAATATCTATGCATTTAAAAGCAAAAATGTATATATAATAAAAGTTTTAGAGAATTTAAAATTCAACAACTTTTGTTTCAATTTTTTATTTTTGTATAACGCTTAATTTAGCGGTAATTAGCAATTTTCTGTTTTTTTCACACAAAAGCTTGTAAAAATTCAGTTTTTTTAAGATTTCAGCCGTAGCATGCATTTTACGACAAAAGTGTTGATTATATATACAAATTTATAGGAAATTAAAATATCTACAACTTTTGTTAAGAGTATTTTACTCTACAGAGCCTAGTTTAGCGTGGAAGAGTGATTTTCCGTAGCCAAACTGAGGTTGATATTCATTTTGCATCTTTTACTCATGATTAAAATTAGGTTATGATAATTGAGGTTAGTTTTTTGTTTATTTCTAAAGTTAGGTTATATTGTTCATTATTTGCATTGGCAAGACAAAGTCGTGTGAATGTTTCACACCAGATTTTCGTAATGAGCTTATTGCAGTGGTTCTCAAACTTTCTACTCTAATTAATGTTTTTTTGTTTACAGGTAAATACAATCGTTCAATCAACATTTTTAGTTTAACAGTAAAAGGTTTGTAAGCCAGCTTCCACAAAAGTAAGTAGATTACTTTATTACTAATTACCCTTTATGTAAAGTATAAACTGTACAAGGCGTGTTTAAACTTCCAATAAATCGAATTTATTTATTTATTTATTTATTACTTTACCCTTTACTTACAATAGATATCATTACAATACAAATGTTAATTTCCTTAGTTATACTTTGAAAACCAAAACTATTTATATTAATTCGTAATGGGAAAATTAATCCACCCAACTATGGTTTCCAATTTTTAAGGGTAGATGAATTAAGTCGTGTTTGTTTATTAACTACTGTAACTACTACGGTAATCTATTAGTGTGTTAGTAATTACGACTACGTGTTAGTTACTTAAATACTAATTAAACTACTAACACATTTCTTTTAAAATAGTATGGTATTTATATGTAAAAATGAAAATAAAATAAAAAATAAAATATGAAAAAAATATTTAAAAATACATAAAACGCTTTACTCGGACGTAAACGTACCTTATATGAATGACATTTTCTTAAACCTCTATGCGAAATTTAGGAAGAAACTCGTGAACCACCATAACCCATTGATCTGAAATCTGGCTACGCAGACTCCCCAAACAATCCAATAAGAGGACTAAAACGTCTATGGAGCCGGGATCTCATCAATTAACGTAGTACTGTAATTGACTATCCATTACAGTGTTCTAATAACAAACAGTCTGTTGGTGTACCGAGTTCGACTCCTGTCAGGTCTGATATTCTTTAATCATTCAATGTTATCTATTCGTACCTCCTTTCAACGTCAGAATTATTATTAATGACAAAACAAAATAGTTGAACGTAAAATAAAAGCGAGATCTATGTGTTTTTAAATCAAGATAAGCAGCGCTTTTTTATTTTCAGAAGTGTAGTTAATTATTTTACATAAATAAATAAATTTACTATTTATATACAGCAATGAAAATTGGTGTTTTGAAGTTTAACTCACACAAATGTGTGTGTAATGTAACCGAAGGTAATTTAATTATTCGCTACAGAACCATAAAAATTGAAATGAAAGGTAAACCACAATTGGAACACTCCACGATAGTTAACTACTTAGATGACTGTCTTTCGTTTTTGGCAATGTGACCGAGAACGGGTGTGTCGTGTAAGGTTCGGTAGTCACGGAAGGGGTAGGGTACAGAGCTTCGGAATGAATACCAGTGGCGCGTAGACCTGTGTTTATTGTTGTGTTAATTTTGTTTTCTAAACTATTGCTGTGTTTATTTTTATAAAATTGGTATTATCTCCGTTATTATGCATAAAAATGAAAAAATATTTACGCAATCAAACTTATTTGTCTTGAAACGTTTCGTAATTTTGATTATATAACATTTTTCGATAGATTGGTTTTTAACGGAGATATTCGCAGTTTTTTGTTTACTCCTCCATCTGAACTCGCCCATCCCTTTGTGACATTAAAAAAATTTATAGCATATTTTCATTTCGATAATGTCCAGAACCTAAATACCGAAATTCATTGAATTAGGTTTAACGGTTCTTGCGTGATGCCGTAACATACAAACAGAAAAAAATTCAGCTGAACTTATTTTTGGTGATTATATGGTAGATTTGGCGTAGAAACAAAAATTGGGGCATTTTGAAAAATTGTACAGACAAAATCACAATTTTATTTATGTAGATATATTGTTTGTAGCAAAATGCTACGTGTGTAGATTGTTGGACCAACTATTCAAAATATATATAAATAACAAGAAGGTATTGAAAACGGAAGGCCGATACGTTATGGGGTTAACTGCATTGTACCTCAGGGGATTTATTCAGAGGGTAGTTCGAATGCTTACTAATTTGACGGAAATGAATGGTGAACGTATAACAGTATACTTAAGGGTCCCTGAGGGCGGATACTAATGTGGTAAGGGGTGTTCTGACTTGTCAGTCATATTTTATTTATTAGTAAACTGTATTAGTTGTTTATATATAATATATAATATGTATATACTGACCCGCTATTAGTTAATAGTTCAACTGTGTTGTTTTAAAGAAAGCCTGAAGCACTCTAAACAGTAAGGTATCTTATACTCATGAATACAATTATTATGTTAAGAGAATCGGATTTAACGGTTTACTTATTAGATAACCAACCGGGTTAATACAGTGGTAAATTTATCCCAAGGAATTAACTATTTATTTATTTATTTTATTTAGTAAAATATAGCTACATTAAAATTACAATGCATTACTATACTAAGCTATGTACAATATTTTAAACTAAATATACTTATATGTAAAAAGTCTTCTTCACATGGAGTTCTGTCCGCGGATAGGAGTATACAAAACAAAAAAATTAAATTACTTTAATACTTATAACTACTATAAAATTACATTATAATATTATAATTATTATAAGTTACTATAGTTATAGTTATTATAAGTTATAAGTACTATTATAATTATTAGAAGTTAAATACTAAGTTAAATTACTACAGTTAAATAGGTTACAAAGATTGCGTTAAACAGAATTTAAAAAAACATTAAATAAATGACAAATTCAATTACATTTTACATAAAATATCAATATTATATTTTTATTTTAATAACAATAGAAATTTTTTTAAAAAAACTTTAAGATTATGTTTCTATATTTTGTAATAGGGAGAAGAAAATATATTTATTATAACTTTTATTTTATAACTATAACTACTTTACAATAATATAGGCCTACTTTAACTATCACAATGTAAATATTTTAACTTTATGGGAATTTAATTCAATAAATGAGCATAAAGAAACAGTTAAACTATCGCAAAGAGAAAAGTAAAAACTAATAAGAATAGTTATTTTAAGACCTGGGAAAGTTTCTCAAGTTCTTGCTCGTAGATCGATAGTATATTGTGATATATTAGTTTATGTTTTAATAGATGTGGTGACATAGTACTGTGTATGTGGGGTGGAAGTACGTTAACGAATCTCTCAAACTTGCCTCTCAGGTAAATGACTTCTGAAAAATGTACTGTTTGGTTTTCAGGTCTTAATTTTCTAGCGATCCTAGTACCATAATTGGTTTTATTGGGATCACTTCACGGTTACCACAAGCCCAAAAGAACTGTATCAGTACCTTGAAAACAAATAAATGCTTTAAAGGAAGGACTCTAAATTCCTGGAATAGGCTCATACGATCGCACTTTTTGTAACCGTTAATAGTGTATAGAAAAGGTAACAACTAATTTTCGGAGACAAAGGGTCCTCGTTGAAATCCTAGTAAATGTAGTTACTTTTATACGGATTTGAATACCATACAGTGGTTACTGGTGTACTTTGATGGTTGGGGTTCAATTGTTTATGCTTAGGTCATCAGCCGATTGGCTAGTTTGAACCTCAGGTTTTACTAAGGTATAGAGATGTAAGGGGGTTTACCTTTGCCTTTCTCACTGAGTGGGAAAGTATGTTAATCAGCAGGCCAGGCTTTCTGAAAAGCATTTATTTTCCACCCTGCAAATGGCACCTCAACCATTTTTTTCTAAGCAAGAAAACAGCCTTCCCAAGAATTTCAGCAGACATGGCACCTACCCTGTTTTGTAGAGCATAAAAAATTTAGTAAATGAGGCGATTTGAAAAAAATCGTTAAAACCGTTTTTGAGAAAATCGCAAAAATGTGAAAAATGAAACGAATAAACTACTCTTCCGGTTGACCAATTTTAATGAAAATGTTCGTGCCGGGTCCTCTAGTAGTAGGCTATTTAACTTAATTTTTCAATTTCATTTCATACAATCGTCCAATATGTATATTAATATTTCAATATGTACGATGTTGAGATATTTTGATCACACACACGCGCGCGCACACACACACACACACACACAGACCAATCGCTAAAAACATGTTTTATGGGTTCGGGGGACTGAAAACGTGTATACCCGGTGAAAACTTGATTTTGAAAAATCGTCATGAAAACAATACTTCCCTTCCCATTTTCATATAGATGCAAGAGAAAGTAAAAATTTATATTAAATCCAAATTTTTACTTTGTCTTGCCCTATTAAAATGAATATGTTGTTGTTTAAGTCTACAGCAGAAAGGCTGGTTTGAACCTCTAGAGGTTTTACTAAGTAAAAACGAGGAGTTAAGTGGTTTACGATTGCCTTCCTCACTGAGTTGAAAGAGTATGCTTATCAGCATGCCAACCCATCCGAAAAGCGTCTACTTTCCACCCTCCAAATGACACTTTCACTTCATTCACCCCAGGATTTAGCTGTAAAATGAAATTAATCATTCTCAGAAGAGATAACTTTGACTAGTGTCTTTTACACCTCTACCGCTCCTGTACCTAAAGTTTTCCATCATATAATTAGCTGAACATATATGATAAGAAGTAGAACTAATTTTTGTAACCCTGGAACTAGCAAATTGAGTACAAATAATGTAACACTCCACCTGCCTGTTATGGGCAAAGGGTTACCGGTGCACTTTGCTGGTCGGGGTTTAATTAACTATACTCTCATCAAGATTATATCTTATCAAGATTATTATTATTGTACAAGATTATACTTCATTTAAACGTCATACACATCATCCTCATCTCATTGGGTTATGGGGTTGCTAATTGTTATTAAATTGAACTATTGTAATAAACACAACACGAACACACATACACACACACACACACACACACACACACACACACACACACACACACACACACACACACACACACACACACATATAGAGGTTAACAAAATACTAATTTCTGAGCACCGGGTTGGTCTAGTGGGTAAATTCGTAGCTAAAGGTTTTCAGAAACTTTTTGCACTTTTTAAAACGTAAAACTTAAGTTAGATACTTCATTAACTACTAGATACTATTAGATACTTCATATACCTATTAATCATGTTTTTTTGTTTTTACTTTCTCTTGCCTATATGAATATATAGGAGGAAAGTATTGTTTTCATGTCGATTTTTTGAAATCGAGTTTTCACCGGATATACTCGTTTTCAGACCCCCTGAACCCAAAAAACATGTTTTAGCGATTGGTCTTTGTGTGTATGTGTGTGTGTGTGTGTGTGTGTGTGTGTGTGTGTGTGTGTGTGTGTTTTGAACAGAATATCTCAAGAACGGAACATCGTACGAACTTGAAACTTAAACTTAAGTTAGATACTACTAGAGAACCCGACACAAACATTTTCATCAAAATCAGTCAACCGGAAGTAGTAGTTTATTCGTGTTATTTTTCATTTTTTTGCGATTTTCTCAAAAACAGCTTCTACAATTTTTTTAAAAAATCGCCTTATTTACTACATTTTTTTATGCTCTGCATGATAAGGTAAACGCTATGCTTGCTGAAATTCTTGTAGGGGCTGTTTTCCCGTAAAAAAGCCTTTTTTTTAAATTCCCGTAGTTTTTTAATTTTTTCCCGTTAAAAGCCTTTTTTTTAGATTGCGGCTTTAATATGCATTTTAGCGCAAAATGTATTATAATAAAAGTTGTAAAGAATTTAAAATCCTACTACTTTTATATCTATCTTTTTGTATAACGCTTAGTTTAGCGGTAATTAACGAATTTCTGTTTTTTCTCACGAAAACGTATAAAAAATCGAGTTTTTTAAAGATTTTAGCCATATTCTACGACAAAAGGGTATAATTAAATTTATAGAAAATTAATAGATCTACATATTTTTTTAGAGTATTTTCTCTACAGAGCCTAGTTTAGCGTGAAAAAGTGATTTTCCTTATTTTTATGCTAAACTGAGGTTGATTTTTATTTTTCATCATTCGCTCATGATTAAAATAAGATTATGTTTATTGAGGTTAGTTTTTTGTTTATTTCTAATGTTTTATTACTAATGTTAGGTTATATTGTTCATTATTTGTATTGGGAAGAGAAAGTTGTGTGAGTGTTTCACATCAGATTATTTTATACAAATAGGCTGTAAAAATAATAAAACTCTTTTTAATATTTATTGGTTTAAGATGTATACAATTAATAGAGGTAAAGTTTCTTATCATATTTAGAAATCCAATGTCATCTGCTTGAACGTAGTAGCAAAAGAGAAAATGGTACAAATATATTTGTAAAATGAGACGATAAAATGATCTTCAGTGGCGCGGGCGCTGATAATTTTATTTGTGGTTTTAAATATATTTGTGTATATAAAATACATTTTATCTTAGATCAGGACGACAGAAGATTTACAGTACTGTATCCCCAGAAGAGATCACATTTTTTTCATAGCCGTGTGGATTCAAGCAAGTCTACCACACGTAGGGGCAGATAAAAATATAAATAACTGACATGTACACTTCACGATCACGTAATTCAATTTGATGTTTAAGTAAGTTTTGTTTATAGTATTTTTACTTCTTTAGATTAAAACAATATTTCGATTGGATTAAATTTTTACTTTCTCTTGCCTATATAAATATATATAGGAAGGAAAGTAATGTTCCTTGTCGATTTTTCAAAATTGAGTTTTCACCGGATCTACACGTTTTCAGATTCCCTGAACTCAAAAAACATGTTTTTAGCGATTTGTCTGTGTGTGTGTGTGTGTGTGTGTATGTGTGTGTGTGTGTGAGCAGCAGATTATCTCAAGAACGGAAACATCGTACAAACTTAAAATTTAAAACTTAAGTTATATAAATACCACTAGCAGACCCGACACGAACATTTTCATCAAAATCGGTCAACCGGAAGTAGTAGTTTATTCGTGTTATTTTTCACTTTTTTGCGATTTTCTCAAAAACGACTTCTACGATTTTTTAAAAAAAAAATCGCCTTATTTACTCAATTTTTTATTCTCTACAAGATAAGGTTGGCGCCATTTCTGCTAAAGTTCTTGGGGAGGTTTTTCTCGGAAAAAAATTATTTTTTTAAGATTGCGACTTCATTATGCATTTTAACGCAAAAATGTATAGGCCTATAATCAAAATTGTAGAGAATTAACATTCTACAATTTTTATTTTAAACTTTTTTTTATAACCCTTAGTTTAGCGGTAATTAGCGATTTTCTGTTTTTTTTTCTCACGAAATCGTGTAAAAAATCGATTTCTTAAAAATTTTAGCCTTAGTAATGCATTTTACGACAAAAATGTATATAATAAAATTTATAGAAAATTAAGAGATCTACAATTTTTATTGATAGCTTGTTGCTCTACACAGCTTAGTTTAGCGTAAAAGAGTGATTTTCCGTATATTTTTTAGCCAAACTGAGGTTGATTTTCATTTTACGTCCTTCACTTATGATTAAAATAGAATTATATTTTTTGAGGTTAGTTTTTTTGTTTATTTCTAATGTTTTATTATAATGTTAGGTTTTATTATTAATTATTTGCATTGGCAAGAAAAAGTTGTGTATGTTTCACACCAGATTTTTTTTACTTTGTTTTTTACTTGAGATAGACTGGTCTAAAAGACCAACCATTAATTTGTCGTTCATATTATCTTAAAAACTTAATACTTAAATTATATAATCCATTCAACAATGTTTTATATCTTAACACTAAAATATACGTAAAACTATTCACTACTCTTGGACTTTACACTGATCTGCTTTAACACATCACAATGCACTGTTACACTAGTTCGAAGGGCTTCTTTCTACAGAGCCTCCTAGAAACATTTTCATTGTCGAGAAGTTGAATTGCTTCAGAATTGATGTGGCCATGTAGGCGAGCTTCGAGTTTGGCAGCAAATCTTCTTATCTCACTGGACACAAAAGGGATGTCAAAATCTCTATGCAGATCACTATACCTAACGTACCAAGAGGCATAAAGGGGAGACTGCACTTTGTATCACACCAATGTTAAATTTGCAATTTTAGGTACATTTTGCTAAAGTTGCAAAAAACACATTGCTAAAGTTTTATAAAGTAATGGCGATCCCAACTTTGGCTTATGGAAGTGAGGCATGGGTGCTGACGAGAAAACAGGAATCAAGAATCCAGTCAGCGGAAATGCGATTTCTAAGGCAAGTTAAGGGCTGCACAAGAGAGGATCGCATTCGTAATGAAGTAATAAGGAATGAATGCGGTGCCCAACCATTGTTGAACACTATAAGGACATACAAAGAAAAGTGGTCAGAGCATGTGTTAAGAATGTCCCAAGATCGCCTTCCATTAAATGCATTGATCCATAATCCGACAGGTAAAAGATGTATTGGTAGACCGAGGAAGAGATGGACGCCGGAACAGGCTAACGCACAGCCTAATCCATGAAGACGACGACGACGACGACGACGACGAGGTACATTTTTCATAGCATTGGTTAAAGATAACAAAATGAGACTTTACACACTTATGATGTTGGGTATCTCTAGCTACTGGCATTTTTACTTTCTCTTGGCTATATGAATATATAGTATTGTTTTCTATTTATTAGGAAAGTATTTTTTTCATGTCGATTTTTCGAAATCGAGTTTTCACCGGATCTACACGTTTTCAGACCCCCTGAACCCAAGAAACATGTTTTTTAGCGATTGGTGTGTGTGTGTGTGTGTGTGTGTGTGCGCGCGCGCGCGTGCGTGCGTGCGTGCGTGCGAACAGAATATCTCAAGAACGGAACATCGTACGAACTTGAAACTTAAAATTTAAGTTACATACCACTACCGGACCCGACACGAACATTTTCATCAAAATCGGTCAACCGAAAGTACTGTAGTAGTTTATTCGTGTAATTTTTCACTTTTTTGCGATTTTTCTCAAAAACTGGTTCTACGATTTTTTTAAAAAATCGCCTCATTTACTGAATTTTATATGCTCTACAAGGTAGGCTAGGCGCCATGTTTGCTGAAATTCTTGGTGAGGCTGTTTTCACGTAAAAAAATTTTGTTTTTTAAGATTGCGGCTTTATTATGCATTTTACCGCAAATTGTATATAATTAAAGTTGTAGAGAATTAAAAATTCTACAACTTTTATTTCAAACATTGCTTTGTATAACGTTTAGTTTAGCGGTAATTAGCGATTTTTTTTTTCCCACGAAAACGTGTGAAAAATCTATTTTTTTAAGATTTCGGCCTTGGTATGCATTTTACGACAGAAGTGTACTAATAAAATTTATAGGAAATTAAAAGATCTACAACTTTTATTTAAAACATTTTTCTCTAGAGAGCCTAGTTTAGCGTGAGAGTGATTTTCCGTATTTTTAAGCCAAACTGAGGTCGATTTTCATTTAGGGTCTTTCACTCATGATTAAAATTTCTGTATTGCTTTGTGTACCGTGGGAGTGTTCGTGGCTCTGTGCAATATAGTGTTAGATATGTACCAAGGCGAGTCCATAATGTTTCAAAGTATTTGTGACTGAAACCGTTGAATTATTTCAATGTTACTGTGACTTGCTGTACTCCAGAGTTGTATCCCATTTTATGTCCACACAGGTTCAAGTACAGTTTTATAAAGTAACAATTTGTTTTGTGTCGATAATTTGGACTTTCTATTAAGCGTCCAATACAGCTGTTGGTATTTAAGATTTAACTGTTTTCGTTTCTCCATTTGTGAGTCCTCCACGTTAAACGCCTGTCTAGGTGGAGGCCAAGATATTTTACAGTATCGGATTGTGGAATTTGTACGTTGTTAAAAAACACTGGTGAACATGTTTTAATAAAACGTGTAATGTTTTAATGTTTAATATATAAGCGTGTTAATAAAAATAAAATTTTAAAGTGTTATGAAAAGATCACATGGACAAATATTTTTACAATTGAATTTAACAAAAAAGTTTGTTTACCGGCTACAGACTGAAGTGATCTGAAGAGTCCTTAAAATTCAAGAAGCTCAACAATCCTTATTTTTTGAATAAGAAAGCGTATAAAATGTGGTTTGTCGGAAACATGTTTACACGGAGGATGGTTTTGTTATATGAATGGTGAAGTGGAAGTGGAGTAAAGCTTAAAGGTAAAGCCACTGTAATCCTCCGGCTATACAACGTAGGTATAACAGAAAAGCACCTTTTAGGCATCTGTTCTTTACACCTTTATAAATGTTATTCATTCATACGTTATCACTCCTATACACACACACTCAACACGTGTACTTATAAGCACAAGTCTATACGAAACAGAAGCAACGAAGCAAAATTGTATAATTGTGTATTCAAAAATAAAAAATAAGTTCATTCATTTTGTAAACCTCAGTAGCGGTACAGATTTTTTGCTCTAAGTTAACTACTTTACCGATGTACTTTGATGGTTGTGGGTTTAATTAATCATACTCTCTCAGGAATGGTCGGCCTCAGTCTGTACAAGACTACACCCTCATATACTGTATAGTATATATCTTTTTTTGAATGTCTCGTTTAATTAAAAAAAAAAAAACAAATAACACAACTAATACATATTTACATAAATACAGTAACTAATAATAAAATTTCCATTACTTATTTTTAAAATAGTCTTCAATTTTGAGAGCGTGTGAGGCGGGATTGAATGCGTATTAAACGGAAACATAGTTTGGCTTAATAATACGGAAAATCACTTTTTTACGCTAAACTAGGCTCTATAGGGAAACAATGCTTGTCAGTATCTTGGATCCATGGCATATTAGGCTGATGGTTCTGTAATGTTCCCACTTATCCGCTCCTGACTTTTTGGTTATGGGAGTCATAATATTTTTTTTCAAGTCCGATGGTACTTCTCCATCATAATTTGTACCATAAATTCGTACCATAACTTTCTATATTAGCCTATAATTATATTAAATACCGGTATTATAATTATAGTAAATTATGTATAATTGTGTACAATTAGTATGGGTCGCGCTAAGCAATCTGTGTTGGGTTCTGGCCAATCAGAGAGAACTAACTGTACTTTTGATGTTTACTCAAATTTAAATGGGGTTTACCGTAGTAAGTAATAAATATTTTCCCATTACGGGCAGGTGGAGTGTTAAATTAATTACACTAGATCTTCTGGTTCCAGGGCCACAAAAAATAGTTCTGTTTCTTATCACATGGTCAGCCAATTATGTGACAGAACTATCTAAAGAACGAAAGAGGTAGAGCTGTAAAAGACACTACTCAGAGTTATCTCCTCTGAGAGTAATGAATTTCACTATACAGTTAGATTCTGTGGTGAATAAAATGAAAGTATCATTTGCAGGGTGGAAATTAGGTGCTTTTCGGAGGGCCTGGCATGCTGATAAGCATAAACTAGTAACTCAGTGAGGAAGGCAATTGTAAACCACCTAACTCCTCATTTTTACTTAGTGAAACCTCTAGAGGTTCAAACCAGCCTTTCGGCTGTTGACCTAAACAATTCAAGTAATAATAAATACATTTATAATTACGTGGATGTATTATTTGAAATTCACACAATAAATTGTTAAAGAAACATTTTAAAGAAAAAATTAAAAAGTAAAACAAATTTGAATTGGATGATATATATAAACGGGCGCCTTTAAGTTTGTTAGAATTCATATTGCTGACTCAATTCAAAACATAATTCTATAGAAAGAAAGGAACAAGAAAATTCAACGACCAATGGAGACAGAAAATGGGATAAAGTGAGATAAAATGATAGTTTATTTGTGTGTGTATGAGTGAGATAGGTGAAGTGATGACTGGAACCAAGGCTACGTACGGGTGCTGCTGGTGGTGGTGGTGGTGTGGTAGTATGTATGTGCTGTGACAGGTAACGTATTTTATAGTTTGGGGACGGACATAAACATTTAATATACATATTTTCTTTTTTTAATGCAATAAATTAGGAAGACCGGCGCCCGCACCTGCCTTATACAGTCTCCAAATCATAATCTTCGTTTTGTTTTAATAAAACTACAGAATTTTTGTGTGTGCGTGTCCAGTGTTCAGACCCATGTGTGTATAATATACATATACATATATTTCTCATATTTTCTTATATTCTTATTTTTCTTCTTATTATTCTTTTTACTTTAACTTAGACAGGCCAGCGCGTTGATATTATATACCATTGAGTGACTTTTTACTCTTGCCACAGTTTTATTTGATTCTGACTATGGTTAACTTCTTTTATTTATTTTTTTATTTTTTAAAAAATATATATTCATATTCAGTTGTGCCACTACTTATAAAAATAAAATAAAAATTTAATAAAAAATATAAAACTGTGATATACTGTGTAATAGTAACTATATTCAAGATACCATCGTTCAAGTTGATGGATACTCATTATTTATTTTATTTATTTATTTTTGTTAAATTTATTTTTATTAATTGTATTGTGTCTACTTCTATCATAAATGATAAGTTCTTTATATTTAATCTTATATTTACTACCAATGTGTACTTTATTTACAGTTGATGAAGCAGCTTCTACTAAGGCTCAGTACAGTGACGTCATGAGGCCGGCCGTTCTGGTATCTGTACATGGTAACATTTCACCTCACCCTTGATTAGGTCACCGGATGGCGACATTAAGTAACGAGTAGAAACCTTAATTTTTTGGTGGCCCTAAAAAGGCCCGTTTATATGTGTGTCCGCCAGAGCGAACAGAGTTGGTTGTTGACCCTGAAAAAGGCCAGTGTAAATCTTAGCGAGTTGTTTCTGAGAATGACCGATGAAGGCAGCGCGTGGCTGCGGCGGTGACGGCTGCTGCGTTGTTGGCTGCTGCAAATTCCAGAGCATCTTCCTTTATCTCGTGAATGAGTTGGTCGATCTTCGTCGGAGATGTAGAGCGCAATCGTCATGGCGGTCGAGAGGCTGGGTGATGGCGTGTCGTCGTCCAGCGGAAACGTCATCTTCTTCTCTCGCAGTAGTGCGTCGATCGCTGCTTCGTCGGATCCGTTGGGCGTAAGGCTTGGTCGAGGGACCGCTGTAGGCATCGCTCACGGCAGCGGGCGATCACAGTTCCAGTCGACGGCTTACGGTGTCGGGTAGGCGAGCGAAAGCATCATCTTCTCGTTTGCGGGGTCGTCGATGAGTCTTCGCTGAAATCCGGTAGCCAGGTGCCGATGTAGGAAGTCTCGTCGATGCGTGGAATCTAATCTCCTCGAGCTCAGTGCAGTGCACTGAGAGCGCTGTGGTAGGGGGCGGTTACTCACTCGGCCTTAACAACAAAGCCCTCTGTCAGTACGCCGCCAAAGGCCTACCGCCCCTTTCGGAATTATTGGCGGTTCCCTCTGTCGCTAAGTCGGAAGTTTTGATCGCCGGCAGCATAGTAGGCTACCTAATCAAAGGGGACGACGGTGACAGGAAATTATAAATTATGACAATAATTTTTATTATCCTTACAGAAAAATAAATACAGTAAAATATTTCTACAACTTTTATTTCAAGCATTTTCTTCTACAGAGCACATTCGGGATTCTGAAAAAAATCTAAAAATAAAATTGGTAAACGCTGTAGTATAACGAGTTGGACGAAGTAAATACTATTACTATGGTCGCCTCCGTTGCGTACTGGTAGAGCGCTAGTTTACAACGTGGAGGTCCCGCGTTCGATTCTCGGCTAGGGTCTGGAATTTTCCCACCACGAATTCAAATAAAGTAGAATTCAAGTGAAATAGATTTTCAAAGTATAATTAATGAAATTAACATTTATAGTGTGCCACATATATAGTGCAACATTTATACTGTGTTTACATTTACCAGCAATTTGGGTATGGGTGTAGTAGAGAAGATCGTTACAGGAAAACGGAGATAAAGAAACAACTCAACAACTTCTCTATAAATGACAATCTCAGAACAGAATGCAGTGGTTAGAGCATGTGAACAGAATGAGGGAGGATAAGATACCTAAGCAGACACTGGGTTATAAGACGGAGGACAGGAGAGAACAAAGACGCCCGAGAAAGAGATGGAAAGATTTGAGAGGTTTGGAACAGGCAGGGATGCCTAATCCTTAAAAGGCAGAAGAAGAAGAAGAAGAAGAAAATTGTAATGATAGTTTTACTTTTTCTTGCCTATAATATATAGGAAGGAAAGTATTGTTTTCATGTCGATTTTTCAAAATCGAGTTTTCACCGGATCTACACGTTTTCAGACCCCCTGAACCCAAAAAACATGTTTTTAGCCATTGGTGTGTGTGTGTGTGTGTGTGTGTCAGAATATTTAAAAAACGAAACATCTTAGGAACTTAAAGCTTGAAACTTAAGTTAGATACCACTAGAGGACCCGACACGAACATTTTCATCAATATCGGTCAACCGGAAGACGTAATTTATTAGTGTCATTTTTAATTTTTTTGCTAGTTTTTCAAAAACGGCTACTACGTTTTTTTTTTAAATCGCCTCATTTACTAAATTTTATATGCTGTGTTATATTCTTGGAAAGGTTTTTTCTCGTTAAAAATTGTTTTTTTAAGATTGCGACTGTAATATGCATTTTAGCGCAAAAATGTATATATTAAAAGTTGTAGAGAATTTAAAATCCTACATCTTTAATTGAAAACATTGTTTGTATAATGAGCGGTAATTAGCGATTTCTGTTTTTTCTCACGAAAACCTTTAAAACAATCGATTTTTTAAGATTTCAGCCTTAGTATGCTTTTTACGACAAAAAAGTATATAATAAAATTAATAGAAAATTAAGAGATCTACAAATTTTATTAAGAGCATTTTTCTCTATAGAGCCTAGTATAGTGTGAAAGAGTGATTTTCCGTATTTTTAAGCCAAACAGAGGTTTATTTTCATTTTGCGTCTTTCACTCACGATTAAAATAAGATTATGTTTTATGAGATTAGTTTTTTGTTTATTTCTAATATTTTATTACAAATTTTAGGTTATATTGTTCATTATTTGCATTGGCAAGAGAAAGTTGTGTGATATTCACACCAGATTTTTTTTTTTTGTAAATAATGGGAAAATTAATCAATAAATAAATTCCCGAGAGTATCGTAGCGATTTGCTGACTGCACTTTGAAAAGTTAGATTTAACATACAATTGAAAATCTGGGAGCTGCTATCGTTCAATATTAGAGATCTGTCACATTATCGCACAAAATCTAAAGTCAATTATATGTAAACATTTCTAATTTAAGTTGAAATATAGTTTGCGTGGATGTATTTGTATAATTTACTTTAAATTTAAATTCCAGGAACTGTTTGAAATGTTCAACTTCATTTCAAACGGTTTTAACTTCAATCTATCCGTAATTGAAATGTGCAGTTGAGCCATGCATTGTAGCTATTTGCTTCAATTAATTAATACTATAAATTCGTTTGGAACAATGTCTTGGATACGTCGTCAATTGTCATTAACTTACTTTACTCATTGGAAATGTCTTTGAGTACGCTTACTTCTTTGAACATTTATTTAGAATTCTTTTCCCAAATAGTTACTCATATCATAACTATGAAAGAACTATTTTGTACTTTCTCTTGTCTGAATGAATATATAGGAAGCAACGTATTGCTTTCATGTCGATTTTCGAAATCGAGTTTTCACCAGATATACTACAAGTTTTTAGATCCCTTGAACCCAAAAAACATGTTTTTAGCCATTGGTCTGTGTGTGCATGGACAAAATATCTCAAGAACGGAACATGGTACGAACTTGAAACTTAAGTTAGATACCTCTAGAGAATCCGGCACGAACATTTTCATAAAAATCGGTCAATCGGATGAAGTAGTTTATTCGTGTAATTTTACTTTTTTCCGATTTTCTCGAAAACGGCTCCTACGGGTTTTTAAAAATAGTTTTATTTACTATATTTTTTATTCTCTACAAGATAGGGTAGGCGCCATGTATGTTGAAATTCTTGGGGAGGATGTTCTTTCGTAAAAAAAAAATTTCGTTTACGATTGCGGCTTTAATATGAATTATAGAGTGTATAATAAAAGTTCTAGACCATTTGAAACTCTACAACTTTTATTTCAATTTTTTTTTTTGTATAATGCTTAGTTTAGCGGTAATTAGTGATTTTTTCATGAAAATCTGCAAAAATATCGTTATTAAGATCTTTAGTAGGTATCCGTTTTACGACAAAAATGCATAATAATCAAATTTCTTTGATGTTTGATTTTTCTTTGATGATTCTTTGATGATTTCTTGGAAATTAAAAGAATAATAATTTTCATTTTAGGCATTTTTCTCTACAGAGCCTAGTTTAGCGTGAAAGAGTGATTTTCCGTATTATTAAACCAAACTGAAGTAGTTTTCATTTTGCATCATTCACTCATGATTAAAATGAGGTTATGTCATCTGAGATTTATTTTTTGTTTATTTCATATGTTTTATTACTATTGTTAAGTTATATTGTTAATTATTTGCATTGGCAAGAGAAAGTCTCGTGAGTGTTTAACACCAAATTTTGTTTGTCATGTATAAGGAAATACTAAGAAGACTTAGGAAAGAAAGTATAAGACTGAATCATGTAAGAACAGATGAGGTAGAGGTGTAAAAGACACTAGTCAGAATTTCTGAAATCTCTTCTGAGAGTAATTAATTTCATTATACAGTCAGACCCTGTGGTGAATGAAGTGAAGGTGTCATTTGCAGGGCGGAAAATATGTGCCTGGCATGCTGTTAAGCATACTTTGCCACTCAGTGAGAAAGAAAATGGTAAACCACTTGATACCTCGTTTTACTTAGGAAAATTTCTACAGGTTTGAACCAGATGCTTTACTAAGTAAAACGAGGAGTGAGGTAGTTTACTATTGCATTCTTCAATGAGTGAAAAAGTATGCTTATCAGCATTCTAGGTCCTCTAAAAGCACATATTTTCCACCTTGCATATGACACCTTCAATTCATTCCCCCCACGGCTGGCTATATAATAAAAATAATTACTTTTAGAGGAGATAACTCTGACTACCTCCTGCGTTCTTAAATAAATAAATTTTTATTTATTTTTTTCTTGTTTATAAATAATAATAAATAATTTATAATACAAACAATACAATCAGATGAAAACTCCAAAATAATATAACTAAAAATGTAAACATCTATAACTAAAAAGTAAACTAAAATATAAAAGTAAAAAGTAAAGAAACTAATTGCTTCAGATATATAATTGGTTGACCATGTGATTAATTTCACATAACAGGCAGGTGGAATTTTAAATTATTGCCACGCAGGATAGAAAATATGTGGTGTTCAGAGCGCCTGGTAAGCTGATAAGTATATTTTAACTTTCTCTTGCCTACATGAATATATAAGAAGAAAAGTATTGTTTTTATGTCGATTTTAAGAAATCGAGTTTTCACTGGATCCAGACGTATTTGTGTGAACAGAATATCTCAAGAACGGAATATCGTACGAACTTGAAACTTGAAACTTAAGTTAGACACTCCTACCAGACCTGAAATGAACATTTTCATCAAAATGGGTCAACCGAAAGTAGTAGTTTATGAATGTAATTTTTCACTTTTTTGCGATTTTCTCAAAAACGGGTCTACAATTCTTTTAAAAATCGCCTCATTTACTAAATGTGTTATGCTCTACAAGATAAGGTAGGCGTCATGTCTGCTGAAATTCTTGGAGAGGCTGTTTTCACTGAAAAAAATTGTTTATTTAAGATTGTGGCTTTAATATGCATTTTAACGCAAAAATGCATAATAAAAGTTGTAGAGAATTTAAAATCCTACAACTTTTATTTCAAACATTCTTTGTATGACGCTTAGTTTAGCGGTAATTAGCGATTTTCTGTTTTTTTTTTCACGAAAGCGTGTAAAATAATCGATTTTATTTTAAGATAAAGTGTTAATCTTAGGTTATATTTTTCATTTGCAAGAGAACGTCGTGTAAGTGTTTCGCACCAGATTTTTCAAGTCAGGAGGAAGGCTCTGGTAAACCACTTCACTACTAGTTTTATTTAATAAAAGTTTTACAAATTCAAACCAGCCTTTCAGCAGATAACTTCAACAACAAAATAAAAATTTTGAAGATGTTTTTACAAGTATATGTAAAAATTATGTGCAATAATAAGCAAAATAACCGTGTAATGATCTAAGGTATACTGCGAATTCCTATTTACAAAAAATGATACATATAAATTAAATAATCTTCGATGATGTCACGATTAAGATATTCTCGATACACTTGTACTGTATCTTTAGGAATGATAGTGTAATAAAATGTTAGTTATGTATACGTCGCGTTCTAATACACCAAGAATACAGTTTAGTGGTAGATACTTGTATAAGTCAGCTAGTTGGTTAGTGGCAAGAAAGATACGGACGTGTTCTCATGGTCATAAGTCATCTGTTGGAGGTCAAAGTTGAACCAAAAGACCATTATTATAAAATATCAACATTCGAGACAACATTTTGTCTCCAGTCCACGAGACTAGTTAAATGTTAAAAATGGACAAAAGTATACGTTAAATTTCTACCCCTATTTTTTTTTTATTATAATTCATTCACATATCTTTAAAATGTTACTATTATAAAGTGTTTTTTCAAATTAAAATATTATTTTTATGTTGAAAATTTTTAAATGTATTTTTTCAAATTAAAGAATGTTAATACGAGGTGTGGCTATTAAAAAACGAGACTGACGTTGTAAAAAATTTTTTTTTTTTTTTACATATCACTTATTGTCACCTTCAATATACACTTCTTCTCTATCCCTACAACGCTTCATGCGAATTTTCCTTTATTGTAAACAGTGCTGGAAGTCATCTTCTGTCAGCTCCTTCAGGAAACGTGCCGCTTTCTCTTTAACAGCTTCCACAGACTCTAATCTTGTCCCATTTAATGCAGATTTCACCTTAGGGAACAGATAGAAGTCACATGGTGTAAGATCTGGTGAATAAGGTGGATATTCTAACACTGAGATGCTGTCCTTGGCTAGGAACCTCATGACAGATAACGCGGAATGAGCTGGCGCATTGTCTTGGTGGAGAACACTAGATTTGTCCTCCCACATTTCGGGGCATTTTTTCCTTACTCTCTGACGTAGTTTAAAAAGTACCTCATAATAGTAATATTGATTAATTGTTTGACCTTCAGGACCCCAGTGAAGATACACAATCCCATGGATATAAAAAAAACAATCATCATTGCTTTAAATTTTTACTTGCTCATTCGAGCTTTTTTAGCTCTCGGTGAAGATCGGCTCTTCCAGTGCATGGGTTGGCGCTTCGTTTCCGGATCATAAGTAAAAACCCACGTTTCATCGCATGTTATTAACTTCTACCTGTTTCCTAAGGTGAAATCTGCATTGAAAGGGACAAGATTTGAATCTGTGGAAGCTGTAAAAGAGAAAGCGGCACGTGTCCTGAAGGAGCTGTTAGAAGATGACTTCCAGCACTGTTTCCAAGAATGGAAAATTCGCATGGAGCGTTGTAGGAATAGAGAAGGAGTGTATATTGAAGGCAATAAGTGATTATGTATAAAATTATAGTTAAATTGTTTACGTCAGTCTCGTTATTTAATAGTCACACCTCGCATATTCCATTAAAAAAATGTGTTCTTTTCTTTGGTGTTGCAACGCGCGCTGGGTACCACATGTTAACTAATATAGGGTGATTCAAAAAGAGCGCCGGTTTTGATATATCAAATTAAGAGATTTATTTTATTGAAAAACTGAAAATAAATACATCAACAAGTTCATCTTACCTTCCGATTTCATGTATGAAAAATGATGTCATGCATGTGTCCTCCTCTACTGCGCTGGCACGCATCAACTCTGTCCATGAAATTGGATATTACTGCACGACAAGTTTCGACTTCCATTTGCCCGATAACCCGTCGAATTTCCTCCTTCAAGTCATTGATGTTTCGGGGTTTATTGGCATACACCAATGACTTCAGATGACCCCAAAGATGAAAGTCACAAGGCGTCAAGTCACACGACCTTGGTGGCCATTGATGGTCGGAATTACGAGAAATGATGCGATCCTGGAACCGTTCACGGAGCAACAACATTGTTTCTCGTGCAGCAACTGAATTTTATACGGGTGATATTGGAGATCGTACCGAAGAATTCTCCGTACAGAAGAACATCGTAAACCCAATTGTTGAAAACGGCGACGTATTGATTTTGCTGGGCTAACAGCCACACTGTCACGAACCAACGCAACGTTCTGCTCAGTTCGGCCAGAACGACGACGTCCAGAACTTTTAAGGTCGACTGTTGAACCCGTCTCAAAAAACTTTTTCATGAGCCTGCGAACTGTTGATTCATTCGGTGCTTCATTACGTCCTAGAGTACCGCGAAGTCGCCTGACAGTAGCCGCATAACACTCTCCACTCTGGTAAAATGTTTTGACGATTAACACTCGTTGTGCAATAGTAAACTTCTCCATGGTTAGACACAGACTGCGAGAGTACTACACTGCGAACAAGAGAAACTACAACTGAATCGTCAATCGGAATGTTTTCCGAAATAGAAATGAGGTCTAACAATGTTGCCAACCGATAAACAAAAATTTACCAGCCGTTTAAAAACCGGCGCTCTTTTTGAATCACCCGTTAAATAGGTATGTGCACACCAAATTTTCAACCCATAATAATAAAATTTGAATCATACAACATTAAAATGACATTGAATAACCTTAGTACAGATTATAAAATTTCGATCGTACTGTACAATACACAACTTAATTATTAACACCTCTGATACATATTGTATTTCAACATCTACGTTTTTATTGTTTACTAATCTTTCATAGGACGAACTTTTCTAAAACAATAGCCGTAATATCTTTTGTTTTAGAAATGAAATTAAAAATCTCATCTATGGAGAGAGATCTATGATACTGCTAAATTAGATCCATCTATGGATTAATTTTAGTTTATCAGTTAGCCAATAATTAATTTCATTGTTTTTTAATAGTTAATTATATTTGCAACGTGGTTATAAAAGAGCGTTCAATTAATTTGAATAATATTGTGATTTTATCTTTTTAGGGTATCTCTATTAAAAGCTAAAGTAATTCTTTAGTAAGTAAATCACCAAGTAAAAAATTTCAAAATTCAATTCGGTCAGGGTATAACATAGAAATAACCTGTAGTATATACAATAAAAACGATAAAAATAAATTAGTAAATAAATAATAAATCACTTGTTTGAAGATAGTTTTAGATAATGTAGTATTAGATCAATTGTCTCACTATACCTATCTGGGCTGCGATGTGAGCATTTACAGGGACTTGGATGTCGAAAATAAAATAAATAAATTTCAAGCTATTTGTGGTACCATTAGCAGGACACTGGGTAACAGAGCTAGAACAGAGACAGTAGTGAAGTTCTATGAGGTAATGGCAGCCCCAGTCCTTCTTTATAGAAGTGAGTCATGGGTTACCACAAAACGCCAACAAAGTAGGATCCAAGCAGCTGAAATGAGGTTTTTAAGAAGGGTGAAGGGTTGCTCGAGGCTGGATCTAATACATAACGAAGAAATTTGATCCGAGTTGGGTGTATTTAGCTTAAATGAAAAACTGGAGGAGTATCGGAATCAATGGAGGCAACATTTGGAACGGATGCCAGAAGAGAGAATACCTCTAAAAGTGACGGAATATGTTCCAGTTGGAAGAAGGGAGGTGGGAAGTTCCGAAGATGGCAGTAGTCGAGATTTACGGGTTGGAATGTCTCGTGTTTGTGTAAAGTACAGGATGGTTTGTGAGTTCGGAACAGGCTTATGCCTAATCCTTGATAGTAAGAAGAAGAAGAAGAGAATAATAATGATAAATTTTTATTAAGAATATTATTATTAAAAATAATAAAATAAATAATGATAATAGTACCTATTAAATAAAAAAATATGTTGTTTTTGTTTGGGTAATCAGCCGAATGGCTGGTTTGAACCTCTAGAGGCTTTACTAAGTGTAACGAGGAGTGAGGTGGTTTACAATTGCCTTCTTCACTGAGAGGAAAAGTATGCTTATCAGCATGCCCTCTGAAAAGCATCTACTTTCCAACCTGCATATGACACCGTTATATTATTTCACATGGTCTCGCTGAATAATAAATATGATTATTCTCAGAGGAGATAACTCTGACTAGTGTCTTTTACACATCTACCTCTTCTGTTGTTAAATGCTTAAATCATGTAATTGTCTGACCATGTGATGAGAAACTCAACTATTTTTTTGTAGCTCTGGAACTAGCAAATAGAGTGCAAAAATTTAACACTAAATTCACCTGTTATTGGGGAAAAAATAAGAATAAATATATTATACACAAATATGTATACAGTTACAGAAGTCATTCGGTTCGACGTTCTGGTTTTGAACATATTTTCAGCCATGAGACTCGTCGTCTCATGAAAGAGATTTTTTTGTATGAAATACTTATAACTAATGTCCGTGTCAAAAAATAAAATAGGAACCTGAGTTTGAAGCTCAATTATTACAAAAATATGGCAGCGAATATGAATATTAGGAAGGAAAGTTTTGTTTCATGTCGATTTTTCACCGGATGTACACGTTTTCAGACCCCCTGAACCCCAAAAAAACCATGTTTTTAGTGATTGGTCTGATCTGATTTCATCAAAATCTGTAAAAAAATTTTTTTTTCAGATTTTGGCCTTAGTATGCATTTTACGACATAAGTGTATAATCAAATTTATAGAAATTTAAAAGATCTAAAACTTTTATTTTAAGCATTTTTCTCTACAGAGCCTAGTTTATTGTAAAAGAGTGATTTTCCGTATTTTTAAGCCAAACTGAAGTTGATTTCATTATGCATCATTCACTCATGATTAAAATAAGATTACGTTTTTTGAGGTTATTTTGTTTTATTTCTAATGTTTTATAACTAATGTCAGTTGTGAGTGTTTCAAACCAGATTTTTTAACTGTTGTTATTTAGGTCAACAGCTGAAAGGCTGGTTTGAAGGTTCTAGAGGTTTTACTAAATAAAAGCGAGGACTTAGGTGATTTACCTTTGCCTTCTTCACTGAATTGAAAGAGTATTCTGATCAGCATGTCATGCCCTCCTAAAATCACCCTTTATCCACCCTCCAAATGACACCTTCACTTCATTCACCACAGGGTGTGACTGTATAATAAAATTCATAACTCTCAGAGAAGATAACACTGACTAGTGTCTTTACACCTCTATCTTTTCTGTTAGTAAATGATTCAGTCATTTGGCTGTCTATGAGATAAGAAACAGAACTATTTTTGTACCCCTATTTTTAAACTACAGTAGAATCTCAGTAGTTCGGCCTGTTTAGGACCGAGAGGGTGCCGGATTACTGAATGTGTTGGAATTTTGGAAGTATAAATTATAAATTTAAACAAAAACTGAATATGCATTGATTTCTATGTGATTTTAAATTAAATTAACTAATTAAAAAAAAATTTGCTGAGTAGGCCTACTTCTGTAGTCATTGTACTACTTAGACATAATTATCGGCTATTGACATCGCCTAGTGCGGTGTGGGGGTGCTCGTGTTCTGAGAATTACGATTCGTTGTCAATTCAGCATGAAGTATAGAGTACGACCCAATTCTGGGTTTTGGATAAAAGGCCAAAAATTATTTCATTTAACTATAATTAAGGTCTGCTAATTAATTTCTTTAATCAAATCCTAAACATACATGTTATATTAAATCCGCCGTAATTAGGTTGAGTTGATTTCCCTAATTCAATTTAAATCTTTTACCAAAATCAGTCCTGGGTGAGGTTTCATACTTTTAGGCCTAATATTTTAAGGGCCGGATTACTGGAGGTGCCGGACTACTGCACGGCCGGACTACCGAGGTTCTACTGTATAATATTAGGGTATAGGGTGCCGTTGTGGGTTAGTTCCTTTGGTAAGGATCCAGCGAAAAATTGCTTACCACTGTTTTAGACAGTTTTTTTAATATTTTGTCATGAAAATATTTTTCATCTTTTATCATAATATTTACGGGGGCGAATTGTAAAACACGATGATCAAAGGTTAAGCAACCACTCTTCTACCTTTTCTTCGTTGAACAAACTAAAACCCATCATCCCTTGCTCTACATCAAACATTTCCTCCCTCTACTCATCGGGGTAGTACCCCCACCCACTTGTATTTAGTTACCCTTAGCACTTCAACCCCAGATGTTTTAGTACATCAACAAACTCCTCTTGCTACCGCATCCACACTATATTGCCTTAACAGTATTGTTCTGTTTGGTTCGCTTCTATTTCTATACACTTCATTAAACATTATAAAATATTCTATTTAATTCTTGTCATAACCATAAAGATATGTTTGAATAACGAACACATCTTCTATTCTATGCCATTATGATCTTATTCATACTTCACGTGGCCTCTTTTTTATTTACAATATTTATTCACGCTTAAATAATCGGTTGTCAAATTTATTTGATTATTATATAACAACGCTAATCACGTCCCGAAAGCTTTAATAAAAAAATATTTCAACCACTTTTTTAATAGTGTTTGTAAATATTGTTACAAAAACCAGTGGAAGCCATCTCCGTAGCGTAGTGTTTAGAGCATTAGCCTGCCACGCAAGGATTCCGGGTTCGATTCCCGGCCAAATTTTTACCTGCCAAATCCCACAGTTAATGTTACATACTCCACCATAGTCGCTAATGACCCAGCGGTTGAAATCATCTTAAATAAATAAATATTTAAAAAAAACAGTGGAAATTTTAAGGATGTTTTATTTTTATTGTTTTACCATATATTAGAAGTACTTACAAAACGTTCTAAAGTTTTTTCAAAATTTACAAATAATTAGTTTAGTGTTACTTTATTTTGCCTAATCAATATATAGGGAGGAGTGTATTATTTTCATATCGATTTTTTGAATTCGAGTTTACACCTGATATATAAGTTTTCAGACCACTTGAACCCAAAAAATATGTCTTCAACGATTGGTGTGTATGTGTGTATCTGTGTGTGTGTGAACAAAGTATCTCAAGAATGAAACATCGTTCGTAGTTGAAACTTGAAACGTAAGTTAGGTACTCCTAGAGGACCCGACACAAACATTTTCATCAAAATAGGTCGACCGGAAGTAGTAGTTTATTCGTGTAATTTTTCACTATTTTACGATTTTCTCAAAAACAGCTCTACAATTTTTTTAAATTGCCTTATTTACTACATTTCTTATGCTCTAGATGATAGGGTAGGCGCCATATCTACTGAAATTTTTGGGGAGGCTGTTCTCTCGTAGAAAAAATGTTTTTTTTTTAAGATTATGGCTTTAATATACATTTTACGACAAAAAGTATATAATTAAATTTGTTGTTGTTTATGTCAACAGCTTAAAGTCTGGTTTGAACATATAGAGGTTTTAACAAGTAATAATGAGAAGTGAGGTGGTTTACTACTGCCTTCGTCACTGAGTTGAAAGAATATACTTATTAGCAAGCCAGGCCCTCCGAATAGCACATACTTTCCACCCTCTAAATCAGTGGTTCCCAACCCGCAGTGGTCTGCGGACCACTCAGCCTGAAAGTGAACTACCACGGACCACCCATTACATTATTGCATATATCTTATCAGTTGTAACCAAATTAAAAAGTGATTAAATAAAACAAATTTTCAGAAACAAACTATTATTATTAATTAAGAAACTATTATTACAAACAAATAATTGTTATTTTCAGAAAGTAGGTTACATTGTACATCACAAAAAGTAAAAATATTTTAATTGTAAATTGTCTTTTAATAAAATAAGGAATACAGAATTTACTAAGTCGAAAATAACAATGAAAATTAAAAAATGAATTAAAAATGAAATGAAAATTTCAATGCGACTTTGTGCACGAATCTTTCTGACTAGCTGAGGAATTCTAGGTTTTAGGCTCTTGCTAAGAGCTACTCTCAAATCACTGCTTACACTTAGCCGATTTCGTTGTTTGTTTTTAATTAACAATAAACTAGAGAACCCCTGCTCACACAAATAAGTGGTTGAAAAATCATAATATACCGCAAAGCTACTTGCCGAATCTTGGGGAAGCCCAGGGCTTTCTTACACCACAACTCTTCTACCTTTACTTAATCTGAATCTTGAATGTATTTACTTAATCTTGTTCAATGAAAATCGTAACTTTGATTTAATCACGGGAAAATATTACTTTTTTTATAAGTAGTCATCGGACTCTCACGGACCACCCCAAAGGCTCTCACGGACCACCTTTGGTCCGCGGACCACCGGTTGGGAAACACTGCTCTAAATAACACCTTTACTTCATTCACCACAGGATCTGGCTGTATAGTGAAATTCATTGCTCTCAGAGGAGATAACTGTGACGACTATCCGTTTCATAACCATAGACACGCGAGTTTGAACCCTTGCATTTCCAAAACTATGAGTCGGATTTCAATATTATACTTTACATTAAAATTTAGCTCATTTTATTCTGCGTTGACCCTTAATAGTCCTTTATTTTTAATGTTGTTTAAAAATTGCCATATCGAGGTTAAAAGACAAAAATCTGTTGTGAAACACTCACACAACTTTCTCTTGCCAATGCAAATAATTAAAAATAAACCTAACATTATTAATAAAATATTAGAAATAAACAAAAACTAACCTCAATAAACATAACCTTATTTTAATCATGAGTGAATGACGCAAAATGACAATCTAACTCAGTTTGGCTTAAAAATACGGAAAATCACGCTTTCACGCTAAACTAGGCTCTGTAGAGAAAAATGCTCTAAACAAAAGTTGTAGATCTTTTAATTTTTTATAAATTTAATTATACACTTTTGTCGTAAAATGCATACTAAGACCGAAATGTTAAAAAAATCGATTTTTCTCACGTTTTCGTGAGAAAAAAAAACAGAAAATCGCAAATTACCGCTAAACTAAGCGTTATACAAAAAAATGTTTGAAATAAAAGTTGTAGAATTTTACATTCTCTACAACTTTTATTATATAACGTTTTGCGCTAAAATGCATATTAAAGCCGCAATCTTAAAAAGAAAATGTTTTTACGTAAAAACAGCCTCAAGCAGAATTTCAGCAAACATGGCGCCTACCCTATATTGTAGAGCATAAAAAATTTAGTAAACCAGTTGATTTTAAAAAAAATCGTAGGACTAGTTTTTGAGAAAATCGCAAAAAAGTGAAAAATTATACGAATAAACTACTACTTCCGGTTGACCGATTTTGATGAAAATGTTCGTGTCGGGTCCGGTAGTGATATGTAACTTAAGTTTCAAGTTTCAAGTTCGTACGATGTTCCGTTCTTGAGATATTCTGTTCACACACACACACACACACACACACACACACACAGACCAATCGCTAAAAACATGTTTTTTGGGTTCAGGGGGTCTGAAAACGTATAGATCCGGTGAAAACTCGATTTCGAAAAATCGACATGAAAACAATACTTTCCTTCCTATATATTCATATAGGCAAGAGAAAGTAAAAAGACCCGGTTTTCCTGATACCGCAACAAATTTCATGCGTTTAGAAGCGTGTAACTCGATAAGTATTTAACCGAAAAGTTTGAAATTTTAACACAACATACGAAAATTATATTCTTACAACGTGTAATAGCTGGGTAATGAGGGGGTCGGGTGCTAATATATTTGTTGCGAGTTTGTGTGAGTGACATCCTGTCGGATTGTCTACCTCAATTGGCGGACTGCATTGTCAATTCAGGTAGACAATCCGATTTAAGCAAAATGGATAGTAGCGCCCACCCCCCGCATTACCCAGCCTAGTTTTCAAAATTCTAAAAATTCTACCACAACATTGGTCAATCGATATTTCATATTATTAACATATCTGTACTAAGTTTTTTACGCTGAATAAAACGATAGTTTGCCCGTGCCGAACGATCGAGCGGTTACCGAGATAGCAAGGATTCAGAATATTGTTAATAAATCAAAATTTAAATAATTTACGATTTTGAAATTTCGTACGCGCTGTAAGAATATAATTGTCGTATGTTGTGTTAAAATTTCAAACTTTTCGGTCAAATACTTATCGAGTTACACGCCTCTAAACGCATGAAATTTGTTGCGGTATCAAAAAACCGGGTCTTTTTGTCTTTCAACCTCGATATGGCAATTTTTAAACAACATTAAAAATATAGGACTGTTATAGGTGAACGCAGAATAAAATGAGCTAAATTTTTCTGTAAAGTATGTTAAAATCCGATACACAGTTTTGGAGTTGCAAGGGTTCAAACTAGGGTGTCTATGATTATGAAACCGATAGCAGTGTCTTTAACGCCTCTACCTCTTCTGTTCTGAAATAGTCCAGTCATATAACTGGCTAATTATGTGATAAGAAACAAAACTATTAAGCTTATTTGTAGCCCTGGAACCAACAGATCGAAAGCAATTAATTTAACACTCCACCTGCTCGTTATGGGCAAAATTTTTCACTATCTTGCGAATTTCTCAAAAACGGCTCCTACGATTTTTTAAAAATTGTCTTATTTACTACATTTTTTATATTTTTAATGATATGGTAGGCGCTATGTCTGCTAAATTGTTTGGGGAGGCTGTGCTCTCGTAAAAAAAATTCTTTTTTAAGATTGCGGCCTTAGTATGAATTTTGGAGCAAAAGTGTATATACAATCAATGTTGTAGACATTTAATTACCTGCAACTTTTATTGCAAATATTTCTCTGCATAACGCTTAATTTATCGCTAATTAGTGATTTTCTGTTTATTTTTCATTAAAATCTGTAAAAACAATGGATTTTTAAAGATTTCGCCCTTAGTAATCATTTTACGACAAAAGTGTATATAATTAATTTTATAGGAAATTAAACGACCTACAACTTTTATTATAACCATTTCTCTCTACAGAGCCTAGTTTCGCGTCAAAAAGTGATTTTCCGTATTATTAAGTCTAAATAAGGTTGGTTTTTATTTTGCATCATACAGTCATGATTTTTTTTGCCTTGAATTTTTATTACGGTACTGTACATTGAGCTGCACAATTTCCTTAAATGATATATAAATGGTGGTGGGGAGTTTCACATTAAGGAGAAGAGGTACCCAGTGGCACATTCTCCGTTTGTAACTCCAAAAGTTTGTATTATCCGTTATTTAGACCAAGAGGTCTCTACTCCATTTTCGCTTTAGACGTCGCACAGGTGGAAAGTTCCTTGTAGCTAGATCACAGGCTAGTTGGTTTGGATGGACATCTAGTCCTTCAGTCATGATTAAAATTAGGTTATGTTTTTTTGAGGTTAGTTTTTTTATTTGTTTCTAATGTTTTATTACTAATGGTAGGTTATATGGTTCATTATATACATTGGCAAGAGAAATTCATGTTAGTGTTTCACCCCAGATTTTTATACATACAGATAATAAATTTTATTAACTTAATGCTGATAATAAAATTCAAGAGAAACTAATAAAAATTGTACCTTACGTCATTTTTCACACTCTTTATAAATGTTAACATTATTTTGGCATAAATATATTTTTGTTTCTTTTTTAAGGGCTTAACATTTTGGAAAATAAATTAAATTAAATTCGTTTTGGGTAATATCTTTGAAAACGTATACAAGTATACCAACATAACGTATCATATAAATAATATTTTTTAGATTTATTTTTTATTTTATATAAAAATATCTAAAGAAGATTCAGTAGTAAATTTCCAGCTCGTTACCTCGTTACACGTTGCAGTGAGTGAGATATTGTGTTTGTGTGTTTGTGTGGGTAAACAGTCTATACGTATATTTTCAAAGATATATATGAGTGTGCGGCAGTTTTGGCTGTATTCCAAAATGGATTTCTTATCCATATTTTTTTCGTGACCAAATAGATGAATCGTGGTGTAACTCATACAAACTCATAATGTATTTTTGTTTTTGTTTTTCATGTCAAAGTAATTCACGTTGAGTTAATACCCTGTTATGAAAATACATTAATAAAATTGAGAAAGGCAATAAATTAATTTAAACTAATTAAATGATACAGATTCCACAAATCGAAATAATTCTTTGCCTTAATAGCTGGACAGAACATGAACAAAAAACTGATGTCAAACACTCACACGACTTTATCTTGCCAAAGCAAATAATGAACAATATCACCTAAAATTAGTAATAAAATATTGGAAATAAAAAAAAAACACTACCCTCAAAAATATAATATATTAAAATCATGAGTGAAAATGCAGAATGAAAATCAACTTTAGTTGGGCTTTGTTGTTGTTTAGTTCATCAGCCGAAAAGCTGGTTTGAACCTGTAGAGATTTTACTCAGTAAAACGAGGGGTGAGGTGGTTTACAATTGCCTTCCTCGCTGAGTGGAAAAGTACGCTTTTCAGCATGCCGGGCCCTCTAAAAAGCACATATTTTTCACTCTGCAAATGACATCTTCACTTCATTCACTACAGGGTATGGCTGTATATGAAATTCATTACTTTCAAAGGAGATAACTCTGATTGGTATCTTTTACACCTCTACCTCTTCTGTTCTTAAATGATTCAGTCATTTAATTGGTTGACTAAGAAACAACTATTCTTTTTATCCCTGCAATGAACAGATTGAGAGTAAATAATTTCACACTCCATCTGCCTGTAATGGGCAAAGTTAGGCCTAATAATACGAAAAATTACTATTTCATGCTAAACTAGGCTCTGTAGAGACAAATACCTAAAATAAAAGTTGTAGATCTTTAAATTTCAATGTAGACATTTTTGTCGTAAAATGCATACTCAGGCCGAAATCTCTAAAAGATCCATTTTTCTACTGGTTTTCATGAGGAAAAACCCAGAAAAACACTAATTACCGCTGAACTAAGCATTACAATATAAAGAGATTATTGAAAGAAAAGTTGTAGGTTTTTAAATTTTTTTAACTTTGATTATACAATAACTAAATTTTTGCTCTAAAAAATTCTAAAAAATTTTTCATTTAGGCCGCAATCTTAAAAAAAAAAAATTTTTTTTGCGGAAGAAAAGCCTCCCCAAGAATTTTAGCAGACTTAGCATCTACCCTATTATGTAGAACATAAAAAATGCGCTAAATGAGGCAATTTAAAAACAATCGTAACCGTTTTTTGAAAATCCCGAAAAAGTGAAAACTGACTCGAATACACACTACTACATCCGGTTGCCCGATTTAGATGAAAATTTTCTTTGCCGGATTCTCTAGTGGAAACTTAAGTTTCAAGTTTCAAGTTCGTAGACCTACCATGTTCCGTTCTTGAGATATTTTGTCCATACACACGCAGACCAATGGCTAAAACGTTTTTTGGGTTCAGGGGGGTCTGAAAATTATTATATCCGGTGAAAATTCGATTTTGAAAAATCGAGATGAAAACAATAGGCCAACTTACTTTCCTATTAATTCATATAGGCAAGAGAAAGTCAAAATAGGGAGGTTTTTGTTCTGTTTTCGCCTCAAGCCTGAATACATTTTTATGTTCAAATTAGAAATCAGTACGGACGAATTTAATTTTTTTTTTAATTTGTGTCTACGTCTGCTGGTTCCAAGACTACAAAAAATAGTTCTGTTTTTTATCATTTGGTCAGCCAATCAAACGACTAAATCATTTAAGAACAGAAGACTTAGAGGTGTAAAAGACACTTCTATCGGTTTCTTAATTATATACACCTGAGTTTGAACCCTTGCATTTCCAAAACGATGAGTCAAACTTCAACATACTTTACATCAACATTTAGCTCATTTTATTCTGCGTTCACCCATAATAGGTTTATATTTTTCATGTTGTTTTAAAATTGCGGTATCAAGGTTGTAAGACAAAAAGACCCGGTTTTTTTTTGCTTCCGCAAAGTATTTTATGCGTTTAGAAGCGTATAACTCGAGAAATACTTGATTGACAAACTTGTAATTTTTACACGACATAGTAAATTATATTCTTACGGGTTGTACGAAATTTAAAATTGGTACGTTACTCAAATTTTGATTTATTAACAATATTCTGAAACCATGCTTTCGCGGTAACCCCTCAATTGTTCGGTACGAGCAAAACTATAGTTTTATTCAGCGTCAAAAAATTAGTACAAAAATGTATTAATAACATGAAATAATATAGACTGGCCAATGTTGTAGTAGAATTTTAATTTTTTTTTTAAATATAGTGGGCCCGCTAATCTGTGTGTGAAATATCTCAAGAACAGAGCAGTGTACAAAGTTGAAACTTGAAATATATTAGGCACCACTAGGGGCCCGACCTGTACATTTTCATCAAAATCGATCAATTGGAAATAATAGTTTTTTTATACCTAATTTTTCACTTATTGATCTCTTCATGATAGGGCAGGCGCCATGTCTGCTGAAACTTTTGGAAAGACTATGCCCTCGTAGAAAAAAATGTTTTTTTTAAATTGTGGCCTTAATATGCATTGTAGGCCAAAAATGTCTATAATCAAAGTTGTAAAAAATTTGAAAATCTACTACTGTTATTCCAAACATATTTTTGTGTACTTTTTTTGTTTAACGCTTAGTTAATCAGTAATTAGTGATTTTCTGTTGTGTTTTTCACGAAAATCTGTAAAAATGGATTTTTTTAATATTTCGGCCTTAGTATGCATTTAACGTCAAAAGAGTATAATCAGATTTATAGGAAATTAAAAGATCTACAATTTTTATTTGAAGCATTTTTCTCTGCAGAGTCTAGTTTAGCGTGAAAGAGTGATTTTCCGTATTATTAAGTCAAACTAAGGTTGGTTTTCATTTTGCATCATTCACTCATAATTAAAATTAGGTTTTGCTATTTTAGGTTAATTTTTTTGTTTATTTCTAATGATAGGTTATATTTTTCATTATTTGCATTAACAAGAGAAAATTGTGTGAGTGTTCCACACCAGTTTTTTTACAATAAAATCAACCCAAGATGTTCAATGAAATTTATTTGGTTAAGCGGAGAGAATGGAGATGTAGAAACAAGAAGAACAAGAAAATGGAAAAAATATGATAGAACAAAACAAATATTACGCCGGATGTTATAAATAATAAAAATATAAATGACTTTTAAAAAGTAGAAACATTAAAATTGAACACAACTGGTCAAAAAAATTATTAAAAAAGAACTACAAATATATGGGTTTATAAAATCTAGTATCACTGAAATATTAGGAAGGTGTGTTTCCAGATAGTTATAAGATTGGAGGTCCAGCTTCAAAACCGTAAAGGAGAAGAATCGTATACACAAAATTTACGAGAGTGGTGGAATGTTGTGAAGAAGTTTTTTTTGGAATTCCAGTATTCCTGCGTCTCTCGCTCGCGTCTGCAGTCTTCATCTTCCATCCTTTACTCTTCTGGTTTTATCTTTTTCTATTATACATGGGATCCACACACGATACTCGAACAGGTAGCGTCACTGATTCTCACTCGTTTTTTTTTTGGGTTTCATATCGGATGAAAGGTATTCGAAATATTTAAAAGCACATGTCTAACCAGGTGTTTTTATGTTTTCTAAATTAATTTTTAAATTCCCTTCCATCTAATGTGTTTTAAAAAGCAGATCTTTAGTTCGCATAAAAAAAATATCTGACATGTAAATTGTATTGTAAAACGAGATACTGATTTTAGGGAATTTCAGAAGCAATCCCTTTAGGCTTGTACAATATGGTATTAGTATAAAAGAAATGGTTATTCATCTTCATTTACATAACATTTCTAAATAAATTACTCTAGTGTGTTTTCTCATTAAAAATAATACAAAAACACTATGGATTTAACACTTAACATTTTAATTTAACTTATTGATTTGTAAACATTATATACGGGCTACTTTTGTTTTTTCTTCCTTTAGTTTGCCCTCTGGTTGTTTCATGTTATTCCTTTAATTTATCTTCAGTTAATAACTTCATGTCTTTTTCGTTGTCAGCCCCGAGGTTTACCCTTTACTTTTACTTTTTCTTGCCTATGTCAATGTATAGAAAGGAAAGTATCGTTTTCATGACGATTTTTCTAAATTGAGTTTTCACTAGATATACACGTTTCTAGACCCCTGAACCCAAAAAAGCAAGTTTTTAACGATTGTTATGTGTGTGTGTGTGTGTGTGTGTGTGTGTGTGTGTGTGTGTGTGTGTAAAGATATCTCAAGAACGGAACATCGTACGAAGTTAAAACTTTAAACTTTCATCAAAATCGGCTAACCGGAAGTAGTAATTTATTTAAGTACTTTTTTACTTTATTCCGATTTTCTCTAAAACGGCTCCTATTAATTTTTTTTAAAAATCACCTCATTTATTACATTTTCCATGCTCTACATGATAGAGTAGGCGCCATGTCTGCGGAAATTCTCGGAGAGGCTGTGATCTGGTAGAAAGCAATGGTTTTTGAGAAATTGAAAAAAGTGAAAAATTACGCAACTAAACTACTACTTCTGGTTGACCGATTTTTATGAAAATGTTCGTACTGGGTCTTGCAGTTGTACCTAACTTACGTTTCAAGTTTTAACTTGGTATATAGGTAATACATTTTATTTTTTAGATTTGTTTTTATACACACACACGCGCGCGCGCGCACACACACACACACACACACACACACACACACACACACACTCACATATACATATACACACCCAATCGCTGAAAATATTTTTTTGGGCTCAGGGGTCTGAAAACGTATATATCTGGTGAAAACTCAAATTGGAAAAATTGAGTTAACAATACTTTGAGAATACTTTATTGAGAAAACAATACTTTCCTTCCCTATGTAGATCTACTCATATAGGTCAAAAGAAATTTAAAAAATAGATTGAGCAAGCGAATGAAAAATACAGAATAGTAAAAAATAAAAACTCTATGGCATATTCATACCAAAAAAAACACTTGAAGTTTTTATTTGTGACATCTCCGAGCAGTTATACAAAAAATTTATACAAAAGAAAAAAGTAATTTTCCTGTCAGATGTAAAACTAGCTGATGGAACGCCGTTATAAAATTAAAATTAAAAATTTAAGATTTTATTGTGAAGTAGTTCTGTGCCTTGATACTAATTTCCACATGTCACAGTAAAATAACATGACAACCGTGCCTGTTTATAATAGGACAGTAACCTAGCCTATATCATGAATATAAATTCACAGGAAACGATATTTGGTTATTATATGAAACTAAACTTAAGAAAAAATTTAAAAATTCATGAAATAATTTATTAGTGACCCTTTCTAATTTTTTTTAATTTCTCTGGCCCATATATATCATAATAACGTACGGTATAATAAGGTGGGGTGGTACCAATTTGTCTTCTTTGGACTCTATACAGAAGGTGCAGAAGTTTATCTTACGAATAATCAATAAAAGACCACCAAGGTATCTATCGTAACAGCTTTTTCAAGTATTAAACGTATTTGACATCCGCCAAATGTTTGCAAGAAGCTCTTATTTTCACGTATAAAAATATAAACGATTTTACTACAAGAGCACACCATTATAATACCAAGAACAAGGATCTCTTACTTTTACACAAGGCCTCAAAAACTTTATACCAAAGGCATTTTTGCTATTTAGCGCCCAAACTGCTCAATCTGTTTTCCTTACAAATTAAAAATATGCCGTAGACTACATCGTAAGGTATAAAAAAGAAGTAACCATTTGGCTATTGGAAGTAGGGAGATTTTCGGTGTATTTTTCATCAAAATCTGTAAAAAGGCGTGTTTTTGTAATATTTTAGGCCTAGTATATACGTTTTACGACAAAAGTGTATAAATAGCTAATGTCATACGAAATAAAAAAATCCAGAACTTATATTTTAAGAATTTTTCTCTACAGAGCCTAGTTTAGCGTGAAAGAGTGATTTTCCGTAATTTAAGCCAAACTTAAATTTTAAACCTTTTGTTTAAACCTTAACTTTTGTTTACTTATTTACATTAGCAAGAGAAAATTCAGAATTGTTGTATAGGTCAATATTTTAGACTGCATGAAGTGACTAGATATTTTTAGTAGCTCTTTTTGTAGCTCAAATTTTTGGCTTTCGTTCAGCTTTTCTCCTTTCTTCCCTTCACCCGGTGTTCTGTTTTTGTTCTTCATGGAAGTCCTTAAAAACATTAAGTTATCTGAGTTTTGTCCATTCCATTATGTATTTTCCGGGTTTATCAATATTCCTTCGGACGTCTTTAAACTATTTATCCCATACCTTTAGTTTGTTGTTTAGTGTTTTAAAAATTTGTTTTGTCAACCGGTTGTCATCCATTTCTAAGTACTATATAAGTGTCCGTAGAATTTTAATAATATTAGTCTTCTCTTTCAAATAGTTTTAAATGAAAAAAAATAAATAGTGTGGGATTTGAACTCACGACCCTCGGTACGATAATATCACAAGTAAAATTTCAAATAATGCTTAAACGCGCACGGCTACTGAACGTATTATATCAACTCATTTGAAAATTTTCGTAAGTTATTTTCGCCGGCCTATTGGTGTAGTGGTTAGCGCAACTGGCTTCTACGCCGGGGTCCCGGATTCGATTCCTGATCAGGTCTGGCATTTTTTCATCACTCATTTTCATATATCATCATTCTCCACCGTCTTCATTAGCAGAAATTGTAAAACAGTCAGACGTAAAACACAACAAAAATCCCTAAATTTCGAAAACGTATCCGGGAATCAAATCCGAGATTTTCTGCTTTAACGAGTTTAACGAGCTATCAAAACGCTACGGAGGCTACTTTAATGCATTTTAGGTATTGTCGTCGACGCAACGTTTTTGTCACATTATTTTATAACGTGGCTTATACGTTTGATTGATTTTATTATGCAACTTACTCCACAGATTACCTTAATAAGTTTAGGATGCTAAAAAAAATCATCCAGCCTTTCATCTGTATAGGAAAGGGATATAAACGATTACGTAAGGCATAACAAAGAAATGAAAGAACTCACCGAAAAGATCTATCCTTTTAAAATCCTTAAACATTTAAAGAGATTTATGTCTGGCAGATTTATTTTTTATTTGTGTATTTTTTATTGCTGTTCGTTCTTTCTTTAAAAAGGATTTATTTTCAGGACCAACAAAACCATCTATAAACGAAATTATTCATCATAAAATGGTTGGAACTTTATAGATTATTATAGAAGAGCACTGACTATATCCTTAAGGAGACAATATTATCTTACACAAAAGATCATTTTTAAGTCTCTCCTAAAATTTTACTAATAAAGATCACTGAATAAAACTAAACTCATAATTTTTGTTTGACCGTATCTAAAATATCGGATGTGGTTTTATTTTACAGAATGTTTTTCAATAGGCCTACCTAATGTAAATAAGTTTTAAATTACATAAAATATCCTACTAGTCTAGGAGAATTTTTATAAAACATAATCTGTAGTTAATACGTCAATCATATTCCCATTAAGTTTTAAAAAAACATATTCAGAACGAGTTTTTAAAGAGAATGTAAAAGAGTTGCAAAAATTTACTTTAAAATTTGGAAAAAAGAGTTTGGTAATATTTTTACTTTCTCTTGCATGACTATATAATATAAAGGAAAGTATTGTTTTCATGTCGATTTTTCAAAAATCGAGTTATCACCGGATCTACTCGTTTTTAGCTATTGGTGTGTGTGTGTGTGTGCGTGTGTGTGTGTGTGTGTGTGTGTGTGTGCGCGCGTGCGTGTGTGTGTGTGTGTTGTGTGTGAAAAGAATATCTCAAGAACGGAACATCGTACGAACTTTAAACTTAAGTTAGATACCACTAGAGGACACCCGACACGATTATTTTCATCAACATCAGTCCACCGGAAGTAATAGTTCATTCGTGTCATTGTTCACTTTTTGCAATTTTCTCAAAAACGGCTCTACGTTTTTTTTATAAATCGCCTCATTTACTAAATTTTTTATGCTCTACAAGATAGGGTAGGACCTATGTCTGCCGAAATTCTTGGGAAGGCTGTTTTCTCGTAAGGAAATTGTATTTTTATGATAACGGCTTTAATATGCATTTTAGCGCAAAAATGTATATAATAAAAGGTTTAGAGAATTTAGAAACCTACAACTTTTATTTCAAACATTTGTTTGTATAACGCTTAGTTTAGCGATAATTAGCGATTTTGTTTTTTTTTCATGAAAATGTGTAAAAAAATTGATTTTTTAAGATTCCGCCTTAGTATGCTTTTACGACAAAAGTGTAGCCTATCTAATCAAATTTATAGGAAATTATAAGATCTGCAACTTATAATTAGAGCATTTTTCTAAAGAATGTTTAGCGTGAATGAGTGATTTTCCGTATTTTTAAGCCAAACTGAAGTTGATTTTAACTTTTCGTCTTTCACTCTTTATTAAAATAAGATTATGTTTTTTGAGGTTAGTTTTTTGTTTATTTCTAATGTTTTATTACTAAAAATTTTAGGTTATATTGTTAATTTTTTGCATTGCCTAAAGCAAGTTGTGATTGTTTCACACCAGATTTTTTTAATCCCTATAGTGAGTGTACGTTGTAATCTGTTTAATTGAGAACAAAAAGCAAACCGATGATCCAGTGAGATGAGGATGATGTGTATGACGTGTAAATGAGGTGTAGTCTTCTACACACTCACAGAGTATGGTTAATTCAACCCAAACCATCAAAGTACACCAACAACCACTGTCTAGTATTCAAATCCTTTTAAAAGTAGTTACATTTACTAGGATTTGAACCAGGAACCTTCGTAACCGAAAATCAGCTGTTAAACAGCTGATTCGCAACCAGGTTGTTATAAAAGAACAATAAACAAATATTTTTAAAATAGTAACAAAAACTTGCCCTGTACTACTAAGAAATTTAGGGAAAACATATATCGTTGTTTAGGTCATCAGCCAAAAGGCAGGTTTGAACCTCTAAAGTCTTTACTAAGTAAAACGAGGAGAGAGATGGTTTCACATAGCTTTCCTCACTAAGTGGGAAAAGTATCCTTACCAGCATGCCCAGCCCTCTAAAATGAATCTATTTTCCACCTTGCGAATGACACCTTCACTTTATTCACCAAAGGATCTGGTTGTATAATGAAATTCATTATTCACAGCAGCGATAACTACGACTAGGACGGGATAGTTCATGAGTGAACCTAGGTCTGATGATGAAATAATTATTCGCCTCTACCTCTTCTGTTCTTAAATGCTTCCATCATATTTACAGTAATCCCTCGTTATCCGCGGGGGTTACGTTCCGCAGGGTTACCGCGGTCAGTAAAACCGCGGATAATAATAACTTGTATGAACGAAAAGATGGGGGTTAGGTTCTAAAGGTAAAGTCCTGTAGTCGTTTTAAGTGTTTAATAGTTTTAGGAACATTTTTCCATTATTATAATCTATGAATATTTAATAAATACAGTAATTTACGCATAAAAAAATTTAAGTTGCTTTAAGATAGTTAGTTATGGCTGTTTGCTTCTTCTTCTTTTCAAACTCCTTGTGGACTTCTTCGTATAGTATCATCAGCTCCGAGTCCTCTTTTGAATTGAAGGGCCCTTTCCATGACTGGATCCGTCTCCAACACGTGGTTAGCCAATGCGTTGCCATGCTGAGGATCTCGTTGATGGTTTGTGAAGAAATGCTTGGCTTCGTTTAAGGATCGTCAAACAAAGAACTGTACGTACGTACGAAAAAGTTAGACTGACACATGGAGGAAAACGTACGGAGAAATTACAGTATGGTGCCTGGGCATACGTATGGCGGTGAGGGTGGGGTGTTACTGGGGGCCCGGTACCCGGTGACTGGCTCACTACGTACATTACGCGGAAATCTAGCTTGGCTCATGGCGGCCGTCGCCATACTAGTGTTTGACTCAACATGATACGGATGCCAAAACATTTATTCAAACACATGTTTTCAGAATTGTATGACTTCCCAACCAAGTACGGTGTACACAAGGTGAGAAAACGTACGTATTTTAAGCTTTTAGGCTCACGGACAAAGACCGCGGATAACCAAAACCCGCGGATACTAAGGGATTACTGTAATTGGCTAACCATGCGATAAGAAAATGAGCTATTTTTTATAGCCCTGGAACTAGCAGATTTAGTGAAAATAATTTAATTTTCCACCTACCTGTTACGGGCAAAGAAAAATGTAAAAAACTGTTAATTCAAGTAGCATGGCACACGTCAGGAAAATTTATACAGTCGATTCCAGATAATTGGTTCACTGGTTAATTGGGACAGCCGGTTTTTTGGAGCAGTTCTTTAGTGAACGAAAACAGAACGGGATTTTTCACTGATAAGTACTCCGTTTTTTCGGTCCATAATGCCGCTTATTGGGCCCAATCTGATGTATATGTACAATATATGTTTTATTAAAACCATTACAGGCCAGCGACGAACAACATGTGGTTTTATGCGGCAAGATAAGATAATGGGAAAGATAGAGGTAGTAAAGATAACATTTCGACAGATAAACAACAGTAATCACACATCGGACACATCAGTCATAACAGAGATGTTATTTACAGTACAATGTGTAGGCTACATAATCGTCATTGCACACATTTCAGTGAGTCATATCCACTAGTTATGCCCAACCTTACAAGCTGTATAGCCTCCTTGCAACTTATGGTTAGTTGTCACTTGTCATACGTACATAGAACGTTCGTAATTCCATGCTTCTCATCAGTTTTTGTGATTTCATGAGTGTACTGTAGCACACTGTTTATCGAGTCTGGTTGTTTTGTTATCTGCAGGAATACTTTTTAATTTTTTTTAAATTCCCATTCGTTTCACACATTTTGTTGATATTTTTATGCGTAGGCTTACAGTACAGTACCTACTATCAATGTCTTTTTGAGTTAGGGCCTAAATGTCGCGTAACGATATGACTGTGTGAACGTCTAATGCTTCTCGACAAAACAAAAACGTATAGACCTAACCTAAGCCAACGTAAACTATCGGAACTACCGAAAATTACGATAACTTATATTGTGCTCCGAGAAAAGAAAATACGCCAAGAGTGGGATTAAAAGATCATGGAACATCTCAGAAAAGAAAACGTGAAGGAAGGATCCACTTGTTGAGAAGCGTTGAATGAATGGTTCGCAATTGTAACTTCTCAAGGTGTTAGTGTCAATGGTCCAATGCTTGAAACCAAGGGAAAAGGTTTTGATACAAAGTTAATCATTGTTCTAACACCCTTTCATTTGTTTCGTGCGTATATGGATAGAACTTGCATGTAAAATTTATGTATGTGATAATTTTAATAAAATGCAGTATCTTATTAGCCACAGTTTACGAATTCGTGTTTTAGGTCCAGCCATTTAAGGGGTGATTGTATTATTTATTTAACTGAAAATTCCGGTTTCATGTTTTTCAACAGTTTAGGCCTAAATCTACCAGAAATATACTAAAGTCCGCCAAAAATATTATTTCAATGAAGAAAATTGAATTTTTATCAGCAAAGTTATCTTGTCAACAAGAACGAATCTTTTCATAATTTTATACTTCTCATATTAGTGCAAAGAGAAATTTGGTTTTTAAAATATCTGCAACACTGGTTTTAATAGTTTCAGCTGTTGGTTCACCTTTTTAACCAAATTTTGATGGGAATTTTACATATTTGTGTACATTTTTTTTATATTCGTGTGTCTTTTCCCGTAAATTTAGATTTTTAACACTTAGGTATATTTTTTCAGAAACCATCAAACCTTCCATACTGAAATTTTAATCAGGTATTTGTCTTGTACATGCGCATATACCGACATTTCTATAACTTCCTCAGGTGATCCAAAAAAGTTTTGATATTAAAATAAAAGAAGAAAAATATTTGTAAAAATTTTGTTATTCATAAATTTTTTGAAAACTTTATGATTCAAGAAATTAAATTGAAAAAATATCAGTAGCTAGAGAAACCCAACAACTTCATTTTTCTATCTTTTAGAAATCCTATGAAAAATGTTCCTAAAAATAGCAAATTTAACATTGGCGGGATACAAAATACAGTCTCCCCTTAATTGGGCAAAAATGCTCCGGTCCCGATGTGCCCCAATTATCCGAAAATGACTGCATTTTTCTCGTTAGAATCATAAGATTTTTACACTTTTATCGTTGTTTTAAAAAGAGATTTAACACAGTATGTTAGTGCTAAAATCTAAAAATTGATATTTCCTTATTTTCGTGCACCGGTGGGCTTAAAACATTATACTAGGGTACTTACAGGATAATAAATTGCAGGATGAAACTATAACAGCCCCATGAAATATTATGTGCTTAAGGGTGTTGTGTAGAACTGGAAGGGTGATTACCAATGGAGAGGGGGAAGTGCTTCGGTTGGAGTAATAGGCGTTAAACGGGGATGTTTTAGACCGATTATCATCGTATCTTTAAAGACTCATCATAATGAATGAGGGGTTTAGAATACTGGGTCTTTCATATGTACGTATGAAAGATCACCAGCAGATGTCGCTTTAGGGGTGGAGCTTCATCATCGAGTGAAGTTGAAGCCCTCCTCTTCCCCTGCCAAATTCCTTTCTCTCTTGCTCTCATCTGATACATATTAGAGACAATGAAAATCTATTCAATATCCTTTATACTCTGACATAGTTTTCACTTTATTTACTACCCCGTTTATCCGGATTAATCATGAATGGAAATTCAGAAAAAAAACCAAAAATATCTGGTGTAAAACACTGAACACAACTTTATCTTGGCAATGCAAATAATGAAGAATATTTTTAATATTTTTTATCCCTAATTTGTGTTCAGATTGAACAGATTTGCAATCTGTTCAATTCAGAACAATAAGAAACCCCATGACCCAATGAGACGAGGATGATGTGTATGACGAGTAAATGAGGTGTAGTCTTGTACAGACCTAGGCTGACTATTCCTGAGGGAGTATGGTTAATTGAACACCAACCATCAAAGTATACCGGTAACCACTGTTTAGTATTCAAATCCGTATAAACGTAATAAAAAAAATAACAACATAAAAACATAGTTTTTACAACACAAAAATAACATAGTTTTTATGGGCCTTTACTAGGATTTGAACCAGGAACCTTTATCTCCAAAAATCAGCTGTTGAACAGTTGACTCAGGTTGACTCAGTTGACTCATCAGTTGACTTTACCTCAAGACCAACCCGGTAAGTCCTGAACAATATAACTGAATATTAGTAATAATACATTACAAATAAACAAAAAACTAACTAACCACAAAAAACATAACCTTTTAATCATGAGTGAATTATGCAAAAAAAAAACGAAACTTACTCTGGCTTAGTAATACGGAAAATTACGCTTTCACGCTAAACTAAACTTGGCTCTATAGAGAAACATGCTTAAAACAAACGTGGTAGGTATTTTAATTTTCTATAATTATATTTGATTATAAACACTTTTGTCGTAAAATGCGTACAAAGGCCGAAAGCATAAAACATACATTTTTACAGATTTTCAAGAAAAGAAACCAGAAAATGATTACAAATTACCGTTTAACTAAACTTTATACAAAAAAATGTTTGAAATGAAAATTGTATATTTTTAAATTTTCTACAATTTTGATACAGACTCTTTTGCCCTAAAATGCATATTAAGGCCGCAATCTTAAAAAAAAAACATTTTTTCTACCTGAGAATAGTCTCCTCAAGAATTTCAGCAGACATAGTGCCTACCCTACCTAGTAGAGCATAAAAAATGTAGTAAATGAGGCGATTTCAAAAAGAATCGTAGTAGCCCTTTTTGAGAAAATCGCAAAGAAGTGAAAAATGACACGAATAAACTACTACTTCCGGTCGATCGATTTTGATGAAAATGTTCGTGTTACTACATAAGAGTTATTACATTTAGTTTACATTACTTACATAATTGCTTTCAGAATTAAATTCTCTACAATTTTCATTGGGAAAAATAATCTGTTTATTGGTCATTCAAGAAAGCAATTGGGCATCAAACGTAGGAAGCTGTTCTTTTCTATTAAGAATTTTTTCATATTTCTTCTATTTTCTCAAAAACTGCTATCATTACAGCTTCCAGACTGGTTTTCATTCGATATTTTATTTAATTTTCCATATAAATCCACCATATTTGTCTCAAAAAGTAGCTCCCAAAAAGTTTGTTATCACATTATTTCACCAAGGGAACTAATATTGGGGCGTAATTTTTCGCTAATTGTAACTCGTTAATGAGCGTTTTACGAACATATTTTGTTTATATGAACATTTTTTCTTATTTTTAGCTCTGTACGTACTAAATTATTTTACCATAATTTTGAATCACCTTATATATTATAAATTTTCGGATTCGTAATCTACACTAAAATTTAGTAAGCTTAAAATTGAGTTTGATGTTTAGGTTTTGACTGAAAGTGGCCCAAACCAGAAGTCAAATAATCAAAATTAGAATACGGAAACAAAATTATTGTTCGATTTTTCTTGAAGAGTAGATTCAGAAATCATTGGGTTTGAATTTCCGATTTCGACCGGAAGTTCATTGCTTTTATGTAACAAACTGAAAGACTACATAATAAAGTGTTTATTATAACCGAATTTTTCTGTATTTTTTTTTGTAATCCCTAATATGTGTACGTTGCAATCTGTTCAATTCAGAACAATAAGCAACCCCATGACCCAATCAGATGAGAATGATGTGTATGACGCGTAAATGAGGTGTAGTCTTGTACAGACTCAGGTCGACCATTCCTGAGAGAGTATGGTTAATTGAACCCCAACCATGAAAGTACACTGGTAGCTACTGTCTAGCATTCAAGTCCGTATAAAAGTAAATACCTTAACTAGGATTTGAACCAGAAACCTTCGTCTCCGAAAATCAGCTGATTTTGGCGACAACTTTACCTCTAGACTTTTGTATACCACCCACGTTAAATATCTCTCAATGTACAAACAAATTTATCCATTAGTTTTATTATAAAATTTCTTAATAATAGCCTATTAGTGTTAAACAAAAATTGAATTCAATACACATCATTAAGCACAAAACGTTTCTAGGAATAACATAAAAGATACGATGCTGAACGTCCATCAGTTTAGAATAATTTATTTTTATAACTTAAAACTGACATACAATTGAAAATAAAGAATAATTGCTGACTCGTTTTTGTGACATTTTAAAGTGGAAGAAAAATTAAGAGAATTTTTAAGAAAGAGAAGGAAACTCAAAGGTGAATTATTAGGTCTTTTAGTAAAATAGTAAATAACGTTTTCTAAAGTTTATGTTTGAAAATGATGATTGGGGAGAGGAAAGTAAAGTCAAAACGTATTATTTTGGGTAAGGAATTGTTTGGTTATATTTACGATGGTTTTTATGAAGCGAGCAAAAAGAAGAATAATAATAATAAACGTAAAGAAATCTTTTGAGCAACGTATTGTATGAAAGAAAAGATATTTTTCATACCCTGATTTTTTTTCTTAAACCGACCTATTCCATTATAAGAAAAGCTTCGTCCCTTCTTATCATCTATCTGTTTGTATTTTAACTAAAAACTATTTACAATTTATCTCTGTGACCCCAAAAGTCAAAAAGAATAACGAAAGGCACGTGTGGAAGAGTCGTTTGTTTTACAAATAATGTTAGCAAAAGAGAAAATCTAGTGTGAAACACTCACACGACTTTCTCTTGCCAATGTAAATAATGCATAATGTAACCTACGATTAACCATGAGTAAATAATGTAAAATGAAAAACATAACCTTATTTTAATCATGCCTATAACAGGAAATGGAGTGTTAAATTAATTGCACTCGATCTGCAGGTTCCAGGGCTAGCAAAAATAGTTCTGTTTCTTAATAAATGGTCAGCCAATTAAATGACTGAATCATTTAAAAACAGAAGAGGTAGCGGTGTAAAAGACACAAGTCAGAGTTATCTTCTCTGATAGTAATGAATTTCACGATACAGCCAGACCCTGCGGTGGATGAAGTGAAGGTGTATTTTGCAAGGTGGAAAGTATGTGATTTTCGTAGGGCCTGGCATGCTGATAAGCATACTCTTTCAACTCAGTGAAAGAGGCATGGTAAACCACCTCACTTCTCGTTTTTGCTTTGTAATACCTTTAGAGGTTTAAACCAGCCTTTCGACTATTGACCTAAACAAAACTTTTAATCATGAGTGAATGATGCAAAATGAAAATCCATCACTATAGAATGTAAAAATACAGAAAATCAGTAATTGTCTCTAATCTAGACTCTGTAAAGAACAATGCTTGATAAAAGTTGTAGGTTTTTTAATTTCCTATACCTAACTTTTGATTTCATACACTTTTGTCGTAAAATGCATACTAAGGCCACAATCTTAAAAAGTCCCATTTTCTTTCCGATTATGATGAAAAAAAAATTTTGATGTGAAACTCACACGACTTTCTCTTGCCAATGCAAATAATGAACCATATACCTAACATTAGTAACAAAACATTAGAATTAAACAAAAAAAGTAACCTCAAAAAAGGTAACCTAATTTAAATCATAGTAAAACACGCAAAATGAAAATCAACCTTAGTTTGGGTTAATAACTCGGAAAATCACTCTTTCACGCTAAAGACGCCTCTATAGAGAAAAGTGCTTAATATAAAAGTTTTAGATCTTTTAATTTTTTATAAATTTAATTATATTGTAATATGATTCTGTCGTAAAATGTTATATATTAATGTCGTAAAATGTTAAATATTAATGTCGTAATGTAGCTATATTAAGGCTGAAATCTTAAAAAAACATTTTTTACACTTTAATACTTTTTTTAGAAAAAAAACCAGAAAATTGCTAATTACCGCTAAACGAAGCGTTATACAAAGAAATGTTTGAAATAAAAGTTGTAGATTTTTAAACTATCTACAACTTTTATTGAATACATTTTTGCGCTAAAATGCATACTAAGGCCGTAATCTAAATGAATTTTTTTATACAAAAGTAGATGACATGACGCTTACCCTATCGTGTAGAATATAAAAATTGTAGTAAATGAACTGATTTTATAAATAATCATAAGAGCCATTTGTGAGAAAATTGAAAAAAATGTGAAAAATTACACGAATAAACTATTATTTACGGTTAACCGATTTTGATGAAAATTTTCATGTCCCGTAATGGTGCCTAATTTAAATTTCAAGTTTCAACTTCGTACGTTTTTCGTTCTTGTGATATTTTGTTCATACATAGACCAATCGCTAAAAACATGTTTCTTGGGTTCAAGGGGAGGCTTTTCACCTACTTCACCTGAGCCGCCGATGCGGTACCACATCAGATGCGGAACCGCGATACGTATTGATTTAGTTATTTTTATGTTTTTTATTTACGAATTCTTTTAGATATTCGAACAGTTCCCGAACCCACATAATTCAGATTAGCGGAGTTTTATGTAATTATTACTATAGTAATTAAAACAAAGAAAGAATTTAAAGAATTTGTTTAGCCTTTACATTGAAAAATGTTTAAGAAACAAAAAATCATCATCTCAGAAGGAATTGTTAATCGATATTGATAAATCATACAGGCGTCATATAAGATTAATAGTTTTTGAATACCACATTCGTGTTTTGTTTAGTTTGGGACAGGACAGAACTCGAATAGTATGGGAGACCTCTGTCAGGTCAGGTAACTTAAAAGATGAGTAAGGTTATAATATACATGGTACCGGGTGTGTAAAAAGTCGAACCGGTTAAATTTTAGTCAAATAGCTTATTGTAGCGAAGAATAAGCAATTAGAATCAGTAGAGATACAAAAATGTAGGCCTACTATTTAAGGCGAGACTGTATGATGGTTTTAACTGGAAATTTCGAATTTCGGTTCTATATGTTTTTCAATAGTTCAGACCGAGTTGTTTGTTTAGGTCAACAGCCAAAAGGCTGGTTTGAACCTCTAGAGGTTTTACTAAGTAAAAACGAGGAGTAAGGTGGTTTACCATTGCCTTCCTCACTGAGTTGAAAGAGTATGCTTATCAGCATGCCAGGCCCTCCGAAAAGCACTCACTTTCCACCCTGTAAATGACACCTTCACTTCATTCACCACAGGGTCTGGCTGCATAGTGAAATTCATTACTCTCAGAGGAGATAACTCTGACTAGTGTCTTTTACACCTCTACCTCTTCTGTTCTTAAATAGTTCAGTCATATAAGTGGCTGACTATGTGATAAGAAACAGAACTATTTTTTTAGCCCTGGACCAAACAGATCAACCAAGACCGAGATCAACCACAAAAACATTAATTACGTGAAAAAATATTATTAAAATGAAAAAAATTAAGTTTTTAGGAGGTTTACCCAGAAAATTATCGTGTCACCAAGAACGAATATTTTTCATAATTTTATACCGATCGTTTTAGAGCAAAGGAATTTTAGTTTTTTAAAATATCTGCATTACTGTTTTTAATACTCTCAGCTTTTGGTTCAGCTTTCTAACGAAATGTTGGTAGGAAATCTACTTGTTGTGTACATTTTTTTTTGATTTGTGCCTTTTTGTGTTTTTGCCCGTTCCCGTAAATTTAGATTTTTAACATTTAGGTACATTTTTTTGGAAACCATTAAACATACCAAGCTGAAATTTTTACCAGTTATATATCTTGTACATTCACATATTCCGGCACTTTTATGACTACCTCAAAAGCTACAAAAATGAGTAATATGTAAAATACCATAAAAAATTCGTAAAAATTTTAAGTTATACCTTATTCTGTTTATAATTTTATGGTTTAACTGATTAAGTTGCGAAAATGTCAGTAGCTCGAGCAACCCGACAACTACAAGTAAGTAAAGTTTCATTTCCCTATCGTTTACCAATCTTGTGAAAAATTTACCTAAAAATACCAAGTTTAACATTGGCGGGATACAAAGTACAGTCTTACCTTAAGTTGTGTTTGTTTAGGTGATCAGCTGAAAGGCCGGTTTGAAACTCTAGAGGCTTTACTAAGTAAAATGAGGAGTGAGGTGGTATACCAATACATACCTTCCTCACTGAGTAGAAAGTATAGGCTACTCATCAGCCTCTCTGAAATGCATCTACTTTCCACTCTGCAAATAACACCTTCACTTCTTCATTCCCTACAGTGGCTTCATTACTCTCAGATGAGATAACTCTGATTAGTGTCTTTTATACCTGTACCTCTTCTGTTCTTAAATGCTTCAGTCATATAATTGGCCGATCATGTAATAAGAAACAGATCAATGTTTTATTCCCCTGGAACTAGTAGATCGACTACAAATAATTTAACACTCTACCTGCCTGTTATGGGCAAACTTTTTAAGTAGGTAATACATAAAATTTACGTCCACCATCTTGGATCCGCCATATCTAATCTACCTTTTTACTTTATCTTGCCTTAATGAATATAAAGGAAGGAAAGTAGGCCTATTGTTTGACACTGTACTACTTTTACGCCGGTCCGTTGTTCATATTTTGCATACTGTTGGCGCTATGATAAGGTTGCTGCTGCCGATAGATAGCGCAGCGGTCACACCTCTCGCACTGTGTGTGCCAAGTGTCAAGATGTATCTGCGGTACCGGCGAATGCGATAGTTGAAGGTGATCAGACAGTATCGATTCCATCTGTAGAGAAGATCGATACGGAGGAAGAATCATTGCTTAACATTGAGATTTTTCCTTCTTGCTTCATTTTTCCCTTCCCTACCCCTCGCTTCACCGGTGACTGCTCCTCTAAGAGCAGCGGTAAAAGGTGCTCGCTGCGTCGACGACTGCTCCTACTCGATAGGCAGCGGTACAGACGACCCCGCTTCGCTTCACCGGTGACTGCTCCTCTACGAGCAGCGGTAAAAGGTGCTCGCTGCGTCGACGACTGCTCCTACTCGATAGGTAGCGGTACAGACGACCCCGCTTCGCTTCACCGGTGACTGCTCCTTTCGTAGGCAGCGGTAAAAGGTGTTCGCTGCGTCGGCGACTGCTCCTAATCGTTTAGGCAGCGGTAAAGACGACCTGCCTTTCGCTTGCCAGCGGCTGCTCCTCTTTGAGGTAGCGGCGAAGGCTTTCCCCAACCAATTTTCTTTATTTTGAACTACGCCGCCGGATGCCCTGCCGCCTTGGCCGGTCCTACGATAGCTCTACAGATTGTGCTACTACAAGCCGGTGGCGACATGTTTTCATGTCAATTTTTCGAAATCGAGTTTTCACCGGATTTACACGTTTCCAGACCCCCTGAACCCAAAAAACATGTTTTTAGCTATTAATGTGTGTGTGTGTGTGTGTGTGTGTGTGTGTGTGTGTGTGTGTGTGAATATATACTAATATCTCAAGAATATAATAATATAATATAATATATTATATTATTATAGAATGTATTATAGATAATAATATATAATAGAATATATTACATAATATATAATATCTCAAGAATGGAACATCGTACGAAGTTGAAACTTAAAACTTAAGTTAGATACTACTACTGAACCCGCCACGAACATTTTCATCAAAAACGGTCAACCGGAAATAGTAGTTTATTCGTGAAATTTTTCACATTTTTCCACTTTTCTTTTGATTTTTTAAAAACGCCTCATTACTACAATTATTATGCCCTACAAGAAAGGGTAGGGGCCATGTCTACGGAAATCCTTTGGGCGGCTGTTCTTTCGTATAAAAAATGTTTTTTTTTAAGATTGCGACATTAATACGTATGTATTTTAGCTCCAAAATATGTATTATTAAAAAGGTATGTAGAAAATGTAAAAACCTAAACTTTTTTCCGACTTTTTTTGTATTGACGCTAAGTTCAGCGGTAAATAGTGTTTATCTGTTTTTTTCTTTACGAAAATCTGTAAAAAATGGATTTTTAAAAATTTCGGCCTTAATATTCTTTTTACGACAAAAGTGTAGCTCTATATAACCAAATTTATGGGAAATTTAAAGATCTACAATTTGTTTTTAAGCATTTTTCTCTACAAAGCCTAGTTTAGCGTGAAAGAATGATTTTCCGTATTATTAAACAAAATTGAGGATGATTTTCATTTTTCGTCTTTCACTCATGATTAAAATTAGGTTATGTTATTTTTTGTTAGTTTTATGTTTATTTCTAATGTTTTATTACTAATGTTAGGTTATACTGATTATTATTTGCATTGGCAACAAAAAGTTGTGTGAGTTTTTCACACCAGATTTATTTTAAATAGAAGGTAGAATTATGATACATGATTCCAATGTAACTTTTACGAAAGAACAATGGCGAAACCCGTTTAACGATTTATCTTATACTGTTCTTTAGGTATTAGTCATTGAAGTATCAAGATCGAGAGAACAACGCTATCGCCGACTTCTGTCTACATTAATTATTTGCGGTAGAAAAACGCAAATGACATATCAGTTAACATCGACTTATTACGCAAAAATCAATCCTGCAATCGATTTAATACTATCTCTTCTCGTTAGTTGATTAAACGATAATTTCTTCGTCTTCTGCCTTTCAAGAATTAGGTATGCTTGCCTGTTACGAACCTCTCAAATTTGTTCATCTCTTTCTCGGGCTACCCGTTTTCTCTTTCCCTTCGGTTTATAGCCCAGTGTCTGCTTAGGTATCCTATCCTCCCTTATTCTGCTCACATGCTCTAACCATTACATTTGTTCTAAAATACTCTGTCGTTTAAAGAGAAAATATTGAGTTCTTTCCTTATCTCGGTATTCCTGTCACGATCTTGTCTACTACACCCATAAGTATGTCGAAGGAATTTCTTTTCAGATACTTGCAATCTACTCTCCTCTCGCTTTGATAGCACCCAAGTTTCATTGCCACAGAGTAGGGTCAGCTATTGTTTTATAAAACTTAACCTCATGTTTTTGCTGGAGCTATTTTTTAAGGTTCGGTGGAGAGTTCCATATATTTGCTGAAATCGGTGCAACTTTTTGTAAGCATCTTTATCCTGTTGGTATGTAATGTTGCAACCTAGATACTGAAAGTGGGATACCTGTACCAAAATATTATCTATAACAATTTTGCTTCTGACTGGCTCCTTCAACCTAAATGCCATTACCTTTGCCTTCTTTGTCGAATAATTTTTATTACACTTATTACTATAATTTTTATTGCAAATTTTTAGGAATTTTGTTTTCAAAATTCGCAAAAAACGATTTTTGTAATATCAACTATACTATTTTTCAATGCTGATGAGCTCTGAACGTTTGCATTGCGCCCTACCCACTTTATAGCTAGCCTATGACTTGCCAGCAACGTTGCCAATGCTTGCTCATGTTGCTCTGTTAAATATTTCGTCGGCCATTTTTTTGATCTTTCAATAATTATTATAACCTACAAACATACAATCAGCTGATTATATTATAAAGTATTGCATGCTAACGCGCTGTATAACCGATGTGTTCAGTACGAGATGCAAGACGAGAGTGAACTATTGTGACTCTTATACGCATGCGCGCATAATGTTTGTCAGGTACAATCTGACAACGCTGGCAAACGTTCTGATTGGTCTAAACTTGTGGAGCAGCAGAGCTCATCAACCGTGAAAAGTATATTAATGAAACTATTAACGTTATGTCAACTAAAGAACGGTGAAAAATATCATTAAACGGATTTTGCGTTTGTTTTTCACTTGAAATTGTACATCATAAGTCTACCTTTCTATTTAAAAAAAGCGAGATTCGTTATGACGGAATCCAAGATGGCGGTCGTAAATTTTGGGTACTTAGAAAGTACATTTTTTCGTATCTCTACTGATTCTTATTGTTTATTCTTCGCTACAATATAATCTATTTGACGAAAATTAACCGGTCGACTTTTTACACACCCGGTATATATATCTAGTCTTGTAGACCTTAGGTAGACCAAAGGGCCTATTATTAATCTTTTGGATCGGTAGTTAGATAAATAAAGGTTCTTCAGTTTATGAGATTCGGTTTTGCAAATCATTTGAAACCAATCTGGTTAAAAATACAATGAAGATTGTTTTTATGTATACATTTTTTTCTATTCTTTTTAAGATTTCAGATTTAGATTATTAATGTTTTTTTTCAAGATTTTTATCTCGAAGTGTATTACATATGTTTTCCTTCCACTAAAGTTTCATGAGTCACCAAAAGATTTTTTTGTATGTTTTTAAAGATCTTTATTGTTTATCTTGTATTATCAGAATGTTTTACTTAGATTTTAACACGTTTTTTTGTTATTTCAATTTCATATTGTTATTTTTTTCTGGTTATTAAAAAATAGACAGTAGTGTTAAGAAATTGTTTTTTTTTGTTAAATAAAAAATAATAATGTTCATAAAAAGGTTCAATAATTTGTAATAAATCTGTTAGTTCTAGGGTATAAAAATAGTTCTTTTTCTTTTCATACGAGGTGTGGCTATTGAATAACAAGACTAACGTTGTAAAAAATTTTATTTTCATTTTATACATAATCACTTATTGTCACCTTCAATTTACACTCCTTCTCTATCCCTACAACTCTTCATACGTATTTTCCATTGTTGGAAACAGTGCTGGAAGTCGTCTTCTGTTAGCCCCTTCAGGACACGTGCCGCTTTCTCTTTTACAGCTTCCATAGACTCAAATCTTGTCCCTTTTAATGCAGATTTCACCTTAGAGAACGGGTAGGAGATAATAACATGTGATGAAACGTGGTTTTTTACTTACGATCCGGAAATGAAGCGCCAATCCATGCTCTGGAAAAGCGGAACTTCACCGAGAGCCAAAAAAGCTCGAATGAGCAAGTCAAAATTTAATGCAGTAATGATTGTTTTTGACATCCATGGGATTGTGTACCTCACTGGGTTCCTGAAGGTCAAACAATTAATCAATATTACTACAGTGAGGTACTTTCTAAACTATGTCAAAGAGTAAGGAAAAACGCCCCGAAATGTGATAGGAAAAATTATGGGTTCTCTACCAAGACAATGCGCCAGCTCATTCCGCGTTATCTGTCAAGAGGTTCCTAGCCAAGCACAGCATCTCAGTGTTATAACATCCACCTTATTCACCAGATCTTGCCCCATGTGATTTCTACCTGTTCCCTGAGGTGAAATATGCATTAAAAGGGACAAGATTTGGGTCTGTGGAAGCTGTAAAATAGAAAGCGGCACATGTCCTAAAGGAGCTGACAGAAGATGACTTCCACCACTGTTTCCAACAATGGAAAATTCGCATGGAGCGTTGTAGGGATAGAAAGGAGTGTATATTGAAGGTGACAATAAGTGGTTATGTATAAAATTAAAATAAATTTTTATACAACGTCAGTCTCGTTATTTAATAGCCACACCTCGTATGATTAGCCAATTTAATGATTGAAACATTGAAGAACAAAATAAATAGAGATGCAATAGATATCAGTCCCAGTTATTTCCTCTGAAAGTAATGAATTTCATTATAACTTACTCCCTGTGGTGAATGAAGTGAAGGTGTAATTTCCATGGTGAAATGCTTTTCACTGGGTCTGGTATGCTGATAAGCATATATTTCTACACAGTGAGGAAGGCTATAGAATGACCATTTAACTCAGCGCATACAGCTTCGTTACGTACTATCTAATATATTCTATCTAACCGGGTACAAACTTTGACTCCTCGCAAAAATCTCATTTCAGCAGCCTGGATACGAGAATTATTGCTCTGCAATGACACCCATGTTTCACTCTCATATGGTATGAGTGGTACAGCCAATAAATTTGTCCACACTCGTGCGCTTTCTTTTTCAACTTTCGATTCGACGTGCGATGTCGCATGCGCTTAGAGGCATACCACCTTCCCGCACTCGTTTTAAGAAATTTATCTGAAAAAAAAACGTAACGAATATTTTGAAACAATACACTATATTAAAGCCTTTTCTTCCCTTCATTGATTGGTTTGATTTAGATTGTTTTATTTAGAAATTAATCGGAGATAAGTCCAGCAATTCACGCAAAAAAGTACTCAGTTTTTAGCCGGTTTTCCGTTAATGTGGTTTTCAAACGTCCGTTACTCCGTCAAGGCATTTCATAAAAATCGGCGTTTTAGTACTTTAAAGATGAGAGTTTTTTCTATCATATGAATATTTTAAAATTTAAATCGCATGTTCCGTTTTAATATGCCGGCAATTTTTTTAAAAAGTGCTTTTTTGGGTCTAAAACTGAACCATGCACTTTCACAACAGAATTATGTCAAGCAAAGTGTTTTTTTTTTAAATAAAAACATAAATAATTCAAAATGAGCTACGGAATGAGTTGCGGCCGGAAAAACACGAAGTTTGTTTTTCCAAACGACTACAGTCTACTCGGAGCAGATACCGCTATAGAGCTCAGTTTCCTCTCACGAAGTTTAGAGGCTAATAGAATTTTCCACTAACACCATATATCTATTTCTAAGTACAAATGCAAAATACGATATATGGCACAATACTGCTGTAAAAATGCATGGTTCAGTCCAAAAATCATTTCCCTCTCTTTACGTAAAGCCAAAATACAGTTAAAAAAAAATGGCCGGCATTTTAAAATGGAATATCAGACTTCTATTTTTAATTGTTCATATAGAAAAAATTCTGATCTTCAACTTACTTAAAGAGCTAATAGCTATAATATAAATAGGCTAGCTATTGCTGTATGAAATTTCATTTAGGCGTTCTGTCTCATTTTTTTACCTATTGTTCTGCGAATAAAACAGCATACTGAGCTAAATTTTGCCAGTTTTTCACTTACGTCATCATCTTTGTCATAGGAAATCCTAAGTATTTAAAATCTCGAACTTGTTCTTTAGTTCGGTTGCCAAGAATAATTTTTGAGCGAACCGGTCATCTTCCCTTGAATGCCATAATCTTTGATTTTTTCGCTGATATTCTCATGCCAAACTCTGCGCTAAAAATGTTGTGTAAGCTTATAAATGGCATATTGGGGCCTGTCTTCTGTGTCAAAAATAATCCTATATCACCACATTCAAAAAGCTTCTATCCTCTTCCTTTCTACAGCCCCCTTTTTTTATTGAGTGATGATGCCTACATAAGCCTTGGGCTTGTGCGTAGGTAATGATATGTGGTGATTTACAGATGAAAAAATGCCAGACCTGATCGGGAACGAACCCGGGACCCCGGCATAGTAGCCAGTTGCGCTGACCACTACACCACGGGCCGGCCACTATTACCCACATTAATCTAATAAAGTGAACATTTATTACCCCTTTCTTTTGAAAATTATTAGCCTATAGTGGTTTCACATCGCCGCCTTGATATCGTGACAGCGGTTTCACTGTTATTTCTCAGTAAATGACTTTCACACCGGCGCGAAAATTTCAAAGCGGTACCGCGTGATTCCTGTTGCTTTTGTATTAATGGTCAATTGGCTTCGGTAGTGTTTATACAATATGTTAAATATTTCTTCTTCTGAAGAAGAGGAAATATTGCTGTTGATGCAAAGAACTGCAGTTTCATGAAGATCGATTTCACAATTACTTTCGGATGAACCAAAAATGCTTTGAATAGCTTCATAATTCACTACAACCTCGTATCACTAAACAAGATAATAATTATAGAGACGCCGTTCCCAGCAAGCAAAGACTGACAATGTGTTTTTATTTCTGTTAGGGGTTAATTTAAAATGAAATTGTTAAACTTGACTAATTCTTTTTGTATTTTAATCCAGGCGTTTTGCTTTTGTATTGTCCAGGTGACTCATGAAATATATTTCAGGTCGTTGCTTGACTAACTGAATCAATAATTCTGTCGATGTGTTATCCATGATAATAGTAAACTAGCAAAATACTTGCAAAAGATAACAGAATGCAATATTCTGGAATGTTTCGCTGGCGAAAATCTGTCGACTGCGACAAATTCCGTGCGGTACTGAAGCGATACTTTGGCGAGCTGGCGAAACTACGGCGGTAGTGTGAAAGGGTTCCGCTGCTCTAGCCATCTCAAACGATATCTCCGTAAGGGGGCAACATATTGTTTCGCCTGATTATCGCGTATTCATATCGACGACATCTTGCTGCGGAACGAAAGCGAAACCGCTGTTACAGTTTCGCGGCGTCGGTGTGAAAACGGTGTTAAAGATTTATAATAAATTATTTCACATATTCATGGATAATAAAGAACTCTAACAAAAATTTAAGGGAAGTTGAAGTCCAGTATATTTTTTATAGATAAACTTTCCTTTTATAAAAGATAGAGGCTATCATCATAGGAAATATTGTGTTTATAGATTATTAGCAGAGATACTTGAGATTGTTGATATACAATATAATATAAATATAAACACATACAATACTTACTACTGTATAATGATCGAGCCTGTATAAATATATAACATACTCGAACCTTATTCACAGAATCACATTGTTGAGGTTGCCCATAGAATGAAAACAGGATTATTAGACGGGGTCATGGGTTTTTATTAAAAGGGAGAATATTTTTGTTATAAAAGTGCAATGTGAATTGTGGAGAATGAGTGAAAAGAGGATGGTTCAGATGCGTTAGTTCGGATTAAATACAATAGGGGCGCTGAATTGGAAATGGGCGGACGCCGAAGGAATGAACATTTGAAAGAGGAATCGGATGGAGGACAAACAATTCAGAATAGAGGGGTAGAAAATACTGGTCTAAAGATTATGGTTTTGTGTCTGTGACGATGGTTGATGATTTTGCACCCACTATTAGAATTCTTTTCAATTTATAACTACCGCGAAACTATATTTTTGACGTCAAGATAAATGGCTGAATTATTAATAAACAATTTTAAAATGGTTGTGCCCATTATAAATAATATTGCTTCAATCGCTGATAACTTCTAGTTTTAAGTTGTTTCAAAAGTCGATTCTTGATAGTGGAAAATCTGGTGTGAAACACTCACACGACTTTCTCTTGCCCATGCAAATAATGAACAATATAACCTATCGTTAGTAATAAAACATTAGAAATAAACAAAAACTAACCTCAAAAAACATAACCTAATTTTATTGATGAGTGAAAGGTGCAAAATAAAAATCAACCTCAGTTTGGCTTGTACGTACGGAAAATCACTCTTTCACGCTAAACTAGGTTGTGTAGAGAAAAATGCTTTAAATAAAAGTTGTAGATCGTTTAATTTCCTATAAATTTGATTATACGCTCAGCAAACAGCATTGATTTTTTTTTACACATTTTTGTGAAAAATCAGAAAATCGCTAATTACCGTTAAACTAAGCGTTGTACAAAAAAAGTTTAAATAAAAGTTGTAGGATTTTAAATTTTCGACAACTTTTATTATATACTACAATTTTTTGCTAAAATGCATATTAAAGCTGCAATCTTAAAAAAACAATTTTTTTACCAGAAAACAGCCACTCCAAGTATTTCAGCAGACATGGCGCCTACCTTATCATGTAAACCATAAAAAATTTAGTAAATGAGGCGATTTTAAAAAAAAAATTGTAGGGGCCGTTTTTAAAAAAATCCTAAAATAAGATTTTTGAAAAGAATAATAAAATTTTTGCTTTTATTTCAATGCTTTGACGTAACTTATAATCCGCAGTATGCCAAGATAATTTCCTGAACGTCACGAAAATGAGATGGTTTCGTATTACTCTGTGTTTTTACTACTAAATTAGTTCAAATAATCTTAAATAATATTTGTTTATATTAAATGAATCTTGGGAATATAATGTAAGTAAATTTACCAAATTTCATATTTGTGAAATATAGGTGGTAAATGAAAATATGATAATAGCGCTGGTACCGCCCATTCGGTTTACTATTGTATCGGTGGGTCGTTGTTACAAAATGTCCTTCCGGTCTCATGTCTGGGATCTTACATTTGACTTTGACCAGTATTTAAGTTATTATTTACACAAAAGTGAGAGAATTGTACGTTTTTAAATAAGATTTTTGAAACCAGTAATAAACGTTAACACAGGGGTGAAACGTTTAGAGGAATTTGTTATTAATAGGGGTGTCAGACAAGGGTGTAGCTTATCACCTACATTATTTAATATGTATTTTGACTACATTTTTAAAATTTGGAAACGCAACGTTGACCCGGGTGTACGGTTAGGCAGAGACTGCTACATAAATGTAATGCTTTTTGCTGATGATCTGTGGTTGGTTCAGGAATCGGAGGATGCACTCCAAAAATCTGTATATTTCCTGGGTAAATTGTGTGAAGATTTTAATCTCAGAATTTCCGCCACGAAAACCAAGGTAATGGCATTCAAGGGGAAATAACCGGTCCGATCTAAAATTGTCATAAACGATGCGATAGTGGAGTAGGTGTCCAATTTTAGTTACTTGGGATGTGATGTAGGAGTAGACTTGGATTTAGACATCGAGCGGAAGATCAGTAAGTTCCAAAGGATTTGTGGCACAATCAATAGAACATTGCATAACAGGGCCATACCTGACACAATTATGAAGTTTTACAAGGTAATGGCAACTCCCATAATAATGTATGGGAGTGAAGCGTGGGTGCCCACGAAGAGAAATGTTCAAAGGATCCAAGCAGCGGAGATGAGATTCCTGCGACGAGTTAAGGGATGCTCACGGTTGGATAAAGTGCGGAATGCCGATATAAGAAAGGAGCTCCAAGTCTACTGCCTGAATGAGAAGATTGAGGGGTATCGCGGGCGATGGAGGGGACACCTGGACAGAATGCTGAATAACGGAATACCTCTCCAAGTACACCGTTATGCACCGGTTGGACGGAGAGATGTGGGACGACCTCGCAAGGCATGGATGTGAGCTGGGAGTTTCAAGTTTGTGAGTTCGGAACAGGCGACTGCCTAAACCTTGAAGGAAGAAGAAGAAGAAACCAGTAATAAAATTTCTGCTTTTATTTCAATGCTCTGACGTAACTGATAACCCGCAGTATGCCTTGATAAGTTCCTGTAGGTCACTAAAATGAGATACTTTCGTATTAGTCTGTGTTTTTACTGATAAATTAGTTTAAGTAATCTCAAATAATATTTGTTTTTATAAAATAAATCTTGAGGATATAAGTTACTGTAAGTATATTTAACAAATTTCATATTTGTGAAATAGGAGGTAAATAAAAATGTGATAAGGTACTGACCATTCGGTTTATTACCGTATAGGTAGGGCGTTACAACAAAATGGCCTCCTGGTTGCCTGTCCGAGATCTTACAACTGACTTTGAGCACTAATTTATAAAAATTATTATTTATAAAATTAAATAAATTAAATTGAATTATTATTTATAAAAAAGTGAGAAAATTGTACGTTTTAAAAAAGTGAAAATTGACACGAATAAACTACTACATCTAGTTGACCGAATTTGATGAAAATTTTCGTGTCAGGTCCTCTAGTAGTACCTAACTTAAGTTTCAAGTTACAAGTTCGTACGATGTTTGGTTTTTGAAATATTCTGTTCACACACGCGCACACGCACACAGACCAATCGCTATAAACATGGTTTTTTGAGTTCAGGGGGTCTGAAAATGTGTAGATCCGGTGAAAACTCGATTTCGAAAAATCGACATGAAAACAATACTTTGGCGCTTCGTTTCCGGATCATAAGTAAAAAACCACGTTTCATCACATGTTATTATCGTTTCCAAAAAAATAGGTCATTTTCAATCGCGTACAAAGTGTCAGTACAAACATTTTTGCGAGCTTCATTTCAAACATTTTTGAGCGGCACGTGTCCTGAAGGAGCTGACAGAAGATGACTTCCAGCACTGTTTCTAACAATGGAAAATTCGCATGGAGCGTTGTAGGGATAGAGAAGGAGTGTATATTGAAGGTGTCAATATGTGATTATGTATGCAATTAAAATAAATTTTTTTACAACGTCAGTCTCGTTATTTAATAGCCACTACTCGTGTGCAAGAACTTAACATCGCAGAAAAAGATCTTTTAAAAAAATCTGAACAGCTTAAGTTGCTTAAACATAGAAACACAAGATATAATCACTACGAAATTTTTATGGTGTCTTAGTTGACACAAACATTTTCTTTCTCTTTAATTCTTTATTTACAACTGTAAAATTTTACAACAAGAAAATGTGATGATTATGATAATGTAAATAACATGATAGGCATGAAATATTTAAGCCCCAATTGGTGCCTCCCCAAGAATGAAATTGGTGTATCAAATTAGCAGGTCTCTACTCCAGCGTCTAGGGCGTCTAGGGGGATTATCAGGTAAATGGAAGGTGGAAAGTGAACGCACCAGTGGGTGCGTTTACAAACATTTAAACCGAAAACCCTTATTTTGTACATTTTTAAGTTTTTTCAGTTTTTATCAACACCAGAAACTAATTATATAATAATAATCTGCATACTTTTCTGAGCAATATGGTATATAATACTTAGTATTTAGTATGTAATATTGAGATAACTGAAAATTACAACAAAACTGCCTAACACCTTCTGTAAAACAGGCTGCCACTTAAACCAAACGTAACTGCCACTTCGAGAGTTTAAAAAAATAGGTGTCTTTTGAAACACCCTGTATTTATCACGTTACAATAAGCAACCTCATGTAACTTAAGTGCCAATTTTCTTTTCATTATAATTTAATAATAAGCAGAAAGGTAAACCAACTATTCATTGCAGTGTGTGTGTGTATGTCAGAAAAATGTGAATAGATCCGGGAACAAAATTGATGGAAACGCAGATAGGTTTGAATTTATATTTCTGGAGGTCTTCACCATTCCAAGACCTCTTTAGACTACATATATGCTAGTTGATAGTATATGGAGTGTATACTACAATAGTTTTGGGTTATAGTTTACCATTATATGGCCAGTATTGTCTGCCCTTTAACTATTAAGGACAACAATACTAGAACATCAATCTTCCTAACAATTCAGGTAACATTGGACAATATGAATCCACCCTCGTATCTTTGTCCACATTCTTTTATTATTTGATATTTTTTGTTACTGGTTTTTTGTAAAAAGTTATACGACCTATTGTTTTGTTAAATTTTTCAAAACAATACAGGATTCTACTAATAATATTATTATAAAATGTTCTTTTTATATTGTTTAAAATCTGTTACAAAAAAAGCCAAATTGTTACACTAATATTAGTAAAATTATTGTTTACTTAGAAGTTTATGTATTGTCTTAAATGGCTTTCATTTGAATATATTTGTAAGATTTGATCATAAATTTTTCTGTAAGTTTTTGTGATTCGTATACCTAATTAAAAAGATTTTATTAGGGTCATACAAGGTTTAGTGTTAGAACCAATTTTGTTTTTTTCTTTATAATTGAAGAGGTGAGTGGGAGAAAGTGCTATTAAGGTGAATAATTAAGGTGTTGAGTGCATATTTAGTTATATAGAATACATAAAATGTTCTATATATACAGGTTTTTTTAGTAATTTGGTACACTTGTTCAGGCTGTGGACTTTTTTTTGGTTTAACGTCCGACTGTTCTGCAATTACTACTAATGCAGACGGTGAATGATGAAATGATTTTTTGTAACGTATGAAAGTATGCCGTGCCTGAATGGGATTCGAACCCAAGACCGCATGATGAGAGGCGAGCACGTTACCAAATTTGCCAATGCGGCCGGCAGGCTGTGTACTGTTTAGTCTATAGTCGACTGTTAAGTTTATGAAATTTGAATTATGAAATTTTTCTTCTAAAGAGAGTTTGTGTTTACACAGAATTAATTATACAGTATTTCTAACACAAATGCCCTGGCTTATCTGAAGAGGTGAAAACAGTTAAAAGATTTTGGATTACATTTTCCGCTCTAACTCAGATATTTGTAATTGTATTTGAACAAAAAAGGTGTTATTCTTTTCACCAAAAAATTGCGTAAATGTATTTGTAATAAACGTAAAATCAATAAACAGCATGGTTGAGATATTTTGATTTAAAAAGTTTGAACGTCCACCATTTTGAAATTTAGCGTATTAAAAGCAATTAGATAAATTTCATCTTTGCAACATAAATACTTCTACATGCATATTTACTGTACAGTACATATTTGAACTTAAAAATTAACTGCATTTTCATATTTTTCTAAAGCGTTTTGTAGTTTTATACTACGCTTGCTATGTCCTTACTTGTCGTGATTTTAACGCATGCTTCATTAGAACTCTGTGTAAAGTATATTTACAGCACAGTACAGTATATATTTGGTGTATATTTACACCAAATTTGAGTAAAATATCTTCAACCGTTCCTAAAAAAACAATTTTCTTTAGAAAACACAAAATGGCAGCCACCCTGTATATGAAGCGAAATAAGAGGTTAGTTCATATAAAAATTTTTGTTACTTTCTCTTGCCTATATGAATTTAAGAAGGAATGTATTGTTTTCATGTCTATTTTTCGAAATCGAGTTTTCACCTGATCTACACGTTTTCAAACCCCCTGAAGCCCCCCTGTGTGTGTGTTTGTGTGTGTGAGTGTGTGTGTGTGTGTGTGAACAGAATATCTCAAGAACGGAACATCGTACAAACTTGAAGCTTGAAACTTAAGTTAGACACCACTACCGGCCGACACGAACATTTTCACCAAAATCGGTCAACCGGAAGTAGTAGCTTATTTGTGTCATTTTTCACTTTTTTGCGAGTTTCTCAAAAACTAGTCCTACGATTTTTTTTTAAATCGCCTGGTTTACTAAATTTTTTATGCTCTACAAGATAGGGTAGGCGCTATGTTTGCTGAAATTCTTGGTGAGGCTGTTTTTACGTAAAAAAAATTGTTATTTTAAGATTGCGGCTTTAATATGTATTTTAGCGCAGAAATGCATTTAATAAAAGTTGTAGAAAATTTAAAATCCTACAACTTTTATTTTAACATGTTTTTGTATAACGCTTAGTTTAGCGGTAATTAGCAATTTTCTGTTTTTTTTCAGAAAAACGTGTGAAAAATCCTTTTTTTTAAGATTTCGGCTTTATTATGCATTTTAGGACAAAAGTGTATATAATCAAATTTATAGAAAATTAAAAGATTTACAACTTTTATATAAATAATTTTTCCCTATAGAGCCTAGTTTAGCGTGAAATAGTGATTTTCCGTAAGCTATTTTAAAGCCAAACTGAGGTTGATTTTCATTTTGCGTCTTTCACTCATGATTAAAATTAGTTTATGTTTATTGAGAATAGTTTTTTGTTTATTTTTAATGTTAGGTTTATTTTTAATTATTTGCATTGGCAAGAGAAAATTTTGTGTTTCACACCAGATTTTTCTTTAAAGTCACAAATAGCAGACACTCTGTACATGAAGCGAGGTTAGTGTATAAAACTTTTTATTTATTTTAAGGTACTGAATCATCTCTCAAAGTTTGGCACCTACTTAGAGGACACCTTGTATGTAGTAGTTTGGATGCAGCAGGTGTAACAATACCATAATAATCTTGTATAATATATCTGAAATGATATCAACAAAATCTTACTAATATTTACAAGATAAATAATACCTTTATGTTGATAAGGGTTGATATTACACTGAAAAGAAGCGGTCTGATGATCCCTCACAAAAGTCACCCTTGACTCCCTTGACTCTGATGATTTTTGATAGGATATACAAACGTAGGTCAATATGGTTAGAATAAGAATAAATAATGATATTGGGACTCGATTTCGGTTGAGTAAAAGGTAAATGGTTATCCGAAATAGAATACATTAGGTTACAAAGATGGGACAAACTGATATGATATACCTGGGCCCACTATCTTAATCATGAAATTCCCAACATAACACTAAACGAAATAGCTACCTCTACCGCATAAAACGAAATATTATGCACCCTCTGAAAAATCTTTGAATTTCAAAAGTCATATTTTTTATATGATTTCGGTATATAGGCCTACGAGTATAAAATATTACAAACGAATAAATTTGCGGATCTTTTTTAAAGTTAGAAGTTTATTTTTTATATATTCTACACATTCACGTTTTTTTTTTTTGGGGTCAAAAGCATAGATTTCTATGTCCACAAATCTAATTTTACACTTGAACGAATTGAAGAAAAAGTGATTTGTTTTTTCTTTAAAAAATCACACGCTTTTGATTTTCTCATCTTTCAACCGGGAATTTTAAAAAAATATTATTTTGTTTTTGGATATTTCTTATATTTATTTTTGTTATATTTTGTATATAATATATTATGTATTATATGTTGTTTAGGAAATCAGCCCAAAAGGCTGGTTTGAACCTGTAGAGGTTTTCATAAGTAAAACGAGGTAGATTGTAATGAGGTGGTTGTAAACGAGGTGGAGGTTATTGGTTTATAATTGCCTTCCTCACTGAGTGGAAAAGTACGCTTATCACCGTGCTGGGCCATCTGACAAGCACATATTTTCCACTCTGCAAATGACACCACTTCATTCACCACAGAGTTTAGCTGTATAATGAAATTCATTACTTTCAGAGAAGATGACTCTGATTAGTGTAATTTACACTTCTACCTCTTCTGTTCTTAAATGATTCAGTCATTTAAGAACACATTTCACTTCACATTTTTTCCAAATTACCATTTAAAAAATACAGGGTGATTATAAATGAAATAGACACTTTCGACAGCTTCTTAAACATCAAACTGGTGTATTTGAATATAGTAAATGATATAGGTTTGTAGGGAATTGTTTAAAGTTTATGTTGGTACAACTGTTCTTAGCATTTTGTTGTTGGCTGCTGTTACAACGACCAGTCTAGCAAAATAGCCGCAACTCAAGTGGAGAAAGCTTATTGTGTTCTTGAATTAGCCAAAACAGACTCTGTTACGGTTGTGCAACGTCATTCCAGAACAAGATACGGTAAACCACCACCAACAAGGCTATCAATCCATAACTGGTTAAAAAACATTTTGAAAACAAAAATTTTGTGAGGCTGTTTTCTCGTAAAATTTTTTTTGTTTAAGATTGCAACTTTAATATGCACTTTAACGCAAAAATTTATATAACACAAAATGTAGAAAATTTAAAATCCTACAACTTTTATTTAAAATGTTTTTTTTTATAACGCTTGGTTTATCGGTAATTACCGATTTTCTGTTTTATCTCACGAAATCGTGTAAAAAATCGATTATTTAAGATTTCAGCCGTAGTATACGTTTTACGACAAAAGTGTATAAATAAAATTTAAATGAAATTAAAAGATCTACAACTTTTTTTAAAGCAATTTTCTCTACAGAGCCTAGTTTAATGAGAAAGAGTGATTTTCCGTATTTTAAAGCCAAACTGAGGTTGATTTTCATTTTGAACCATTCACTCATGATTAAAATAAGGTTATGTTTATTGAGTTAGTTTGTTTGTTTATTTCTCATGTTTTATAACTAATGTTAGGGTATTCTTTTAATTATTTTCATTGGCAAGAGAAATTTGTGTGAGTGTTTCACAGCAGATTTTTTTCAAACTAAACTTCTTTAAGGATTTAGGCTACGTGAAAAAGAAAATAAAAGATACGGGTGCTTGCTGTAATTTTATTATGCATGAAATCAATTTTAATGTGGAATAAGAACAGCTATCATAGAAGATAACAATAAAAATTGGATTGTTATTATTAAGACTGGAGGACTATTAAAGAATGAAAGATGTGGTGAGTGGGTTGAATAAAAAGAGAGAGAGAGTGAGTATGTGGGAGAGAGTATGTTGGAGAAATGATGATGGAGAGAACTTTGAAAGAGACAGACTGAAAACGACTTGTTTTCAAAGAAGTACTGGTTGTAAATCATTTGTAATAACAAAATATACCCATATCACCAAATAATATCTCATTTAATATGCTATCAAATAACAAGATGTCTTATATTTTGAAAATTATTATCTCACATGATATCTTTAATCTTTAACTTGAATGGTTTCAACTTCATATCGTTTTGCTTATTACCTGTTCAATATCTAAATCATTTGAAACCCTTTTTATTTAAAAAAGACAGTCAACGTGGAAATAAAAAATATCTGGTGTGAAACAATCATACGATTTTCTCTTGCCAATATTTTAAATGATTTCACAGTTACCTTGATGAAATACTGCTTGACAACGATCGAAATAGGATTCCCTCCCTTCCCCACATCTTCCATTCCCGTTCGCACTACGTGCCGGATCGAATACATTGGTACGCACAACACAAATGAGCAATTAATATGAATTTCACTTATACTAGATTCTTGTTATCCATAACATTTTGTACAGATTATGTGACCACCAGCAGAAGAAAGTCATTAGTGTTACAGGTATGTAGATATGAAACGACTTGCGCAAGATAGAACAGGTTGGAGAACTGCATCAAACCAGTCAAGAGACTGATGACAAAAAAAAAATGTTGACTGTTAATGTAATTAATTAATACGATTTAATTAGTTAATGGAGTAAGCATTATTCTTTATTTACTTGAGAGTAGCTAATATAAACTATGCTTTTACTTCAGTTCTACAGTGTTAGCGACCGTGCAACATTGTTATTGTAGTCAGTGCAGTTTTATTATGTTTTGGGTTTGATCGGTTGTTCAATATTCAGATAAATTCGTTTCGATTAAACAAATACAGTGTAAGTGTATATTTGTGATTTAAACAGGTACAGTTTAAACAAGTGCAGATAATAATAAATAATAAGGTAATAGTAGGTATGAATATAAATACTGTTATAGTAATGAGCTGTACTAGTAGGCTGACTATCCGAGCTAATGTTTTTGGGACGGTACGTAATGCGAGTTGGCGCCGATGAAGTGCGAAAGGGAGGGAATCCTATTTCGAAACTTGTCGGACAGTAGGTAAGTATTATTGTATGATCTGGCCAACCAACACCCCAGACTTAAAATTGAGTACGTTTTGGTTACACAGTAAAACCTCCACAAACGACCACCTCTTCTAAACGTGCGGTTTCGTTTGTGCAATCGTCGCATAGATCGGGTAGTTTCGTTTGTGCAGTGGAACGTGCGATCCAACTGCACGTCCGGGTTAACAGAAACCCGGGTTATCCGAAACGTCAAAAAATACTCAATATTTTAAATGTATTTCTGTAACAAAATATTGTTTAAGCAAACTGAACTGTATTTTAAGCACGTAAAGTAGGCATGCCTAAATGACATTCAGCACCGCAGACAGGACTTTTACCGATTATATGAGTATTTTCCTTGGAGCGGTGGCTTACTACTAGGCCTACTGTTTATTTTAGCTACATCACCTTTGCTGCAAACAGTCAATTAATACTGTATTGTGGTTGAATGGATACGGTAGTGTCTTGGCCTTAATGTTGTTTTCATTTCGTTTTGTGGCTAATTAGTGTTACGTACTGGTAGTGGAAGTGAAATGATATTTAACAATGTCGTGCAAACGTAAACGCGTGCTCAAAACCATAGAAGCAACGCCCACTGATGTACTTTTAGTTAAACGTTGGCGGGACATTTCGGTAAAAAAAACGAAAGGAAAATAAAAACAAATTTCTGACTTTTAAAAAAAAATTAAAATGTACGGAAAATATTTGACAATTAAATCGTACGAATAGAAGTTTTAGGACACAGTAACAGTTTTTTACAATAAAACACCATTTTTTGTTATTTAATAAACCCGGATTATCCGAAATCGGCTTACCCCAATTATTTCGTATTAGCGGGAGTTTACTGTATCTATTAGACGATAAAAGCAAGTTTAAAGGATCAAATAGTTGTAGTTTTTTGCAGCTAACTCAATGAGTTTAGCGTCATCATCTTTGGAAAAACTCATTTTCAACTTCCAGACGCATGCGACTGCTGCAGGTGACTGGTTGCCAAAGCAGTCGATTCAGCCGACGCATGGGATCTCTTGCGTCGGACGCATAAACGGAACCACTTCTTAAGAAATCCATTTGATGAGTAATGGCAATGACCATGGCGTTCTCTAATTACTAAAGAACGCCATGCAATGACGCAAGCAGCGGCTGCATGCCGTAATCGCATGCGACGATCGCACAAACGAAACCGCAACTTAAGTGACCAACTCAGTAACCGACCAGTTTTTTCCGGAACCAAAATATTAACTATTCTTCCCCATAAAAATTTACCTTCCTAAACGACCACTCTCTAATCCGACCGCGACCGGTAAAAACGAGCAAAAGCAACCACTTTAATTTAATAATATAAAGGTAGATGGGCAAACGTATGTAATACAGAATCGCCATGCGCTATATATTGATACTGCTACCTCGAGTATTGACAGATTAATAAGCTTATACAGTTTATACAGTATAACACGTACAATTTAACAAGCTTCAACTTTCGGTTCTCTCTCTACCAGAAATGTAATGTTGCACGTATGACATTGACCATTAATGACGTTATGTACAGAACCCTATAAACATTCATACAGTTCAGTAGCGTAATTTATTCATTTCGGTTGGTTTGTAAGTACATCGGGTGTAGTGTTACAGTACAGTAATTAAAATTACAGTCGTTGATAGAGTACATTATTATTAATTTTCCTGTTTAAAGTAAAATGCCTCAGAAAGGTTATATACAAACAATTTTAACTCTTTAAACACGTGTAGACGTAATTATTGATAGTGAAAAAGTATTTTCGCAGCGTCGTTTGGCGGAAAAATACTTTTTTTGCATCCAGAAGACTCCAAAGGGAGTATAGGACATGTCAAGATAAAACTGATAAACAAAAAGTTTATCACAATGATAAATTCATCACTTACCACCAAAAATTTGTTTCTGCTACTGCTTACTTCAGTAGGCTTGTCATAAACCCCATTGTATCAAATATCACCCAAAATTAAAAACTAAAAAGTTAAACGTAATAATAAATTCATCACTTACCAATAATTTTTTCCCGCTACTGCTTAACTTAGTAGGCTTGTCATGAACCCCTTTGTATCAAATAGATAGTACATAATATTTGTTTAATTAGGAGTTAAATACTTTTCAACCAAAAACTATTTAGAAAGGAATTCGTGCACACTGTAAAATATTTCATCAATCAAATATTGTTTTAGCTTTTTTTTAAAATCCCTTAAATTGTCACAACTTTTTAAACCTTGTGGAATTTATTAATGTATTTTCTACCTACATAAAATGGTTTTTGTTCAAACAATTTAGTGATATGATTAGCAACATAATAATCGATCCTGTTTCTTGTGTAGTGGTTGTGAACATCTAAATTCTGTAAAAAGGTATTTTTCTTTACGTACATTACACTTCAAAAATGTACAAAGAAGGAACTGTGAGCAATTGCAGCTCTTTAAATAATGATCTGCAAGAGGTAAGGTGGTTGACTCTCATCATACACCTAACAGCTTTTTTTCTGTATTTTAAAAACCCTTTCCATGTTACACTGTGATGAATTACCCCATGCTAATATGGCATACCTGATATGACCTAAAATTAAACCATGATAAGCTGCTATTAGCAATTTTTATATATGGTTGCGGAAAGACCCAGATTCAGCAGATACTAAAAATGAAGGATCATATTAGAGACAAATGGAATCAAAATGGAAATAAGGATTTCAAAAGAGATTGTTCTCAACAGTTAAAAGACATTAATGAACTCACTTTTGCGTGGTTCAATGGCGCACGTAGTAGACGTTTACCAATTTTTGTTGTTGTTTAGGTCATCAGCCGAAAGGCTGGTTTGAACCTCTAGAGGTTTTACTAAGTAAATCGAGGAGTGAGGTGGTTTACCATTGCCTTCCTCACTGAGTGGAAAAGTACACTTATCGGCATGCCAGGCCCTCTGAAAAGCATATATTTTCCACTCTGCAAAAGACACTTTCACTTCATTCACCACAGGGTCTGGCTGTATAATGAAATTCATTACTTTCAGAGGGGATAACTCTGATTAGTGTCTTTTACACCTCTACCTCTTCTGTTCTTAAATGATTCAGTCATTTAATTGGCTGACCATCTGATAAGAAACAGAACTATTTATTTTAGCCCTGCAACTAACAGGGCTAAAATTAAATGACTGAATCATTTAAGAACAGAAGAGGTAGAGGTGTAAAAGACACTAATCAGAGTTATCCCCTCTGAAAGTAATGAATTTCATTATACAGCCAGACCCTGTGGTGAATGAAGTGAAAGTGTCTTTTGCAGAGTGGAAAATATATGCTTTTCAGAGGGCCTGGCATGCTGATAAGTGTACTTTTCCACTCAGTGAGGAAGGCAATGGTAAACCACCTCACTCCTCGATTTACTTAGTAAAACCTCTAGAGGTTCAAACCAGCCTTTCGGCTGATGACCTAAACAACAACAAAAATTGGTAAACGTCTACTACGTGCGCCATTGAACCACGCAAAAGTGAGTTCATTAATGTCTTTTAACTGTTGAGAACAATCTCTTTTGAAATCCTTATTTTCATTTTGATTCCATTTGTCTCTAATATGATCCTTCATTTTTAGTATCTGCTGAATCTGGGTCTTTCCGCAACCATATATAAAAATTGCTAATAGCAGCTTATCATGGTTTAATTTTATCTCATATCTGGTATGCCATATTAGCATGGGGTAATTCATCACAGTGTAACATGGAAAGGGTTGTTAAAATACAGAAAAAAAAAGTTTACCAATTAGTGAACCAATTTTACAAGAAAAGGCGATATGTTTTGCTTCTCATATCATCATACACTTCCGATATCATACACTTTTCATAAAAATAAAGTTATTTGCTGCATTATAATTTTAGTAATAATGGAAATTAAGGGAGGTAGTTTAAGTTAAATTTCGTTTTCATTTTTTTTTCTCTAAAATACTGTGAAGTAAATTGGTAGAGGCTTTTTTGGTCATATTTTATGAATGATTTTTATAACTTTGCTGATGTTTGTATTATCATTTATTAACATTTTAGTTTTGTTATCATAAGTTTTAATTATTATTAACATTTGTATTCTGTCAGTTTTTTTTATTACTTTCTCTTGCCTATATGAATGTATAGGAAGGAAGGTATTGTTTTCATGTCGATTTTTAAAATCGAGTTTTCACCGGATCTAAGCCTACACGTTTTCAGACCCCTGAACCGAAAAAACATGTTTTTAGAGATTGGTCATGTGTGTGTCTGTGTGTGTGTGTATACAAAATACGAGTATATCCCAAGAACGAAACATCGTACAAACTTGAAACTTGTAACTTATGTTACTTCCCACTACCGGACCCGACACGAACATTTTCATCAAAATCGGTCAACCGGAAGTAGTAGTTTATTCGTGAATTTTTTTACTTTTTTGCGATTTTCGCAAAAACTGGTCCTATGATTTGTTTTAAAATCACCTCATTTACTTAATTTTTTATGCTCTACAAGATTCAAACATTTTTTTGTATAACGCTTAGTTTAGCGGTAATTAGCAATTTTCTGTTTTTTTCTCACGAAAACGTGTAAAAATCTATTTTTTTAAGATTTCGGCCTTAGTATGCATTTTACGACAAAAGTGTAGGCTATATATTAAAATTTATAGGAAATTAAGAGATCTACAACTTTTATTTATAGCATTTCTTTGTACAGTGCCTAGTTTAGCGTGAAAGAGCGATTTTCCGTATTTTTAAGCCAAACTCAGGTTGATTTTCATTTTGCGTCTTTTCATATATGATTAAAATTAGGTTATGTTTATTGCGGTTAGTTTTTTGTTTATTTCTAATGTTTTATTACTAATATTAGGTTTATTGTTAATTATTTGCATTGGCAAGAGAAAGTTGTGTGAGTGTTTCACACCAGATTTTTATTTTTTACATTTTACTACGTGTTTTTTAATGTTCTTTAATCATTTTCTCTTTTGTGTGACTAATGTTTTTATGTTATTAGTGATGTATTCGTATTAACTGTTTTTTATCAGTGCTATTATTGTTGTATTTTAGTTTTATTTTTGTGCTGTGTATTTTTTTTGTAATTAGTAATCCTCCTTCAAGCACGGACTTTACTCTTTTGGAGAAGTAATAAAGAAAATAAATAAAAATAAATTTAATTTATTTAAAGTAAACACTTATTTGTAAGTCAACTTATAATAATTAATCATTTGGACAAAGTAGGTAAATCTTGTAACAAGTTTGAGTCATCAGTCTTAAGTTTTCTTTTTAAATTTTAATCAGCAATTACGAGGAATGACGTTGATGGGCATCTTGTATTTTATTTCTAGTGCATAAAAAAATAAGTGAAACTGTTTTACTGATACCATGATTAAGATTATGAGAAAGTAGTTTAGTAGCTCGGACAAAGATTTGTTGCCTGAGTTGGAAGATCTACGGCTGGTAGCACGGTCAAAAGAAAAAAAATTGACAGATCGGACACGAAGCAAATAAATAAAAAGTTAATAGCATTATGTAAGCCTTTACTTGGTTACTGTCAGTTGTTAAACTTGCTCCAGACTTACTAATACATAGAACTGTCTGCCCGTCCTGGCTTCACCCGATTTTTATTTGTTGGTGGCAATTTTTAAAATTGTCATCTATCATCTGTCTTGGGTTCGAATACCATTCAGGCACGGCATATTTTCATACTGTCACTGGATGGCGACATTAAGTGGCAAACCTTTTTAGTTTGGTGGCCCTGAAAAGGGCCGTTTAAGCGGTGGTCGTCTTGGAGAGGCGTCGGTCGTAGTCGTCGTGGCGGTCGAGGAGCTGGGTGATACGGCGTGTCATCGTCCAGCGGAGACGTCATTTTTTTCCCTCGCAGTAGTGCGTCAACGGCTGCTTCGTCGGGTCCGGTGGGCGTAAGGCTCGGTCGAGGGACCGCTGTGGGCATCGCTCGCGTTAGCGGACGATGACGGTCCGGTCGACGGCTTACGGTGACGGGTCGGCGAGCGAAAGCATCATCTTCTCTCTTGCGGGGTCGTCGATTAGTCTTCGCTGGAATCCGGCAGCCGTGTGCCGTGGTGGACGTCTTGTCTGCTGTCTGGTTCGAAGTGAATCCCTCAGAGTCTTGATCGGAATTTGATCGCTCGGTTCAATGCAGCGCTCTTTATTTAGTTGCAGAGAGCGCTGTGGTAGATAGCGGCTACTGGCTCGGCCTGATGAAAAAAGGCCTCTGTTGGTGCGGAGATGAAAGGTATTGGTCTGTCAATAATAGAGGGTAATATTGAGGGATTGAATCGTAGCGGGAGGAAAACATTAGAATTAGAATATATAAAGCAAATTACAAAAGACGTAGGGTTTTACATGTTCGTGAATATGAAACGACTTTCGCAAGATAGAATAGCTTGGAGAAATGCATCAAACCAGTCGAGAGACTGACGACAAATAAACCTACTCACAATGTTTGTGGGTCTAAATTGGGTTGAAGTTCCGATTTTAACTGGAAGTGGCTCAAATCGGAAGTTAAGAAATCAAATTCAGAATTTAGAAACAAAAAACACAGAAGCGTTGATTATCCGAACGTCAGTCATCCAAACCATTATCGATGGAAAAAATACATATTTACTCACGCAGGCCTTTTCTGCCCTAGAAACTACAATGCTATGGTTCGACGAACAGTCTGAATTTAGAGCTGCTGAAGCATTGTTACTGAAAATAATGAGAGATGTCGCTGCTACAAAAAAATTCAGTCTTAATTCAAAAGAAAATTTAAGCTTTCAAAAAAATCATTGTATCGTATGTACAAAGTGTGTTAAAAAATATTTCATAAAGGATTTACCGTACGTAGTTTATTTCGTTAATTTTTTCAGTTTTGAAATTCTGAATTTTCCGTTTGTTTTTATAATCTTTAGTACTCTACGTTATGGTGCCCGTAACAGACAGGTGGAATGTCAAATTATTTACACTCAATCTATTCGTTGCAAGACTAAAATAAATAGTTCTGTTTCATATCACATGGTCAGCCAATTAAATGACTGAATCATTTAAGAACAGAAGAGGTAGAGGTGTAAAATACACTTATCACAGTTATATCCTCAGAAAGTAATGGATTTCATTATACAGTAAGACGCTTTCAGAGTGTCCGGCATGCTGGTAAGCGTACTTTTCCATTCAGTGAGGAAGGCAGGGTAAACCACCTCACTCCTCGTTTTTACTTAGTAAAACCTCTAGAGGTTTAAACCAGCATTTCGGCTGATGACCTGAACAACAACACTCTACATTTGCAATAAATTAATTAGTTTTTTTTAACTATAGTTTTTGTTAGCCTTTATCAACCTATTAAACAATTAGGTTATGTTACTTTGTTACCGTTTAGGATATACTGCATAGGCCCTACTGTAGCCTAATATTTTCTTACATGTATTTTTTTTAGTTTTTTACTTTCTCTTGCCTATATGAATGTATGGGAAGGAAAGTATTGTTTTCATGTCAATTTTTAGAAATCGAGTTTTCACCGGATCTACATATTTTCAGACCCCCTGAACCCAAAAAACATGTTTTTAGTGATTGTTATGTGGGTCTGTGTGTGGTTATGAACAAAATATCTCAAGAATGGAAAACTGTACGAAGTTGAAACTTGAAACTTAAGTTAGATACCACTTCCGGACCCGACACGAACATTTTCATCAAAATCGATCAATCGGAAGTAGTAGTTTATTCGTGTATTTTTTCACTTTTTGCGATGTTCTCAAAAACGGGTCCTACGATTTTTTCAAAAATTGCCAGTTTACAAAATTTTTTATGCTCTACAACATAGGGTAGGCGCCATGTTTGCTGAAATTCTTGGTGAGGCTGTTATCTCGTAAAAAAATTGTTTTTTTAAGATTACGGCTTTATTATGCATCTTAGCGCAAAAATTATATTATAATAAAAAATGTAGAGAATTTAAAGTCCTACAACTTTTATTTCAAATTTTTTTTGTAGAACGCTTAGTTGAGCGGTAATTAGCAATTTTCTGTTTTTTTCTCACGAAAAGGTGTGAAAAATTTCATTTTTTTACGATTTCAGCCTTAGTATGCATTTTACGACAAAAGTGTATGTAATCAAATTTATAGGAAGTTAAGATCTACAACTTTTATTTAAAACATTTTTCTCTACAGAGCTTAGTTTAGCGTGAAAGAGTGATTTTCCGTATTTTTAAGCCAAACTGAGGTCGATTTTTATTTTGCGTCTTTCACTCATGATTAAAATAAGGTATGTTTTTGAGGTTAGTTTTTTTTTTATTTCTAATGTTTTATTACTAATGTTAGGTTATATTGGTCATTATTTGCATTGGCAAGAGAAAGTTTGTGAGTGTTTCACACCAGATATTTTTGTTTTGTTTTACGTCCGACTGTTTTGTTTTTTGTTTGCCGACGGTGAGAAGGATGATAGATGAAGATGAGTGATGAAAAAATGCCACATCTGGCTGGGAATCGAACCCGGGACCCTGGCTTAAAGCCAGTTGCGCAGCCTTCTAACTACAGTATTTAGCTTTTTTGATTATCAGAACTGCTCTGGTCCCAATTAGTTTGGCTAACTGACGTTTCACTGTAGTATTATTCGATTTATCTTAAATTAACGTTGCAGGGTTAAATTTGAAACGTTGAAGGTTTGATGTTAGAGGGTTTAAACTTGAGGTTTCAAGTTGAGACTCCTTAATGTTTACTGAAGTGTTGTCATGCTGGAAAATATTTTTGCCCGGAAAACATTTTACTCAAACAATTTGGCCGAAAAATTTTCAGCCGGACATTTTTAATGAAAAATTCAAAAAATAAAACATTTTCAGACAAAAATTCATGCGAATTTTTTCTAAATTCGAAATTAATATTTGAATATTATAGTCTACAATCGGTTTTTTTTTATTTCTTCCCAGACAGATTATTCCATACATTTTGTAAATACATTTATAATTTCCTTTGAAAACTAGTAGCCTATACCCATTAGCCTCATTGGTAAAAGCCTATAATATTATCTTTATATTAATTTATTTAAATAACAATAAAACATAATAGGCAAATTCCTCTGTTTTTGAACAGAGGAAAGACATACTATTATAAATGTTAGGAATTTGGTTGACGTTATCTTCTGAATACTTATTACCAAATTATTAAATTTATTTGACATTAATTGGACCAGTGACTACATATTTTATCCATAATAGATCACCCGTGTCATTCTACCAACACACACAACAAGATACTACCATTTTTATTTTTTATCTCCGTTTACTAAGTTGTAACATCAGTTAAAGTATTGTTCTTGCAGATAAAACTTCAAACAACAAAGTTAATGATTGTTGTTTTACCTTTTATTGATCTATGGACGCCATTTTTAAGTTTTTGTTAAAATAGATGTAAACTCCGATTTTCATCAGATACCTATTTTTAATTTGTCTTGCTATGTGAATATATGTAGGAAAGTGAGTATTGTTTTTATGTCGATTTTAAGAAACCAAGTTTTCACCGGATATACACGTTTAGCACACATATTTTAGCAATTGGTCTACGTGTGTGAATTTGTGTGTGTGTGTGTGTGTTTGTGTGTTTGTGTGTGTGTGAATAGAATATCTCAAGAACGGAACATCGTACGAACTTGAAACTTGTAACTTAAGTTAGATATTACTAGAGGACCCGACACGAACCTTTTCATTAAAATCGGTCAACCGTAAGTACAGTATAATACCGATTATCCGTGGTAACTGGGGGGATAACTATACCGGATAACCGGAAAACACGGATAATACAATCCAATTCGGTCGAGACCACTTACGTCATAAACAAAACCATCAGTTACGCGTATGTTTTATTCTACTGATTAATACATGTTAATACTATCGGATATCGGAAATAAATAAACAAATTGTATTGAAATAAAAATATTTACTACATACATTTATATAAGTCTTACCTTAAACTACGTACCAAAAAAAAATCACAAAAAAACTGTTATTTTACTTTGTTTCATTTTATGCCGCAATATTTTTTCTTTTATTTTTCTTATATAACCACGAATATGTAAAATGTCCACGTAATCTGTGTCATCCTGATTTTCCATGAAAGTTAGTAATGTTTCGGCACCGGTTAAAGCTTCTTTGCAACTTATTTTAGGAGCTGGTAACGTGCTCACCTCTCATCACGCGGTCTTGGGTTCGAATCCCACTCGGGCATGGCATTTTTTCATACGTTACAAAAAATTCATTTCATCCTTCACCGTCTGCATTAGCAGAAATTTGCAAAACAGTCGGACGTTAAACCAAAAAAAAAAAATTTCTAGTGATCGCACGGTTAATCCAAACCCCGGTTAAACGATCCACGGAAAATCGGTACTCTACTGTAGTAGTTTATTCGTGTCTTTTTTCACTTTTTTGCGATTTTCTCAAAAACCGCTTTTACGATTTTTTTAAAAATCGCCTCATTTACTAAATTTTTATGCTCTACAAGATAGGGTAGGCGCCGTGTCTGCTGAAATTCTTGGAGAGGCTGTTTTTTTCGTAAAAAATTGTTGTTTTAAGATTCCGGCTTTAAAATGCATTTTAGCGCAGTAATGTATACAATAAAAGTTGTAGAAAATTTAAAATCCTGCAACATATACATATATATATCGTGTGTATATATATATATACTATGTTTTTAGCGATTGGTGTGTTTGTGTGTGTGTGTTAACAAAATATCTCAAGAACGGAACATTATACGAACTCGAAACTTGAAACTTAAGTTAGTTACTACTAGAGCAGTGATTCTCAACCCGGGGGTCGTGACCCCCATGGTGTCGTGGTGATATTATAGGGGGGTCGTGAAACAATAATGAAATCATTTAATCATTTTATGAAAAAAAAATAATTTATTATAAACTTACTTAGTATAAAAACTTTACATGCAGAAGTACATTTCTTTGTTAAGAAAAGAAATTAATCATTAATTAATTAATAATGTGATGGTTGCGTTTGTTTTTTATTTAAAATTTTCTTTTTCACGCCGAAATCGGTCACTGAATCGATTTACAATCACGTCACAATCCCGCCATTCCATCTCATTTACTAGTTGTGCTTTAAAAAATTGTACAGTCGTAAATAAAAATAAAGTTGAAGCCAAAAAAAAATTTCTTTATGCGTGGATCTTCGTTACAAACATATAAAAGTAAATTGTTCTCCAGTGATAACATACGATTCCTATATTTAGTTTTTAGAGCAGCCATAGAGGGAAACCCCTTTTCATAGATACTCGTATAAGACGTGGAAAAAACATTTTACATTTATAAATTACAGTCAAAATTCAATTGTTTTGTAAGGCTTACTATTATTATCGGGGGTGAAATATTAATTTTATTAATTTTTACTATTTGGGAGTCGCGGAGCAAAAGAGATTGAGAATTACTGTACTAGAGGACCCAACAAGAACATTTATATCAAAATCGGTCAACCGGAAATAGTAGTTTATCGTGTAATTTTTCACGTTTTTACGATTTTCTCAAAAATCGCAATTTAAGCGAGAAAGGGTTAATTAAATATTTTACTCTCATTTTCAGGAGTTTTATATGAATCAATCCCCAGGGTCCCTCCTGAAAAACTTTCGAAGTAAAATCGTGTAGCCTACCTGCATTTCAACAAAACATAAAATCCTTTTTTTGCAAATCCGACAAAAGGCGTTTCGAAACGACTTAATAATAAATATTTTTCTAAACTTTTACTTTACAAGCATATATTAATGTAAACTAATTATATTTTTTTGTTTTTTTTAGGAGAAAAGCCTTTCAAATGTGAATTTGAAGGTTGTGACAGGAGGTTTGCAAATAGTTCTGATAGGAAGAAGCATTCGCATGTACATACATCTGATAAACCTTACAATTGTCGAGTATCTGGCTGTGACAAATCTTACACTCATCCTAGTTCCCTTAGAAAACATATGAAGGTACGTATAAATGTAACTTAACTAATTAACATTTATTAATTTTTATCATCAGTCTTTCGACTGGTTTGATGCAGTTCTCCAAGCTGCTCAATCGTGCGCAAGTTATTTCATATTATCGCCGACCTGGGCCAACGATACGTGGCCAAGCCTCGCCTTTCAGAATGGGTGGCCCTAAAAAGGGCCGTTGTAGGTGACCGGACGCGTCGAGCCGGCGTGTGCAGCGCGATGTTCGAAGGGTGATGGCTCAGCTACCGGGTTCAGGCCTAGCCTTCCCTCAACGGCAGTTGGGTCTGCACTGCAGTGTGACAGTAGTGGCCCCCAGAGCCCCGCAGTGTCGGGTCGGCTGAGGCGGTTCCCTCCGGGCCTGCGCTGGACTCACTCTTCACCGTGGTGCCCAACGGGCACGCACGGGCTTTCTTCGGCTGGCCGGTACGGGAATATGACGTCTGCCACCGGTAGCGTCGACCAGGGATGGCTGCGTCCGGTCTCGGCTGAACTGTTCTTTTTCCTCTTCTTTTGGTGTTCCTTCCTGGTCGGGGGCTGGCGAGTGAGTAGCTCTCGCGGTTCATTTCAGCTGATTTTACCCCGCCGGCAAGTCCACTTCTAGTCGAAGGGGGCACTGGTTGCTGCGAGTTGAAAGCGCTCCCCGTGGCAGGCTCCGGGACCGTTTGTACGTGATGATCGTTGAGCTAGAATATATGACTGGAGGTAGCACTGTGAAAACGAATTGCGTGCCGCCAGGCTGCCACGCCGCCATATTGCGGTGAGGATAGATAATGCGCGGTATTCAAACTGTCATACAAATCAAATGACTGAAAGTTGATAGTATACATTTAATGTAATATTTAGGGAACCAATTCTCGATAACAAAGTTCATAGTAATTTTAGTATTCATTATTAGTTTAATACAGTATTCCTGTAACGTAATATTTTGTTTAGAAAGGCAAAAACACATTACGTTAAATCTAACTGAAATGCAACATAGGCCAAATTACATTGATGTTACCTGAGTTCTTTCTTATTGGTTTCCTTAATATGTAAATACACCAATACATATTGAGAATATTTTATTTTACAATTATGTTAGTTATTTTAATATGTATCAAGTTAGCTATAACTAAGTTATCAAGAAATTCAAAATCAAATAACCCTTACTTCTTTGTTTTTGGTAAGCCTTTTAATTTAATTGTTCATACATATTTCAATTATCTTTGCTGAAAAATAACTTTTTGGAGAAATAATCAAATTTTAAAATAAGTAAAACCTTTGGAAATTTACTTTGCAAAGATTTTTATCTCAAGATATTTGATTTAAGTTGAAGTATGTAGGCCTACCTTATCCAGGATTATCACTTAACAAAAGTACATTTTTAAAATTAAATCTACCTTGTAACTAGTTTCACCTTCACCTATACTCTTCACACAAAATATATTATTAATTTTGTTGTATAAAACCCGGTCTAATGCTGGTTTAAAACCATACTACTATTACCTATCTTTCCTACATCTTACTTATGTTTTCATACACTTGGAAATATCACTAAAAATAATTTACTCTTTAAGAATACAGGATTGTAAATAGAAACACGAAGGAATTGTTTAAAACCATTTTATTTGTCCATTTAAAAGTTAAACAATTCTGTAAAACTTTGATAGTTGTGTTGGTATAACATATTTCATATCAATGTTTCAGAATAGGATTGTGGATAGGATTGCCAGACCTTAGTATTGTGAATGGTTAGTTTGTGTATTATGATCTGTGTTTATATCGCACAACGCAAGAAAATCAGAAATGTCAGTATTTTGATCAAACAAGTTGATGGTAAAACAGTAGTACTTCCTTGTACTATTTTTTTTTAGAGTCAAGTAAAATAAAATTAAATAAAAAGTTTTAGTTCAGACAAATTTTTTTGGTAATGTACTAAAAACAGATAATATGTTTCTTCCTCACAGTCAGGAACTTTATTAAACAATTCACTACATAGGAAGTTTTATTAGAGTTCAAGGTCTCACTTGGTAGGACTCTTCCGTGTTGCTGCAGAGGGTACTGTGGACTGTTGCTTTCCAATTCTGCCTTCTAACAGCATTTTCCCATGATTTTAAAAGTTTAGGGCAGGATCTTGGAAATCTGTAATCGGAATTAAGTTTAGCCTATGCAAACAATATATTCCATATTCTATTATTGTAATAACTACAGGGTTTATACTCAAATAATTTTGACTTGTTCAATGTGGTGGACGCTTTAAATGTTGTCATGGCTAAAACGTTGAAACTAATTTAACTTAGGCTACATACGTTTAATTTTCAAGTCGGGTAGCTGTGAATATTAATATGTGATACACTTCCATAAGCAGTACGATATAAAAAAAGAAATTAAAATAAATCGATATGAAAACCGATTACAACCAGTTCTATTTAAAACCCAAACATGTAAAACCGATGCCAAAGTATATGATGAATGTGTTACACAAATGTTTATTATTCTTAAGTAGCCTAAATAAAAAATTGTCAAAACAAATAACCACTTTGTAATAACAAATAGGCCTAACCAGTTAGAAAAATACAAACTTTACATTAAGACTGGATGTTATTGTAGCCTAGTTAAAATAGCTTTCAGCGTCCTTGTCCTGCCTTAGGTTTCCTGATATTTTATAGCCTAATTAAATCAGTTAAGGCACTGCAATAATTATAGAGTAATCAATTAGGTAGGTCTAGGCTTTGTAATTCAATTGAACTAAGCCTAGCCTACCTGAGAAATTTCATTCCTGGAAGATCAAAACTTTGGGTTTTAATTCTTTGAGTAAAGTATAAAATTGTGATAGATCATTAATAATGAAATGGGTGGTAAAATAATCGAGATAAAATTAGTTTATAATAAATATTTACAACTTCAAAGGACTTGAAACTCATACAGGCACTCAGATTCAGCTGTTTTAAATTGGTTATTGATAAAATAATTATGAACTTAACTATGAAACTGGACCCCACTTCCTATTTTATATGCTTCATTGCATCCAAATACGACACAATATCGAACCATAATTACTTATAGAATTTACATTATCAAAAGTAAACTCTGACGATAAATAAAAGCTCATTTACAGCATGTAATATTTCAGAGCGCTATCCTCACCACAGTACCAACATAACAAAATAACAGCGGCACGCTTTTCAATAGTAGACGCCGTGTCAGTGCTACCTCCGGTTATATTTCTAGCTCATTGGTGACGATATTAGTATAGCAGTCGGCAAAAAATATATATATATATACCTGCAACACCCTACATCTTTTGTGTTGTTTAAAGTTTGAACCTCTAGAGGCTTTACTAACTAAAATAAGGAGGGAGGTAGTTTCAATTGCCTTCCTCACTGAGTGGATAAGTATGCTTATCAGCTTGCCAGATCCTCTGAAAAGCATTTAATTCTCACCCTGCTAATTACACCTTCCATTCACCATGAATCTGCCTTTATGATATAATTCATCATACTCTGAGAGGAGATAACTTTGATTAGTACCTTTTACACCTGTACCACTTCTGTTCTTAAATGCTTCAGTCATATAATTAGCTGACCATTTGATAAGAAACAGAACTATATTTTAGTAGTCCTGGAACTAGTAGATCGTGTGCAAATAATTTAACACTCCACCTACCTGTTATGGGCAATAAATTTTTCTTTTACTACTTATTTGTTTCAATAAGTATGTCATTTTGTAATTGTGTAAAATATTTTATACTTATTATTATTCTGAATATGGCATTCGAAGTTCTGTTTAAATGTTTCCAGTTCAGTAAAATTATTGATGAAGTTTACACTGGAATGTAAATTTTGGATGAATTTGTAGTATATTATTCTACTAATAAATTAATGAAACAATTTAGTTTTATTTTGAAGGTTTGGAATTTTAATTGTTTTTAAATTATATCATCTACTTAAGGAATGAAAATTAATTTTACAATTAATTAGCTAATCAATGTAAAGAATCCATTCCATTCGCATTGTTTTAGTAATTGCTGGTAGTAGAATTTGATGTATATCTTTTCTCTTTTGTAGTGCTTTAAAATGCAACCATTATTTATATTCCACATTCTTTTGAATGTGGAATGTATAAATTCTTCAGAATGTATTAATTATATTTTTTTATAAATATAATCATTATTACTTTCTCTTGCTCTAAATAATTATATAGGGGAAGAAGGTATTGTTTTCATATCATTTTTTTTAGAAATCGGGTTTTCACCGGACAAGCCTATTCAGGTTTTTAGGCCCCCTGAACCCAAAAAACATGTTTTAGTGTTTGGTCTTTGTGTGTGTGCGTGCGTACGTGTGTGTGTGTGTGTGTGTGTGTGTGTGTGTGTGTGTGTGAACAAAATATCTTAAGAACGGAACATCGTACGAACTTGTAACTTAAGTTAGATTACTAGAGGACCCGAAACGAACATTTTTAACAAAATCAGTCAACCGGAAGTAGTAGCTTATTCATGTCATTTTTCACTTTTTTAGATTTTCTCAAAAACGGCTCTAACGATTTTTTTAAAAATCGCCTCGTTTACTAAATTTTTTATGCTCTACAAGATAGGGTAGGCGCCATGTCTGCTGAAATTCTTGGCAGGCTGTTTTCTCGTAAATAAATTATTTTAATATTGCGGCTTTAATATGCATTTTAGCGCAATAATGTAAACGAGATAATAAAAGTTGTAGGCAATTTAAAATCCTACAACTTCCATATCAAAATTTTTTTTGTATAACGCTTAGTTTAGCGGTAATAGCGATTGCCTGTTTTTGTCTCGTGAATACGTGTAAAAAATCGATTTTTTAAAGATGCCTTAGTATGCATTTTACGACAAAAGTGAATATAATCAAATTCATAGAAAATTAAAAGATCTACAACTTTTATATTTAGCGCATTTTCTCTACAGAGCCTGTTTAACATGAAAGAGTGATTTTCCGGATTTTTAAGCTAAACTGAGATTGATTTTCATTTCCCGTCTTTCACTCATGATTAAAATTAGGTTATGTTTTTTGAGGTTAGTTTTTTGTTTATTTCTAATGTTTATTACTAATGTTTAGTTATATTGTTCATTATTTTCATTGGCAAGAGAAAGTTGTGTGAGTGGTCACATTAGATTTTTTATATTAAAATTTGAACGAAGTTCAATTTTAAATTTTTCTACCAATGTTTAAGGCTCTATTAAATAAATGGTTAATTTTAATTTATATTTCATGTTCACAGGTACATGGAAATGGTAAAAGTTCACCACCTGGATATGATAGTGAAGAATCCAACAGTTCTTCAGCGGGTTCTATAAGTGTAGCTGAAAATACAAGCACAGGAGCATCACCACATCACACTCAAGCTACTGGTACCACGACATTAGTACCACAAGCATTAAGTGAATGGTACGTCGGAATGCCTACACCACCATCAAATGATCATTCTCCAGTAAATCACCATTTTAATCATCATCATCATCATCACCATCATCTGCACCATGGTGCGACAGCTGCTTACTGAGAAAATACCCCCACCTCGCATCATTTAGGTCTTCCAACCGGTTGGAGACATCATTTACCACTTTGACTAGAAACTACTTTATCAGTTTCACAAGAAGTAGATAATTTTAATGACAATTATTACACTGATATTTTTGATTACAATATAATTTAATATCCGCAATCTTTTACTTTTTATAGAAATTTATTATTTATTTAACGTAGATAAATTTTTATTTACATTTAGGGGAGACTGTACTTTGTACTATATTAAATTTCCTATTTTCAGGTACATACGAGGTGTGAGAGAAAAGCAATGAGACTGATGTTTTATTTACCAAAGTTTTTTTTTCAAATATCAATGTTATGCCCTTCAGAGTAGTTTCCTTGGGCAATTACATATCGATAGAGATGTTGTTCTCACTTTTGTTAGCAGCGCTGGAAGTCTTGAACCGGTACGCCTATGGTCTTCAGCATGTCCATTACATTCTTTTGGATGTTTTCTAAAGTCCCAAAATGACGTCCTTTGAGGACATTTTTCAGTTTAGGAAAAAGGAAAAAGTCACAGGGACTGAGGTCAGGTAAATAGGTGGCTGGGGAACCACAGGAATGCCTTTTGAGGTCAAAAATTATGTAACGGAGAGGGAAGTGTGACATGGGGCGTTGTCACGGTGGAGTATCCATTTGTCTGCAATGTCTGGTCTTACGCGAATGACCCTTTTTCTTAGCCTTTCAAGGACGTCTTTATAAGAAACTTGCTTAACATTTTGTCCTGGAGGAACAAATTCATCTTGTGGTAGTGTGAGTGTTCACACGTTCGATGTTTTCGTCGGTTTTCGAAGTTAAAGACCTCCCTGAACGGTGTTCATCTTCAACGTGTTCTCTGCCTTTCAAAAATTATTTGTGCCAGCGAAAAACTTGAGCTCGGGAAAAAGATGTTACCCACAGGCCTGTTTTAACTTTTTAAACGTCACACTTGCTGATTCTCCAAGCTTAACACAAAATTTAATGGGACAACGTTGCTCCAAATTCCGCTGTTCCATTTTGCGTGACGAACAACCAAAACACAACTTCACTAATAGCAGTCACAAAAATCACGTAGTAAACAGTATTAGTTGAAACTCGCTCTGAGCTATGGGAGGGTACTAATACTCGTGCTATATCAAGGCAACAGCGCAGCGTAGCCAGATCTCTTGCAGTGTTGCTAATCTCATTACTAATCTGCCACACCTCGTATATTCGAGTACTAAATACGGTAATTTCTTACGGGTATGAATTAGTTGTTTCTTGGCTTATTTTCTACCAATTTATTCAGAATTGAATTTTTTATGTTTTTTTTTTTTTAATCTTTATGTATTTATTAGTAATTTAACAAAGGTATTGTAGTTCAAACCTAAAAACCCAAGATTTATGCAGTTATGCAACCTGTTTTATTCGATTTTTCAGGTTAAACAACTGAATTCGCCCCATAATTTACCTTTTCAGAATTTTATCAAGTCTCCATTTTACCGAGGGTACTGAGTACTAGATGAAATCTTTCGCTAGCCGTAACTCGCTATCAAATCGTTTTAGGAAATATATTTATATAATTTTTTTCTTTCGTTTTGCTTGTAGAGTAAACTCAGAAAGCACTGGAAAACTTTGTGATTCATCCTGTATATACATGTACAAGAAGAATAACTAGAAAAATTTTAACCTGGTGAGTTTAATAGTTACTGAGAAAAATGAACGTAAATGTTAAAAATCTAAATTTACGGGAAAGGAAAAACCAAAAACGCACTTCAAAACCAAAATGTTCACAAATAAGTAAATTTGCCATCAACAGTTGGTTAGGAAGCTGAACTAACACCTTAGAACACTCAAAACAAGGCGCAGATTTAAAAAAAAACTAAAATCCCTTTGCACTAAAACGAACAATTAAAATTATGAAAAATATTCGTTCTTGGTCACATGATAATTTTTCTGGGTAAATCCGATGATAAAACTTAATTTTTTCATTAAAATAATTTTTGACAAAACTTAATGTTATTTTTTTAGTAGATCTAGATGTAAACTATTAAAAAACATTAAAAAATTTCAGTCAAAACCATCATACAGTCTCCCCTTAATATTTTGATTTACTTTATAAACTTTATGTTTCAGGCATTTAATAAAATAATTACAATTGACCAATTACGATTACCAGCTTTATAAATATCTAGTCAACATACAAAATAAAGCATACAATGGATCATTTATTCAAAAAACAAAATACAATGAAAACACAATGTAACAAAATTGTGTTGTGTTATTTTATTTTGTACGAGGGTTGGTTTTTCAACACGATAGGTTGCTGCTGATTCTGTCATCACAGATTCATGTTCTGGAAGGTCGGCTGAATAAAGCGTATATAAGAATGGGCTCAAAATGCTGCCTTGAGGAACGCTGGAAAATAACAATATTTTTGATGTTTTATGACATGATAATACGCAGTCGAAATGAGATGAAGAATCCTCGAAGGGATCCGATCTAATTACCTATTATTTTAAAAAAATTTACAAAAACATTAGATCTGTTGCGAAAATGCAAACACGCCAGTTCCCGAAGGCAGAAACCAAATCTATTGGAATCGTTTTGAAATAATTAAATTTTACAGGTTAAATTCATATTACAGCAGAATCTCGGTAGTCCGGCACCTCCAGTAATCCGGCCCTTAAAATATTGGGTCTAAAAGTATGAAACCTCACCCGGAACAGATTTTGGTAAAATATTTAAATTGAATTAGAGAAATCAACTCGACCTAATTACGGCGGATTTAATAAGTATAACATGCATGTTTAGGATTTGATTAAAGAAATGCATCAGCAGACCTTAATTATTGTTAAATGAAATAATTTTTGGCCTTTTACCCAAAACCCAGAACTGGGTCATACTCTATACGTCATGCTGAATTGACAACGAAACGTAATTCTCAGATCACGAGCACCTCCACAACGCACTGGGCGATGTCAATAGCCGATAATTATGTTTAGTACAATGACTACAGAAGTACTCAGCAAACCTTTTTTAATTAGTTTATTTAATTTAAAATCACATAGAAATCAATGCGTATTCAATTTTTTGTTTAAATTTATAATTTATAGTTCCAAAATTACAGACATCCAGTAATCCGGCACACTGTCGGTCCCGAACAGGCCGGACTACTGAGATTCTACTGGATTTTAAATGTCTTTTGTTAATATTGTAACTTTGATTTTTAAATTATCATATTTTAATATTGAATTCAAAAAGTAACTTGCTCCAGTAGGTTGTTTATGAAGTAAGTAAATAAAATCTATAGCAAAACCCGTTGAAACCTTTCCAACTGAATTCTAATTTTAGAGAAAATCATATGTTTTTGACAACCTCTGATTTTGAATCTCATTTTTAATATCACTACCAATAGGAAAAACAAAATTTTCTTGAGTTGTATTGATATAGAAGTGTATTTATAAAGTAAAACTTCTTTTGATATGTTTCTTTTATTTGAAACATCTTTAAACAGATAAAAATGTTTGCTATTTATAAGTAAATAAAATCCAGTAATGTTTTACAGGGTGCATCTAAACTGCTCGGTAATCTCTCGAAAACTGATACTATAGCTAAAAAAATTCTGGTGTGAAATCACACAACTTTTTCTTGCCAATGCAAATAATTACAATATAACCTAACATTAGTAACAAAACATTAGAAATAAAGAAAAAACTAACCTAAATAACGTAACCTATTTTTAATCATGAGTGAAAGACGCAAAATGAAAACCAACTTCAGTTTGACTTAAAAATACTGAAAATCACTCTTTCACGCTCAACAACTAGGCTCTGTAGAGAAAAAATGCTCTGAATAAAAGTTGTAGATCTTTTAATTTCCTATAAATTTGATTATACTTTTTTGTCGTGAAATGCATAATAAGGCTGAAATCTTTAAAAAAGCTATTTTTTACACGATTTCGGGAGAAAATAAATTGAAAATCGCTAATTACCGCTAAGGTAAGAGTTATAAAGAATTATAAAGAATATACAGAATTAGCTAAGAGTTATAAAGAAGAAAGTGTTATAAAGATTAAAGAATAATAAAGTTACAAAGAAATTTTTAAAATAAAAGTTGTAGGATTTTTAATTCTCTACAACGTCTACTAGCGACATTTTTGCGCTAAAATGCATATTAAAGTCGCAATCTTTAAAAAAACAATTTTTTTACCAGAAAACAGCCTTTCCAAGAATTTCAGCAGACATGGCGCCTACACCCTATCGTGTAGAGCATAAAAAATGTAATAAAATGAGACGATTTTTAAAAAAATCGTAGGAGCCGTTTTTGAAAATATTGCAAAAAAGTGAAAAATGACACGAATTAACTACTACTTCCGGCCGACCGATTTTGATGAAAATATTCGTGTCGGGTCCTCTAATGGTTTTACTTAAGTTTCAAGTTCGTTCGATGTTCCGTTCTTGATATGTTCACACAGACAGACACACACAGACACACACACACACACACACACACACACACAGACCAATTGCTAAAAAAATGTTTTTTGAGTTCAGGGGGTCTGAAAACGTGTAGATCCGATGAAAACTCGATTTCGAAAAATCGACATAAAAACAATAGGCCTACTTTTCTTTCTATATATTCATATAGACAAGAGAAAGTAATAAGAAGAATGTTTCCAATAAACATGCGTCTGAAAACCATTCTTTAGCGAGTTATGGCTAGCGAAAGATTTTGTCCGGATTTCAGATTTTTTCCGGTAAAATAACAATGTCACTGAAATTCTGGAAACTCAAATTTAGCGGTAATGTTATGATTTCTTATGTTTTTTACCATGAAAAAATCAATAAAAGTAGTCCCAAAACTGTAATCTTTACGGTTTTTGAGAAAAATGGTAAAAACCGCAAAACAATCGAAGATGAAAATGACACTTTTCTAGGTTTGACAGCAAATAACTTAAGAAAATTGGTGATAAACCCATATTTTTTTGTATCAGAATTCGTAGAAACTTTAATTCTGAGAAAAGTAATACAAAAGTTATTAACAAAAAACAAAAAGAATTTTAAAAAATATTAATTTAATTCGATTAAATAGACCTTCCTATGCCAGCTACTTTGCGTATTAACCGGCCATTCCCCGAACTAATGTAAACATTCATTTTCCTTCGGACTCTGGCCAGCACCGTCGTCCAAAATGGGAAATTTCTGGTGAGTACGCATAACGGTCGGATTTCTGTTCTTGGCCGTAACGTATATAAAAATTTCCCATAACAGACATTTGAGTGTTAAATTAATTGCATTCGATCTGTTGGTTCCACAGCTACAAAAAATAGTTCTGTTTCTTATCACATAGTCAGCCAATTATACGACTATGAAGTACTTAAGAACAGAAGAGGTAGAGGTGTAAAAGACACTATACTCGGTTCGCCATAAGAAAGATACATCGAATAAACAAATAATGATGTCACTGAGCATGCGCATCATTTAAATATGTGTACACGCTGATTAAAAAGTAACAACAAAATACTTTCAAAAGTATTTAAGTATAAAATACTTTTAAAAGTATTTTTATAAATAAAACTGTTAGGCCTAAATCATGTATCATGACTGATGCTTTAAATATTGATCAATGAATGTATAAAAACGTTAGGCCTATACTTCATTTCCATTCTTTTTCATAAATAAATGTGGTTACAAATTATACTACGTATTACCTCTGATCTGTATGACAAAACAGGAGAACTTTAAAATTAAATATTTTATTTCAATGATTAGTCATCTAATATTAGTTCAGTCACTCGTTATTTCACAATTGAATTTGACGATGACTTATCCAAACCCATAAATCTCTCTCCACATTTTTGACAGAGAACATGTCGTCGTTATATTATAACATTCGCTTTTGACATCGTATTGTCTCGCATCGTTCTTACGTGCATTATAATTTATTTTCAATTAGGAATTTAGTTTTGTAGTATTTTTTGGTTTTTTCATTTCTATTTATCGTTTAATTCTGCAAATGGTTAATAGCACGTATCAGTTATCATTTTGATGTTTTCGTTAAAAGTGTTGCATTTTTTCTGAGTCACCGCTTTATCAGCTGATTCAGAATTTGCTGCTTGTTTACTCAAGGTATCTTTCTTACGGCGAACCGAGTAACCTATAGTTACTGTAATCTCCTCTGAGAGTAATGAATTTCATTATGTAGCCAGAACCTGTGGTGAATGAAGTGAAGGTGTTACTTGCAGGGTGGAAAGTAAATGCTTTTCAGAGGGTCTGGCATGTTGGTAATACTTACAGTGAGGAAGGCATGGGTAAAACCTCTACACCTCTTTATTTTACTTAGTAAAGCCTCTAGAAGTTCAAACCAGCCTTTTGTCTGATGACGTAAACAAAATTTTATAACCACATTGTGTAAAAATCCCCTGTATGAACAAATCAATTTTTTCAGTCGCTTTTTACACGTTTTCTTCTGCTTTTTAGTACAACGGCCCGACTGGTGTTTTGCTTCAATCGACTCGTTTTCGCTATTAAATTGTTCATAATACTTTTGTAAAAAGTTCCATACACTAATTTTTTGCACATAACAGGGAGGTGGAAGATTAAATTATTTGGATCCATCTGCTAGTTCCTAGGCTACAAAAATAGTCGTGTTTCTTATCACATGGTCAGCCAATTATATTACTGAATCATTTAACAACAAAAGAGGTACAGGTGTAAAAGAAATTAGTCACAGTTATCTCCTTTAAGAGTAATGAATTTCAAGACCATGAGGTGGATAAAATGAAGGTCTCATTTGCAGGGTGGAAATTAGATGCTTTTCAGAGATCCTGGTATGCTGATAAGCATACTTTCCTAATAATTGAGCAGTGGTAAACCACATCAATTCTCGTTTTACTTAGTAAAGCCTCTAGAGGTTTAAACCAGCTTTTCAACTTATGACCTAAACAACAACGCGATTTAGATAAAAACATAAAACTCCATGTACTGATTATAGATATAGTAAGATTATTGAACGGCAATTCCCATTCCCGGATTTGAACCCTGAAGAAAAGTTCGAGCTAGTGTTAATATTAGGTAAAATAAGCGTCGATCACAAGCAAAAGCACTAACGCATAAAGAATGCAATGTAAATGAACAAAATATAACAAAGTTAAGAATTTAAAGATAGAAACTTAATACGAGTTGCAATAGATAGACAATAATAAAGTTTAAAAACTAGACAATTAAAATAAGCTATTACAATTCGAAGAAGAATACAATTTACCAATTACAAGGCTTTACATCATTTACAATAAATTTATCATAAGTCATAATTTAGTTTTACATAGATCAAAATCGAATCTAGTAGTCAAGAAATTGCAAGTACAATTGCAACGTAGATACATTAATACAAAAATATAATTTAATGCATCTCGTGATAAATTTCCAGCTCTCGGAATACTAAAATAAAACAAATTACTTACCATGTTTAAATGGGCAAGAAGAAATAACTTTATTCAAAAGTTATAAATTTAAAATACACGTAATAAAAATTTACTACATAGTAACCGATCTTAACTCAACGAAAATTCAACCGAGAGTGTCTTGTCATGCAAACGGAGTAGCTCGACGAGAGGGCGAAACGCAGTTAGCAGTAAAAGCGGTAGAGCGCATCACCGGACGGTGAGTCAATTAACGTCGCCAGTAGATTCGAGTTATCGGCAACCAAAACAACTAGCGAACGCCAACAAAACCAAAACAAAACGTAACGATCTGAAAGCAGATGTTACACAATTCATCACATGATAATATTTGAATATTTTTCGTTAAATTATTTTGAAAATGCCTGTAACCATTTTTATTAAATTTATTTTCTTTTAGCAAATAAAAAAATATCTACTATTCAATTTAAGCGTCATCAGATTATTGTTTATTTTATTTTATTTATTTATTTACAACAGACTATCATAAATTATCTATCTTTTTAAAATACAAAGCGAGGTGGGGGTAGCTAACTATATAATAATTTATTGTACATAACCTGTAAATAATAAGATATTACCAAAATCTACAGAAAAGTTATGTATTTATTTAATAAAAATAAGAATAATGAAAACAATATTGTAATGTATTACAAAAATGTAAGTAATGTAAATACTTGTGTAAATATTTCAGAATTTTAAAAGGTCAGTTTTGTGTTTATAATTTGATATTTTTGACATGGAGGTGAATTTAATATTTATGTTTATTTTAATTAACTGAGAAAAAAGAGAATGTATGTACTCAAACCAAGGGCGGATCCAAAGAGAAAGCACTGAGGGCAATTGCCCCCCCCCCGAGATCGGTTTTGTTACAAAAAATGCAATATTGTAAATTTTTTCAGGACTACAATAGCTACAGTAAGTAGACATTTTAATAGATAAAAACAAATGCCAATAAACAAGAGATGTCTATCACTATATTTAAGGTATTATTCGTAGATGGGATAAAGATAACATTTTTGCTTATTTGCTTTTGTGTTTTGGTATGGAAGACGCAGCATTGCGCGCTCTCTTTCTTACTCTTTCTCACCCACTCGCCATCCTTACCACTCCCGCCCTACTTATCCATACTATCTCTTTCTCTCCTTCTTTACCCATCGCCACTCTCTCACCCTTCCGCCCGCTGTCCCACTTTACCCTTATTTACCTCTATCACCTCACCCCATCTATCACCTTCTCTTCTACCCCTCCCTCTTCCTTTCATTCTTCCTCCCTCTCTCTCCCCCTATCTTCCCTTCTGCCCCCTTTCTCCCTATCTCCCTCCCTCTCACCCGTCCTCTCTCACCAACTCTCTCCCCCTCCTTCTCTCTCTCTCTCAAGAATAGAAAGTAGCTTTTGTCTTGTTCTTATTGATAGATTTTTAGACCTAAAATTGAGTTTTCAGCTTTAAATTCTCAACAATTTTCCGGCGGAATCCCGAATTCCCTGCATGGTTGGGGGTATTTCATACCTTTCCAAATCTCTAGGATTTCTCCTCCCCACAATAGCTCCTGGGTCCGCCTTTGTTTCAAACTCAATTAATTTTAGAACAATTTGAACATATAATTTTTTATGATACTAACTGTTATACTTTGTGTTTGTAGTATCTAACAATTTGGTCTTATGTATATGTGCTCATGTTTAAAAAGTATGTTTTTGTTAAATCTCCAAGTTTAAATGGTGTTTTTTATTTGAAACACGATCTGGTTTAATAATTTTAGAGTAAAATATACATCAGAATAATTTTTCTGTTATCTAATTTAAGGTGGTTTGTAACTGGTTTCACAACTAGAAATATGGTAAAATGGAACCTACATAATTTATAACCTATTTTTTAACCCTTACAGTACCAACGTTCGTAAAACAGGACGTTTATATATTTTATGTAGTAATTACATCCGGTTTACCGGACGTCCGTAAGTTTATGCATAAAGTGCCAACATCTGGATAACCTAACATTTCCAATAAAACGTTTTTACAAAAATTAATGGAATAATGTATTTTGAAACCGCCTCCGTGGCGTAGTGACTAGCGCTCTAGCCTACAAACCGAAAGATCCCGGGTTCAATTCCCAGCTAGGGTCTGGGAATTTTAACAATTTAAAACCACCGTTAAGTTGCCAAAACCCACAGTATTTGCTAATGACCCAGCTGTCGACGCGACTTTAAATAAATTAAAAAAACTATTTTGAATATGTATAAAGTTAGAACGATTCTTTTTTATAAGAACTCAATAAAAATTAATTTTTAACGGGAAATTTTATTTCTCTGTAACTTTGAAATTTTTATCGGCAATGGCAGGCTTACCCCTGCAAGTTTACGAAACTTTTTGCACACCCTTATTTAAATTAAATGGTACTATAGATTAAACTTTTAAAATATTGTTTCGGCACTAAAAGAGTTAAACAGCTTTTGCAGGTACTACCCAGCTATTACTTTACAGGTACCCAGCTGTAACTTTTAAGGTACCCAGCAGTAACTTTGCAGGTACCCAGCTGTAATTCTGCAGGCCGATCAACAGATATAATTTATAAGTATGGTAGTTAAATTATTAATTTTTGTTTTGTAATCCATTAGGTTAGTCTAGAGGTAAAGTCAGACATCACCGCAAGTCAGCGGTTTGACAGCTGATTTTTTAAAATGAAGATTCCTGTTTCAAATCCTGTAAGAGTAGTTTCTAAACTACAGTGATTTTTTTGTCACTTATTAAATGGCTCTCATACTCGTATATTAATCAAATTATATACTTCAGTGATTTGATGACCAGCTTACAAACACCAGATATTTCAAAAACAATAAGACCAAATTTTTATCTGAGTAAATTATTACAACGAAATTCTTTTCACGAGACGACATGTCTCATAACTGGTGGCAATTTTTGAAAAGACTTACCTTTGACTTATGACAAAAACCATTAGTGATCTAGTATCTACTCTTTAAGACGATTCGAATGACACTATTTTTGTTTGCGAATTCCGACTTTGATTTCTTCATTTCCGGTTTTGGGCCACTTCCGGTAAAAAAAAGGAACTTCAAACCCAATAGGTATGTCCACACTCGTGCGCTTTCTTATTCGATGTTCAATTCAACGTCGCATGGCGACATTCCCCCACTCGTTTGAAGAAATTTATCTCAAAAAAACCATAACAAATATTTTTGAACAATGTACTAAATTAAAGCCTGTTCTTTTCTGCATTGAATGGTTTGATTTAGATTGTTTATATAGAAATTAATCGGAGATAACTCCAGCAATTTACGCAAAAAAGTACTCAGTTTTTAGCCGGTTTTCCTATAATGTGGTTTTTAAACATCCGTTACTCCGTCCAGGCTATTCATAAAAATCGGCGTTTACGTACGTTGAAGATCAGAGTTTTTTGTATAATATGTATATTTTAAAAGTTAAATCTCATGTTCCGTTTTAATATGCCGGCCATTTTTTAAAAACGTGTTTTTTTGGCTCCACGTAATGATAGGGAAATGATTTTTGGACTGAACCATGCATTTTCATAACGGTATTATGTCAAGCAAACGTTTATCTTTTTAAAGAAAAATATCGTTAAATTATTCAAAATGAGCTACGGAATGAGTTGCAGCAAGAAAAACACAGAAGTTTGTTTTTCTAAACGACTAAACTCAGAGCGGATACCGCTATAGAGCTCAGTTTCCTCTCAAGAAGTTTAGAGGCTAATAGAATTTTCTATTAACACCACTTATCTATTTCTAAGTATAAATACAAAATATGATGTTTGGCACAATACTGCTGTAAAAATGGATGGTTCAGTCCAAAAATCATTTCCCTCTTTACGTGAAGCCAAAATACACTTTAAAAAAATATGGCCAGCATTTTAAAATGGAACATCAGACTTCTATTTTAAAATGTTCAAACAGAGAAAACTCTGATCTTCAAAGTACTTAAACGTCGTTTTTTATGAAAAGCCTGGACGGAGTAAAGGACGTTCAAAAACCACATTATCGGAAAACCGGCTAAAATCTGAGTACTCTTTATGCGTAAATTGCTGCATCTCCGACGAGTTTCAAGTTAAAATAATCTAAGTCAAACCAATCAACCCAGGAAAAAACAGGTTTGATTTAGTGTAGTGTTCAAAAATATCCGTTTTGTTTTTTTGAGACATAGTCCTTCAAACGAGTACGGACAGGTGAAATGGCATGCCTTTAAGCGCATGCGATGTGGCTAGCGACGTCGAATCGAACGTCGAATAAGAAAGCGCACGAGTGTGGACATACCTAATGATTTCTGTATCTAGCCTAATCTTTAGAAGGAATCAAATGATACTATTTCTGTTTCCAAATTCCGACTTCGATTTCTTGACTTTCGGTTTTAGGCCACTTCCGGTCGAAACCGGAACTTCAAACACAAAGATTTCTGTATTTACTCTTTAAAAGGAATCGAATAACACTATTTTTGTTTCTAAATTCCAACTTTAATTTCTTTACTTCCGCTTTTGGAGTACTTCCAGTCGAAACTGGAAGTTTAAACCCAATTTAGGTTCGCTAAGTTTTTTTGTAGACGAATCCAAAAACCGTTCGTGGCTATCTCGTGTAGTTTCTTACGTTGATTTCTTAACTTTCAGTTTTGGGCCATTTCCGGTCGAAACCAAAATTTTAAACCTAATTTAGACCGACTAACTTTTTGTGTCGATTTTTTTGTCATCAGTCTCTCGACTGGTTTGATGCAGTTCTCCAAGCTGTTCTATCTTGCGCAAGTCGTTTCATATCTACATATCTGTAACACCCTTACATCTTTTGTAATTTTTTTTATATAATCTAGTCTTTGCCTCTCCGTACAATTTCCTCCCTCAATATTACCCTCCATTATTGATAGCCCATTACCTGAATATCTTAAGATATGCCCCACTGGAAGTTTAAACCCAATTTAGGTCCGCTAAGTTTTTGTGTAGACGAATCCGAAAACCGTTCGTGGCCTACTCTTGTAGTTTCTTACGTTGATTACAGTTTTGGGCCACTTCCGGTCGAAACCGAACTTCAAACCTAATTTATACCCACTAACTTTTTGTGTCGATTTTTTATGTCATTAGTCTCTCAACTGGTTTGATGCAGTTCTCCAAGCTGTTCTATCTTGCGCAAGTCGTTTCATATCTACATACCTGTAACACACTACATCTTTTGTAATTTGCTTTATATAATCTAATCTAAAAATCTATAATCTAAAAATGCTTTTGATATCACTTGTGCTTCTACCATCCTTTGTTATTTTACTCCCTAGATAGCAGAATTCCCCAACTTCTTGTTTGTTTTCGTTGCCTATTTTTACATTTCCCATCTCTTCTAAACCACTCTTGCTGCTGCACAACAGTATCGTTTTGTTCTTATTATTTTTCATGAAGTAATCTTTTCTCGTGATCTCATCCAAAAACCGTTTTTTGCTATCTCCTGTAGTTACAGACATCCGTGTGTGAGAGATGGACGGAGTCAAAGAAAATGATAGTGATAATTTTAAAAATTGCTACCATTAAAATATTTATGAAATACTATAATAACATGACTATTATTTTTCTTTAAAAAATGAACAATAAAATAATGTAATTTACTTAATATTGTGTAATGTGTTGTATAATAAATATCATAACATCTTAAGGTGTTGAGAAATTAGCTATCTAAAAAAATTAATACGTAATATATTTCTCACTTCTTGCCTTGAAATTGTCGCCTAACTTATTGTAATGTTATCGAAGAAAGAATAAATTAATTAAACTATTTTAATTATTATATATATCTATATTTAAAAAAATACGTAATTACAATTATTATTCTATTGTACTGTATCTTAAGTATTATAACATGTTTGTAGTAGTATGAAGATTGTTTTTTATGTTATACAGTCGGACTTCGATATAACGAAATCGAGAATCCTGGGAAAAAATTCGTTAGATCGAGGTATTCGTTATATGGAAGTAACAAGAATTTCCAAGCTAATTTTTATTAACGAATTTTTTCCAAGTTTTATAATGAATTAAATACAGTTAATTTTCTTTACTATTCCCCGTATTATTACTGCCCTCCATAGGGCAGTACTGCCCTCCATAGGGCAGTACTACGGGGGAAAATATACATATTATACAATGTTAAATTTTGTGTTATAGGGACTTGAATAATTTATTTCTAGTGCCAGAACAGTAAGATATTTATTTTGTTAAGTAAAGTATACTTTCCAAGGAACGTTTATTGAAATGGGAATCACATATTGTTTAGTGGTAAGAATGCTTGTATTAAAACAACTTGTAGTACAATATAACAGAAAATTTGTAGAACAACTAGCATGAATGCTTGTTTCCCGTAAAAACCTCAAATTTTATAAGCACTGTACAAAAGTAACAAAAAACCAACACGGTTGCGTACGGTGGTATGAATCCTTACCACATTTGTGTAACTCATGAAGCAAATGGTCGCTGCGCACTAATTTCAAAATGTGGATAGCCTTCTTACCAAAAAACATATAAGTAAAACTATAAAATGCCAATACGGTTCACCTGCATAGCTTATTCTTAAATAAAATTGACCTAATTGCCAGTGGTAAGTATACCTACGAAACAGGGTTACCTACTATAAAGGGTTAAAACCCAAGATCATTGTGCGAATTTATTCGCACGGGTCCACTATGCTATTAACTTTTAATATCCTAAATGGAAATTGTGCGGCTCGATGTAAAGTAAGCTGCTATACCCAATATCAAAGACAAAAGAAAACAGATTAATTTAAAAATAAATTCTTCATACTATTCTAAACAAGTACTATTCTTATGTTTCTTCTAAATTAATTTCACTTGAGTGCCTTTCATCCTTATTGATTAATTACACTAGTAATATTACTATTATAAAAAAACTGTGCTATTGTTTAAAATAAAATAAAAATATTACCTTTCACATGTGCTCTTCTATAATTAATAATGAATACAAATACATTACAGTGTACTGTAAATTATAACATAATTCATTACTATTACATACTGCTATGATTATTATTGTAATAATGTACTGTAACACTCTTGTTCATCATTTAAAAAATAATATTATTACATATACAATGGTAAATAAATTATTATAATGCTACATGACTTGCTTTTAATCATTTCATTTCCAATATTTTGTCATCATCATCTATAGGTGTAGCCATGGTGGGGCAGATTGGGGCGCATGCCCCTTGGCTCATGTTTGCTGATGATACTTCAGTAATCAATTAAAGTTTCTGGTAGATGCTCTTCAAATAAATAAACATGTGTCACCGTCTTTCCCTTTGATTAGGTACCGTGCTGACGGATATCAAAGCTTCCGACTTTTGGTTTGCTGGCATTTCTCCCACCACCTCCCCTCCGATTGGTCGCCATAAGGCATAGACCCGGAGGCTGTTCCTAAGAACTCTTAAGTTGTTTGAATGTGACGGCGACAGTCACCTAAATCATATAAACTAAACTAAGTTAAAAGTTAAAACTAATTCGAGGGCGAGTTGGAACCAGGTTGGGCGACCTGGGGAGTGTGCACTGCTCGCCCTCTTGTCATAATCCCTCTTGGGGCTCAAGGCCTCCGTCAGATATTAGAAAGAATGATCCTGACAGTCAAAAGAACTAACCTAACAAGAATAAAAAGAAGAGTTAGGACCTAAAGTCGCCTTTATTACCAGCAAGTGTTTGTCCACCAATATAAATTTAACTCGGTGTCAGCGAGTCGAGATGAGACAGCTTTTTCCCTTAATTATCTACATGACGACGGTAGAACGTAGCTACCTCGTCAAGGAACCCCCACACCGATCGAGCATGCACCTCACGGCACAAGCTCGAACGTTCTGTGAGAGGCCAATTATCCCCTTGGCGTTGAAGCTCCAGGGACAGCCGGTGTCTCGACCCCCCCGAGAGCGGGGCAATCGTACAACAGATGGTTGCGCGATTGGACCTCCCCACAGACGCAGGAATCATCATTTAGTAGGCGGAACCGCTTTAAATATCCTGCAAACTTCCGACTTAAGCAGCAAGTACACTGGATACGTTCCGTTACATTACATCTCTATACAGCTTGGAGACGTGACGTGATGGAATGGTGTAAAGGCGCACACCAAATTCGTCTCTTTCAGTCTGGTTTGTGACTTGTGTTGCTCTCCTAAGCTCAATTTACACATGGTAGGACTGTGCGCAGACCGTGCTGCTACCGTGTCGCGACTGTTTTAAATGTAAAATGGTCTAAACTATTTGAATTCTTAGGACAAGTCGTTTTTAATTTACACTTGTAGGACTGTACTGGTACCGTGCTGTCTTCGACTGCTCGCGAAAGGATTCATTAAGGTCATGACAGATGACAGTCCGACACGTTCGGCGCACAGCACCCTACGGCTTAGACCGTGATAAATCAACCAGAACCAGTTTAAACTGCTTATTTACCAGGTTGTGGGAGAAATATCAGGAATTTCTAGAGTCCATTTCGGCTACTAAGTCTATTAAACTACGAACGAGAGACTACTACTGCGAGGTGTGCATCGACGGTCGGTAGGCGCACAGTACCATATATGTAAATTGAAACGGTCGAACAGAGTCGAGCGACACGGTAGCAGCACGGCTGCGCACATTCCTACATCTATAAATCCAGTCCTAGAGAGTCATGGGCCTATTTCGTTATTTCACATCATCAAAATATCGTGTGAATGCATCTTTACTCTTCAACTCAGCAATCGCCAGCGCGTGCTCTGTACAGTTTGACTAGCAATCGTCTGTTTCTTTTATTTCGTTCGTTTTCATTTTTATTTAACTGTAACTGTATTTTATAATTTAAATGTAACTGTAAATGAAGAGAATGATGGTTCAATAATCCAACTTCGTATTAGCGAGAAATGAATCGCTTCTTAGAGGTTTACTAATCATGCTGCTTGCTTTATTACACACCCAACGATCCTGGCCAGTGGTGTTCAGTATCATAACGTGTTCATTTAAACAAATGCGCGGGTTATGCAATATTCCTTTCTCTTGAAGGAAACGTGTAGCTCTTTTCTTAGTAGAAATAATGGGAGCCAATTCCAAAAGATTCATTATATATTGAAAAGAACACGTGCGAAGCAAACAAGCAACGAATGTGTATTAATAAACATGCAAAACATGTCTACAATTAATTATAGTGAGTGGGAGTCATCAGTAATAATAGTAAAGATGCGTTTACACGAGACGACTTTAAGGGTACAGTTGATGTGGTGTGAAATACGAAATAGGTCCAGAGTCATCTCTCTTCGTTTTAAACTGTAGTGGCGGTTGTTTGTCGTAATTTTTAAAGTTAATTTTGTTCCTTTATTGGAATTTCACCATGGACCTTTCTTCAGATGAGGAACTTTTTGTAATAGCTCGTATTGCAGATGAGGAAAAGAAAAAAGAAAAACAACGTTTATGGCTTCATAAAATTAGTTCCCGTAACAGACAGGTGAAGTGATAAATTATTTACACTTAATCTGTTTGTTGCAGGGCTAAAATAAATAGTTCTGTTTCTTATCACATGGTCAGTAAATTAAATGACTGAATCATTCAAGAGCAGAAGAGTTAGAGATGTAAACGATACTAATCCGAGTTATTTCCTCTGAAAGAAATAAATTTCATTATACAGCCAGACCCTATATTAAAGTTGCCAACATAAACAAAAAACTTACCTCAAAAAAATATAACCTAATTTTAATCATGAGTGAATGATGCAAAATGAAAACTAACCTTAGTTTGGCTTGTCAGATCTTTAGCTAAAAAATATTTTTTGGGTTCAGGGGGTCTGAAAACTGGTATATCCGGTGAAAACTCGATTTCGAAAAATTGGCATGAAAAAACTTTCCTTCTTATAATATATTCATATAGGCAAGAGAAAGTAAAAAAGTAAATGTATGGTTATTTAATGTAATACTTAATTGTTTCATTAGCCTACGTAATAAAATTCTGGAAGGGGACATGGCAAGTTCTCTTCTAGGCCGAAGAGGGCGTAAAAAATAAAAGTTTGGGAACCGCTGCTCTAGAGGTTTAAACCAGCCCTTTTTGCTGATCACCTAAACATCAACAATAACGCGCGCGCGCACACAAATACACACACACACACACACAGATTAATCTTATTTTACTTTCTCTTGTTCTGTAGGGATAAGTGAGGAGTACTATGAGTACTTACCCATAACACTTAGTTGGAGTGTTAAATTATTTCCACTCGATCTGCTAGTTCTAGGGCTAAAATAAATAGTTCTATTTCTTATCACATGGTCAGCCATTTATAAGACTGAAGCATTTAAGAACAGAAGAGGTAGAGGTGTAGAAGACACTAATCAGAGTTATCTCCTCTGAAAGTAATGAATTTCATTATACAGCCAGATGCTGTGGTGAATAAAGTGAAGGTGTTATTTGCAGGGTGGAAAGTAGATGCTTCTCGGAGGGCCGGGCACGCTGATAAGCATTCTTTTCTACTCAGTGAGCAAGACGTTGGCAAACAACCTTATTCGTCTTTTTACTTAGTTAAACCTATACAGGTTCAAACCAGCCTTTAGGCTGATCACCTAAACATCACGTAGGAAAGAAAGTATATTGTTTTCATGTCAATTTTTAGAAATCGAGTTTTCACTAGATATACATGTTTTCAGGCCCATGGCCCCAAACACAAGAGGTGTGGGTATCCTCTTCTTTCTGACCAACACCTAAATTGCGATTTCTAAAATTAGTGGCTGCTTTTGAAACTCTTTATTGAGTTTAAGGGATAAGGGTAAAATTTTTAAATAATTTTTATTCAGGCACAAAAATGTATTTTATTGTACTTTTTAACAAAAATAAAATGTTTGGAAGGTTAGACCCCCACTTAAGGATAACAGGTAAATATATGACATAAATTAATTAAATTATAATAATATTTTGAAAATAATATAATATAATTTAAAATAACAATTACATCATTATTTTATCTAATCTTAATGCTGGGACTATATATTATTAAGATTATAGCTTAACGAACTAGAGACTGCAGATGAAGGCGAAGCGTAGTGACCTACATCACAGCACAGAGCCAATTGATTTTCGTTAATCGTACCCTGCGTTGCCACGTTGTGGTCTCGCTGTACATAACAGCCTAACAAAATGTCAGATGGAGGTCGGTGGAACAGAGTGTGACTTAGTAAAGGGACAACCTCACACCCGACCTTGGCTGTTATTGGCTAGATCTCATCTGCAGTCTTTAGTTCGTTGGGGTTTAGGTATATAATAACGAGGGGAAACAATATATGAACCGGAATTTTTTTTGAACGAACAGAAGGAGGAAAAAAGAGGGGTGTGGCTTTTGAGATTCATGGGTGGGAATATTTAGACGAATTTCCATCGCTAAAAAACGTCACATTACCACCTCTTTAGTAACTATCACGTTTTCTGAGGAAGAAGTACCGTTGTCCGTTGCGCATAGAATTACTATAATTAAATTTCTCACAAAGAGGGTTTAAAACCAACAGAAATTTTATGGAGGCTTAAGGGAAGCACTATACCTCGAAATAAAAAAAAATCGATTTTTCTAATTTTGGCGTCATTGCCTTCTGTATCTTTTTCTGTGTAATTACATATAAAAATTATAACTGTACCATAGAAATTACGGAAGCTATGCAGATCTTTGTTAAGTAATGTTTTGCCCAGAATTTCTTTTAATTGAGTAAATTTGTGGAAACAATTAAGAGTTGCGATATTCAAAGAACACAGAAAGCTGAGAAGGCAATGGAAAGTGTGTCAAAAGAAGCAAGACAAGAGAAAAAAGAGGAAATTATTTCAGAAAAAAGAACAGTCTGGTGAGGATCAATATTATGGTGCAGGCAGATTTTAGGGTAAGTAAAACTTTACAGCTCATCCTGCAAATTCTCTTTTTCTATAAGGAACAGTTTTCTCAGAAACAATTTGACTTTGAAAGTTGAAATTTTTTGAGCATTTTTCTCAGTATAATTGTGACATATATGGTACTAGAATCATTGCAGTATTATTACTAAGTACGAAATAAAATAAAAATTCTGCAAAAAAAATTCTCGAAATGGTATCGCTAGCTCTATTATAATAGTTCTAGTACCAGAGCTTAAAAAGATGTTATAGAAAAGGTTCAAAAAAATTAAAGCTCTAACTTTTAACGGTTTCTTAGAAACGTGTACCTAAAAAGAGGTCAATTTAACATGGGTTAGATAGGAGGTATAGTGCTCCCTTTAAGGCACAGTTGCCGGCCGCATTGGCGCAGTTGGTAACGTGCTCGCCTCTCATCATGCGGTCTTGGGTTCGAATCCCACTCAGGCATGGCATTTTTTCATACGTTACAAAATATCATTTCATCCTTCACCGTCTGCATTAGCAGTAACTGCAGAACAGTCGGACGTTAAACCAAAAAAAAAAAAAAAAAAAAAAAAAAAAAAAAAAAAAAATTTAAGGCACAGTTCGGGGATAATATACTTAAAAACACAACTGTGTTTGTGACCGTCCAAAAAATAGGGTGGGTTGGAGGTCCTAGAAATGTGAATTTGGAAAAGGATGGAAATTATTAGCTGGATGGAAAGAGTTAGTAATGAAGAGGTGCTTCGAACAGTGATGGTGAAGAGGGGGATGCTGGAGGCGGTGAGACGGAGGAAACCAGGTGGCTGGATTTCTGGTTGAGAAAGGAGTGTCTGATTGCAGACGTGCTGAAGGGATCAGTTAATGGAAAGAAGGCGCAAAAACAAGATCCTTGGTGATGTGAAACAGGGAAGAATGTACAGTGAGGTGAAGAGGTTGGAGCAAAATAGGGAGAGGTAGAGGACTGAGTGTAGAGATCTGCTGTGAATCAGAACACGAATGAAAATGATCGGACCAAATCCTGTACAGTCCTAAATTAATTAAATAATTACTAAAATTAATTAGTCTACTAGTAAATATTAGTTTATTTATTATTTTAAATTCAGTTATGAATTATATTACCAATTTACACATAGAATTGTTGAGATAATAGTAAAGAAATACATAAAATACATAATACATTTAATCCTGTTACAATATTTCCTGTTGATACGTGTGAAAGTTCTGTTGAAAATATAATACCTGATTTTGGACGCATCGAGAAAGACTTTGATCCAAAAACTAATTTTTCCCTGTAAAATAATGAAATATATTTACGACTGTCACATCTAATTTATTACTAACTAAACTAAAATTTTCGAGAGCGAGGGTGAGCCTGGTCGGCAACCAGGGGGATGCGTGTTGCTCGCTCTCTTTTCAGGGAAGCCTCTTGACGTACAAGGCGCCCATCATCAAAACCAAAAAGAATAAAATGTAGTCCTAACAGTCAAGAAAAAGGGTCAAAAGTAAAAATACAATTAAAAGTTAAAATATAGTTAGGATCTGTCGCCATAATATATTTGTACCAGCAAGTGCTCGACACCATTAATTTGTTCCCGGCTGGGAAAAATTTAGTAAACGGCACCAGAGAATCAGATCTGTTTCAGGATAATAATATACCCTTATTAAACTACATGACGACGGTAGAATGAAGCTATCTCGTCAAGGAACTCCCACACCGGAGAGCTATGCACCTCGCGGTACAAGCTCTCACGTACCGTGAGGGGCCAATTTTTCCTTGGCCTTGAAGCTCTAGGGTCTGTCGCTGCCTGGATCCCCCCATGGCGGGGCTAAGCTAGGTGGAGTGTTAAATCATTTGTACTCGATATGCTAGTTCCAGGGCTACGAAAAGTAGTTGTGTTTCTCATGACATGGTTAGTCAATTTTATCGCTGAACCATTTTAAGAATATAAGAAGTAGAGGTATAAAAGACACTATCATGCTTTTCACGGTTGATGAGCTCTGCTGTTTCACGTATTTAGACCAATCAGAACTTTTGCCAGCGTTTTCAGATTTTACGAATGTATCGGCCTGACAAACATTACTCGCGCATGCGTATAAGAGCCGCAGTAGATCATTCGTGTCTTGCATCTCGTACTAATTACATTGATTATAGTATGTTAACATGCAATAAATACTTTATATAATCAGCTGGTTGTATGTTCATATGTTATAATTGTTAATGAAAGACCAACAAAATGGTTGACGAAATATATAACAGAGCTATGTACAGTTCATATAGGTAATAAATTTGTTTTTTTTTTGTCTATAGGTTTCTTATTCCATTAACCTTTCTCCCGAGTTCCGTAAATATTAGGGACCGATATAAGGGCCCTGTATGTATGCAAAGAATAACAAATTTTGATTTTTTCCCTCTTGACTACTTCCTTTAAAATTCGGTAAGCATTCTTATATTTATAATTACAGATAAATATATTTTACCCTCGTTTATGGATCGAATTTGTACTAGCCGCATAAACAAAAGCCTCCTTTGGCAATTTCATAACAGCATCTGATAAATCTGGTTTCGATTCTTCGCTGCCAATATTCAAAACGATGATAAATGTAGGATTATCATGAAGAGCTCTGAAAGACAATAATTACAACAAATTAATTAAGTTAGTTTAATTAACGTACCTAATCATCTTGTAGCTTCCAAACTACTTGAGTCAGTCAATTTCATGAGATGACGCGTCTCGTGGCTGGTGACAATTTTTAAAAAGGCGTACCTTTGACTTATGGCAAAAACCATTAGTGATTTTCGTATATAAATTTTTTTTTTGATTTACTTAAAATGAAATACCCACACGTCAAATTAGGGTTTATTACATTTTATAAGTTTTTTAAAGAAAAGTTTTGTTTAAGATTTGGGCGCCCACATGTAGATATTTGTTGGGTTTGTGAAATTTTGCAAATAAAATTAAAGAGCCTTCATTTGAGTAATTTAGCCAAAAGAACTGCAGCAGGGAAATAAGTGGTTCACAAACATAAAGCTAAAAGGTTTTACCATGCTTGACTATCAGAAGAGATATCAGAAAACAAGAGTAAAATAGCTAATGCAGCGTTTTGATTATATGCAAAATAAAGACTAAGCATTCCAAAAATACCAGTCCAGGAAAAGCTTTACTGGAGCAACTTACTGTATCTTGTTTTTGTTTACACAATATTAAAACTAGGAAGGCCGTAATATTTTTATACCATGAAGGCCAAGCAAAAAAGGACCAAACGAAATCTGCTCTTTTTTAAATTATTATATAAGTGAAATAGTATAGTGAAATTTCCCGTACTGGCAATGAGTTGCATTTTTATTCTAACAACGCTTTTGGGCAAAACAAAAACCACACACTTACCAGAAATATTGTTGGCACTAACTGATTCTGGCCGATCCAAAAAATATAATAAATAGAAATAATTTTATCGAGGCGAGCCTATCGATAACCGAAAATTTTGGATAAATCGGGTTTTCTAAATAACATGGAAAAAAGTTATTTTATTATAAAAATCTGGTATGAAACAATCACACAACTTTCTCTTGACCATGCAAATAATGACCAATATAACCTAACATTAGTAATAAAACATTAGAAATAAACAAAAAACTAACCTCAAAAAACATAACTTAATTTTAATCATGAGTGAAAGACGCAAAATGAATATCAACCTCAGTTTGGCTTAAAAATACGGAAAATCACTCTTTCACGCTAAATTAGGCTCTGTAGAGAAAAATGCTTTAAATAAAAGTTGTAGATCTCTTAATTTTCTATAAATTTGATTATATACATTTTTGTCGTAAAATGCATAAAGGCCGAAATCTTTAAAAAATTGATTTTTCACATGTTCTTGTAAAAAAACAGAACCGATAAAACAGAAACCGAAGAAATCAGAAACAGCCGTAATCTTAGAATAACAATTTTTTTACGTGAAAACAGCCTCACCAAGAATTTCAGAAAACATGGCGTCTACCTTATCTTGTAGAGCATACAAAATTTAGTAAACCAGGCGATTTTTAAAAAAAACCGTAGGAGCCGTTTTTGAGAAAATCGCAAAAAAGTGAAAAATTACACGAATAAACTGCTACTTCCGGTTGACCGATTTTGCTGAAAATGTTCGTGTCGGGTCCGGTAGTAGTACATAACTTAAGTTTCAAGTTTCAAGTTCGTAAGATGTTCCATTCTTGAGATATTCTGTTTACACAAATACACACACACACACACAGACACACACACACACAGACCAATCGCTAAAAACATGCTTTTTGGGTTCAGGGGGTCTGAAAACGTGTAGATCCGGTGAAAACTCGATTTCGAAAAATCGAAATGAAAACAATACTTTCCTTCCTGTATATTCATATAGGAAGAGAAAGTAAAAAATAAAAAAACCATTATTGTATCCTAAAAACTTTTAATCATACAACTTAATTGTAAAATATTTTCCGTACATTTTAATTATTTTTTGAAAATGTCAGAAATTTTTTCTGGTTTTTATTTTCCATTTGTTTTCTTGCCGAAATGTCCCGCTAACGTTTTAGTAAAAGTACATGAGAGGACGTCGATTGAATGATTATAACCACGCATTTACGTTTATACGACATTGTTAAATATCAATTCATTCCCACTACCGGTACGTAACACTATTTAGTCACAAAACAAAATGGAAAGTACGGTACATTAATTCCGAGAAACTTCCGTACTCATTCAACTACAATACTGTACTTTTTGATTGTTTGAAGCAAAGATGATATAGCCAAAAATAAATATGTTATCGGTAAAAATCCTTTCTGCAGTGGTGAACGTCTTGTAGGCGTATTTTATGTGCTATAAATTACAGTACACCTTGCTTAAAGAGTATTTTGGTAGCTACAGAAATAAAATTTAATTTAGAGTATTTATTATTTCTTGCTGTGATTTAAATTACTTGTATTTGTAGAAGATTACATTTTTTAAAATAGGCCTACTGGTTATTTTTTGACATTTCGGATAATCAAGGTTTCGTTTAACCCGTATTCGGATAACTAGGCGTTTACTGTATAGCTAATCCCTAAACATAATAATATAACTGTACATAAAAGTGAGTTTGGAACAGCCAGGACCTTATTAAGGCCAGAACCTTAAAATAACGAGTTGCCTGAATTTAGAGGCATCTAGCAATACCTGTATATATTGCAAATTGCATACCTAGTAGGCGCGTTTATACACAAGATAAAATGTACTAACGGTGTTTCTAAAAGGACGCTACCATAATATTACGAAGGTAGATGTACCGCATAGGTACATTTTATCTTGTTTACTATCATGATATTGTTTACTCATCAGTAAACAATGTAAAATTATAAACATAACCTAATTTTAATCATGAATGAATGACGCAAAATGCAAATCAACCTCTGTAGAACTTAAAAATACGAAAAATTAGTAATTGTTTCTAAACTAGGCTCTGTAGAGAAAAATTATTAAAATAAAAGTTGTAGTTTTTTAATTTTTTACAACTTTTATTATATACACTTTTTTCATAAAATGCATACTAAGGCCGCAAAAAATTACATTTTTTATCGATTTTCATAGAAACTAAGCGTTGTCCAAAAACATGTTTCAAATAAAAATCGTAGATTTTTTTATTTCCTGTAACAATCCGGTTGACCGATTTTGATGGTCTTCGTGTCGGTTTCGGTAGTGGTATCTAACTTAAGTTTCAAGTTCGTACACGATGTTCCGTTCTTGAGATATTTTGTTCACACACACACACACACACACACACACACACACACACACACACACACACACACACACACACACACACACACGCACACACACACATACACACACATACACACACATACACACACACACACACACACACACACACCAATCGCTAAAAAATGTTTTTTGGGTTCAGGGGGTCTGAAAACGTGTAGAGCCGGTGAAAACTCGATTTTGGAAAGTTGACGTGAAAACAATACTTTCCTTCTTATATATATTCATATAGGCAAGAGAAAGTAAAAAAGAAATATCTTACTGTTCTGGCACTATAAACACATTATACAAGTCCCTGTACAGCAAAATTTAATATTTGACAACATATTGTGACGATATCGAAAAGAAATGTGTGTACAAGAGGTTTCTAGAACCGAGAGATTCATAAAATGTTAAATAGTAAATAATAGACTAATAAAGTAACAATAGAGTTAGTTATAAAAGAATATTTAAAAAGGGCCGTGCATAATAAGATAGGGTCTTTGTTGTACAACTATTTGTGAAAGAGTTGGTTGGTTACCTGTAACACCTTTAATTCAATTGTGACTTATTTACACTAGTTAAGATTGTTCCAGAGCCACAAAATGGATTTTTGTATTTTATTATTGCATCGAATCTCTCTGTTTTTCCAAAAACCCTCTGATATACCTATATAAAGAGAGCCCAAGTGCAGTCGGGGAGTTAGTATTCGTTTGATCTTTGACGAGTGTTTATTGCGTGTGCTATCGTTATGTCAGAAAAATCGACGTTCCGGGCATTGTATTGGTCAACTATTGTTATTCCGTTTTATTGTGTATGTGCATTTTGTATAATTGTTTTAAGTAGTACTAAGTGAATTATTTAAGTTATTTATTGTATAAATTATAATAAGTTATACTCAGTTTATTATTTATTTTGTAAATATTTTAGTCGTCATAAATACTTGTAATTTTAAACTTTAGTGTATTAATTACATAATTAACTAGATCCCGAAACGGACCTTAGCGATAAGTATCACAATATGTATTTTTCTCCGTAGTACTGCATTATAAAGGGTTAATCTAAAAATTACCTTTCAATGATAATCGTCCAATTATCAGGCGTAAAGATATGAGTTTCCCCTTTTTGTATCGTTGGATATTGTCTAGCTACAGATAGTAGTTTGTACAATTTTAAATGGCTTGATTCTGATTCATTTTGAGCTTTCAAATTTAATTTCCAGTAATTTGCATTTAATGGTAACCACGTATAATTCCCTTTCGTAAAACCTGAAATGAACAAACCAAGAATGTATGATTAGCTTACAAATTTAATCATCGGAAGATATATTAATTAGCTACAGTTTTGAATACATTATTTTTACTTTATTTTCTTTATTTACAATCAGTTAATAGAATAACAATAAGCAATTTTTTTGTTGTTGTTTCGGTCATCAGCCGAAAGGCTGGTTTAAACCTGTAGAGTTTTTACTAAGTAAAACTAGGAGTGAGGTGGTTTACAAATGCCTTCCTCACTGAGTGGAAAAGTACGCTTATCAGTATGCCAGGCCCTCTGAAAAGCACATATTTCCCACACTGCAAATGACACCTTCACTTCATTCACCACAGGGTCTGGCTGTATAATGAAATTCATTACTTTCAGAGGAGATAACTCTGATTAGTGTCTTTTACACCTCTACCTCTTCTGTTCTTAAATGATTCAGTCATTTAATTGGCTGACCATGTGATAAGAAACAGAACTATTTATTTTAGCCCTGCTACGAACAGATTGAGTGTAATTAATTTGACACTCCACCTGTTTATTATAGGCAAAACTTTGTTTTTTATTAACTTTAATAATGAAATACTAGTTTCAAGGCTACAAACAATAGTTATTTTTCTTATCACATGGTCAGCTAATTATTACTGAAGTACTTAACCCTTTAGAGGTTTTTGGTAAGTATACTTACCACTGACAATAAGGTCGATTTTTTAAAGAATAAGCTGTGCAGTTGAACCCTATTGGCAATTTATGGTTTTGTAGATGTTTTCTGGTAAGTAGGCTATCCACATTTTGAAATTAGTGCGCAGCGACCATTTCCTTCATGAGTTACACGAATGTGGTTAGGATTTATTATACCAGCGTACGCAGTCGTGTTGTTTTGTTGTTACTTTTGTACCGTGCTTAGAAAATTCGAGTTTGTTACGGGAAAGCAAGCATTCATGCTAATATAAAGTTGAGATAAGTTATTCTACACATTTTTCTGTTAAATAAAACTATAAGTTGTTTTACTAAAAATTCTAACTCGTAAATTTTATGTGATTTCCATTTCAATATATGTTTCTTGGTAAGTATACTTACCAGGGCCTAACATAAAAAGAAGAAATGTCTTACTGTTCTGGCAATAGAAATACACTTTTCAAGTCCTCTAAAAGAAAATTTAACATTTTACATAATGTATAATTTTCCCGTAGTAATGTCCTATAAAGGGTTAAGAACTGAAAATGCAGATGTGTAAAAGACTCTAGTCACAGATGGTTATGTTCTCTGAGAGTAATGAATTTCATTATACAGCCAGACCCTGTAGTAAATGAAGTGATGGTGTCATCTGCAGGGTGGAAAGTAGATGTTTTTCATTGGGTTTAGAATGCTGGTAAGCATACTTTCACTCAGTGAAGAAGGCAATTTTAAACCACCACACTCCTCGTTTTACTAAGTAAAGCCTCTAGAGGTACAAACCAGCCTTTCGGCTGATAACCTAAACAACAAAAAAAATCTGGTGTGAAACACTCACACAACTTTATCTTGACAAGGCAAATATTGAACAATATAAACTAACATTAGTAATAAAACGTTACAAATAAACAAAAAATTTAATCTTAATAATCATAACCTCATTTTAATCATGAGTGAAAGACGCAAAATTCATATCAATCTCAGGTTGTCTTAAAAATACGGAAAATCACTCTTTCACGCTAAATTTGCCTCTGTAGAGAAAAATGCTTTAAATAAAAGTTTTAAATCCTTTAATTTCCTATAAATTTGATAATATTCACTTTTGTCGTAAAAAGCATGCTAAGGCTGAAATCTTAAAAAACCGATTTTATATACGTTTTAGTGAGAGAAAAAACAGAAAATCGCTAATTACCGCTAAACTAAGCGTTAGTATAGGATTTTAAATTTTCTACAACTTTTATTACATAAATTTTCGCGCTGCAATATATTATATTAGGCCTAAAGCCGTAATCTTAAAAAAACAATTTTTTTTACAGGAAAACAGCCTCACCAAGTATTTCAGCAAACATGGCGCCTGCGCTATCTTGTAGAGCATAAAAATTTACTAAACCAGGCGATTTTTAAAAAAATCGTAGGACCAGTTTTTGAGAAACTCGCAAAAAAGTGAAAAATTACATGAATAAACTACTAATTCCGATTGACCGATTTTGATGAAAATGTTCTTGTTGGGTCCAGTAGTGGTGTCTTACTTAAGTTTCAATTTTCAAGTTTGTACGACGTTCCGTTCTTGAGATATTCTGTTCACACACACACGCGCGCGCGCGCACGCACGCACACACACATACACACGCGCGCGCGCACACACACACACACACACACAGAGGCTAATCGCTAAAAACATGTTTTTTGGGTAAAGGGGGTCTGTAAACGTGTAGATCCGGTGAAAACTCGATTTCGAAAAATCGACAAGAAAACAATACTTTCCTTCCTATATATTCATGTAGGCAAGAGAAAGTAAAATAAATAATTAATTCAATTTTTTCATGCTGATAGTTAATTAATAATTTTAATTTTACCCGCGTAAGTCGTGTTGTCCCATTGCATTGGAGTTCTACATCCATCTCTTGAACCTTTTTGGTAATCTTCTTCACCTAAAATTAAACCTTGAGGGTCAACAGTTTGATCCCATCTTACAAATCCGTTGGACATGCCTAATTCATCTCCGTAATAGTTAACGGCAGTGCCTGGTAGCATTGTTACCAATATATTCAGAACGTCCACCATTTCTTCTCCAAATATTGTTGCAACTCTTTTCCGATCATGGTTACCAATCTGTAATCATCAAAAAACCAGATGTTTAATTATATTAATCTATCTGAAATACAAAAATAAAAATAAATAATTATTACCTATTCATAGTTCAAAATTTGACACAGGGTTTAAAATCCAAGGAGAAACAATTAAACTTCTGAGATACACCGATGATATCGTAGTATTAGCTGAGACAAAGAAATATCTTATCTTAAATGGAATGGATGAGATCATGAGATAGAATTACTTCATAAAAATTAATAAGAAAAAACGAAAGTGTTGTGCAGCAGCAAGAGTGGTTTAGAAGAGATGGGAAATTTAAAAGTAGGCAACGAAAACATACAGGAAGTTGGGAAATTCTGCTATCTAGGGAGTAAAATAACAAAGGATGGTAGAAGCACAAATGATATCAGAAGCAGGATTTCTCAAGCTAGAAGGGTCTTTGAAATGAAAAACAGCTTACTGATAACAAACATTCATTTACAGATTAGGAAAAGTTTTTTAAAACACTATGTTTGGAGGGTATCATTGTATGGGAGGAAACATGGGTGATAGGGGCTGTAGAAAGAAAGACGATAGAAGCTATTGAAATGTGGTGTCATAGGAAAATGTTAAAGGTTAAAATGGATGGACAAAATAAGTATTTTACAGATTCTCATAGCAACAAATGACGTTTACTCTTAGACGACAAAACTGCCCAACCGTTTACATTAATAATATTCTGCTGCCTCACACTACTCAAACACGCTACTTAAGCTTACACTTGGACATAAAACTTACATGGCACGCACATGTTACATACTTACGCCACAAACTCAAAACACGCTTCTATCAACTGAAACGCTTACTTGATAGGCGTTCTAAATTAAACATGTCACACAAATTAACAATCTACAGACAGTCTTAAGATCAATCTGGACATGTGGAGTTCAACTTTGGGGATCTGCTAAAGCTTCACACACGAAACGTATACAAGCGATTCAGAACAAGATTCTACGAACGAGTAAGATTCAACTATACAGCTGAGCGCTGGTTGTAATAACGCGATTTTCTGTCAAGTTGCTGCACACAAATCTAATATACGGACTCATTTCTCTCGACGGGTTTTAAACAGCATGTGCCCTAGACCTTTTAAAAAATGACTTACTTTTTAAAAAATCGATTTTCCACTGTGTTTTCTTTTTATGATGGGATTTCCTATTAAATGCCAATTCTTTAATTAAACATCGATTAAAGTATTTGAAAATTTTGCTGGCTTTCAATTAATAACAGAATTCTAAATTAGTTTTTATTTTTTTTAAAGTCCGAGTCGTTTTGATGGAAAACGCGCACGAAAAATGTGTGACGTCACGATTTTTTCTTATGTTATGCAGCGTTAGTTAGTTGAACTGGTTACTCATCAGACAGCGCAGCGAGCGGTAACGGATTTTACTACGCCCACTTCTTCCTCTAGCCTTCCCCTCACGGCGTTTGTTAACGAGAAATGTCACATAGTACGTGCACTTAAGTAGACCTACTCTGTTATGTTATTTTTCAGTTAATTTTGCAGTATACATAAAGATGAGTTTTTCGCGAGGTCTCCTTCAACCAAATAAACAAGTTCAATTCTTGTAAATTTTTAGCATTGTGCCTACGGCCAGATATCGGAAAATTTAAGAGTGTGAGGGTTTAATAGGATTTTTTTAAATAAAATGATATTTATGTTACAGCCTATTATGTTCTGTTATATTCGTTATGGTTTTGAGTGACATTCATAATAACTTAGAAACACATTTGCTTTTATTCACATAAACATACATATTTTATAAATACTACAATTTTATACTGTTACGTAATATTTATTACGCTTGTTTCATTTATCATGAAAATGTGTGCAGTCTGAAGTAATGTAGGTGACAGTGATCCATAATATTTTGATATTTCCCTCTCCCTTTGTTATCAAATAAACGCGATTTCCTTTGTCTGGACAAAATTGCTAGTTTCAAAGTAATTAATAAAATATTAATAATTTATTCAGTACTAAGTAATTATTTCTTACATTTGACACCAAAAACAGTTCAGTAATAATTTCCAAAATACAATATAGTACAAATAGTACAATACTTATTTACTTTCCTGGGCGCTATCGTTGGATTTATACAAAAAAATAATCTGGTGTGAAACACACGACTTTCTCTTGCCAATGTAAAAACCCATATTTATAACCTTTATTTCATCATAAGTAAACAACGGTAAATGAAAATTATCTAATTTTAATCATGAGTGAATGAGCAAAATTAAAATTAATCTATGTTAAACTGCGGAAAATCACCAATTTACGCTAAAATAGTCTGAAAAGAAAACCGTTTGAAATAAAAGTTGTTGATCTTTTTATTCCCGATAACTTTTATACATTTTTGTCATAACTTCTAAGGCTACTTAGGCTGTAATATTAAAAAATCCCATTTTCTACCGATTTTGATGAAAAAATACAGAAAATCACTAACTGACGCTAAACGTTGTACAAAATATGTTTGAAAGAAAAGTTGTAGGTTTTTTAATGTTCTACAACTTTAATTTTTTACACTTTTGCTCTATAATGCATACGAGGTGTGGCTATTAAAAAAAGAGACTGACTTACAAAAAATTATTTTTATTTTATACATAATCACTTGGTGTCATCTTCAATATACACTCCTTCTCTATCCCTACAACGCTCCATGCGAATTTTCCATTGTTGGAAACAGTGCTAGAAGTCATCTTCTGTCAGCTTCTTCAGGACACGTAACGCTCAAAAATGTTTGAAATGAAGCTCGCAAAAATGTTTGTACTGACACTTTGTACGCGACTGAAAATGACCCAAATTTTTTGAAACGATAATAACATGTGATTAAACGTGCTTTTTTACTTATGATCAGGAAACGAAGCGCCAATCCATGTACTGGAAGAGCCGAACTTCAGGCTCGTGTCCTGAAGGAGCTGAGAAAAGATGACTTCCAGGACTGTTTCCAACAATGGAAAATTCGCTTGGATTGTTGTAGGGATAGAGAAAAAGTGTATATTGAAGGCGACAATAAGTGATTAAGTATAAAATTAAAATAAAATTTCTTACGTCAGTATCGTTATAATAGCCACACCTCGTATTAAGAGCGGAAACTTTAAAAAATGATTCACCACGAGAGCACAGGCCTCTCAATAATTTCACCTAACATGGGTCTTACTCTATCGTTTAGAGCACAAAAATTTAGTAAATGAGGCGATTTAAAAAAAAACGAAGAAGCCGTTTCCGAGGAAATCGCAAAAAGTGAAAGCTTGCACGAATTAACTACTTCTTCCGGTTGACTGATTTTGATGAAAATGTTTGTGTCGGGTCTTCTTATGGTACCTAACTTAAGTGGTAAATTTCAACTTCGCAATTCCGTTCTTGGGATATTTTGTTCACACGTGCGCGCGCACACACATTGGGGACCAATAGCTAAAACCATGTTTTTTGAGTTCGGGGACCTGAAAAAGTGTGTATCCATTAAAGACTCGATTTCAAAAATGGATATTAAAACAATACTTTCCCTTTCTATGTAATTATATTTATATAGGGCAAAAAAAGTAAAAATAGGGGACCTTACATAGACTTTGGTATGCCATTACTGAAGCGATAACATTGGAAATGTAAATTTGCCAAAACAGGGTGGACCTCCTCAAAGACGATATCTTAAATGGCCCAAATCTTGTATTTTTTGGGAACCACTAGATTTGTCCTAAGTTTGGTTACTTTTGCAAACATACTCGTATAAAAGGAACCAGTCTAATTTGCTGCCCGACCTGAAATCTTGTGGGCTATTTCAACTCACTGAAGAAGCAACTCGCTGTCAGCTTGAATTCCTACAGCCTTTTAAATGATATAGACAGGAACTTTGGTGATCACTACAACCACGCAGTGGCAAAATTCACTGGTGGGAAAAGAACTTTACAAGGCTTAGAAGTTACGAGGCGAGGTATCAAGGAGCGGTAGTGCAACGCAGTTCAGTGATAACACACTATAAATTACATAAGTCATTGCTGAGCTGCAACCCTGGAATGTTTTCAAAAAATACATTCTTGAAAAGAAAAAGAATGTACATCAATACAGGGAAAGAAGAAAAAGGAAAGAAAAACCCTGCCAAGTTTTATTTTCGGCTGAAACGTCGAAGACTGATAAACATAACGGCCGTAATGTACAGCGCCCTAACTAGTCATCAGTGGTCACTTTGAAGAGGAACGAAACCGCTTCCTAACTAGTCTTGTAACCCCTTTTGTTCGAGCGAAACCAAAACGCCACGAAACAAAATTGGCACGGGGAACAAATAAACTCCAACAGGAGAGACTGCGGTGGTGTGATGTTAAAATAAATCGAGAAAAATAAAATAGTAAAAATATTTAATAAAATGTTGAATGAAATGAAAAACTTAAAGAATTACAGTTACAATTAAATTATTATTTAACGGAGAAAGTTACACAAGCGCAAAAATGATCTTAAAAACATAAATAGCCAAAATTTAAGAAAAGACAAAACTCCTCAAAAAATTTATAAATATATATATATAATACTTAATACTGGATCCAGAGAAAAAAATAATTTCATTAAAGAAGGTTGATAATTATTAATAAATTTCATTATAAAAATGAAACAATAGATTGAATATTTAAATTGAATAGGCCTTTTAAATTAACCAATAGATAAAGTTAAAATAATTTAATTTTATAAGCAATCATAATTAATTTGGCTTTAAAACAAAAACACAGAATAATAAAATAAATTATTATTTTATTTAATAAGAATAGATTTTTTTATTAGCAAAGCCAGTTAGATAAAAACCAAATACAAAATTTCAAAATTACAGAACATAATTTTTATAAATAATGTTTTAAACAAAAAAAAATTTATGCAGAAAAGATAAAAAAAAGAAGTATGGAAACTGATTAACTCCACACTATACCATGCTTAGCAGCATACTTTAATAGTATTAAGTAAAAACATATTATCACAAGTTACAACTTAAAGATGAGATTTTGTTTTTTTTTGTCAAAATATAATTTTATATAACGGATGCTTCTAGATGGATTTTTAGAGAAAGGTCGAATCATATCGCCGACAAGAAGTTTTCGGGTTACGAAATGCAAATTCATAGCGGATACCAATTGCCCCAAACAGGATTACATTAATTTTCGAACAAGTTAGCATTTGTCTGGACTTGAAATAGGATCCATCTCAAACAGATTTAAATCATTCCCAAACTGGGTGAAAGCTGCCCCACACTGGGTCCCTGCAAAGAGCAGAAAAACCAGGACTTAGAAAAAAGAGGGCTACCCCAAAACACAAAAATAAAAAGGTAGCTAAATCCCAATGGCACAACTAGAAAAGTTTGCTTTAAGAAAAGCATTTAAAAAAAATAAAATTTAAAATACCCAAAGGGTTTACAAAATTTACAAATTTAAATTTAACATTTTCGGCTTTTGGGTTTTAACTACAAAAATAAAAAGAGAAGAACTTACCGAAACTCGGGAAAGCAAAATGGTCAAGACATGCAGCAACAAAACGCACCCCGAAAAAAAAACATAAAATTCATTACGGCACCAAAACCAAAAACACGTCCGGCGACATGACCATTTGCAGAGAGAAGAACGAGATACGCAAAATTACTTAAAAGGAAAACTCGGGCCTGACGTCACGGGTCCCCTCCAACAGGGTAATCATGAAAGAAAACATGATAGAACCAAAAGGAGAACCGAGACGGCAGATAAAACAGATGGCAGCGACGGTAATACAGAAGCCTAGAAGAGCAAATCAATTAAGAGATAACTAATTAACGTCGACAGAGCAGATAACGAAAATTTAATACAATTAGAACAATGCAAGGAAAAATTAATTTAAAATAAATTGTAACATTGAAAAATAAATGTTACAGACTCCCCCCGCCAAGGTCAAACAAAACCTGAAAACAGGCTTTGTTTGGCCAAGCCAAGGTGAACGACTACGATGACTTGCAACCCAAGCGACAACACCGAAACAACGACCACACAAAACAATCAACACAATCGACAAAATCTAAAAAAAATTTGGGGGTGCCAGTACCACCGCCTCCCCACTACTGCTGATTTGGCCGCTAAGGAGGCGGCTCGTCAACCGGCTTTCACGCAATATCTGACTATGTCTGATTTTGTGAGTCTGGTGAAGCGGGTCATCACGGATTCCTGGCAGGTAGAATGGACTGGCTCTCATGGCAACAAACTACGAGAAATAAAACCTATTGTTAAGCCTTGGCCTACGTCACTGAGGAAGAACAGAAGAGAAGAGGTTGTCATCGCGCGACTTAGAATTGGGCACACCAGATTAACCCATGGGTATCTCATGACGTCTGGTGATGCTCCAGTTTGTGGCAGGTGCGATTGTCCTTTGACAGTCAAACATGTTTTGGTTGATTGCGTCTGCTATGCAGCTCTGCGTTGGCGATTCAAGATTCCCTCTGAATTAAGGAATATACTCGGTGACGAAAGCCCTATTTTGGATGCGGCTTTGAAATTTTTACGATCGATCAGTGTATACAACAGTGTCTAATATATTATGTTCTAATACTCTTAGTTACCATATTGTATGTGTTTTATATTAGTTATAAGTTTATATTCATATGTGTTCATGTTAAGTGGCCTCTTTACAGCCCTTTGTGATCTTTTATGTCTGTGATTTTTTTTTAAATTTTTTTTTGAATGAAATTTTTAATTTTTGGGTTGTGATACTAGTTTTAAGGTTTTAATTTCATAAGTATTAATGTGATTTCTATGTTTTTCTTTCTAACTGTGATATTAAGTTTAAGTTTATGTGTTTATGTTTTTGTGTGTTTTTTAGAGTATTATAGCTTGTGCTGTGATATTAGCTTATAAGATTTTATTTATTATGTATCAGGCGATGATAACCTCGCAAAGGTTTTTCGCCTTAAAAAAAAAAAAAAAAAAAAAAAAAAAAAAAAAAAAAAAAAAAAAAGCCTCCCCACTACTATCCATCCAGCTAAGAAAAGAAGCATGGAGACCCGGAAGCAGGGACGACCCTCGAGAGCAGGCATCGAAATGTCCGCCCAACAAAGGAAAGACACTCCGAAGCCTCCCTCCGAGAAGCAGTATCGGAGACACCCACCCAACTAAGGGGAGGTATCCCGACACCCCTCTCCGAGAAGCAGTACTCAAGGACACCGCCCAACAAAGGAAAGCACCTCAAGCACCCCTCTCCGCAACGCAACGATGACACCGGAAGTTGTCGCCCATACAACAACCCCGGATATCACACAACAGCAAAGACAAAACCGAGAAAGCCCCGAAACCAAAAAAACAAAAACACAAAATTAGTCAATGACTAAAGACGGCACTAAGGCACAGAGACGCCGAAGCGTAGCAGGGTCCGAGGACAAAACCTCGAAACACCTGAGAGTGGGATGCGCAAGGCAATAGGCCCACAACACCGGGAGAAGTTAAGGACGCCTCCCTAACTCGTCCAAAAACCAACAAGGGTAAAGGGGATACAAGGGTAAGCATGGGATTAGGTGTCAGGAAACGCGGACAACCTAAGGGAAAAAACAAACACCCACAAAGGGTAACCAACACAAGGGTAAAGGTGATAAGGGGAGGGTAAGGTTTCGGGAAAGGGGCGAGGAGAAAAGAAAAATCGGGAACTGAAGGCGATCAAAAAACACTTTCACCAAGACGCAACCAAACAATCGACCACAACACGGCACAACCGCCAAACAAGAAGTTGTGATCACGAAAGAAAAGGAGGTGGCTCGTGCAACACCCGAAAGGAAAATCAGCTAACTGCAGCCAAGAAAAGACAAAACTAAAACAACAAGGCCAACAAACAGAGTAGGGTACCAGGTGGACGAAGAGGGATAAAGGGGAAAAGGGAGGGAAGTCATAAAGACTCATCAAAGGGGAAGTGGGAGGGAGTCACAAGGACTTACAAAGGGAGTGTGTTGGCCGACCACAGAGGTCACCAACAAACAGGGAAAAAAACAACAACTCGCACATGGCGACAACCGCAATTAAGCCACCGGACCTCGACCTAAGGCAACTAACAGTAAGCAGAAAGCAAAACTAGAAAATGCACGACATGACCAAAACAGAAGAAACACGACCACCAACGAACAGACACGACGTCGAACAACAACACCAACCTTCCACATCAGGCTTGATGCGTTGTACAACCGAACCAGGACAAAATCAAAAGTCGTCGTAACATGGCAACAGAAACAAAATATTGCCCAAGACAGCAAGTCAAAACAACTACACAAAAGTTTTAGCAACAAAATTTAAGTAATCCAAATCAAAAAAACAACTGTAAAAATTTACAACAACAAACAGCGATAAAAAAACATGTCCAAAACACCGTGACAGAAATTGGGTCGAACAGCATTACAAAATAAAAAAACCTAACAGGACACATCAAAGTATAAAAAAAATTTTGGAGAAACGGGAAGACCAAAAAAAATTTTGTATACGAAAAACCAGGATAATGAAAAAAATTTCCAAAAGAAATACCAAAGAACACCACCTTTTCTTTTTTTATCAAAATCAAAGGCAACCCTGTGCAGCTGAAAACGGTACAATATTATAGAAATACTTTAATACCACACCACAGCAGTATAAATGAAACAAGACAAAAGTTAACAAACTTGGAACATGTAAAAACCAGCGAACAGAGTCTGTGCCAACCAGACGAAACCGGAACTGCCAGAAAAGTGGCAGGATCCCCAAAAGAACCACACAGTTCTGCGACCAACATTTGTGTTAAAAAACACAACCACGCTCTGCTACCAATATTTGTAACCCCTTTTGTTCGAGCGAAACCAAAACGCCACGAAACAAAATTGGCACGGGGAACAAATAAACTCCAACAGGAGAGACTGCGGTGGTGTGATGTTAAAATAAATCGAGAAAAATAAAATAGTAAAAATATTTAATAAAATGTTGAATGAAATGAAAAACTTAAAGAATTACAGTTACAATTAAATTATTATTTAACGGAGAAAGTTACACAAGCGCAAAAATGATCTTAAAAACATAAATAGCCAAAATTTAAGAAAAGACAAAACTCCTCAAAAAATTTATAAATATATATATATAATACTTAATACTGGATCCAGAGAAAAAAATAATTTCATTAAAGAAGGTTGATAATTATTAATAAATTTCATTATAAAAATGAAACAATAGATTGAATATTTAAATTGAATAGGCCTTTTAAATTAACCAATAGATAAAGTTAAAATAATTTAATTTTATAAGCAATCATAATTAATTTGGCTTTAAAACAAAAACACAGAATAATAAAATAAATTATTATTTTATTTAATAAGAATAGATTTTTTTATTAGCAAAGCCAGTTAGATAAAAACCAAATACAAAATTTCAAAATTACAGAACATAATTTTTATAAATAATGTTTTAAACAAAAAAAAATTTATGCAGAAAAGATAAAAAAAAGAAGTATGGAAACTGATTAACTCCACACTATACCATGCTTAGCAGCATACTTTAATAGTATTAAGTAAAAACATATTATCACAAGTTACAACTTAAAGATGAGATTTTGTTTTTTTTTTGTCAAAATATAATTTTATATAACGGATGCTTCTAGATGGATTTTTAGAGAAAGGTCGAATCATATCGCCGACAAGAAGTTTTCGGGTTACGAAATGCAAATTCATAGCGGATACCAATTGCCCCAAACAGGATTACATTAATTTTCGAACAAGTTAGCATTTGTCTGGACTTGAAATAGGATCCATCTCAAACAGATTTAAATCATTCCCAAACTGGGTGAAAGCTGCCCCACACTGGGTCCCTGCAAAGAGCAGAAAAACCAGGACTTAGAAAAAAGAGGGCTACCCCAAAACACAAAAATAAAAAGGTAGCTAAATCCCAATGGCACAACTAGAAAAGTTTGCTTTAAGAAAAGCATTTAAAAAAAATAAAATTTAAAATACCCAAAGGGTTTACAAAATTTACAAATTTAAATTTAACATTTTCGGCTTTTGGGTTTTAACTACAAAAATAAAAAGAGAAGAACTTACCGAAACTCGGGAAAGCAAAATGGTCAAGACATGCAGCAACAAAACGCACCCCGAAAAAAAAACATAAAATTCATTACGGCACCAAAACCAAAAACACGTCCGGCGACATGACCATTTGCAGAGAGAAGAACGAGATACGCAAAATTACTTAAAAGGAAAACTCGGGCCTGACGTCACGGGTCCCCTCCAACAGGGTAATCATGAAAGAAAACATGATAGAACCAAAAGGAGAACCGAGACGGCAGATAAAACAGATGGCAGCGACGGTAATACAGAAGCCTAGAAGAGCAAATCAATTAAGAGATAACTAATTAACGTCGACAGAGCAGATAACGAAAATTTAATACAATTAGAACAATGCAAGGAAAAATTAATTTAAAATAAATTGTAACATTGAAAAATAAATGTTATAGTCTGAATATCGATACAATTCAGCGACAGCAACTTGCAGAAAGGACTATGCTTCCGTGTCACTAAGCCGAGTAGCTTGAAGAGCGCAGAAAACGGATCTGTTCTTCTTCGTTCGGCAGCCTCACCAAGAATTTCAGCAAACATGGCGCCTACCCTATCTTGTAGAGCATAAAATTTTTTGTAAACCACGCGATTTTTAAAAAAAATCGTAGGACCAGTTTTTGAGAAAATCGCAAAAAAGTGAAAATTTTACACGAATAAATTACTACTTCCGGTTGACCGATTTTGATTAAAATGTTCGTGTTGGGTCCGGTAGTACTGTCTAACTTAGTTTAAGTTTCAAGTTCGTACGACGTTCCGTTCTTGAGATATTCTGTTCACACACGCACACGCACGCGCACACACACACACACACACACAGACCAATCGCTAAAAACTGTTGAATTGCGAAGTTATGTTTTTTTGGGTTCAAGGGTCTGAAAACGTGTAGATCCGGTGAAAACTCGATTTTGAAAAATCGACATGAAAAGAATACTTTCCTTCCTATATACGAGTATTTATATAGGCAAGAGAAAATAAAAATATCGTACCAAATAAAAAATATTGTGAATTTATCTTTTGTTATTGAGATGTTTATGGAAAGTGGTAATGTTTAGAAAATAACGTAAGGGTTCAACATATTTTTTTTTGGATAGAAACTGCTAAATCCCCAACAAATTGTATACCATTGGATGGAGAAAACACTTCATTTCAATATTTTGCAAAAAACTGGAAACGTGAAAATTTTCAATATTTTCCGTTCCGTACCCTTAGGTATCGTACTTGTAAATTTGTTTGCAATTTTTTTTCCAACTAATTTAGCCTAATTGGGGATGAATTATTTATTTATGACATAAATAATTTGGCACATATACATCTGTAAATCAGAATGTTATCGTATTTAGTTATATTTGATTTTTTGAGAATATATCAGTGAGGTAATCATTGACTTTATATTGTAAATTTGAATATATTTGCCACTTGAAACAATACTACCTATAGGCCTATTGTTTAGAATTTGGGTTATCTATAAAATCAATCTTTTACTGTACCTAATAAAATTGTAGGTACTTCCATTACCAAACAATACAATTAATCAGTCACAAGCTAAAAGTATAACTGAGTAAGAAATTTCGTTACATCATTTATTGATGTGTTTATAAATCAATCGTTAGGTTACATTTACACAAAACAGAATACTGTATTACGCTATTTTAGGCTTGGAGTGTGGGTGGATATGTATTTTCGGACTCCCTCGATCTCTCTCTACAAGAGAGATCGAGGTATATGCAGATAACCAGTTGTGAAGTAGTGGGGAGAATGGTTTTGTTGGGGAAACGGTCTGTGTTAGAACGTACGGACGCACATAAACACGCACACGTAAACACACAACTATTGCTAACTGATGATTCATAAAACGATCAAAACAAGCCTGCTATATAGTTGAATCTTAACTTCGCAATCCAATTAATAAAAATAATAATAAAGTTGTGTATGCTTTTCACTTTTAGCAACTTTTCAGATGATACTTAGAAACTACCCATATTGAAAAAACTTATTTGTTTATGTCCTTGTTTATGAATATAAGGTGTATTCTTGAACAGACTCAGGTCGACCATTCCTGAAAGAGTATGCTTAATTGAACCCCAACTATCAAAGTTCACCAGAAACCACAATCAGGTATTCAAATCCCATAATATTTAACCGCAGCTTATTAATATTAACCATACCTTTGCTAGGATTTGAACCACGGAACCTTCGGCTTTGAAGTCAGCTCCCTGTGATGACTGTACCATCAGACCAGCTTGGTGGATTACATTAAAATTAAAATTTTAATATTTTTTATTACCCCCATAACAGGCAGGTGGAGTGTAAAATTAATTACACTCGATCTGCTAGTTCCAGGGCTACAAAAATGTTCTGTTTCTTATTACATGGTAAGCCAATTATATAACTGAACTATTTTAAAACAGAAGAGGTAGAGGTGTAAAAGACACTAGTCAGAGTTATCTCCTCTGAAAGTAATGAATTTCATTATACAGCCAGATGCTGTAGTGAATGAAGTGAAGATGTCATTTGTAAGGTATAGAGTAGATACTTTCCAGAGGGCCTGGCATGCTGATAAGCATCTTTTTCAACTTCTTGAGCGAGGCATTGGTAAACCACCTCACTCCTCGTTTTACTTAGTAAAACCTCTAGAGGTTCAAACCAGCCTTTCGGCTGATGACCTAAACAACATTTTTTTATAGCAGTACTTACAACCCAGTTAGGCCACATGCCTTGCGGCATATCATTCAACCATTTATGTATTATATCTGCATATTCCATTGCAGTTGATCCTGGAGATAATTTGACGATTAATTCAAAATTGAACGGTACATGCGAAATCGGTTGATCTTTTGTCCCGTAGTACCTCATCGTAGCTTCTAAACTTGTATAAGCTTCTGTCAAAAATAATCTGAAACATTATTTAAATTCAAAATTAGTTTGGCTTTCTCTTACCGATCATAAATTCATAGGAAGAGAAAGTATTGTTTTAATGTCAATTTTTGTACTCGAACTTTTACCGGATATAGACGTTTACACGTCCTCTGTACCAAAAAAAAAACATGTTTTTATCAATTGGTGAGGGTGTGGGAACAAAATATTTCAAGAATGGAATCGTATGAACTTTAGTTAGGTACAACTACGGGAACCGACAGAAACATTTTCATTAAATTTGGTAAACCGGAAGTAGTAGTTAATTCGTGCGATTTTTCGCTGTTTTGAGATTTTCTCAACAAAAAAAACGGATCCCACAATTGTTTTAAAAATCGTTTCATTTAATTATAGGCCTAAATCACCTAATTTTAACCATGAGTGAAAGACGCAAAATGAAAATCGACCTGTTTGGCTTAAAAATACGGGAAATCACTCTTTCACGCTAAACTAAGCTCTGTAGAGAAAAATGCTCTAAATAAAAGATGTAGATCTCTTAATCTTCTATAAATTTATTATATGCACTTTTGTCGTAAAATGCATACGAAGGCTGAAATCTTAAAATAAAAAAATCGATATTTTTTACACATTTTCGTGAAAAAAAACAGAAAATCGCTAATTACCGCTAAACTAAGCATTATACAAAAAATGTTCGAATTAAAAGTTGTAGGATTTTTAATTATCCAAAACTTTATTATATGCTACATTTTGCGCTAAAATGCATATTAAAGTCGCAATCTTAAAATAACAATTTTTTACGAGAAAACCCCCTCCCCAAGAGTTTTAGTAGACATGGCGTCTGCCCTATCTTGTAGAGCATAAAAATTTAGTAATTGAGGAGATTTTTAAAAAATCGTAGGAGCCGTTTTTGAGAAAATTGCAAATAAGTGAAAAATGACACGTATAAACTACTACTTCCGGTTGACAAATTTTGATGGAAATGTTTGTGTCGGGTCCTCTAGTGTTATCTAAATTTAAGTTTCAAGTTCAACGATGTTCTATACGATGTTCACACACGCGCGCGCGTGCACACACAAAGACACACACACACTTATCAATCGCTAAAAACATGTTTTTGGGGTTCAGGGGGTCTGAAAACGTGTAGATCCGGTAAAAACTTGATGTCTAAAAAAAGATATGAAAACAATACTTTTCTTCCTATATATTCATATAGACAAGAGAAAGTAAAAAATTTAGTTAGCTATAAATTGAAAAACAATAAAACACTTCCCCAAGTAGCATTTGTTAATAATGTATTGTTATAAAAAAGGTTAGCAAGTCTATCTACAAAATGTTGTCATGTTTTAGTTTTTTAATTAGTCGACAATAGTATCTGAATCTGAGTCATAAATTATCACATATAATGAGATGTGATAAATTTTTACGATTCTATATTAATTAGTTCTTAGGCAATTACTACAAAGACAACTACTGTTGTTTATAAAACACTAATCAAAGATTAAAAAACTTATGAATATGCCTAAATAATAAACTTGTTTAATGAAATTCGTGCGGTTTGAATAAGTACTACCAACTACTGTTCTCCCCCTCTCCCACACCGTCTCTTTCTCCCCTCCCCCTTTCACTCTACAACGATATTCAACTACCACTTTATCCCCTTTTTGAGTGATTTCTTTTGGGACTTACGCAGCTGGCCTCTCTGCTCTTTATCACTTTCTGGATAAACTCCTCAATGGCATTCCAGTTTTCTTCCACTGCCATCATGAATTCACCGAGATATTCTGGAGAAATCGGCCACCCAAGCTGGACCCCTAGAACCTCCCTCTCCGGTATCCATCTTCTGCAGTCGAAAATCGCATGTACTGCTCTGTCCTCCTCCGCCTTACAATCCAGACAGCTTGTTTTATTTGATCGTCTGAACCGGTGGAGATACGCCCGAAAGCAACCATGCCCCGTCAATGCCTACGTAACGTAATAATAATCTCACCGTACCTCCCACTCAGCCTTTTTTTACTTTCTCTTGCCTATTTGAATATATAGGAAAATATTGTTTTCGTGTTGATTTTTCGAAATCGAGTTTTCACCGGATCTACACGTTTTCAGACCCCCTGAACCCAAAAAAAACATGTTTTTTAGCGATTGGTCTGTGTGTGTGTGTGCGCGCGCGTGTGAACAGAATATCTCAAGAACAGAACATCGTACGAACTTCAAACTTCAAACTTACGTTACATAGGCCTACCACTACCGGACACGAATATTTTCATCAAAATCGGTCAACCGGAAGTAGTAGTTCATTCGTGCAATTTTTCACTTTTTGCGATTATCTCAAAAACTAGTCCTACGATTTTTTTTTAAATCGCTTGGTTTACTAAATTTTTTATGCTACACAAGATAGGGTAGGCGCCAAGTTTCCTGAAATTTTTGGTGAGGCTGATTTCACGTAAAAAAATTGTATTTTTATTGTAACGTTTATAAGTTGTTTTTCTAAATTTAATTTTATTTCCTTAATTTTATATTTCATTATTTTATTCCTCGAATACTTAATTCTATAATATAGTAGATTCTTTGTTGGTAATTTCTGTATTTCTTTCAAAATGCATTCGATCCTGTGGTCAAATGATATTTTGTCTTTGTTCTGTGGATATTGTAGTAGTGAATTTTATATTTCTTTTGTGTGCTGGTATGGAATATGTTCCACCCCTCCCAGCCTGCTTTTGTTTGAGGTCATCTACATCTTGGTGTGTTCGTGATGTGTTGGCAGTAGTCAAAAATCGGATGATCGCTAGAAGCGCTGTGATTGGTCAATTAATATGGCGTGACTTCCATGCAGCCCCTGTTGGGGGATGTCTAGTTGTTCGTTCGCCCTGTTCTTTGCTGACTGTGAAACTATGCGGAAGCGTAAGATATTGGTCTAGTGCCTACTAAGGCAAAGTCAAGCGGTATCACCATGTTTTATTAATTTGTTATATTCAGTAATAGTTTTTTTTAGTATGTTCATTTAAGTCCGTTTTTCAAGTGCTGTTGGCAAATTATTTTAATGTATTTCACCGCTATGTAAAGTTAGGCGTGTCTTTCCTTTGTTTCTTTCTTGTGCCCGACGCTTCGGAAATTATTGGGTAAGTGAAAGTCTTTCTCTTGGTTAAATTAATGTGCTTATTTTGTCATTTATTTTTTGAGAGTAGGAAAGGTTTATGTATCTGGGACGCACTGATCTCGTTTTAATTTGAGTTCTAAAGATTTTTATTATTATTTTAAAGTTTGTTAATTGCGTCATAAAGTGTAAAGTTCTTTGCCAATGTAATCTTGTTGTTTGTTTTGTTTTTTGCATTTGGCAAATTAGGTTGTGAGTTATGCTATTTTAATGTATAACTAGTTATGCAGCAAATTCTGCTATAACTTGGCAAATAACGCTTGTAATATTAATTCACATAAAGCAATGAAATGAGAGAAATTATTTTATGGTAAACTCATGTTATTATGTTAGCTTGTATTTTATAATTTTGGAGTAAAAATCGCGTTCTGGGATGGGAACCTTTTGGGTTGTATTTTCTGTTCCCTACAGAAATATGTTTGTTGTTTCAGAAAAATATATTGTATATTGTATGTACGTATTGATCGATCCTGACGCTGTATATATATACTCGTATATTGGTCGCCATATAGTTGTCCTGGTCATGTGAATTCTGCCAAGGAGTTTGTTGGAGATGTAAAGAAGTATGGCTGGACTTTGCAATATCATGGATTGATCTAAATATATTCACCCAATATTCCGTCGAGAAGAACCTGTTAACGGGGAAGTACAAATTGTATTTGTTATTTAATTTAAAATTGAAATTGACTTATAAATTTGGTTAAGTATTTTAAAAATGTTGCTGGATCCACAACTTAGCTTCTTTTCTATGTATATTCTTTAAAATTGATTTTATTTAGTAAATTCGTTTGTAAACAGCATAAAAGTTTTAATTATTTTTATTTATTTCCCAAAGTGGTTTATAGAATTTACTCTGTGGTAATCTCATCTCTAGGAATTCCTATCTCCTAGAATGAAAGTTCTGAACCAATTTAAAAAGGTGATTAAGGGCACAGACGGTTCATTATGATTACGGCTTTAATATGTATTGCAGGGCAAAAATGTATAGAATAAAAATTGTAGAAAAATTAAGATCCTACAACTTTTAGTTCCAAAATTTTTTTATAAAGCTTAGTTTAGCGGTAATTAGTGATTTTCTGTTTTTTCTCTCACGAAAACTTGTGAAAAATTAATTTTTTAAAGATTTTGGCCTTAGTATGCATTCTACGACAAAAGTGTATTATAATCAAACTTAATGAAAATTAAAAGATCTACAATTTTTAATTAGAAAATTTTTCTCTACAGAGCTTAGTTTATCGTGAAAGAGTGGTTTTCCTTATTTTTAATCCAAACTGACGTCAATTTTCATTTTGCGTCTTTCACACATGATTAAAATAAGGTTATATTTTTTGTAGTTTGTTTTTTTGTTCATTTCTAATGTTTTATTAGCCTACTAATGTTAGGTTATATTGGTCATTATTCCATTCGTAAGAGAATGTTTTGGGAGTGTTTCACACCAGATTTTTTTGTATCCGGAATCAATCTGTGTGTCCATCGACTGGACACCTCTTCATCCCATCTCTCCTGCCACCTCCTGAGAAGTCTGTCTCTAGCCTTTCTCTTTATCTGAGCCATTGTAGCCTCTTCTGCTATCAGTCCCTCAGATATCTCACTTCTTTCCCAGGCTAGCAAATCTATACTCCTCATTTTACTTAGTAAAGCCTCTAAATGTTCAAACCAGCCTTTCGACTGATGTCCTAAACAGTAACACACAAGTTAACATTTAAGGGGAGCTTGCACGATGGTTTTTAACTCCAAATTTCGATTTTTGGTTTTTTATGTGTTTCAATTATTTAGGCCTAGATCTACCAGAAAAACATTAAATTAGCTACGTCAAAAAAATTTTTTTGTGAAAAAAATGAAGTTTTTATCAGGTTTACACATAAAAATTATCATGTAACGAAGAAAGAATATTTTCTCATAATTTTATACTGATCCTTTTAGAGCAAAGAGAATTTTAGATTTTAAAATATCTGCATCACGGATTTTAATATTCTCAGCTGTTGGTTCAGCTTACTAATCAACTGTTGATGGGAAATTTACTTGTTTGTGTACATATTGTTTTTGGTTTGTGCCTTCTTGTTTCTTACCTTTTCCCGTAAATTAAAATTTTTAACACTAAGGTACATTTTTCTCAGAAACCAATAAACCTACCAGGCCGAAATTTTTATCAGTTAATTATCTTGTATAGCCACATACACCGATATTTTTATGACATCCTCAGGTGCTCCAAAAATTACTAACACGCAAAACGCGTGGAAAACAATTTGTAAAAATGTTATGTTATACTTTAAATAATGTGATAAAACATGCGATGAAACGTGGATTTTTACTTATGATCTGGAAACGATGCGCCAATCCATGCACTGGAAGAGCTGAACTTCACCGAGAGCCAAAAAAGCTCGGATGAGCAAGTCAATTTTAAAGCAATGATGATTTTTTTTTTATATCAATGGGATTTTGTACCTTCACAGGGTTCCTACAGGTCAAACAATTAATCAATATTACTATCTGGAGGTACTTTCCAAAGTACGTCAAAGAGTAAGGAAAAAACGCCCCAAAATGTGGAAGGACAAAATCATTGGTTATCCACCAAGACAATGCGCCAGCTCATTCCGTGTTATCTGTCAAGAGGTTCCTAGCCAAGTACAGCATCTCAGTGTTAGAACATCCACCTTATTCACCAGATCTTGCACCATGTGACTTCTACCTGTTCCCTAAGGTGAAATCTGCATTAAAAGGGACAAGATTTGAGTCTGTGGAAGCTGTAAAAGAGAAAGCGGCACGTGTCCTGAAGGAGCTGACAGAAGATGACTTCCAGCATTGTTTCCAACAATAGAAAATTTGCATGGAGAGTTGTAGGGATAGAGAAGGAGTGTATATTGATGGTGGCAATAAGTGATTATGTACAAAATTTAAAAAAAAATTTTACAACGTCAGTCTCGTTATTTCATAGCCACACCTCGTATATTCACCAGAACTACGAGATCAAGTATTGGCAACGTTACTGGCAAGTCATTGGCTAGCCAAGCCATTGGAAGTGGGCAGCTGCCAAAGCAGATGTTCAGAGCTCATCAACCCTGAAAAATAGTATAGTTAGAACATTGGCTGGATAGATAGTAATGGGATCAGAACTTCCTCATGATATTTAATTTGGATATCAAATTGACAAAAAATTGTAAAAATTTCTAATGAAATTCTTGAGTTAAGGATACATTACATAAAACATACCTTGTCTCCGTTTTGTGAAATTCAGTGAAATTATCAAACAGCATTCTCCATTTACGAAGTATTTCATAGGTTTCTGGTTGATCTTTCGTATAACTATGAACTAAATTATCGTACTCATTTTTAGGAGATTTTTCGTCAATGTAAGCTTCATCAGGAAAGTTTATGTTTTCTACTAAATATGGAACTGAATCAATTCGAAAACCATCTACACCAGCTTCCAGCCAAAACAATAATATATTCTGAAAAATAAATACATTTTCGTAATTTTTTTATTTATTAATTTTGTGTTCATACAGATTTTGCTAATTACAGGCAGGTGGAATGGGTGGTGTGAATAAAAATATGGATGACCTTTTTCTTACTGAATTATCAAACAATCCTTACGTTGGAGTGAATAAAACTAAGTCTTGTCTTATTTATAAGCAAAGTCTTCATTAAGAAATTGGCTTGAAAATTAAAATTTTTGTAAGGAATTACTTGAAATGGAGTGAATAAAGCTAAGCCTTTCCTCATGAAACAATAGGAAAGTCTTATAAATTATCAAGACAGGTTTTAGTTTGCTTAAACTCATTTTCTTGTTGAATTAACTTGCTTCAAATTGACTATGTTTATGCACGGGCATGAAGAAATAATTGCAGAAAACGTAAGGTTATTCAAAACGATCACTACTGAGAACTTTTTAAGTTCCGAAACGAATTTATAAAATGCTTTAGTAAAACGTTTCTCCCAGAAAACAAATGTACGTAAGACGTTTGGCTTCGTTCTTCACAAAATAGTTGGAAAAAGCATCTGATTGGATATATTTTTCGGGATACGCCGTAGAGATGGAAACAGCTAAGGAAAAATGGAGCACCCGATTAAAAATTCCAACTGTAATAAGGGTTATCGATAGTACGCAAATTAAAATTCAAAAGTCCAAGAATTATGGAGATTGCTACGTAAATAGATAATAAGCATAATGGATATGCTTCAATCAATGTTCAAGCTTCTTGTAATCCAGACTTTTCACTCCTCCACTCCTAATCCTCAAAAAATAGAAAATAAAGAACAGATCATATAAATTTTATAAACATTTAATTAGAGCGAATGTGGAAAGCTCTGATTGCAAATGCCTCCTCTTTCACGCACGCAAGCATGCAAGTTGTTTGTTTTTAAAAACAAATAACTTGATACGAATGAACACACCGTTTGTTTGTTCAAAAAGAGAAGTTGATGAATCACATTAAGCAATTCCTGGTAAGGAAATTCTTATGTCAGCAAGACAATTCTTATGCAATTGAAATTTTCAAGCTTGTCGGTTAAGGAATGTCTTATAAGAATTAGCAAAAGGCTATTCACTTGATAATAAGGTAATGCTAAGTCTAGTAAGGTGACCTCATTAAGAATTGTCTTACCTTTATTCACATCACCCATTAAATTATTTGCACTCGCTCTACTGGTTCCAGAGCTACAAAAAATAGTTGTATTTTTTATCACATGGTCAACAAATTATAAGACTAAATTATTTAAGAACAGTTATACAGACAAACCCTGTGGTGACAGAAGTGAAGGTGTCATATGCAAGATGGAAAGTAGATGCTTTTCAGAGAGCCTGGCATGCTGATAAGCTACTTTTCTACTCAGTGAGAAAAACAATACTAAACCACGTGACTCCTCATTTTATTTAGTAAAGTCTCTAGAGATTCAAACCAGCCTTTTGGCTAACAACCTAAACAAAAACAGTTATAAGCTGGTTTAGCAACAGCTGAATTTGTAAATTGGTTTCTAGGAACACGGAAACTGCCATAAAACAATAACTAACAGAAAAAGCAGGACTGTAGATTTCCTTCGAGAAAACTAAATACATAACGAACTTCAAAACAGCCCCGCGTCACTTGAAGCCATAATAATACAAACTTTTTACTGGTTTTTATCACATGGTCAGCCAATTATATATATTTTATATATTTTTTTTATTAAATGACATTATTTGCAATCAGTTTTTTAAAAATAAACTATAAACAAATCTTTTGAATTTACAAATCACAAGTTGAGGCCTCATTACCCTGAGTACCTCTCATTATATCAATTATTCATATGTTAAAAGAAAAAATGACTATGTACAAAGATATTTACATTTTACCATATGGAATACTTTTCAATGTACTCGTAGTTTTATGTACATTTAAACTCTTTCAGACAAGTCCAAAACATGGTAACGTTTCAGGCGCCAAACTTCTTCTGCACTATTTAGAAGATTTATGGCTAATTCGTTTTCGTGGCTTTCAAGTCTTGCCTGAGATTTTCTATTAAAACGCCTGACCTCGTCCATTACTTCAGGAAGGTTGCAATAATGTTGTATTTCTGCATTCCTTGCAAACCATGGTGCCCTTCTTATAGCCCGAAGAACCTTATTTTGGAACCTTTGAATTATCTCTATGTTACTTTTGCTGGTAGTTCCCCAAAGTTGAACGCCGTACAACCAAACTGGTTTTAGTAACATTTTGTAAAGCAGCAACTTATTCTCAAGAGAGAGTGAAGTGTTCCCACCAATCAGCCAGTACATCCTTTTGTATTTTAGATTTAATTCGTTCCTCTTCATTCTCACATGGGTTTTCCAAGTTAACCGCCTGTCAAGATGCATACCCAGGTACTTTACAACTTCACTTTGTGGTAAATCAACACCTCCAAGTTTTACTAGTGGACAAGTATTCCTCCGCATTGTAAATGTAACATGCTGCGATTTTGCAGTATTGATCTTCACTCTCCATTTTTGAAGCCATGGTTGTATTTGGTCTAAACATTCCTGAAGTTTGTTTGAAGCAACTATAGGATCTCCACTTTTAGCAAGCCAATTATATGACTGAATTATTTAAAAAAAGAAGAGGTAGAGGTGTAAAAGATACTACTAGTAATCACAGTTATCTCCTTTTAGAGTAATGCATTTCACTCTACAGCCTGTTTTGATTTTATTATTATTTATTAATTAAATGATTAGCTGTTAAAATCTTTTGTACTCTCATTTTTATTGTTTCCAAACGACTGGCGTAATAAAAATTAATATTACACCCTCACAATACGATTAATGTTGATAATACATTGTCTAATGTTAATTTCCTTACACGTTAGATTTGTTGGGAAGCAAGGTATATTGACACTGGTAACACAGTAACTGATAAAATCGATTTAAGTACAAAATTTTATTATTAAGAAATATACTACTAATTGAAAGAGTAATAAAACTAGCAAATTATTTTAGCGTTCTGATAGAACTGATGAAGTACTAATTAAATCATAAAAAAGTCATAAAATATTATTTTTCATAAAGGTTTAACGTTAATTACATACCTCCATTTCTTTCTGTACTTGTAAAGACCTGTAATTAAGATCAGGCATTTTGTAATGAAAGTTATGTAAGTAAAATTGTTTTCTGTCTTCGTTATAAGTCCAAGCTGGAACAATATTGAATGCCGATATCTAGGAAAACAAAACAAAAGAAAATAAATTATCTACACTAAATATTGTAAAGAAAAAGCGTGATTTTTCTGTGCAGGCTAATTTATTTCCAAAACTACCGAACGGATTTTCATGAAATTTTGCCAGCATATTCGTATTTATATTCACAGCAACATTTTATTTTAAAATTTTCCAAAATGATAAACCAAATGGCCCATAGAAGACTTTCATAACTATGTACGAGGGTGTACCCAAAAGAAACCGAATTATTTTTTAAAGCTATTTATTTTCAATTTTTTTACAAAACAACCTTATCCCCTGCAAAATAATCTTCATTACAACTAATAGGCCTACATTTGTCCCACCGGTGCTTCCACTGTTCGAAACATTTTTTGTAGCCATCTTTAAAAATGGCTGACAGCTCCTCCCTCGTTTTTTTTTCTTGACCTTTCCAATATTCTCAAATTGGTGTCCTTTAATGTCCCCTTTCATGCGTGGAAATAAGAAAAAGTCGCACGGAGCCAGGTCAGGCGAGTAAGGTGTACTTCTGTATCTCCTCTTTAAGGGGACACGGGAGTCCTAATACTTCACCATATTTACTTAAAAGGAACATTTTCTCAGTTTGTAATGCTTAGAACATTAAGTATTTTTTCTTACAACATTATTAGACTTTTATATGCATTTTGAATATAACAGTTTTGTAATATTTTGATTTTGAACAAAGATAAAAAATTAAATTCGGCTCACCTTTCAAAAATTTTGAAACATTTGTAGCTGTAAAATAATTTAGAAGATTTTTTTGTACTACATGTTATTCGTAGAAACTATGCATCCTTATAAAGGTTAACTACCCGGAAAATTTCATCAAAATCGGTTTAGTGGTTGCTGAGAAAATGTTCCTTTTGTGGTAAAAATTGAATTTTTCGGAACTTTTTATTTATAAACAGTAAGCTGCCATATCGTCGAGTTTAGGCCTACTAAAATTGAATTTTTCGGAACTTTTTATTTATAAACAGTAAGCTGCCATATTGTCGAGTTTACTAAAATTGAATTTTTCGGAACTTTTTATTTATAAATAGTAAGCTGCCACATCGTCGAGTTTACTAAAATTGAATTTTTCGGAACTTTTTATTTATAAACAGTAAGCTGCCATATGTCGAGTTTACTATCCAATGGTAAACTCGCGAATGTGCAAATTCTCAGTTTTACAGGAGAGCAAAAAAAAAATTCAATGCTTTCTTTTTTAACACACTTCGTGTATTTTCGTAACCTTACAAAGGTTGTATCTCCCTAACCGAACAAGATACATATTTGCGAGTTTACTACAACATGCGTTGGGTTGTATACATCAGCATGCACTAACAAACTCATATTCACAAAATTTGCACATTCGCGAGTTTACCATTAGAGGAATGTACGCTCCACCATTGAACACTGCCTGCTTACATATGAAACGTTATTACCGGTTTTGAAAGAAATGAAGAAATTGAAAGGAAACATGTGGTTAACAAACGGTGCAATTGCTCGGTAATAAAATTTATAGTGTCTTACTGTTGAAGTTGTTGGCAGCACTATCTGATTTCTCTTCCCTTGCTTACAGCCCATCCATACAGAAAGGCATTCTCGTGACTCACAATCTATATTAAGAATTTTATTTTTATTTATTTATTTGAATTGGGTGCCCATAACAGGCAGGTGGAGTGTTAAATTAATTGCACTTGATCTGTGGTTCCAGGGCTACAAAAAATAGTTCTGTTTCTTATCACATAGTCAGACAATTATATGACTGAACTATTTAAGAACAGAAGAGGTAGAGGTGTAAAAGACACTAGTCAGAGTTATCTCCTCTGATAGTAATGAATTTCACTATACAGCCAGACCCTGTGGTGAATGAAGTGAAGGTGTCATTTGCAGGTTGGAAAGTGGGTGCTTTTCGGAGGGCCTGGCATGCTGATAAGCATACGCTTTCAACTCAGTGAGGAAGGCAATGGTAAACCACCTCACTCCTCGTTTTTACTTAGTAAAACCTCTAGAGGTTCAAACCAGCCTTTCGGCTGTTGACCTAAACAACAACAACAACATTTGAATTGGCATCAAGTGGTTGTTTATTAGCGACTACGGTGGATTAAGTGACTGTGGATTTTAACTTGTGGAAATTTCCAGACATTGGCCGGGAATCAAACCCGGGACCTCCGCGTTTTAGACTAACGCACTAACCACTTCGCTACGGAGGCGGCCAAAAACATATATTTATCGGTAGTTGTGTACTAACCCAATTGTTTGGTGGAACTGGATGTCCATTTTCCCATGCTCTTGGATCTTTCCATACGTAATAATCGGTGTATGGTTCAATTTTTTTGATTGATTTTTGAAACCATTCGTTTTGATCACTTGTATGATTTGGAACAAAATCTAGTATTAATTTTATACCTGAAAATGTGAAATTGTATTTATTTAACGAACAAATAATTTAAAGACCTATCTCGATGATGAACTTATATTTCAGTTTAAGATTCCGATTTATCCAATGGTATGTACTAAAACTGCTTCTAAATGGAGGGGGGAGTGCAAAAGGAGGAGTTAATGAAAAAGAAGGAAGAGAAGAAGAGGAAAAAGAGAAGCAGAATAAGAGCAAGAAGAGGAGGGAAAAGAAAAAGAGGAAGAAGAAGAAGAGGAGGAATAAGAAGAGGAAAAGGAGGAGGATAAAGAAGAAGAGGAGGAGAAAGAAAAGGAAGAGGAACAAAAAGAAGAAGTAGAAGAAGAGGAGGAAGAAACAGGAAAATAAGAGAAGGAAAAAGAAGAAGTAGAAGAAGAAGAGGAAGAAATATGGAAATAAGAAGAAGCAGAAGAGGAGCAAAAAGAAGAGGAAAAGAAGAAGAAGAGGAGGAGGAATAAGAAGAAGAGGCGGGAAAAGAAGAAAATGAAGAAGAAGAAGAGCAAGAAATATGAAAATAAGAAGAAGCAGAAGAGGAGCAAGAAGAAGAGGGAAAAGAAGAAGAAGGGGAGGAGGAATAACAAGAAGAAGAAGAGAAGGAAAAAGAAGAAGAAGCGGAGGGAAAAGAAGAAAAAGAGGAGACAAAAGAAGAAGAAGAAGAAGAGGAGGAGGAGGAGGAGGAGGAGGAGAAAAAATAAGAAGTAGAAGAAGGGAAATAAGAATGAAAAGAAGTAGGAGAAGAATTGAAGAGAAAGAAGAATATGTAGTGGAAAGAGGAGATGGTGGAAAGGAGGGTGAAAGAATTACAAATTACAAATGATTGTAAGCCTAATTACAAACTAGGTAATTTTTATAGTTAAAATCTTACTCTAATTCGTGATATTAAATCTCAAAATATACTAGGACCTAAATTTTGATTTTACTCACAACTCATTTGAGTGTCAAGCGTCTTTCACGACTGTCGCCAATCTTCTGCAGAACTTAAGATTAGGCAAAATATTTGCTGTATTTAGTTTAAGATGCCTTTAACACAAAAGATTGCGCTGACGTCGAAATACTTGTTTCGTACCTAGGCCTACATGTGTGTCGATTTTTATATAATCTACAGCAATGTAATGCGTTTCGTCACATCAATGTATAAAAAATTCATTAAAAAAATTGTAAAACTAATCGATTTCCCAGTAAAAATTTAGTTCAGCATGATAAGGAATTTTACACCAGTATAAGTTTCCCATAACAAGCAGGTGGAGTGATAAGTTATTTGAACGCGCTCTGCAAGTTCCAGGGCTACAAAAAATAATTGTTTCTTATCACATGGTCAGCCAATTATACAATGATGATGATTCTATGACTGAATCATTTAAGAACAGAAGAGGTAGAGCTGTAAAAGACTAGTCACTGTATCTCCTCTGAGAGTAATAAATTTCATTACATAGACAGAACCTGTGGTGAATGAAGTTAAAACGTGTCATTTGCAAGGTGAAAAGTAGATATTTTTCAGAGTAACTGGTATGCTGATAAGCATACTTTTCTACTCACTGAGGAAGACAATTGTAAACCGCCTCACTCTTCGTTTTACTTACTTATTTTGCGTTATTCCACTCTGTACTCAGCTATGGGATCGCGCAGTGGGGCAACTCAACCGAATACCTTAAGATTTTTCGCATACGAAAATACGCAATTAGAATTATTGTGAATATTCGAAGGGGACCCAGTCCTCGTATGTTGCTCCATACTAACATAAGGAACATTTTCTTAGCCTGTGGTGGAGACAATTGGCTGAATTTTTTTACACAGATTTATCAGACTTGACACACATTTTAACATAAGGGTTTGTTAAATTAACTTTTAGTTCATCAGAAAAAACATTTTTCTTTGGCAATGTCAATAATTTCCAAAAATTAACCATTTTGTAACTATAAAATCTGTTTGAGCTAGTGTTTTGTTAAACTCCAATGTCAAATTGTGTATTCCTTTGTAATGAATGTACCCTGAAAATCTCAAGTTTTTGAGAAAATTTCCTTTTGTATGAAAAAATTTAATTTTCGGAAAACGAAGAAATGAAGGAAACAAACTATTATTTCACCATAGGAAAAAATCAGCTGTAAAATAATTAAGAAAGTAAGACAAACAACAGGACTGCCAACAATATGTATAAAATGTTACCTTTGTTTCAAAAAAAAAAATTTAAACAAACAGGATCAAAAGTTATCCAACTTAAATTTTAGTTAGGTCCCTGAAAAACAGTAATGGTGTTAATTTTAAAAAATAATAAAAATTTAAAACCCTATGAAAAGGTCACTTATTGTACATCGTTTACTCAGAAAATCCAGTAGAATTAAATGAACAAGCAATAAAAATGACGAATTTTTATTTTATTTTGGGAACCGGGTTCCCTTAATTGTAAACAAATATTGCTTGTTAAAATAGATTTAAGGGGAGCACTATACCTCTTATCTAACCCATGTTAAATTGACCTCGTTTTAGGTACACGTTTCTAAGAAACCGGTAAGAGTAAGGGCTTTAATTTTTTTTCTGCCTTTTCTATGACATCTTTTTAAGCTCTGGTACTAAAATTATTAGAATAGAGCTAGCGATACCATTTCGAGAATGTTTTTGAAAAATGCAAAAACAATTTAATTTTTTTTTTTTTAGAATTGGTTTATTATTTCGAACTTAGTAATAATACTGCAATGATTCTAGTACCATATGAGTCACAATCTGGGAAACATGCTCAAAAAATTTCAATCTTCAAAGTCAAATAGTTTTTTGAGAAAACTGTACCTTGATGGGAAAAAATGAATTTTCGTGAAATGAGCTGTAAAGTTTTACTTAACCTAAAATCGGTCTGCACCATAATATTGATCCTCAACAGACTGTTCTTTTTCCTCAAATAATTTCCTTTATTTCTCTAGTCTTGCTTCTTTTGACACATTTTACATATCCTTCTCAGCTTTCTGTGTTCTTTGAATATCGCAACTCTTAATTGTTTCCACAGATTAACTCAAAAGAAATTCTGGTCAAAACATTACTTAACAAAAATCTGTATAGCTTCCGTAATTGCTATCGTACAGTTATAATTTTTATATGTAATTACACAGAAAAAGATACAGAAGCCAATGGCGCCAAAATTTAAGAAAAATTCATTTTTTTCGATTTTCGAGGTATAGTGCTCCTCTTAAAAGTACGTATAACTGTATTTGACGATGTCTTTTCCTTTTTTGGTCGTTGACAAATAAAGATTTATTTATTTTATTTTTTTTATTGAGTGATGATGCCTACATAAGCCTTGGGCTTGTGCGTAGGTAATGATATGTGGTGATTTACAGATGAAAATATGCCAGACCTGACCGGGAATCGAACCCGGGACCCCGGCATAGTAGCCAGTTGCGCTGACCACTACACCACGGGCCGGCCCAAATAAATAATTTATAATTAATTAATAATTAATAATTATAATAAATTATTAATTACTAATTAATAATTCATTAATAAATAAATTATTTATTATTATTTTATATTTATTTACAGCAAAGCCTTTAGAGGTTGAAACCAGCCTTTCGGTTGACCACCTAAACAATAACCAGTACAAGATGTACAAAGGGAATTAGTTTCTTCCCTAACTTTCTTACCTAATTTTTTCAAAGTTTTTGCCAAACTTTTCAAATCTGCAATAGTCCCGAATTTGAAGTATATTTCTGTGAAATTTTTAATGTCGTAGCCAAAATCTATCATTGGAGACTCAAATATAGGATTCAACCAAACAGCTCCAACTCCAAGCCATTTAAAGTACTCAGCTCTCTGTTCGATTCCTGGAAATTTGAAAATATTTATTATTAACCAACTTAATTTTCTTAAAAAGGTATTAATTCAATATAAAATTTCCCCTCGCGATTTTTAATAGAGTCCGTGTTATCCGAGTTACTCTCAGTCCACATTACCTCAGATAAAATCGGGGTTCTACTGTACTATAATAAAAAAATCTAGTGTGAAACACTCACACGACTTTCTCTTTCCAATGCAAAAAATAAACAATATAACCCAACATTACAAAAAAAATTTATGAGAACAATAATGAAAAAGGACTCCTTGCATCCGTCTCAACCTCTTTTTGAACAGATTTCTATCTTGAACATTGGAAAGTTGTACATTATGTCTGCAATTCTTTATCTAATTAGGACTAACGATTTCACTCCCTTATTGCGGCAGAACGCAACCAGAAGGGCAGCCGCTGGCCTTGTACAGGAAGGTAAGAAAAATACAACTGCAGGACAGAGACATTTCGACGTCCTGGCATCTAAGTTTTACAACTTGCTTCCGGAGTACGTTAAAGACAGGTCTCGTGATAAGAATTTTAAACTCTTGATCAAAATATTTCTTACTCAGCTGGGGCAGAACTCTCACTTGGAGTCTTTGATTTCTCTTCGCCACTAGGGTTAGGCGGAATTATTGGCTCACTAAAATATTAGTCATATACTAACGGGTGATTCAAAAAGAGCGCCGGTTTTTAAACGGCTGGTAAATTTTTGTTTATCGGTTGGCAACATTGTTAGACCTCATTTCTATTTCGGAGAACATTCCGATTGACGATTCAGTTGTAGTTTCTCTTGTTCGCAGTGTAGTACTCTCGCAGTCTGTGTCTAACCATGGAGAAGTTTACTATTGCGCAACGAGTGTTAATCGTCAAAACATTTTACCAGAGTGGAGAGAGTTATGCGGCTACTGTCAGACGACTTCGCGGTACTCTAGGACGTAATGAAGCACCGAATGAATCAACAGTTCACAGGCTCATGAAAAAGTTTTTTGAGACGGGTTCAACAGTCGACCTTAAAAGTTCTGGACGTCGTCGTTCTGGCCGAACTGAGCAGAACGTTGCGTTGGTTCGTGACAGTGTGGCTGTTAGCCCAGCAAAAGCAATACGTCGCCGTTCTCAACAATTGGGTTTACGATGTTCTTCTGTACGGAGAATTCTTCGGTACGATCTCCAATATCACCCGTATAAAATTCAGTTGACGCAACATTTGAAAGTGGCAGACCACCAGAAGAGACGACAGTTTGTTGACTGTGTAGCAACACTACGGTTGTACAATTTTAAAAATAAAATAAATAGACAAAAATTTTAATTTAAGACTTTTAATTATATAAAAAAAATAAATTAAATAATTATTAATATAACAAAATAATGACTTTAAATCAAAATAATCTCAGGTTTTATTAACTTACGATTGTTTATTGTTTATTCTAATAATTTACAAAGTACAACAATTGAAAATTTTTAAATAAAACAAAAGAATAGCGGTACTTATTTAAATATAAAGGTAATACTGGTTTTATATTTAGAAATTTTGATTATTAATTAATTTTGACTTCTTTAAAAATTGATAAATATATTTTTAAATGGATATCAGTTAATGAAAATAAATATTTAGTTGACTTTTACCGGTCCCCGTTACAATTTCTTGAACATGAATGAAGCGTTGGTTGATAGCGTCGGTCTACAAAACTGGAATCTTGCTATTTCAAACTTGAAGTAATTCAATCTATTTTCCGAACTTCCATTCAAAGTTTTAATATATAATATAGCTCACAACTCTGTCCACTCTTTGATACATTAATTGACATAGATTAGTATCTTTAAATATTATGATTTTAATTTTTACTGGAGCGTTCACATACAATGCGTTCGGTACGGATGGTTGATGGCGTACCGCTCGACGATTTCATGATTCAAGCGACTATATCTTCTTTGAATTTTGATTGAATATTTTAAAACTGTTCAGAAAAATCGGATCACTGTTTAAAAATATACACTGTATATTACTATAGTTATAAATGTTTTTAATTAAATATTTTATCTTAATTTCGATTTTTAATTTACTTTTTACTAAATATGATTTAGTTATTCATTTTGATAAAGTAGTACTCATTTCTAATCTCGTTGTTCGTATGTTACAAATTATAAAAATGATTGAAAATTAACTGATATTCTATTAATTAAAAAAACTGCTATTATTATTTACCAGTATCTATACATTATAAAGCTATTAATATTATTTAACAGTTTTAACAAATTTATATACCAGGTATTACTAGATTTGATCTTTTCTACTTAAAAATTAAGTAGTGGTCAACCTGTCTGTTTGACCTTGTCCACTAAACAAAATGTAGGTCAAGTTCATCCTACAACTGGGTATTGAGAAAACGGCAGGATGATGACACCTTCGCAAACAAAATCATTTTCAGTGATGAGGCGCACTTCCACTTAAACGGTTTTGTTAATAAACAGAACTGCCGTATGTGGGGTTTAGAAAACCCTCGCGTGGTTAATGAAAGGGAAATGTATGCACAGCGAGTGACAGTTTGGTGCAGCTTTTGGTCGGGCGGTGTCATCGGCCCTTACTTTTTTGAAAATCAAGAAGGACAAGCCGTGACAGTAAATGGAGACCGATACCGTACGATGATTAGGGAGTTTTTGTGGCGTCATTTGGATGGAATGGACATTGACGAGTTGTGGTTTCAGCAGGATGGTGCCACCTGTCACGCTGCACGAGAAACATTGTTGTTGCTTCGTGAACGGTTCCAGGATCGCATCATTTCTCGTAATTCCGACCATCAATGGCCACCAAGGTCGTGTGATTTGACGCCTTGTGACTTTCATCTTTGGGGTCATCTGAAGTCATTGGTGTATGCCAAAAAACCCCGAAACATCAATGACTTGAAGGAGGAAATTCGACGGGTTATCGGGCAAATGGAAGTCGAAACTTGTCGTGCAGTAATATCCAATTTCATGGACAGAGTTGATGCGTGCCAGCGCAGTAGAGGAGGACACATGCATGACATCATTTTTCATACATGAAATCTGAAGGTAAGATGAACTTGTTGATGTATTTATTTTCAGTTTTTCAATAAAATAAATCTCTTAATTTGATATATCAAAACCGGCGCTCTTTTTGAATCACCCTATAGTAGTAGTTATAGTTATATAGACTATGTATTTTTATAATACTTTTTTTGTTTCTAATATTGCACTAATTTTATGTATTATATGTTGTATTTGTGTATGAAGAAATAGTTAAATTTAAGGGAGGTAGTAAAGGTTAAATTTTGTTTTCTTTTTTTCTCTAAAATAATATAAAGTAAATTTTTAGAGGTTTTTGTTATATTTTATTAATGCTATTTCATAACTTTGCTGATGTTTGTGTTATAATTTATTAACATATTAGTTTTGTTATAAGTTTTAATTTTTATTTACATTTGTATTCTGTTTTTTTATTTTCTTTTTTTGTACTAACGTGTTTTTTAGTGTTTTTGATCATTTTCTCTTTTGTGTGACTTTTTCTTTTGTGCAACAAGTGATGTATTGGTATTAACTGTTATTTCTTTTTTGTTTTTTTTATCAGTGCTATTATTGTTGTATTGTAGTTTTATTTTTGTGCTATGTATTTTTTGTAATTAGAGTAATCCTCCTCCAGGCACGGGCTTTGCTCTTTTGGAGGAGTAATAAAAAAAATTAGTAATAAAACATTAGAAATAAATAACGAAACAAAAATCCATTTTTTACAGATTTTCATGAAAAAGAAAACAGAAAATCACTGATTACCGCTAAACTAAGCGGCATACAAAGAAATGTTTAAATAAAAGTTATAGATTTTAAATATTCTACAACTTTTATTATTAATACACTTCTGCGGTAAAATGCATTTAAGGGGAGACTGTACTTTGTACCCCGCCAATGTTAAATTTGATATTTTTAGGTAGATTTTTCATAGGTTTGGTGAAGATAGAAAAATGAAACTTTACACACTTATAGTTGTACGGTGGTTTTAGCTAGTGACATTTTTTCAATTTAATCTGTTGGACCATAAATGTTTTAAAAGAATAACGAATAACATAAAATTTGTACAATGTTTTTCTACGTTTGTACATAAATTACTAATTTTTTGAGCACTTTAGAAAGTAAAATCAATGTCGGTGAATGTGCATGTACATGATAATTAACTGGTAAAAATTTCAGCCTGGTAAGTTAAATGGCCTCTGAGAAAAACGTACCAAAATGTTAAAAATATAAATTTACGGTAAAAGGCACAAATAAAAAACAAATGTACACTACAATATCGTAAGCAAGTTTAATTTCCAATCAACAGTTGGTTAGAAAGCTGCACCAACAGCGGAGAATATTAAAAATAGTGAAATAGATATTTAAAAATAAATAAAATTCTGTTTGCACTAAAACAAACAATATAAAAATATGAAAAATATTTGTTTTTGGCGACGTGTTAATTTTGTAGGCTAAACCTAGTAAAAACTTAAATTTTTTTCATTAAAATAATTTTTTTGACGTAATTTAATGTTTTTGTGGTAGATCTAGGTCTAAACTATTGAAAAACATAGAAAACCAAAAATCAAAATTTTCAGTCAAAACCATAATACAGTCTCCCTTTAAGATCCCAGTCTTAAAAAAAAAATATTTTTTTCTATGAGAGAAACTTCCCAAGAATTTGAGCAGACATGGCGCCTACCCTAACTTGTAGAGCATAAAAAATATAGTAAATGAGATTTTTAAAAAAATCGAAGAAGCCGTTTTTGAGAAAATTGCAAAAAAGTGAAAAATTACACGAATAAACTACTACTTCCGGTTGCCTGATTTTGATGAAAATGTTCGTGTCGGGTCCTCTAGTACCTAACATAATTTTCAAATTTCAACTTCGGATGAGGTGTCGTTCTTGAGATATTTTGTTCACACACACACACACACAAACACAGACCAATCGCTAATATATGTTTTTTTTGTTCAGGTCTGAAAACGTGTATATTCGGTAAAAACTCGATTCACAAAAATCAACATGAAAACAATGCTTTCCTTTCTATGTATTCATGTAAGCAAGAGAAGGTAACAAGGTATTATTTATAGTTTATAACACACACACACACACACACACTCACACATAAACACAAATTAGTCTAATTTAAAAATAATTATCACCAAAAAAAATCGGAATGCATTGTTCTTAGCAATGACCTTGAATATCTGTTAAATGTATTAAGTCAACAATTATTTTAGTATTGCATTTAAACTGCATTGTGTTCATAAGGTGACCCTCGTAGCTTCTTTCTTTTTCTATTAAATTACCTCTCATTCTATCCAACGTACAACGTTTTTATGTTTTTATTTTTACTCCCAGTGGGTCGATATGGAGTTGAAACTGTACTCGGTGAAGGTCATTTTAAATAATAATTTTTCTTTTTCTATAAGTAACTGAAAACTTTTTTCATATCACATGTGACACTAAAGTTGTCTGACATCGATTTACTAGAATGATAAATATTTTAATTTCGTTCATAAAATAAGTAAATCCCAAGTCATTGAATTATTAATAAAAAATCTGGTGTGAAACACTCACACGTCGTTCTCTTACCAATGAAAATAATGAACAATATACCTAACATTAGTAATAAAACATTAGAATTAAACAAAAAAACTAACCTCATAAAACATAACCTTATTTTAATCATGAGTGAATGATGCAAAATTAAAATCAACCTCAGTTTGGCTTAAAAATGAGGAAAATCACTCTTTCACGCTAAACAAGGCTCTGTTGAGAAAAATCCTTAAAACAAAAATTGTACATTTTTTAATTTTCTATAAATTTTATTATATATATTTTTGTCGTAAAATGCATACTAACTCGGAAATCTTAAAAAATTTATTTTTTACAGATTTTTATGAAAAAAAAACGAAAACCACTGATTACCACTAAACAAACGCTATATACAAAAAAAAAATTGGAATAAATGTTGTAGGTTTTTAAATTTTCTACAACTTTTATTATATACACTTTTGCCCTAAAATGCATATTAAAGCCAGAATCTTAAAAAAAAAACATTTTCTCTACGAAAGGACAGCCTCCCATGAATTCAGTAAAATGGCTCGTACCCTAAATTTAAATTGAAAATAGTCTTACTGAAATTTAAAAAATTTGGATTTGTCTCTTGAAATACCTTAGTTTTCATACGGTAAGTGTTAGTAATAAAATTTGATTTCAATAACTATTATTTGTTTCTTAATGACTTTATTTACACCAATTTTCTCATAATTAAATTCTCTACAAGTTTTGTTTAAAAATTTTGTGTGTTTATTACCCATTTAACAAAGTTATTGTACGTCAAACATAAAAAATTGTATTTTCGACTTATTTTTTGAGTTTGACGTAGAATATCTTAGAAACTAAGAGAGATCCAGTTCTGGGATCTGTTTTATTTGATTCAGCAGATCAAAAACTATAAGAAACAACCATTCGTTCCTTACGTCACCTTCCTACGATTCCAAAACATCTTCATTTCACCCAGGGTTCCAAATTATTGGTAAAATCTTTCGCTAGCCGTAACTCGTTAACTAAGCACTTCCGGACCTGTGTTTATATGAACTTTTACTTTCTCTTGCCTATATGAATATATAGGAAGGAAAGTATTGTTTTCATGTCGATTTTTCGAAATCCAGTTTTCACCGGATCTATACGTTTTCAGACCCCCTGAACCCAAAAAACATGTTTTTAGCGATTGGTCTCTCTGTGCGTGTGTGTGTGTGTGTGTGTGTGTGTGTGTGTGTGTGTGTGTGTGTGTGTGTGTGTGAACAGAATATCTCAAGAACGGAACATCGTACGAACTTGAAACTTGACCGGAAGTAGTAGTTTATTCGTATAATTTTTAACTTTTTTGCGATTTTCTCAAAAACTGGTCCTACGATTTTTTTTAAAATCGCCTGGTTTACTACATTTTTTATGCTCTACAATATAGGGTAGGCGCCATGTTTGCTGAAATTCTGCGTGAGGCTGTTTTTACGTAAAAACATTTTCTTTTTAAGATTGCGGCTTTAATATGCATTTTAGCGAAAAAATTTATATAATAAAAGTGTAGAGAATTTAAAAACCTACAACTTTTATTTCAAACATTTTTTGGTATAACGCTTAGTTTAGCAGTAATTAACAATTTTCTGTTTTTTTCTCACGAAAACGTGAGAAAAATCGATTTTTTTAAGATTTCGGCCTTAGTATGCATTTTATAATAAAAGTGTATATAATCAAATTTATAGAAAATTAAAAGATCTGCAACTTTTATTTAAAACATTTTTCTCTACAGAGCCTAGTTTAGCGTGAAAGAGTGATTTTCTGTATTTTGAAGCCAAACTGAGGTTGATTTTCATTTTGCGTCTTTCACTCATGATTAAAATTAGGTTATATTTATTAAGGTTAGTTTTTTTGTTTATGTCTAATGTTTTATTACTAATATTAGGTTTATTGTTAATTATTTATATTGGCAAGAGAAAGTTGTGTGTGTGTTTCACACCAGATTTTTACTAGCAAAATGAGTTCAGAAAGCGCCGAGCACTAACCGAAACACCCTGTGTATTCATATAGGGCACGAGAAAGTAAAAATCTGGTGTGAAACTTTCACACGACTTTCTCTTGTCAATTCAAATAATCAACAATAAAACCTAAGTAATAAAACATTAGTAATAAACAAAAAATTAACCTCAAAAAACCTAACCTTATTTTAATCATGAGTGAAAAACGCAAAATAAAAATCAACCTCAGTTCGGCTTAAAAATACGGGAAATCTCTCTTCACGCTAAACTAGGCTCTTTAGAGAAAAATGCTTTTAATAAAAGTTGTAGATCTTTTAATTTCCTATAAATTTTATTATATAAACTTTTGTTGTAAAATGCATACTAAGGCTGAAATCTTAAAAAAACTATTTTTTACACGTTTCGTGAGAAAAAAACAGAAAATCGCTAATAACCGCTAAACCAAGCGTTATACAACAAAAATTTTAAAATAAAAGTCGTAGGATTTAAATTCTCTACAACTTTTATTATATACGTTTTTGCGCTAAAATGCATATTAAAGCCGCAATCTTATAAAAACAAATTTTTTACGAGAAAACAACCTCCCCAAGAATTTCAGAAAAAATGGCCCCTACCTTGTCTTGTAGAGAATAAAAAATTTAGTAAATGAGGCGATTTTTAAAAAAAATTGTAGGACCCGTTTTTGAGAAAATCGCAAAAAAGTAAAAAATTACACGTTTGATGAAGTTAACATGAACCTTGACAATGGTTAAATTAACCCTTTCAGTACCAACGTCCGGAAAACAGGACGTCGATATATTTTACGTAGTTACATCATCCGGTTTACCGGACTTCCGTAAGTTATGCATAAAATTCCAACGATCGGATAACCGAATATTTCCAAAAAACTTTTAAACAAAAATTAATGGAATAATGTATTTTGAAACCACCTCCGTGGCGTAGTGACTAGCGCGCTAGCCTAAAAAGTAAAAGGTCCCGGGTTCGGTTCCCTTCTAGGGTCTGAAAATTTTAACACGTTAAAACCACCGTTAAGTTACCAAAACCCACAGTAGTTGCTAATGACCAAGCTGTCGATGTGACTTTAAATAAACTAAATTATTTTGAATATTTTTAGTTTTAGAACGACTCCTTTATTTATGAACACAATAAAACTTAATTTTTCCCTGGAAATTTTATTTTTCTGTAACGTTAAAATTTGGGTAGGCAATGGCAGGCTCACACCTGCAAGTTTTCGAAATAAGGGCTGGCACTTTTTGTACGCCCTTATTCTAATTAAATGGCACTTCACATCAAACTTGTAAGTATTGTTTCGGCACTGAAAGGGTTTAGCAAGATAATATATCAGATTGAACGAAGTACGAATTGAAACTTAATTAAAATCTCTCGATATGCAAAACTTGGACAGAGAATGGACGAAAGTAGAAGAAAAATATTCAGTGAAATAACGCTGAGAATTTTGGTTGATAAATGCAACTTCTAGAAACTTTTAAATTCATTGTACCCAGCCAGTAATGATTTGAAACCTATTTTTTCTCTCTATTTAGAAAATTCACAGTCTGTTGGAAACAATCAGTGAATGTGATAACACAAAATTTAGAAAAAAATAACTGATAAATAAACGTGAGTGGAGACACAGTCCAGTGACAGAACTCCGACGTGAATAGATAAGTGCAGCATTTAGAACACTGTAATGGATAGTCAATTACAGTACGACGTTAATAGATGAGGTCCCGGCTCCATCGACGTTTTAGACGTCTTATTGGATTGTTTGGGAGAATCTGCGTAGCTAGGTTTGAGATCAATGGGTTTCAGGTTTACGTGTTTCTTCCTAAATTTTGTTTAGAGTTTAAAGAAAAAGTCATTTATGTAGGGTACGTTTAGGTCTGAGTGTAGCGTTTTATTGGTTACATAATAGGGGGCGTTAACTATCCTCCGTAAAAGCTTTGATTGGAAACGCTGAATTTTTGCTAATACCAATGGTTTTGCACAGCAGTAAAGCTGACTGGCATAGCTCCATATTGGTCGAAGGTAGGAGTTGTAAATCGTTAATTTAGATGTAGTTGGTAACTTGGATTTGCGTGAAAGAAGTCTGTACAACTGTTTGAACCTGTTCTGGAGTGCCTATTAAAAACTATTAAACAATTTTAGTTTAAAATTTTATTAGTTTATACTTAACAGTAGATTAAGTGGAAAATTACTAGCTAAAAATAAGACATGTGAACACCATTGCTAATTTCGTTTCATTATGGTATAATACATTTGGCACGAGTTGAAATTCCGTAGGAGTGAAGAGAATGCTTTAGTGATAAAATTTGGTTTGAAGAATATAATTAAATATAACCGTATAATGTACTACAAACAAATTTTAATAACAGAACCAAGGACCGTAAAGAAAATGAAAACTTTTATACTAAACGTTTAACTATATCAATTCTTTAATTTAAGTATCGACTTAAAATTCTCTAAATTTTGTAACTGTAGTGAAGTATGTATTAAAAACAAGGATGATCGAAATAAATTTTAGATTTTTACTTTCTCTTGGCTATATGAATATATAGGAAGGAAATATTGTTTTCATGTCGAGTTTCCTAAATCGAGTTTTCACCGGATCTATACGTTTTCAGACCCCCTGAACCCAAATATTGGGTTGTGTGTGACCATGTGCGTGTGTCTGTGTGTCTGTGTGTGTGTGAACAAAATATCTCAAGAACGGAACATCGTACGATTTTGAAATATAAAACTTAAGTCAGATACCACTAGAGGATCCAACATAAACATTTTCATCAAAATCGGTCTACCGGAAGTAGTAGTTTTTTCTTGTATATTTCACTTTTTTGCGATTTTCTTAAAAAGGGCTCCTACGATTGTTTAAAAAATCGCCTCATTTACTAAACTTTTTATGCTCTACAAGGTAAGGTATGTCTGCTGAAATTCTTGGCAAGGTTGTTTTCGCGTAAAAAAATTGATTTTTTAAGACTGCGGCTTTAATATGCATTTAAGCGCAAAAATGTGTATAATAAACGTTGTAGAGAATTTAAAAACGTACAACTTTTATTTCAAACATTTTTTGGATAACGATTACTTTAGCGGTAATTAGCGATTTTCTGTTTTTTCTCACGAAAACGTGTGAAAAATCGATTTTTTAAAGATTTCAGCCTTGGCATGCATTTTACGACAAAAGTGGATATAATAAAATTTATAGAAAATTAAAGGATCTATAACTTTTATTTTGAACATTTTTCTCTATAGAGCCTAGTTTAGTGTGAAAGAGTGATTTTCGGTATTTTTAAGCCATACTGAGGTTGGTTTTCATTTTGCGTCTTTCACTTATGATGACAATTAGGTTCTGTTTATTGAGGTTAGTTTTTTGTTTATTTCTAATGTTTTATTACTAATGTTAGGTTTAGTGACAATTATTTGCATTGGCAAGAGAAAGTTGTGTGAGTGTTTCACACCAGATTTTTTTTTTTTTTGTTTCACGTCTGCCTGTTTTGCAATTTCTGCTAATGCAGACGGTGAGAAGGATCATACATAAAGATAAGCGATGAAAAAATGCAAGACCTAACCGGGAGTTGCACCCGGGACCCTGGCGTAGAAGCCAGTTACGTTAAACACTACGCTAACGGGCCGGCCTATTTTAGACATGACCTTTTTTTGTAGCGTAGTGGTTATCACGCTAGCCTATCACCCGTAGGTCCCGGGTTCGATTCCCGGCCAGAGTCTTGGAATTTTCACAAGTCAAAACCCATTGTTCTTGGAATATTATCCACCATATTCGCTAACAGCCAAGCAGTTGATGCAACTCGAAATTTTAAAAAAAGTTAGACATACAAGAATTTCTTAGTATTATGGAACTTTATTTAAAAATTTAGTATAAAACACTCACACGACTTTCTCTTGCACATGTAAACAATGAAAACCATAATGAGTGAATGACGTTAAATAAAAATCAATTTCTTTTTATTCCTAATTTTTTTTTTTTTTTAATTCATTTATTTAACGTCGCATCAACTACAACGGTCATTAGCGACGACGTTGGGGTGTAACTATTGTTCAATGGAGGATGAAATGATTTTTTGTAACGTATGAAAATATGCCATGCCATGCCATTCCTAATTTGTGTACGATGCAATCAGTTCAATTCAGAACAATAAGCAACCCCATGACCCAATGAGATGAGGATGATGTGTATGACGTTGAAATGAGGTGTAGTCTTGTACAGACCCAGCCCGACCATTTCTGAGAGAGTATGGTTAATTGAACCCCAACCATCAAAGTACACCGGTAACAACTGTCTAGTATTCAAATCCGAATAAAACTACCTTTACTAGGATTTGAACCAGGAACCTTCGTCTCCGAAAATCAGCTGTTAAACAGCTGATTTTGGCGACGACTTTACCTCTAGACCAACCCGGTAGGTTTATCAATTTTTAAATCAATTTTATATCAATTTTAGTTGGTTAATCAATTTTTTAAATAACAGTTGTGGGTTTCTTACTTTCTCTTTCCCTATTTTAAATTACTAGCATATCCCGCGCGGCTTCGCACGTGAAACACGTGTAATCTTTTTTTTTTTTTAATTCCTATTATGTGTACGTTGCAATCTGTTCAATTCAGAACAATAAGCAACCCCATGACCCAATGAGATGAGGATGATATTTATGATGTGTAAATGAGGTGTAGTCTTGTACAGACTCAGGCCGACCATTCCTGAAAGAGTATGGTTAATTGAGAGTAACCACTGTCTAGTATTCAAATCCGTATAAAAGTAACTACCTTCACTAGGATTTGAACCAGGAACCTTCGTCTCCAAAAAATCAGCTGTTAAACATCTGATTTTGGTGATGACTTTACCTCTAGACCAACCCGATGGGTTAATCATTTTTTAAAAAATAAATATGCAGCATAAAATTGTGTAGCTGGTAGGTGACTATATCCCAAACGTACTCGCGCGCACATATATAACGTTTTGATTAATTTCCCCGCGAACGTCTCGGTAGTCTTTATACGTATCCTATTTTACTTCAACAATAGTACACACATACAAAACGACGTTTTTATAATTTACCCCGCTACGTCTCTCGCCGTCATCCAATCACCTTCATCTACTTCAACAGCAATACGTACTCACATGTACACACACACACAACACACACACACACACACACACACAGATATTTATGAAAATCTTCATTAGGGCCCTTAGGGTTATCATTTTTGAAAATTTTAAAATAAAAAATGTTCCTGTGAATAGAAATACGAATATGTGTTAAAATTTCATGAAAATACCTTTAGTAATTGGAAATTAGCCTGCATAAAAAACACGCTTTGTCTTCATAATATTAGTATAGATTTAGGGAAGGAAAGTATTGTTTTCTGGCCGATTTTTCGAAATAATCGAGTTTTCACAGGAGGTACACGTTTTCAGGTCCCCTAAACCCAAAACATGTTTTTAGCGATTCGTGTGTGAGTGTGCGTGTGTGAAAAAATGTCTCAAGACGAAATATCGTACGAAGATGAAACTATGAACTTAAGTTACATACCACTAGAGGACCTGACAAAAAAATGTCCTTCAAAATCAGTCCACCAAAAATTATAGTTTATTTGTGCAATTTACCACCAATTTTCTCGAAAACGGCTCCAACGTTGTTTTTCTTAAAAATTGCCTCATATACTACATTTTTTTAAGCTCTATATTATACGGTAAGCGCCTTGTCTGCCAAAATTCTTGGGGAGGCGTGCTCACGTAGCAAAAAATGTTTTTTTTAAGAACACGGCCTTAGTATGCATTTTACGATAAAAGTGTATATAATCAAATTTATAGGAAATTAAAAGATCTACAACTTTTATTTCAAACATTTTTCTCTAAAGAGCTTAGTTTAGCGTCAAAGAGTGATTTTCCGTATTTTTAACCCAAACTGAGGTTGATTTTCATTTTGCATCATTCAATCATGATTAAAGGTTTTGTTGTTTGAGATTAAATTTTTTGTTTATTTCTAATATTTTTTATATATTTATTTTTTTAACGTCGCATCAACAGCAAGGTCATTAGCGACGACGTTGGGGTGTAACTGTGTGACGATGAAATGATTTTTCTTTTGTAGCGTATGAAAATATGCCGTGCCTGAGTGGGATTCGAACCCAGGACCGCATGAAGAGAGGCGACCACGTTACCAACTACACCAGTGCGGCCGCCTCTTATATTTTTTTACTAATGTTTGTCGAGTGAATGTTTCACACGACAAATGTTTGACCGGCCCGTTGGCGTAGTGGTTAGCGCAACTGGCTTCTACGCCGGGGTCCCGGGTTCGATTCAAGGTCAGGTCTGGCATTTTTTCATTACTCATTTTTATTATCATCATTATCCACCGTCGGCATTAGCAGAAATTGCAGTGCAGAACAGTCAGACGTAAAACCAAAAAAAAGAAAAGGTTTCACACCAGATTTTTTAAATTGTTTTCCTATTTTAAATGGAGAAAAAATGTTGATTTACCTTTCAAATCTCCAATACCATCCCCGTCACTATCATGGAAACTTCGAGGATAAACTTGATATATGATTGAAGTCTGCCACCAATCTAAGTCCTTCTTGATTTCATCACCTAATGTAACACCATACAAAACACTGAACCAAATAATTTTTTCTAAAAACATATTAAATAAAATATTTTTAATATATACTGTCCAAAATATTTTGAATTAATTAATAAATTATTCAATTTTGAATTCAAATATTATGATAATCAACTTTGTTTAGTTACATTGTAAATAAACAGTCAGAACATATTTACAGTTGTAATTTACAACAGCGTTTGCAAGTAAACCGTTGTGTTTTACTTCTGGACATATATAAAGTTATTGAAGGTAATCCCCTCCCACTGGAGTTATGTCTCTCCCACCTAAAGTTTTCTTGACTCATTCTGTGCATTGTACACACAATTATTATTTTCACAGCATTATTACAATGTCCAGTCGTTTTAGCAAATCAATAAACAGTTTTCACAGTAAAATTAACAATTTATACTTACTAACCTCGTACAAACTAACTGAATATCGTTTTTAAAACAATCTGGTGTGAAACACTCACACGAATTTTTATTTGCCAATGCAAATAATGAACAATATAACATCAGTAGTAAAAAAAGATAACCTAATTTTAATCATGAGTGAATGATGCAAAATGAAAATCAACCTTAGTTTGGCTTGCTCTTTCATGCTAAACTAGGCTCTGTACAGAAAAATGCTTAAAATAAAAGTTGTAGATCTTTTAATTTCCTATAAATTTTATTACATACACTTTTGTCGTAAAATGCATACTAAGGCCAAAATCATAAAAATCCATTCAGACTCATAGGATGGTTAACAGGTTGACTCCCAAGGCAATTTTTGCATTTTTGCTTAAAAACCCATAGACCAATTTTATGGTTCCTTTGTTTTTTTTAAATTAATTTTCTTTCAAATCTAGAGTATTGTAACGCTTACATTTTATTGGCGTGTTTTTCAGGTGAGAGACTGATCAGATACTGAAGATTAAATAAATTAAATCTAGTGTGAAAGATTGATGTGTGTCTCACTGAAATGTTACTTGTATGTCTATAAAATATTATATATATTTTATAAACAATTTACTTTGGGCTATTTTTCAATAAAACTACATAAATATCGATGGTGCATCTCTCTATCAAGCAGTTGTTTGGTGAGTGGTAAACTTGAGAACCAGTGTCTACATGGAGGCACCGACCATTCAACTTTTACAATGCAAAAAATATTGTAATATGAAAACTATGAAAACCATAAAAAAATTAAAAGATGAAATGTTTTCTCATTATATAATATTATTAAAACATGATTAATAATGCAAATAAAGTATAGTAAATAAATAAAAAGTATAAACAAAATAAATATTAATGGGAATCCTATCGACATTGTAGAGAGTTTTAAATATCTTGGAGAAACAATCACATATAATCCTAATGAAAAGGCTGCATGGAATGAGAGAATTTCTAAACTTTCCAAAGGACAGAAAATTACTAAAAATACTTACAACAAAAAATGTCTTTCCATTCACACAAAACTTAAATACTACAAAGCAGTTCTAAGATCGCAAGCAATGTACGGCAGTGAAACCCTCTTCAGTGTTGATGGAAACGTAATAAAAGAAACAATCAGAAAAATAGAAAGAAGGATTCTTAGAACCTGCATAAACAAAAAACACATAGTTGACAACCAGCACAGACTTTTACCAAGAGAGCAAATTTATAAAGAAATAGACCAATCACTGATGCAATGCGCAAAAAGAGAATTTCTTTCTTTTCGCATATCCTCAGAACTCCAGAAAACCGATTATTAAGAAAAATTATAGAAAAATTCATCTGTGCAAAAACGGAAGGAGCTACAATTCCTTGGCTTGAAGAAATCAAAAATGACAGAACAGAACTAAATCTAACAATTGCTGATGTCAAAGCTCGCACACCGGTTTACAAAGAAACAATTAAAGACAAAACAAAATTTTATCAGTAAGAACAATTAAACGAAAAGAACAGGTTTGTTCAGACGAATTAAGAAAAGCAAGATCCGACAGAATGAAAAAGTATTGGCAAGAAAGAAATGAAAAGGAAATAAACTGCCGAAGGAAAAGAACTAACCAAAGAGACTAAAATGATCCTTTGTGGTCATAAAATGAATAAAAAAAAAATAGTCAATATTATGTGATAGTAATATTAAGCTGTCAGGTATCACCGACTCATTTTTGACTCAATCGGATCTAGTAAATCATGAACCATGACTATGGAAATGTTTCTTGAATTCATTTCTAACAGCTCAGTATTTGATTCAATGCAAACGAGCATCCAATTCGTCTCACGATTCTATTAAAAACACTATTATTACATGAGAGACGGATCACTCTCTCAAAAGTAAATTTCGCAGATCTGGTGAGAGACTTATAAGTGTCTCATGGGAGTCAACCTGTTAATTGAAACCCAACCATCAAAGTACAACCCTAACCTCTATATAGTAATTCAAATTCGTATAAAAATAATTTTTTTACTAGGATTTGAACCAGGAACCTTCGTCCCGAAAATCAGCTGACACGCGGCGAAGACTTTACCTTCAGACCAACCCGGTGGGAAGACAAATTATTTATTTTTATTCCTAATGTGTGCGCATTGTAGCTTGTTCAATTTAGAACAATAAGCAACCCGATGACCCAATGAGATGAGGATGATGTGTTTGACGTGTAAATGAGTTGTAGTCTTGTACAGACCCAGGCCGACCATTCCTGAGAGAGTATGGTTAATTAAACCCCAACCATCAAAATACACCAGTAACCTCTTTCTAGTATTGAAATCCGTATAAAAGTAACTACCTTTACTAGGATTTGAACCAGGAACCTTCGTCTCCGAAAATCAGCTGTTAAACAGCTGACACGCGGCGACGACTTTACCACTAGACAATTTAACTGTTAAACAGCTGATTTTCGAAGACTAAGGTTCCTGGTTCAAATCCTAGGAAAGGTTTTATACGGATTTGAATACTAGACAGTGGTTATCGGTGTACTTTGATGGTTGGAGTTCGATTAACCATACTCTCTTACTCTGTACGGGACTACACCTTATTTACCCGTCATACACATCATCCTCATCTCATTGGGTCATGGGTTTGCTTATTGTTCTCAATTGAACAGATTATTATTATTTTTTTTTTTGTTTAACGTCCGACTGTTCTGCAATTACTCCTATTGCAGACAGTGAAGGATGAAATGATTTTTGTAACGTATGAAAATATGCCGTACCTGAATGGGATTCGAACCCAAGACCGCATAATAAGAGGTGAGCACGTTACCAACTACGCCAATGCGTATTTTATAACTAATTTATAATGGGTAGAACAGATTATAACGTACAAATATTAAAGATAAAATATAATTGGGTGACCATGTGGATAAGAAACAGAACTATATTTTGTAGCTCTGGAACTAGGAGATTGAGTGCAAATAATTTAACACTTCATCTGACGACTGTAAGTACAATTAAATGTTTTCAAAGTGTATTACAGGATAATTAACACTGTCTGAGAAATTTCTGCGCTATTCAAAGAAAAACGGAGAGCAAGTATTTTATTATAAGTATTTTTTTTAATATTAAGTACGTTTTTTCTTTCATTGAAAATTTAAATTAAAATTAATTTTCCACAACTAACTGTGTATATTAATGACGAAGAATTAAATTTCTGATTTAATTTAAATGGGAAAAATATATTTTGTATTTCCATATTTTCTTAAAGAAATGTAATTACGACTGAATAATAAGCTAAGTAATGCATTTTCACATCCGGTAATAATTTCATTATTTTGTATTTTAAATTCATTTTATAACCTTCAAATATAAATTATGGAGTAATTTATCAATAGAATTACTTATTCATTGTAATCGTTTATGCTCTTTTATATAAAATTACATCAATGTAATTTTATAACAACTACCATTTGCACCCGCGCGTCGCGCGGGCTTTTTGTTAGCGTCAGAGGAGATGTAGTGAAGGTTGGAATGGCATAAGTTTGAGGTTAAACTTATCAGATGGTTGGTTAGACCATTATACAGAGTGTCCCATATGTCTATCCCCAATATTTACGGAAATCGGAAGAAAGGTTAATGGAATAAGAAACCTATAGACAAAAAAACAAATTTATTCAACTGTACATAATTATATATTACCTTAAAAATGTTATAGCAGATGTTCAAAATGTCCACCATGATTCTCTATACACTTTATACAGCGACCTAAAACTAATTCAACATTAACATTTTATCGTCATTTACATAGTCAAATGCAATTTCTATTGAACTTTTTAGTTCGTGCAGGTTTTGTGGCTTGGAAGAATACACTAGCTCCTTTAAAATGCCCCACAGTAAAAAAATCACTTGGTGTTAAGTCTGGCGAGCGCGCAGGCAATTAGATTTTACCACGACGACCAATCCGTTCATCGACTTTGAAATTTAAAAACTTACGAACTTCAATACCGAAAATGTGCTGGGGCGCCATCTTGTTGCCAGATGAGCGATTGGATATTGTAAACAGGATTGTGTTTTTTATACTACTTCCTGCAGCATTTGTAAGTAATTTTCCGAGTTAATATTTCCCTCAAAAAAATAAGGACCTACCAAAACAGTACTCGAAATACTTCCCCATACCATATCAAAAATACTTTCCTTTCGTATACGAGTACATGAAAGGTAAAAAAAAGTACTGTCACCGCCACCCCTTCTAATTAATCATTTACTGTGTCGCCAGCCTTCAATACTTCTCCCGGCCCTTGTCAGCGCGGTAGGCCCTTTGGCGGCGTACCAACAAACCTTTCAGCTGCGTACCGACAAATGGTTTTGTTGCCAAGGCCGAGTGACCGCCCTCTACCACAGCGCTCTCGGCAACTATATAAAGAGCGTTACACTGAGCCGAGAGATTCAATTCCGATCCAGACAGCAGACGAGACTTCCACCGTCGGCACACGGCTTCCGAACTCCAGCGAAGACTAATCGACGACCGCGCAAGAGAGAAGATCATGCTTCCGCTCGCTCACCCTTCACCGTAAGCTGTCGACCGGAACGTCATCGCCCGCTGACGCGAGCGATGCCCACAGCGGCCTCTCGACCGAGCCTTACGCCCACCGAACCCGACAAAGCAGCCATCGACGCACTACTGCGAGGGAAGAAGATGACGTCTCCGCTGGACGACGACACGCTGTGTCGCCCAGCTCCTCGACCGCCACGACGGCTACGACCGACGCTTCCCACCAAGACGACCACCGCTTAAACGGCCCTTTTCAAGGCCACAAAAAATTAAAGGTTTTAACTCACCACTTAATGTCGCCATCCGGTGACAGTACAAAAGCCCAAAGTACACAAAAATTATTACACACAAAATGAAATAAACAGAAACGTTTCTTTTTTAAAATGCTTTATTTGTATAAAATTTACATGTAATAATTTCTGTTTATTAGCCTACACGATGATCCACAAATTAGAAACACATAATTTTTAATTGGATTTATAGACTTTTAATATTTTATGCAAAAAATTATTAAAAAACAAAAAATAATATACTCGAGATAATTATTAATAGTTTATAATTCTAATACAATATAAAAAAACAATAATTAAAAATAATACAAAAATAGACTATCATGTAGTTAATTATAAAATAAATTCCATGTACAGTACTTTTTTTACATTCAATTAATAAAAATGTAAAGAGATAGAACAAACCACACCTGAATTCAGACTGAGCCAGATAAAAGGTCAAATTTACAATTGAACCTACTAACAGATATATTTATTTAATTATCTATTATTATTGACTCTTCCGAAGAGCTCATTCCCACGATGCTAGTTTACCAGCTGTTAGTACTACATCTACATTACATTATTGTAGATGTTAGATGTGAATTTTTTGTTTCGTTAGTCTTTAAACACCATTTTTTTGTCAGTCTTGTATAAGGTTTGAGTGGTTTTGTAGTCAAGCAGTTGTCCTCGGAGGGTTTTCGTACTGCAAAAATGACTTTATTCTTCAAAGGTTTGTTGTATCTTGTCTTTATGGTATATATCTCTGTAATTGATTCAGCTAATTTAAAAAAAATATTAACCACAAAATTAGCAAATCAAACTATTACTTTATTTATTTATCTGGAAAATTTTAGTAATACGACATGTTCCATCATTTGAACCATTCCAGTTAGAATTATTGTTAGCTGGTACAAGTCTTATTTCAATAACCTAAACTATATATAAAATACTATGAACGTTTTTGCATTTTATAATTCTCATGCATAATTAATACATTCCATCCCATGAAAAAAACAAAGGTTAATTTCTAAAATAATTTTCCGAATAATGAAATTATAATTGTGAATATTAAAGATGATGTAATAATCGTTGAAGAGGAAGGTGTCGTGGTTAGGACAATGGCTGCTTTCGGTCTCAAATAGAAAGAATTTCTTCCTGTACTTAATTTATCACTGTAATCAAAAACAAACAAAAATACTTTTAAATTATATTATAATGATAAAATAACTGTCCCACCCTACTTAAACACTACAAATCAGTCCATGGATCTCAAGTAAGTGATGTACGGAAGTGAAACTCTCTTCAGCATCGACGGTGGTGGAATCAAAGAGAAACTTAGAAAAGTCAAGAGAAGAATCTTGAGAACTTGTATCAACAAAAAACTATAAATCGATGGACAGTACAGGCTGTCTGTAGTAGTGCAAAATCAAGTGTTTTTGAGAAGGCTAATAGTGGGCCGATTCTGTTCCTCTCTGCGGGAGGCCAAGTTATAGACAGACAGTAGATGCTTTTCAGAGGGCCTGGCATGCTGATAAACATACTTTTCCACATTTCCTTATGAGGAAGGCGAGGTAAACCACCTCACTTCTCGTTTTACTTGATAAAGTCTCTGAAAGTTCAAACTAGTCTTGGAGGGAATATTCCTTTTAGGGTAAAAAGAAAAGTTAAACATAAATAATTTTGACATTCCACCGTTAAATGGTTGATAAGAGTGTTCAAACCTTTAACCGATATTTTCCGTTTATTAATCCGGAAAAGCTAGATGGCTAAAACTCAGCGGAGATGTTACTTATAGTTCAACTACAAAAATTACACCTTAATAATTTCCAAAATGTACTCCTAAGGGAACGAAAACCCTTAAACCAAACACTTTCAGCAGAACCAACAGAGTGTCTTTTCCAATTTGCACAAGAACTTGATGTTCGCACGCTGTTCGAACAATTGTGTGTTGACTGACAACCGCTCACAACCATGTCACATGAAGCACTGACAACTATGCATTTTCCAACCATGTTCAAACATTAGAGCCACGGAATCATATTACTACAGTCGTTTGCACAGTCAGTTGACACAATGGATCTTATGGGAATCATCACTGCTATTAGCGCAACAAAAAAACATCAATTAAAGGCATCTGAATGTTAATATAAATACATTTTTTAAACCTCTACAGAACACGTATTTTTTTAAGGTAGAACTGTAATTCAAGTTTTGGGCTGACAGAAAAAATTATGTATTAAGTAGAATGTTTAATGAATTGTAAAAAAATAAAAAAACCTGTAAAAACATTGTCTCCTATTAATGGTGTTAAAATGAATAACTTTTCTATTTTACTGCAGACCTACTAATGCCTTCTACATATTCCTTCGCCATACTTTCTAAACACTGTGTTTTAAATGTAAACAAATGACGCAATCAGTTATTACAAATCTAAAAATTCTTTCCCAGTACAGGTATCGGAATATATTTCACATTTGGTATCTACATATGAAGTTGAAAATAAACTTATAGTCTTAATTATTAATTAATAGTCATGTAGACTACTCTACATTATAAAGGAGGGGAATGTTATTGGTTATGATGGCTTTGATTGATCTACAAAGCCGAGTTCGTGTATGTGCTAGTAGCAGTCAGAGCCCCATAAGAAATACACTCTCCTATACTGCTCCGTTGTGTCAACTGAACGTGCAAACGACTGTAGTTCGGCTATCTTATCACTTGTTTGGCAACGGCATGGCAATTCCGGGAATTTTTTTAAACGCCCTTCGTAAAAAGCATAAAATTTTACAAAATAAACTTAAAAATAATCTTACCCATGATTGTAGATTGAATTTATGCTTGCTGTGTAAACGTATACGTCTTTCGGTAATGATATCTTAAGTTCTGAGAGATCAGGTTGAATTGGTTCAGTTCCCATGTTAATTACAGTTATAAATGTCGTGTAGTTTACATATGACCTTTTACAAAAAAAAAGAAACAAACCAAAAATATTATCACTTATAATAATTATTAAAACCTTTTAAAAATATTACCTTAATTTCAAAAATCTAGTGTGACACACACAGAACTTTCTCTTGGCAATGCAAATAATTAATAATATAACCTAACGTTAGTAATAAAACATTATAAATAAACAAAAAACTAACCTCAAAAACCATAACCTTATTTTAATCATCAGTGAAAGTCGTAAAATGAAAATCAATTTTACTTTGGCTTAAAAATACGGAAAATGACTCTTTCACGCTAAACTAGGATCTGTACAGAACAATGCTATGAATAAAAGTTGTAGATCTTTTAATTTCCTATAAATTTGATTATATACATTTTTGTCGTTAAATACACACTAGGGCCGAAATATCAAAAAAAATTTCTCTTTTATTTTACAGATTTTCATGAAAAAAAATGAACAGCAAATCACAAATTACCGCTAAACTAAGCGTTATACAAAAAATGTTTGAAATAAAAGTTGTAGAATTTTAAATTTTCTATAACTTTTATTATAATTATACATTTTTGCTCTAAAATGCATAATAAAGTCGCAATCTTAAAAAACAAATCTTTTTACGAGGAAACAGCCTCCCCAAGAATTTCAGCAGGCGTCTATTCTATCTTGTAGAGCATAAAAATTTAGTAAATGAGGCGATTTTTTAAAAAAAATCATAAGAGCGGTTTTTGAGAAAATCGCAAAAAAGTGAAAAATTACGCGAATAAACTACTACTTCCGGTGGACCGATTTTGATGCAAATATTCGTGTCGGGTCCGGTAGTAGTAACTAATTTAAGTTTCAAGTGTCAAGTTCGTTCGATGTCCCGTTCTTGAGTATTCTTTTCAGACACATACACACACACACACAAACCAATCGCTGAAAACATGTTTTTTTGGGTTCAGGGGGTCCGAAAACGTGTAGATCTGTTACCCAGCTATGGATGTGTAATTACCTAAATATAAAAGTTACTCAAGTCACGAGTTTGCCTTTGGTTAAACGAGGGGTAAAGGGGGAACCATCAGTGCGCATGCGCGACTGCTTTGGTATCAATTTGCCACCACAATAACGTAAACTATACTTAGATAACATACATATATTGCGGAACAGCTGACTCACGGCAACGGCTTTACCACTAGACTCTTTCATAGAAAACAAAATTTCAGTTTGACTTAAACTTAGATATTTAGATGAGAAATTTATAAAATTGTTTTATTTTACCTGGTAAATATTAAAGTCCAGTTATTAGGAGTATACAAATTGAAATCTCCATATTTTATTGTCGGTGTTTTCCTAGCTTCCACTAACTGTCTGTAAACTTTATAATGAGATTTAGCTTTCGCTTCTTCCAGGTTAAAATTTAGTCTCCAAAAATTAGGATTTACTGGTAACCATGTTTTCTCTGCAGTGGAAAATCCTGGAAAAAAATAATACATTTTTATCTCTCTTATTTGCACAGGAAATAAATAAAAACACCATTAAGTTTATAATAAAATGTTTATTGTAAAATGTATTGTGTTTATATAAAGGTACCCAAATAACAACATCCCTTCAGAATGATCCGAGAATCAGACGAAAGGCTGGTTTGAACCTGTAATGTCTTACTAAGTAAAACGAGGAGTGAGGTGGTTTACCATTACTTTACTCACTAAGTTGAAAAGTATACTTATCAGCATGCCTAGCCTTCTGAAAATAATCTACTTTCCACCCTTCAAATGACACTTTCACTTCATTCACCACACGGTCTGGCTGTAAAATGAAATTCATTACTCTCAGAGAAGATAACTGTGACTAGTGTCGTTTACACCTCTACCTCTTCTGTTATTAAATGTTTCAGTCATATAATTGGCTGAACATGTGATAAGAAACGGAACTATTTTTGTAGCCTTGAAACTAGTAGATCGAGTGCAAATACGAGGTGTGGCTATTAAATAACGAACTGACGTAAAAATTTTATTTTTATTTTATACATAATCACTTATTGTCACCTACAATATAAACTCCTTCTCTATCCTTACAACGCTCCATGCGAATTTTCTATTGATGGAAACAGTGCTGGAAGTCATCTTCTGTCAGCTCCTTTAGGACACGTGCCGCTTTCTCTTTTACAGCTTCCACAGACTCAAATCTTGACCCTTTTAATGCAGACTTCACCTTAGAGATCAGGTAGAAGTCACATGGTGCAAGATCTGGTGAATAAGGTGGATGTTCTAACACTGAGAGGCCATACTTGGCTATGAATCTCTTGACAGATAACGCGGAATGAGCTGGCGCATTATCTTGGTGGAGAACCCATGATTTGTCCTTCCACATTTCAGGGCGTTTTTCCTTACTCTTTGACGAAGTACCTCAAGGTAGTAATATTGATTAATTGTTTGACCTTCAGGAACCCAGTTAATGTACACAATCCCATGGATATAAAAAAAACATGCTTTAAATTTTGACTTGCTCATTCGAGATTTTTTGGCTCTCGGTGAAGTTCCGCTCTTCCAGTGCATGGATTGGCGCTTCGTTTCCGGATCATAAGTAAAAAACCACGTTTCATCGCATGTTATTATCTTCTAGCTGTTCCCTAAGGTGAAATCTTCATTAAAAGGGACAAGATTTGAGCCCGTGGAAGCTGTAAAAGAGAAAGCGGCACGTGTCCTGAAGGAGCTGACAGAAGATGACTTCCAGCACTGTTTTCAACAAAGGAAAATTTGCAAGGAGCGTTTTAGGGATAGAGAAGGATATTGAAGGAAACAATGAGTGATTATGTATAAAATTAAAATTAAATTTTTTACAACGTCAGTCTCGTTATTTAATAGCCACACCTCGTAATTTAACAAACCAAATGCCTGTTGTTGTTTAGTTCATCAGCTGAAAGGCTGGTATGAACCTCTAGAGGCTTTACTAAGTAAAACGAGGAGTGAGGTGGCTTACAAATTGTCTTCCTCACTGAGTGGTAAAGTATGCTTATCAGCATGCCAGGCCCTCTGAAAAGCATCTACTTTTCACCCTGCAAATGACATCTTTACTTCATTCACTACAAAGCCTGGCTATATAATGAAATTCATTATTCTCAGAGAAGATAACTGTGCATAGTGTCTTTTGCACCTCTACCTCGTCTGTTCTTAAAATATATTTCAGTCAAATAATTGGCTGGCCATGTGATAAGAAACAGAACTATTTTTCTGTAGCCTTGTAACTAGTAGATTGATGTAGCTAATTTAACACCCCACCGCCTGTTGTTTAAATCATCACTTAAAGGCAGGTTTGAATGTCTAGAGGCTTTTCGAAGTAAAACGTGGAGTGAGACGATTTACAATTGTTTTTCTCACCGAGTGGAAAAATGTCGGGCATGCCAGGCTTTCTGAAAAGCATCTGCTTTCCACCCTGCAAATGACAACTTCATTTTATTCACTACAAAGCCTGGCTATATAATGAAGGAGGAGATAACTGTGAATAATATCTTTTACACCTCTACTTTTTCTGTTCTTAAATATAGGGTGTTTTATTAAGAATGCAAACCAATGTTATAAGCCACAATCTACGGCATATTTTTATTTTCCGTACTTTACAAATTATTAATTAATCTAAATTATTATTTTACAAATGAATAGAAAATTGCAATGAATTTAACCTTTTATGTTTACAGTAGATGTTCGAAGTGATTTCCTGCAACTTCAACACAGATACGAATTTGTTTCATGATATTTGCAGCAACTTTTCTTAAAGTCTGTTTACTAATGCTTGAAATCGCACTTGTAATGTTAGTTTTTAAGTCATCTATCGTATGTGGGTTGTTTTTGTAAACTTCACCTTTTAAAGAATCCCATATGAAAAAGTCTGCTGGTGTAAGATCTGGGGATCTCGGAGGCCACAAATCTTTCGATACTAAGTAGTGATTAAAAAATTCCCGTAGCATTGCTAGCGTTTCATTTGCAGTATGACATGTAGCGTTTTCCTGTTGAAACCAACAATTTCGGTCGTCCAAATTCAACAATTAAATGAACTGTTGGATTAAATCACTATAAACTACACTGTCTACAGTAACAGTACTGTTATTTTTTGGCCGTTATTTTTTGACAGAAAAAAATAACGGCCCTATTATATTATGGCGGCGGGAAATTGCACACCAAACACCAATTTTACGTGAGTGCAATACTTTTTCATGGAAAGCATGAATTTGTTTCACTCCATATTTTACAGTTCTGACTATTCACATAGCCATCTAAATGAAACCAAGCCTCATCACTAAAATAAAAATGATGCAACAATTGAATACCATTTTCTTCAACCAAAGAGCGAAACCACCGACAATATTGTAATCGTTTCTGATGGTCTGTAGCTTTCAGTTCATGAGTTATGACAACGCGATAAGGATGCAAATGTAACTTTTTCGTAGCTCTGAAAACAGTAGTTACTGTTAGCCCAGCTTGCGATGATAATCTCCTAAGCGATTTTTTAGGTGATTGAGTCGAACGATTTTTCAAATCTTCGTGAACTTCCGCGGTTAACTTTGTTGGCCGGTGGGGTGGTTTCTCATCGAGTACACTCCCAGTTCTGCGGAATTTATTTATCAAACGCAATATTGACGATTTATTCGGAACGGCAGAACGGGGAAATTTCAACTGAAACTTATCTTGCACACATTTGTAAGATTTACTCGCTATGTAAGTCTCTACAATAAACACGCCTTCTTCCTTGGAAAAAAACCATTGCTGACACAATATAACGAAACGACTGCTATCACCACACTAATGCTTGACTGGAACATTTTGACTGTCTGTTTGAGTACACTGTTGCCAACTACCGATTGGGGGACAGAAAATTGACCGATGTATTACTTCTATCTTCTTATAATCAGGGTTGCGTCTTTAATAAAACACCCGTTATTTCAGTCATATAATTGGCTGACAATGTGGTAAGAAACAGAACTATTGTTTGTATTCCTAAAACTAGCAGATCAAGTGCAAATAACTTATCACTCCACCTGCCTGTTATAGGCATCCTAAAAGATTTAAAAAACTGCATGAGAGTTAATTTTTCCACACTACGAATAGATTAATGTTAAACTTACCAGCATTCAGTGTATCATCCCACTGCATTGGTGTACGGCAAGCATCTCTTGTTGCAGTTAAGTACTTGTCTTTGCCTAAAACTATTCCTTGAGGATCAACTGTTTGATCCCATCTGATAAACGTGTCTTCCATACCAAGTTCTTCACCGTAGTAAGTAACTGTTGTACCTGGCAGTAATGTTACTAACATGTTTAATGCATCAACTAAATCAACACCGTACCGCTTAGAAACTCTAAATTGATCATGATTCCCAATCTGAAAAAAATTAAATTTTTGAAATAAGTTTTCTAGGAAAAATGAAGCTATAATAATAAAAAAATATAATGTGAAACACTTACACGACTTTCTCTTGCTTATGTGTATAATAAAAAATAACTTATGTTGAATGATTAGTATACAATGTAAAATTAAAAATCTTGTGTGGAACACTCACGCGACTTTCTCTTGCCAATGAAAATAATGAACAATATAAAATGTTATTATCAATTTTATAACCTAACAATGGTAATAATACATTAGAAATAGGTAAACAAAAAACATAGCATTTTTTTAATCATGAGTGAATGATGCAAAATGAAAATCAACCTCAGTTTGGCTTAATAATACGAAAATCACTCTTTCACGCTAAACTAGGCTCTGTAGAGAAAAATGCTATAAGTAAAAGTTGTAGATCGTTCAATTTTCTATAAATTTGATTAAACCCGAAATCTATAAATTGACTAAGGCCGAAATCTTAAAAAATCCATTTTGTACAGATTTTCATTAAAAAGCAGAAAATCACATATTACCGCTAAACTAAGTGTTATACAAAGAAATAATTTAAATAAAAGTTGTAGGTTTTTAAATTCTCTACAACTTTTATTATATACACTTTTGCGCTAAAATTCATATTAAGACCACCATCTTAAAACAACCATTTTTACAAGACAACAGTCTCCCCAAGAATTTCAGCAGACATGTCGTTTACCCTATCTTGTAGTACATGAACAATTTAGTAGATGAGGCGGTTTTTAAAAAAAAAATCGTAGGAGCCGTTTTTGAGAAAATCGCAAAAAAGTGAAAAATGACACGAATAAAGTACTACTTCTGATTGACCGATTTTAATGAAAATGTTCGTGTCGGGTCCTCTAGTAGTACCTAACTTAAGTTTCAATTTTCAACTTCGTACAATTTCCGTTTTTGAAACATTTTGTTCGCACCACAGACACACACAGACCAATCGCTAAAAACATGTTTTTTGGGTTCGGGGGGTCTGAAAACGTGTATATAAGGTGAAAATTCGATTTCGAAAAATCGACATGAAAACAATACTTTTATACCTTCCTATATATTCATATAGGAAAGAGAAAGTATAATAATTGTACTTAATAGATGTTGTTTAGGTCATCAACTGAAAGGCTGGTTTGAACCTGTAGAGGTTTTACTAAGTAAAACGAGGAGTGAGGTGGTTTACGTTTGCCTTCCTCACTGAGTGGAAAAGTACGCTATTGTCATCCCGGGCTCTCTAAAAAGAACATATTTTCCACTTGCAAATGACACCTTCACTTCATTCACCACAGGGACACACCTTTATCTCTTCTGTTCTTAAATGATTCAGTCATTTAATTGGCTGACCACGTGATAAGAAGCAGAACTATTTATTTTAGCCCTGCAACGAACAGATTGAGAGTAAATAATTTGACACTCCACTTGTCTGTTATGGGCAAGACAGAAAAGATGGCAACTTAAAATCTTATTATTGTTTACAGAAAACAATTTATTAGAATACTTGTGAAAATAACCAAGATACTACAATTCAAGAAGATTTCTACAATTTAGGATTTTTAACTATATTTATAATTAAGCGTTTATACTTACAACCCAATTGGCCCACATTCCTTTTGGCATAAGATTAATCCAGTCCATAATACTTTTTGCAACATCCTTTGCATTTGACTGAGGTGATATCTTCGATATCAATTGAAAGTTGAAAGGCATTTGTGATATGGGCACAGACGCATTACCGTAGTATTTCATTGTCGTTTCGAGATCTGTGTAAGCTTCCGTTAACATAACTCTGAAATGAAAAACTGATGTGAAACACTTATACGACTTTTTCTTGTCAGTGTAAATAAAACACAAATAACCTATGTAAAAAAATGTAAAACAATGTAAACTGAAATATACGAGGTGTGGCTATTCAATAACGAGACTGACGTTGTAAAAAATTTCATTTTTATTTTATAAATAATTACTTATTGTCACCTTCAATATACACTCCTTCTCTATCCCTACAACGCTCCATGCGAATTTTCCATTGTTGGAAACAGTGCTGAACATCATCTTCAGTCAGCTCCTTGAGAACACGTGCCGCTTTCTCTTTTACAGCTTCCACAGACTCAAATCTTATCCATTTTAATGCAAATTTCACCTCAGGGAACAGGTAGAATTCACATGGTGCAATATCTGGTGAATAAGGTGGATATTCTAACACTAAGATGCTGTACATGGGTAGGAACCACTTGACAGATAAGACGGAATGAGCTGGCGCATTGTTTTTGTGGAGAACCCATGATTTGTCCTTCTACATTTCGAGGTGTTTGTCCTTATTCTTTCACGTAGGTTAGAAAGTACCTCAAGGTAGTAATATTGATTAATTGTTTGACCTTCAGGAACCCAGTGAAGGTACACAATCCCATGGATATAAAAAAAACAATCATAATTGCTTTAAATTTTGACTTGCTCATTCGAGCTTTTTTGGCTCTCGGTGAAGTTTGGCTCTTCCAGTGCATGGATTGGCGCTTCGTTTACGGATCATACGTAAAAAACCACGTTTCATCACATGTTATTATTGTTTCCAAACAATTTGGGTCATTTTCAATCGCGTACAAAGTGTCAGTACAAAAATTTTTGCGAACTTCATTTCAAACATTTTTGAGCGGCACGTGTCTTAAAGGAGCTGACAGAAGATGACTTCCAGCACTGTTTCCAATATGGAAAATTCGCATGGAGCGTTGTAAGAATAGAGAAGGAGTGTATATTGAAGGTGACAATAAGTGATTATGCACAAAATAAAAATAAAATTTTTTACAACGTCAGTTTCGTTATTTAATACCCACACCTCGTATTTCAGATATAACGTAAACGTAATTTATTTCAAAATCATAAGTATAATATAGCCTACAATAAGATGAACTTTTATTTTCATAGCAAGAGTCAATGTTTTTAACACAGTACGTAATAGCGCTCCGGCCATATAAGCAATCTACCGACTGTTGGACATAGTTAAGAGGAAAATGTTTTGAATAAAAGTTTTAGATTTTCTTATTGTCTATAACTTTAATTGTTATGAGATATTTTTAATATTGCGAGATACTGGATATCCTTCCCATCTTATAAAAGCAGTCCAAAACCTGTAAAAAGATACCAGAGGGATAATAGCAATGGAGAACTCCAATTCTAAAGTAGTAATTACTATAGAGGAGTAATACAAGGGTGTGGTCTACCACCCACTTTGTTTATTATTTGTTTAAATGACGTGATCAAAAGATGGAAGTCTCATATACACACTGGTATTCTCATAGGAGAAGATATGGTTGTAAACTGCCTATTATTTGCCGATGACCTGATAGTACTACAGGAGAATGAGGATAATCTGCAGAAAGCACTCTTCATGCTTAGCAAATTCTTATAATTTGACAGTTTCGACAAAGAAGACAATGGTAATGGCATTCAGGGGAAGGAGCCAGTCAGAAGTAAAATTGTTATAGATAATAATATTTTGGAACAGATCTCCCACTTTCAGTATCTAGGTTGCAACATTACATACCAACAGGATAAAGATGCTTACAATAAGATGCACCGATTTCAGCAAATATGCGTAATTATCCACATAACCTTAAAAGTAGCACCAGCAAAAACATGAGGTTAAGATTTTATAAAACAATAGCAGTCCCGACGCTACTCTTTGGCAGTGAAACTTGAGTGCTATCAAAGCGAGAGGAGAGTATATTGCAAGCATCTGAAACGAAATTTCTTCGACATACGTATGGGTGTTGTAGAGAAGATCGTTACAGGAATACCGAGATAAGGAAAGAACTAAACATCTTCTATATAATGGATAAGATATTTCAGAACAGAATACAGTGGTTGGAGCATGTGAGCAGAATGAGGGAGAATAGGATACCTAAAAAGATATACCTAAGACTATAAACCGGATGGAAAGAGAGAACGAGGACGCCCGAGAAAGAGATGGGTAGATTTGAGAGGTTCGGAACAGACAGATATCCCTAATCCTTGTAAGGCACAAGAAGAAAAAGTACTTTAATTACATACAATTTTGTCGTAAAATGCATACTAATGCCACGTGGCTTAAATATATGACTGAAACATTTAACAACTGAAGCGATAGATATGTAAAAATCACTATAATACTTTTCACGATTGATGAGCTCTGCTGTTCCATGCGTTTAGACCAATCAGAACGTTTGCCAGCGTTGTCATATTGCACGAATGTATCAGCTTGACGAACATTTCGCCCGCATGCGTATAACAGCCGCACTAGTAGGCTCGTGTCTTGGATCTCGGACTGAACACATCGATTATAGAGCGCGTAAACATGCAATACTTTATAATATAATCTGCTGGTTGTATGTTTATAGGTTATAATTGTAATTGAATAAAAAAAACAGTGACTGATGAAATATATAACAGAGCTACGAGAGCAAGTATCGGCAACGTTGCTGGCAAGCCAATGGCTAGCTATGAAATGGGTAGGGGGCAATGCAAACGTTCAGAGCTCATCAGCTTTGAAAAATAGTATAGTGAGAGTTTCCTCCTCTGAGAGTAATTAATTTCATTATACAGACAGACCTTCTTAAGCATGCTGATAAGCATATTATTCCACTCAGTGAGGAAGGCAACCGTTAACCAACTCACTCTTCATTTTATTTAGTAAAGCCTCTGTTGTTGTTTAGGTAATCAGTCAAAAGGCTGGTTTGAACCTGTAGAGGTTTTACTAAGTAAAACGAGGAGGAAGTGGTTTACCATGCCTTCCTCACTGAGTGGAAACGTATGCTTATCAGCATGCCGGGCCCTCTGAAAAGCATATAATTATTTTCCACTCTGCAAATGACACTTTCACTTCATTCACCACAGGGTCTGGCTGTATAATGAAATTCATTATTTTCAAAGGAGGTAACTCTGATTAGTCTCTTTTACACCTCTGCCTGTTCTGTTTTTAAATTTATTCATAATAATAGTTTAGAGTATGTAGAAACAGTGAAGTTCCTGGGAGTATCTCTAGATAGATCTTTGTCTTGGGACTTCTTTACCAATCAAGTTTGTAGTAAAATATCATCTGGGGTATTTGCACTAAAACAAATTGCTAGATTAAATGATAAAAAATTACTAATGCCAGCTTATCATGTTTCATATCCGTTATGGTATCTTAGTATGGGTTAATTCTAGCATAGGTAATATGAATAGGGTTTTTAAAATTCAAAAGAATGCTATTAGGTGTATGGTGGGAGCTAACCAGGTAACCTCATGCAGGTCAATATTTAAGGAGCTTAAATTGCTTACAGTTCCCTCTCTCTACATTTTTGAGGTGATTATGTATGTTAGGCAAAATAATTTTAGGAAGAATTTCAATGTTCACAATCATAACACCACGAGAAACAGGAATGATTATTATGTGGCTAATCACTCCACAAAATTGTTTGAACAAAAACCTACTTATGCAGGGAGAAAATTCATAAAAAAATTACCCTAATTTTTAAAATGTTGTGAGGATTTGAATTCCTTTAAAAAGAATCTGAAAAATTACTTGATCGGTGAAACTTTTTATAGCGTACAAGAATTTCTTTCTTGATAGTAGTGATACATTGTGTGATTCTTATATGTATTTCAGGTGTTATATCTGACATGTCCTATACTCCTCCTGGAGTCTCCAGGGCGCAAAGAAAAAAAAATGATTCAGTCATTTAATTGGCTGACCAATTAAAGTAAAGTAAAGCCTCAAGAGGGTCAAACCAGCCTTTCAGCTGATCACCTAAACAACAAACAACAAAACTAATATGAATTTCTTTGTTGCAAACAAAATTACCTCTCATCTAAATTATTGTTTTTCGAGAAATTGTCCAGAATTAATCTCCATGATCGAATTACTTCAAATGTTAATGGTTGATCCATTGTATAATTATGAACTAAATTTGTGTATTCATTGTGGTCACCATCTGGATCTATGTATGCTTCATCTGGAAATCTCTCATCCTCAACCAGGTATGGAACTGCATCTATTCTAAATCCGTCTACACCGGCATCAAGCCAAAATTTTATGACATCCTATAAAAAAATAAATAAATAAAAATAAATCTAGTAATTAATAGTCTAGATAAAATAATAACAAATTAAGTTAAAAAAACTTGTGTAAAACCTTACATGACTTTCTCTTACCAGTGTTTAATCGTGTGTAGACAATGTGAAAAACATAACCTAATTTTAAAAATCTGGTGTGAAACACTCACACGACTTTATCTTACCAATGCAAATAATTAACAATATAATCTAAGTAATAAAACATTACAAATAAACAAAAAACTAACCTCAAATAAACCTAACCTTATTTTAATCATGGTTGAAAAACGTAAAATGAAAATCGACCTCAGTTTGGCTTAAAAATACAGAAAATCACTCTTTTACGCTAACTAGGCTCTGTAAAAAAAATGCTATACGTAAAATTTGTAGATCTTTTAATTTCCTATAAATTTTATTAAATACACTTTGGTCGTAAAATCCTAAGTTTTTCACACGTTTTCGTGAGAAAAAAACATAAAATGGTTAATTTCTACTTAACTAAGCGTTATACAAAAGAATGTTTGAACTAAAAGTTGTAGGTTTTTTAATTATCTACAACTTTTATTATATACATTTTTGCGCTTAAATGGATATTAAAGCAGCAATCTTAAAAACAACAATTTTTTACGTGAAAACAGCCTCACCAAGAATTTCAGCAAACATTGCGCCTACCCTATCTTGTAGAGAATAAAAAATTGAATAAACCAGGCAATTTTAAAAAATATCGTAGGACCAGTTTTTGAGAAAATCACAAAAAGTGAAAAATTACACGAATAAACTACTACTTTCAGTTGACCGATTTTGATGAAAATGTTCGTGTCGGGTCCGGTAGTAATATGTTACTTAAGTTTTAAGTTTCAAGTTCGTACGATGTTCCATTCTTGAGATATTCTGTTAACACACACACACACACACACACACACACACACACACACACACACACACACACATACACACACACACACACACACACACACACACACACTCACACACACACACACACACTCACACACACACACTCACACACACACACACACACATACACACACACACACACACAACACACACACACACGCATATACACAAACACACACGTTCAAACGCGCGCGCGCACGCACACACACACACACACACAGCCAATCGCTAAAAACAGGTTTTTGAGTTCAGGGGGTCTGAAAACGTGTAGATCCGTCGAGAACTCGATTTCTTTAAAATCGACATGAAAACAATACTTTCTTTCCTTTATATTCATACAGGCAAGAGAAAGTCAAAATGCCTTTCACGAGACGATGCGTCTCATGGCTGGTGACAATTTTTGAAAAGGCTTCCCTTTGATTAATGGCAAAAATCATTAATGATTTGTGTGTCTACTCTTTAAGAGAAATGAAGTGACACTGTTGGCCACTGTTGGTAGCATAGTGGTAGAGTGCTAGCTTACCACGCGGAGGTTCCGGATTCGATTCACAGCCAGGGTCTGGGAATTTTCACAAGTTGAAATCCACAATTCCATATCCCGCTGTAATCGCTAATAACCGAGCTGTTGATGCGACTTTAAACTAATTAAACAACAGATCAAAAAAAATGGCACTGATTTTGTTTACAAATTCCGACTTTGATTTCTTGACTTTCGGTTTTTGGCCACTTTCGGTAAAAACGGAAACTTTAAACTTAATCTAGCCCCGCTAACTTGTTGTGCAGATTACGAATTCGAAAACTATTTGTTGCTGTCTCTTGTAGTTTCTGACACCTGGGTGGACGGACGGACAAAGAAAAAAGATAGATGACCATTTATTTATTATTTCCATTCATTTGTTTTCGGGGTCCCGCCCCATAAAAATATAAAATATTGTCAAGGCCTTCGGGCCAGCCCAGTCAGTCAGCTGGTAGGACGGCGCTATTATTTGTTAAGTAACATCGGTTGGGCAAGCGACTTTGTATGGTGACCAGCAGACAGCCATCCGTGAACAAACTCTACTGGAGGTCCCTGTTTAAACTCATGCCTAATTCATGTCAAATAATAGAGCAAAGCAGCGATCAAATTGGGGAGTTGTCAATAATGGACAGTTCCCGATAACAAAAACTAAAAAAAAAAATATATATTGTCAACTTATGATAGATGACAATTTAAAAATTGTCACCAATCATGAGTAAATAACGGAAAATGAAAATCAACATATATATACTCGACTTTAAAGTACGGGAAATCACTAATTGACGCTAAACTCTGCAAAAAAAAAGTTTGAAATAAAAGTTGTATGTTTTTAATTTTATATAACTTTGATCCTACACTTTTGTGGTAAAATCCATACTCATACTACAATTTAAAAAAACTCCTTATTTTTTACCGATGTTGATGAGAAAAATACTAATTACGAACCTTAAGGGCTTTGAAAAACTAAAACATAACACTGCGGGGACAGAAGAAAGGAGAAAACCTACAAGAATGAATGCTAAAAATTTGGGCAGCAAAAAACGATTCCAGAAACGTCTAAAGTCACCTCATTAAACTAAACTAAAGTCACCTCATGGTCTAAAATTGGCCCTACACGAAAATAAACTTGGGAATTTAATTGGTTTTCTGGCATTTCTCCCACCACTTCCCCTCCGATTGGTAGCCCGAAAGCATAGACCCGGAGGCCGTTCCGAAGAATTCTTACTATTCCATGACTGGCGACTGTCACATATCTACTATTAATTACTATTATCTACTATTAACCCTTTATAGGGTTAATAGGGGCTATAGGGGGAAAATATATATGTTGTGAAATATTGAAAATTTTTCTGTACAAGGACTTAAATAATATATTTCTAGTGCCAGAACAGTAAGATACGAGGCGTGTTCAGAAAGTAAGTACCGTTTTTTAAAAAAACAAGAAAACAATTTTCTTTCAACACAATTTTATTTATACATGAAAGCCCAAACCTTAAACTATTTTTCGACATAGTTTCCACCGATGTTCAAACACTTGTCGTAGCGGGTGATCAATTTGTCTATACCCTCTTCGTAGAAGGTTGCCGCCAACGAATGTAGCCACGACTCCACGGCAGTTTTCATTTCATCGTCGGTTTCAAAGCGTTGGCCGCCTAGCTCGCGCTTCAAGTGCAGAAACAAGTGGTAGTCAGACGGTGCCAAGTCCAGGCTGTAGGGCGGGTGATCGAACTGCTCCCAACGAAATTGTCAAACCAATGTTTGAGTGTCACCAGCGGTATGGGGCCGACCATTGTCATGGAGCAACACAATTCCGTTACGGAGCATTCCTCTCCGTTTGTTTTGAATTGCCTGCCTTAGTTTTCTTAAGGTTTCGCAATACCTTGCCGCATTAATGGTTTCACCTCTTGGGAGAAAATCAATCAGCAAACCACCTTTCCGATCCCAAAAGACAGTGCACATGATTTTTTGTGCAGACATTGTCGTCTTGAATTTTTGTTTCTTGGGGGATTGCGTGTGTCGCCCCTCCATTGACGGCTGTTTAGATTCCGGTGTGACATGACGGACCCAATTTTCATCAACTGTCACAATTTTGTTTAAAAAATTTTCACCATCATCACTGTCAAAGTACTTCCGAGTCTCTTGGTTTTTGTGCACGTCAGTGGCGGGAACCTTCTACGAAGAGGGTATAGACAAATTGATCACCCGCTACAAGTGTTTGAACATCGGTGGAAACTATGTCGAAAAATAGTTTAAGGTTTGTATAAATGAATGTATAAATGAAATTGTGCTGAAAAAAAATTGTTTTACTTATTTTTTTTAAAAACGGTACTTACTTTCTGAACACGCCTCGTATTTCTTTGTTTTGATGTTAAGCCCTGGTAAGAATACTTACCAAGGAACATTTATTGAAATGGAAATCACATGTTTATTAAAACAACTCGTAGTACTATATAACAAAATAATGTGTACAATAACTTATCTTAACTTTGTATTAGAATGAATTCTTGCTTTCCTGTAAAAAACTTGAATTTTCTACGCACTGTACAAAACTAACATCAAAACAAAGCGGTTCGTACGCTGTTATAAATCCTTACCACATTGTGCAACTCACGAAGAAAATGGCCGCTGGGCACTAATTTCAAAATGTGGATAGCCTACTTATCAGAGAACATCTATAACACCATAAAATGCCAATAAGGTTCAACTGCATACCTTATTATTAAATAAAATCGACCTTATTGCTAGTGGTAAGTATACTTACCAAAGACCTATAGAGGGTTAACTAAACTAAAAATTTCGAGAGCGAGGGTGAGCCAGGTCGGCAACCAGGTGGATGCGTTTTACTCGCTCTCTCTTAGCAAATAAACTTGGGAAATTAGGTAAGGCTCAATATTTACCTCCATTTCTTTTCGCAGTTCTGGACATCTGTAATTCAAATCGGGTTGTTTGTCAAGAAACTCATGTAGATAAAATTGTCTTCGCTCTTCATTCCATGTCCAAGCGGACTTTACATTGAATACTGATATCTGAAAAATAAAATACATTATTACAGTTACTTGAGTCATGAGTTTGCCTTTGATTTTAACGAGGGGTAAAGGGGAAAACTTCAGTACGCATGCGCGACTACTTTGGTATCAGTTCGCCACTACAACAACGTAAAAGAAATCTGGTGTAAAACACTAACACAAATTTCTCTTGCCAATGCAAATAATGACCAATATAACCTAACATTAGTAATAAAACATTAGAAAGAAAAAAAAACTAACCTCAAAAAACATAATCTTATTTTAATCATGAGTGAAAGACGTTAAGTAAAAATCAACCTCAGTTTAGCTTAAAAATACGGAAAATCACACTTTCAAGCTAAACTAGGCTCTGTAGAGAAAAATGCTCATATAAAAATTGTAGATCTTTTAATTTCCTTTAAATTTAATTATATATTACATTTTTGTCGTAAAATGCATAAGGCTGGAATCTTTAAAAAATCGATTTTTACACGCTTTCGTGAGAAAAAAACATGAAATCGCTAATTACCGCTAAACTAAACGATATACAAAAAAATGTTTTAATTAAAGTTGTAGAATTTTAAATTCTCTACAACTTTTATTATAGCCTATATATTTTTGCGCTAAAATGCATATTAAAGCCGTAATCTTAAAATTAACATTTTTTTACGTGAAAACAGTCTCACCAAGAATTTCAGCAAATATGGCGCTACCCTATCTTGTAGAGCATAAAAAATTTAGTAAACCAGGCGATTTTTTAAAAAATCGTACGACATCGCAAAAAGTGAAAAATGACACGAATAAACTACTACTTCCGGTCGACCGATTTTGATGAAAATGTTCGTGTCGGGTCCGGTAGTGGTATGTAACTTAAGTTTCAAGTTTTAAGATCGTACGATGTTCCGTCCTTGAGATATTTTGTTCACACACACACACACACACACACACGCGCGCGCACGCGCGCGCACGCACGCACGCACGCACGCTCGCTCGCTCGCTCGCTCACACACACACGCACACGCACACGCGCGCGCGCGCACACACACACACAGACATACACACGCACACATACGCGCACACAAACACACACGCGCGCGCGCGCGCACACACACACACACACAGAGACCAATCGCTAAAAACATGTTTTTTGGTTCACGGGGTCTGAAAACGTGTAGATTTGGTGAAAACTCGATTTCGAAAAATCGACATGAAAACAATACTTTCCTTCCTATATATTCATATGGGCAAGAGAAAGTAATATACCCAGAGGACTTACAGTACGAGGTGTGACCATTAAATAACGAGACTGACGTAAAAAATTTTCTTTTTATTTTATACATAATCACTTATTGTCACCTTCAATATACACTCCTTCTCTATCCTTACAACGCTCCATGCGAATTTTCCATTGTTGGAAACAGTGCTGGAAGTCATCTTCTGTCAGCTCCTTCAGGACACGCACCGCTTTCTTTTTTACGCTGATGATTTTTGAACTGAACCATGCATTTTTACAGCAGTATTGTGCCGTGTATCGTATTTTACATTTGTAATTAGAAATAGATATGAGGTGTTAATAGAAAATTCTATTAGTCTCTGAACTTCTTGAGAGGAAACTGAGCTCTATAGTGGTATCCGCTCCGAGTATAGTCGTTTAGAAAAACAAACTTCTGTGTTTTTTACTGCTGCAACTCATTCCGTAGCTCATATTGAATAACTTACCGATGGTTTTATTTAAAAATATAAACGCTTTGCTTGGTATAATATCGTTGTGGAAATGAATGGGTCAGTCCAAAAATCATTTCCCTACCTTTACGTGGAGCCAAGAAACACTTTTTTTAAAAAGTGGTCGGCATAATAAAACGGAACATGTGATTTAACTTTTAAAATATTCATATTATAGAAACAACTCTGACCTTCAACGTACTTAAAGGCCGATTTTTATGAAAAACCTGGACGGAATAACGGACGTTTAAAAACCACATTAAGGGAAAATCGGGTAAAAACTGAGTACTTTTTTGCGTAAATTGCTGAAGTTATCTCCGATTAATTTCTAAATAAAACAATCTAAATCAAACCATTCAATGCAGGAAGAACAGGCTTTAATTTAGTGCATTGTTCAAAAATATTTGTTATGTTTTTTGAGATAACTTTCGTCAAACGAGTGCGGGAGGTGGCATGCCTCTAAGCGCATGCGATGTCGCATGCGACGTCGAATCGAACGACGAATCGAAAGTCGAATAAGAAAGCGCACGAGTGTGAACATACTTACTGGGATAGAGGATGTCCTCTCAAATTTTTCTGCTTCTTTTATACTAGCCTTTCTGGTCATTCCAAGGCACTCACTCGCATGCAGACCCTCAGGTTATCACAGTATTATAATCTCTAATCTTGGCTTTTTTTTTTTATTATTATTTTACGGCCACAAAGGACCACTTAAGTTCAATCTTTCAACGTCTAGCTCTTTCAGATGTTCCACCAAAACGCCCCCGCAGTTGTCGCTCCCGTACTTCTCCTCTTCTTCGCCAATAATTCTTCAATGTTTCGGATCTTCTCAGTCTCTCAGCGTCCGAAATCACCATGGCTTTCCTGACCCTCATTTGTTCCCTAAATTTAACCGATCGCTGTTTGTATGTCCTGTAGCTCCCTGACTTAGTTTTGAGGTCAGCTATTGTGATGTTTAGTTCCTCCATATCCTTTTTGACTTCCTTTATCCAGTTTGGTGTCATCTTCTTTTGCCAGAAAAACTCAGTCATCCTTCTTAGTAATCTTGTATCCTCCATTCTCAATATATGTCCCAGGAAGGATATCCTTTTTTTCCTGATGATACTGGTTAAAGGCTCAATTGTTTCATATACTTCCTTGTTTGGTACAATATAGAAACTACCATCTTGAAGGGACCATTTTCCAATACACCTTCTTGCTATTTGCCTCTCCACTTTCTCGATTTTGTCCTTTTCGCCTATTCTTGTTGGACCAAACAGGGTTTCACTCGCATACAGGACTTCAGGAAGTATCACGGTATTGTAGTGTCTTAATTTTGTGTTGATGGACATACATTTCTTATTGTAAATATTCCTAGTGGTTATGGCGGATTTGATTAATTTATTTGTTCTTTCCTTCCAGTTAATTTTTTCTTTAATGTTGTGCGTTATTGTTTCACCCAGGTATTTGAAACTTCTAACTAATTCCACGTTTTGATTGTTAATTCTGACGTTGTCTAAATAATTATATTATTATGTAAAGGCTACTCCTATATTTTAGAATGGAACCAGAGACAAAAACCTATAGTAATATTAAAATAATGTGTTTTTCTTACCCAGTTATTTGGAGGTTTTGGTTTATTGTGTTCATCATAACCTGAAGCATCTCTCCAAACATAATAATTAGTATAGGGATCGATTTTCTTCACAGATTTTATAAACCATTCTGATTCATCACTTGTATGATTCGGCACAAAATCTAAAAGTAGTTTCAATCCTGAAACAAAATATTAATTAATAAGTTTTCAAATTTAAATCCAAATCTGTTGCTCTGTGATAATGACTATTGTAGAAGTAAAGTAGATACGAAAATCTCTTCCATAAGAAAACGCGTCTTATGGATGGTGGCAATTTTTAAAAAGGCTTACTTTTGACTTAATGGCAAAAACCATTAATGATTTATACAGGCTGTTTCATGAGGAACGGATAATACTTCAGGAACTGATTATACAGCTAAAAATAAGAAAAAAGGTTCTAATAATTATGGGACCGAAAACCATTTCTTAACGAGTTACGGCTAGCGAAAGATTTTGCCAGGAATTCAATTCCCGCTGTGAAATTAATTTATACTTAAATTTTTAGGGCATCAATTATAAGGTTTGTAATTAAACAGGTTTTATGCAAAATGAACAGAAAAATACAGTATTTCGACTTTTTGTTGTAACGTCTTCTCGTTACTTGGAAGTTCGTTTCGTAATTTGAATTTGTCGCGGCGTTGTGACGTCACCTGGTGTAGTGCGCTCTATTGGGGATTTTTGCTACCTGCCTGAATCTGTTTATTCAGAATCTGAATCTGTTTATTCAGAATCTGTTGTAAAATGTTGTTTGGAACTTTTGCTTGTATAGGTTACGTACTGGAATGTACTGTACTAAATTGTATGTGATATTTTCTTGATTTTGTTTAAATCAATTTATTATGATGAGTTTTCATATTTACCCTATCCGTAGGTAAGTTCTTTGGTTTATTTATTTTCTTTAGAATTAAGCAGATAGCCTGGAAAGTCTCAAAATATTCTTATGAATACGATGTTATTTTCTAACATCTAATTTTGTAAATTATGTTGTACAATTTTTATTTTTATTTTTGAAAAGACGTTGTTTTCAACTACTTATATTATTTACTATTCTCTGTTTTCTGAATCTGATTATATACATCTTACTGTGGGACTTAAGATCTGTTTATTTTAATAAGTAGTGCAGTTTTCCTTCTGGAAATTTCTTCAGACAATTCTGTGCTTGTTTGGTACATGTGTTGTAATTATTTTATGCACACCTCTGTATGCTTTAACTTTTTACTTGTTTCTCTTATTTTTAAATAATTCAGCTAGTGTTTTTCAAAATTTAAATTTTTCTTTAATACTGTTTGTCAAGGTTTTTTTTCTTAATGGGGGGGCTTTAAAATTTTGTTCTCTTGTGAGTGCAAGATTTTAATCTTGTTTGGTTTTGTAAATTTTCAGGGTTCTACTTTGGGTTTCTACCTTTGGTTTCTAACCTTGGTTTCTATTAATGGTTTCTAATAATGATTTCAACTTCTGTTTTCAACATTTGGTTTCAACTTATGATTTCAAATTATAATTAAAGAAATGTAAAAGGGCATGCGTTTGTATTGATGGCTTATTATTATTCAAAATAAAAAACTGGATCTGGTAATGTACACTTTTAATATTTTTATATCATTATTGGATATCTTCATCGAGTAGTTTTCGGATGTGACTGGATAAATCTACCTCACCGATATAAGAAGGGGTATCACCTAATCAACTACTTCTACTATTTTTGGGGACTTACCTTTTTTTCTTCAATTAACTAGTTTTGTAAAAATATAAAGTGTTAAATTTTTATTAAATATTAAAAAAAAAGAAAAATTATAATTATGTAATTATGATAATCTGGTTATTTGATATTGTATGCTGTTCTATAAAATGTATTAGTATATATTTTTTTGGGGTTGTCGACAACACAATTTTGTTAGTTTTTTTTGTAGGGTGCACCCACCTTTTTGTGATTATTTCTTGTAATTTTGTTAACGTGGAACGACTCCATTATCTTGTAATGAATCTATAAACTTCAAAAATATTTTTATTGATGAAATTGATGATTTTCACACAAAAGAAATCTTTGTATTGTGTCTATTTAAATTAACTATTATAAATTTTGATATTATTTGGATATAACTTTGGTAAAATTTTGAGCCATCCATAACACTGTTTTTTTTGCATGCATATTTTTATTTTTATTTTTTTTCTCTTTTCTTGTTGATTTCATTTAATATTAAAACTTTATTTTGGTGCAACTATTACTTTTGTTAATTTATGTTTTCCCGTCGCAACCGCAATTCTACGCTTCCTGTTTTTTTTTTCTACTTATAGCTTGTTTTTTTTTATTTATGTTCACCTCAATTAGTAACGTTTTCACGAGGTGTTACATTGTCTTATTTTTCATGTATTTTAATTTTATAAAAATCAGATTTTATAAAGTTTGTGTTTCTTTATACTGGAATATTTGACATCATTCTCTTCAGAATTAAATTCTTAACAAATTTTGTTTTAAATATTTACACGTTTGTTACCAATTTAAACATGCCCATAACGGACAGGTGGAGTCTCAAATAATTTACACTTAATCTGTTCGTTGCAGGGCTAAAATAAATAGTTCTATTTCTTAACACATGGTCAGCCAATTAAATGATTGAATCATTTAAGAACAGAAGAGGTAGAGGTGCAAAAGACACTAATCAGAGTTATCTCCTCTGAAAGTAATGGATTTCATTATACAGCCAGACCCTGTGGAGGTGTCATTTGCCGAGTGGATAATATGTGCTTTTCAGAGGGCCCGGCATGCTGATAAGCATACTTTTCTACTCAGTGAGGAAGGCAAGGTAAACCACCTCACCCTCGATTTACTTAGTAAAACCTCTACAGGTTCAAGACAGCCTTGCGGCTGATGACCTAAACAACAACAACAACCAATTTAACAAAGGTAATCTACTTTAAACCTAAGAAAGACATGTTTCTCGAGATCTAATTTTGCGTATTTTATCAGATATCTCGGAAATTACTGTACTTACAGACGTGGGAAAGGTTTTATTCGATTTTTCAGCTCATTGTGCATAAAACCTGTTGAATTACAATTCTTAACTAATGGCCAGAAAATTAAGTATAGCTAAGTACATTTCACAAGGAAACTGAATTCCAGGCGAAATCTTTTGATAGCCGTAACTCGCTAAAGATTGGTTTTCGAACCCATGTTTATTGGAAACTTTTTTCTTATTTTTAGCTGCATAATCAGTTCCTGAAATATGATCCGTTCCTCATGAAACATCCTGTGAATCTACTCTTTAAGAGGAGTCGAATGACACTATTATTGTTTCACAATGCCTTTATACGAAAATTTTTAATTTAAAAACTTTTATAAAATAATAAAATAATAATTAAGGATTATTTGAGGAATACTTTACCTAAACTGTTGAGAGTCTCCTTCAGACTTTTGAGATCATCTAAAGTTCCAAACTTTTCGTAAACTTCTGTATAATTGCTTATGTCGTAGCCAAAATCGGCCATTGGAGATTTATATATTGGACTTAACCAAACCGCACCAACTCCAAGATCTTTGAAATATTGGGCTTTCTCTTCTATACCTAAACATAAACAAATCTTGGTGAAACACTCGCACGAATTTCTCATGCCAATGACAATATACCTAACATTAGTAATAAAATATTAGAATTAAACAAAAAATTAGCCTCAAAAAACATAACCTAATTTTAATCATGAGTGAAAGACGCAAAATGAAAATCAACCTCAGTTTGGCTTAAAAATACGGAAAATTATTCTTTCACGCTAAAATAGGCTCAGTAGAGAAAAATGCTCTAAATAAAAGTTGTCGATCTTTTAATATGCTATAAATTTGATCATTCTTGTCGTAAAATGGATACTACGCCGAAATCTCAAATTATCAATTTATTACAGATTTTCATGAAATAAAACAGAAAATTACTAATTACCGCTAAACTAAGCGTTTTACAAAAAATGTCTACAATAACAGTTGTAAATTTTTAAATTGTCTACAACTTTTATTACGTACATTTTTTCGCTAAATGCATATTAAGGCCGCAGTTTAAAAAAACATCATTTTTTTCTACGAAAGTACAGTCTCTCCTAGAATTTCAGCAGACATGGCGCCAACCCTACCTTGTAGAATTTTAAAAAATGTAGTTAATGAGGCGATTTTTAAAAAAATTGTAGAAACCGTTTTTGAGAAAATTGCAAAAAAGTGAAAAACAGGAATAAACTACTACTTCCGGTTGACCGATTTTGATGAAAATGTTTGTGTCGGGTCCTCTAGTGATATCTAACTTAAGTTTTAAGTTTCAACTTCGTGCGATGTTTTGTTCTTGAGATAATTAGTTCACACACACACACACACACACACACACACACACACACACACACACACACACACACACACACACACACACACACACACACACACACACACACACACACACACACACACACACACACACACACACACACACACACACACACTCACACAGACCAAACACTAAAAACATGTTTTTTGGGTTCAGGGGGTCTGAAAACCTGTAGATCCGGTGAAAACTCGATTTCGAAAAATTAACATGAAAACAATACTTTCCTTCCTATAGCCTACATTCATATAGGCAAGAAAGTAATAAAAAATGCAGTAAATGATTGTATATTTTGTATGTATGTTTAGTTTTATTTGTATTGTTATTACAAATTATTATTGATATTTGGGTAATTTTAATGGTGTTTATCGTCTCACAACTTTTTAAAAAATTTGTTTAACCAAATTTTGTGTATCCTTTTTACAAATGTTACAGTAGTAATTTTAGTTATAAGTATTTGTGTAATTTTTTTAATAATTTTTTTTGTATACTCCTATGCGCGGTCAGAACTCTTTGTGAAAAGGATTTTTTGCGTATAAATATATTTAGTTAAAAATGTATTGTAAGTATACATTTTTTGTATTGTATGAGGTGTGGCTATTAAGTAAAGGTTGTGTTGTAAAAAATTTTATTTTTATTTTATACATAATCACTTATTGTCACCTTCAATATACACTCCTTTTCTATCCCTACAACGCTTCATGCGAATTTTCCATTGTTGGAAACAGTGCTGGAAGTCATCTTTTGTCAGCACCTTCAGGACACGCGCCGCTTTCTCTTTTACAGCTTCCAAAGACTCAAATCGTGTCCCTTTTTAATGCAGATTTCACCTTAGGGAACAGGTAGAAGTCACATGGTGCAAGATCTGGTGAATAAGGTGGATGTTCTAACACTAAGATGCTGTACTTGGCTAGGAACCTCTTGACAGATAACGCGGAATGAGCTGGCGCATGTCTTGGTGGAGAACCCATGATTTGTCCTTCCACATTTCGGGGCGTTTTTTCCTTACTCTTTGACGTAGTTTAGAAAGTACCTCCAGGTAGTTATATTGATTAATTGTTTGACCTTCAGGAACCCAGTGAAGATACAAAATCCCATGGATATCAAAAAAAAAAAAAAACAATCATGAATGCTTTAAATTTTGACTTGCTCATTCAAGCGTTTTTGGCTCTCAGTGAAGTTCGGCTCTTCCAGTGCATAGATTGGCGCATCGTTTCCGGATCATAAGTAAAAAACCACGTTTCATCACATGTTATTATCTTCTATCTGTTTGCTAAGGTGAAATCTGCTTTAAAAGAGACAAGATTTGAGTTTGTGGAAGCTGTAACAGAGAAAGCGGCACGCGTCCTGAAGCAGCTGACAGAAGATGACTTCTAGCACTGTTTCCAGGAATGGAAAATTCGGATGGAGCGTTTTAGAGATAGAAAAGGAGTGTATATTGAAGGTGACAATAAGTGAATATGTATGAAATTAAATTAAATTACAACGTCAGTCTCGTTATTTAATAGCCACACCTCGTATAGCTTAGTTTAGTAATAAATTGTCATGTATATTTAACCAAATAAAATAAAAAAGAATAAATAATTGTAATAAGTTAAAGAAGTCTGATATTTTTTTTATTTTTTTTTTGTCATCAGTCTCTTGACTGGTTTGATGCAGTTCTCCAAGCTGTTCTATCTTGCGCAAGTCGTTTCATATGTACAGGTACGTCTGTAACACCCTACATCTTTTGTAATTTGCTTTATACATTTTAATCTTTGCCTCCCCCTACAATTTACTCCGTTAATATTACCCTCCATTATTAATAGCCCAATACCTGGATCTCTTAAGATATGTCCCACTAGCCTGTCCCTTCTTCTGGTAAGATGCTTCTATATACTTGTTTTTTCATCCACTCGCCTAAGAACCTCTAAATTACTTATTTAGTCCACCCACCTAATCTTTAACATTTTCCTATAACACCACATTTCAAAAGCTTCTATCCTCTTCCTTTCTACAGCCCCTATCACCCACACGTTTCACTTCCGTATAATGCTACACTCCAAACATAATGTTTTAAGAAATTTTTCCTAATTTGTAAATCAATGTTTGTAGTCACTATGCTGTTTTTTTTTCAAAGGCTTTTCTAGTTTGAGCAATTCTTCTTTTGATATCACTTGTGCTTCTACTATTCTTTGTTAATTTACTCCCCCATGTTGACTTCCGGTTTTATGAGAAATGGACGTATATGATTTCTCTCCAGATAAATGGTGACTTTTTAGAAGTTTTTACTGAGCTTTGAAGTGTTTTGAGTGGGTAAGGACTAGTCAATAAGTTCTTTGTATCGGTTCCTTGTTTTAAACTGTGAGTACTAGTTTTATTTTAAACTGAAAAGTGTACTAGGTACACTTTACGTAACCTATACAAGGTTTGGTTTTAGTTGCCATGGCTACCAATTTCAGTAGTCAGTGTAATGGAAACGGTAACGCAACTACGCCTCGTTCTAGCGATCTAGCAGGCTCTGGTAGTACAGATGTCGGAACAACAGCTGTTTTAGAATATTTAAAGGTATTAGACGACTTGGAGCATAGACAGTCAACTAATGGAATTACTTTCTCTTCTTTGACGAAGAAGAAACGTATCAAAGAATCTAAACGTGCTTATAATCATGTCGATACCAACGATGTGGATAAAAATGTTCTTCCTGATAATTCAAAAAAATTTAAAAGAACTTTAAAACCTAACTTCAATAAAAACCAGACTAAGATAAACTCTAAACAATTTGTAACGATTACAAATATGTTTGACTGCTTATCTTCTAGTGACGAAGAAGTCATGGAAGATAAAGATATAGAAGATACCGAAGAAACCCAAATTGAAAACGTTTTAGAAAAACCGAAACCTCTTTTTATAAATTTTGTGAACTTAAATGATATTTTAGGAATTGTAGACGAGGTTGCTAAAGGACAATATTATTACAAATTAGAAAATACAAATCAAATTAAATTAACTCCTAAAACTACTAAATTATATTCAGTTATAGCTAAACTATTGGAATCCCGTAATATAAGCTTTCACACGTACCAATTGACACAAAACAGGTGTTTCCGAGTTGTACTCAAAGGGATGCACCACACAGCATGTCTTGATGACGTGAAAACCGAATTAGAAGAAAAGAACCATGTAGTTTTACGAATTCATAACATAAAACACAGAATCTCAAAAGAGCCACTAAATATGTTTTTTGTTGATATACAGCGAAAAGATAATAACAAAGATATATATCAGATTCAATATTTGCTAAATGCCAAAATTTCTTTTGAAGTCCCCCACACTAAGAAAGATGTGGTACAATGCCTAAGATGCCAGCGGTATGGTCACTCTCAGGCGTATTGCAGACACCCCTTCCGTTGTGTTAAGTGTACTGAAGAACATCCGACGATTGAATGTAAAAAAACAGATCGCAAAACACCAGCAAAATGTGTTTTGTGCGGAGGATCCCATCCAGCAAACTATAAAGGGTGCTCTGTATATAAGGATATGCAGAAAAGAAAATATCCTCAGGTTCGGCCAAAAATAAATCCTTCTCAACAGCAAATTAATCAACCTCATCTTAAAACTCCTACGGTAATACCGACTGCTTCACCGCGTGATCCGCGCATTATAAACGGCTCACTACAAACGTACGCACAGGTGGCTTCTAAAGTGCATACAACTCAGCACTACGTAGATAATAGCGTCACTAATAATCGTGTACTGAATCCTCATCCGTACTCAGAAGGAAATCGTATAACATATTCAACACAGTCACCTCCAGTACTAATGCATACAATTCCTGGAAATGAAACAAGCGTAGGCAGTCAAACCCTCAGCAGATTGGAACAGCTGATCTCGAGGCAGCTAGAATGTCAGGCTAAATTATATGACGACATTAAGATCATACTAAATATGATGTCTACCCTTATAGCAAAATTGTCATAATGGTAAGACTTCTTAGAATAGCTCTATGGAATGCTAACGGCTTGGCCCAACATAGCCAAGAAATCAAGTCTTTTATCATTTTTCAGAAACTGGACATTTTACTTATATCAGAAACTCACTTCAAAGATACAAATACGTTCAGAATGACAGGATACACGACATACCAAACAAACAGCCCTGATGGTAGAGCTCATGGGGGCTCCGGATTAATAATAAAAAATTCCATCGCCCATTATCAATTACCAGAGTACCAAACTGAACGCATTCAAGCCACAAGTGTGTCAATAACAGATAATTTTGGACCATTAAACGTATCAGCAGCATACTTTCCTCCAAGGTACACGCTAAGGAAGGAGGACTTCACACAATTTTTCAAATCACTGGGAGGGCGTTTTATAATAGGTGCCGATTTTAACGCAAAACATCAGCGTTGGGGGTCTCGAATAACTTCCCCGAGAGGTCGTCTGTTAATGCAAGTCATCGATCAAACACAATTATCTTATATTTCTTCAAATGAACCTACATATTGGCCTACTGATACTAGACGACTTCCAGACGTCATAAATTTCTTTATTAAAAAGGGAGTTCCTGACGCACATGTAAAAATAGAGTCTTGCTTTGACTTGTCGTCAGACCACTCACCTGTAATATTATCAATTGCATCCATTTTTAATAAATCACAGTTGCCTAAACATTTGACAAATTCATATACAAACTGGGACTATTTTAGGCAAAGATTAGACTACAAAATTACCTGTGATATTCCTTTAAAAAATGAAAATGATATAGACAAGGCTGTTCATTACCTAACCGAAACAATCCAGGAAGCAGCCAAATTGTCAACTCCGGACAAGACAACTAATTACGACAATACGGACGTCTATCAACCTTTGAACATTAAAATTTCTATTAACGAAAAAAGGAGACTAAGGCGAGTATGGCAAACTACAAGAAACCCAGTAGATAAAAGGAATTACAATAATGCAGCCAGGAATCTGAAGCGTTTGTTGCAGGAATATAGTAATGAATCATTACAAGATTATTTAAAGCAATTAGGTCCTAATTATAATACGAATTTTTCCCTTTGGAAACCTTTGCGACGGATTAAAAGACCCAATCACACCATTCCACCGTTTCGACTACCGAACGGCAACTGGGTAAAGAGCAACAAAGAAAAAGCAGAAGCTTTTGCTAGTCATCTTGAAAGTGTTTTCACTCCTTTTCCCTCAGATTCAATTGATGAAGAGGAAATTAACGAATTTTTAGAATCTCCATTTCAAATGGCAATGCCTCTTAAATTATTCTCCATAAATGAAGTCAAGGAAATTATACAAAAAAATATTTGTTCAAGAAAGTCGCCGGGGCACGACTCAATCACAGGAGAAATTCTGAAAGAATTGCCACAAAAAACTCTGAGACTAATAACAATCATTTTTAATGCTATGCTTCGTATTGAATACTATCCTAAACAGTGGAAAATAGCAGAAATTGTGCTCATCCCTAAACCAGGTAAACCACCTAACGAAATAAAGTCATACAGGCCAATAAGTTTGTTGCCAGTGTTGTCTAAAGTGTTTGAAAAACTTATTTTAAAAAGATTGATACCTGTACTCGAACAAAGTGTTGTAATACCAGATTACCAGTTCGGTTTTCGAGCGGGGCATAGTACGATCGAGCAAATCCACAGAGTAGCTGCTAAAATTCAAAAGGCTTTCGAAGAAAAAGAATTTTGCTCAGTAGTCTTTATTGATGTCTGTCAAGCTTATGACAAGGTTTGGCACCTTGGTCTGCTTTTCAAGCTCAAAAAGCACCTACCTCATCAAATTTTCAATTTATTTAAATCCTTTTTAGAAGACAGGTATTTCAAGGTTAAATTACAAGCAGACTCATCACAATTATTTCCTATCCATGCGGGAGTTCCTCAAGGTAGTGTGTTGTCACCTTTCCTGTATTGTATATATACTTCTGACATGCCTGTTTCGGAAAACACCACATTAGCAGCTTTTGCTGACGATGTTGCAATCCAAGCTGTACATAGCAAACCACATACTACTTCAAAATATCTGCAAGAACATCTACACAACATAGAGAGCTGGCAAAAAAAGTGGCGGATAAAGTCTAACGAAGAGAAAAGTGTTCAAGTGACATTCACACTAAAAAAAGACACGTGTCCACCTGTTAAACTAAACAATAAAACACTACCACAATCAGATACAGCAAGATACCTTGGAATGCATCTAGATCGTCGACTAACTTGGAAAACACACATTTGGAATAAGAGGAAACAACTAAATTACAAATTTTATAAACTTCATTGGATGTTACACAAAAATTCTAAATTATCGTTAACGAACAAACTAACAATTTACAAGACTATTCTGAAACCAATTTGGACTTACGGGATACAACTTTGGGGAACGGCAACAAAGTCAAGCGTTGCCATAATTCAACGTTTTCAAACGAAATTTCTCCGGACTATCACAGACTCTCCGTGGTATGTCACCAACAGGATCATTCAACGAGACTTGAACATACCAACCATCACGGATGAAATCTCAAGATTTTCTTCGAGGTATCATACAAGACTTAATAGCCACACAAATTATTTAGCGGTGAACCTCCTCGACAACAGTGAAGAAATTCGACGTTTACAAAGACTTCACACGACAGACTTGTTTTAAAACACAACCAACGTAACTATATTCATTGTAAAAAAAAAACTTTTTTTTTTAAAGTGATTATATATTTTATTTTGTAAAATGGAGAAGAACTAATGAGTTCTTCTTCAACAAGCCAGTTAATAGACTCTACCACTCATCTATTCATTGTTCCTTGCGAACAGATTGTAGATTAAGCAGTGTTTGAAAAAAAAAAAAAAAAAAAATTTACTCCCTAGATAGCAGAATTTGCCAACTTCCTGTATGTTTTCGTTGCCTACTTTTACATTTCCCATCTCTTCTAAACCACTCCTGCTGCTGCACAACACTTTCGTTTTGTTCTTATTAATTTTTATGAAGTAATCCTTTCTCATGATCTCATCCATTCCATTTAAGATATCCTCTAGTTCTCTAGTTTTTAAATTACTATACCCAAATCCTGACCGAACCTGTGCTTAGGTATTGCAGTATATTATTTTACGTGACAAATTTAGTTTATTTATTATTTATTTATTTATTTATTTACAGATTTAAAAGTAATTTCTTACCTTTCAGATCCCCGATTCCGTCTCCGTTACTGTCTTTAAAACTACGTGGATAAACCTGATAAATAATTGAAGTTTTCCACCAGGCTAAGTCCTCTGAATTTACTGAACTTACAACATCGTCAATAGAACTAAATAAAAATACAACAATAAATACATTCTTAAAAAGTAAATTAAAAGTTCTTAACAATTTTGACGACATTTTTAGTCTTACAAATTAAATTACAAAAACTATTTATGTAAACTTATAAATATTTGGTAAAAATTATAACTCACTACGCGCAAATGGACTGTAATGAAATGCTACGGACCAACGTAATTATCTTATTTATATAATACATAAAATTACTAACACTAACACACGCTAAAACACAGATAAGCATGCAAAAAATGTGCTATAACTTAACTATCGCTAGTAGTTATTTTTTCTATTGTATATTAATTACTAAACAAATATTTTTATGACATGAATGTCATTTCATGTATCATAAATAACATTATTTTAAAAATAAAATTAATACTGAGTGTTTATAAATTATTATTACTATTATTATTATTATTATTATTATTATTATTATTATTATTATTATTATTATTATTATTATTATTATTATTATTATTATTATTATTATACTGTTTGTTATACTCCATTTTTTAATACCGCTTTTGTAATTCATGGTAATATTTTGATGCTATTTTATTTTCATTTTGTATTCTTTTTTTTACCTATTCTTTGATAACTCAATTATATATAAAAACTATGATATTATCTTCTTCTTCTTCTTTTCGTTTCGGCCATCTGTGGACCACGAGAAACAATCAGCATTAGGATTTCCTTTTCCTCCTACCGGCTTTGATGTCGTCCCAGTACTTCTTCAGCCTCACCCTTGCAGCCTCTCTCCTCTCCTCAGACTACTCCACCGTCCTCCTCAAAGAAACGCGCTCCCGAAAACCAGCAAAAGCTCTGACAGCCTCTCCAAACGCAGCTCTATTCAACATTCCTTCCTCGTCGATTCCAATCTCCTCCATATCTCTCATCACCCCCTTTAACCAATCATTTTTATTCTTCTTTTTATACAGGAAGTCAAATATTCTTTTGGTTAATCTGCTGTCACTCATCCTGAAGAGGTGTGAAAAGTAGTTGGCTCTTCTCTTTCTGATAGCATCCTCCAGTTTCTCAGCTTCATTCGAGAGGTACGACTCTGATGTTGGCTTTAGTCTGTAGGCTCCTTCTTCATTTTTCGTTGGACCTAGTAATGTTCTGAGGGCCCTCCTCTCTATCTTGACCAGATTATGCAGTAGCCCCTTGTAATTTAACGATAGGCTTTCTGCCGCATATAGTACCTCTGGTCGAACTACTGTGTTGTAGTGCCTGATTTTTGCTTTTATTGATATTGACCGCTTATTGTAGACGTTTCTGGAAAGTTTGACAGCTAATTCTAATCTCTGTTTTCTGTTGAGAAGAGATTCCTTTTCCTGATCATTCGGCTGTATCCATTCACCTAAATATTTAAATTTGCCCTTCCTATAGATTGTTCCATACTTGGTCTCAATTTTATTCTCCAGGATTCCTCTGGTGGCAATGAATTCTGTCTTTTCAAAGGATATACTCAAACCCACCTTTTCAGCTATTTCTTTCAGGTCCTCAATTTGAATTTTGGCTTGGTTCAATCCTTCTGAGAAAATCGCTATATCATCTGCAAACGCTAGGCAATCAATTTCAATTTTACGATTTTTAGGTCCGAGATACAAACTTTGGGATTTCGTACTCAGCACTTCTCTCCACTTTCGTATCACCTTCTCCAGAACGCAATTAAACAGGAGAGGTGACAGGCTATCACCCTGTCTAACGCCTGATTTAATTTCGAAATGGTCTGACACTTCCCCTGCAAATTTCACCTTTGATATTGTATTTGTCAGAGTATCTTTTATGATATTGAGGGTTTTGCTATCTATTCCTGTTTCGTTGAGAATTTTGAAAAGAGCATTCCTATCAATGCAATCATATGCTTTTTTAAAGTCTACGAATGTGACAATTGTATTCTTATTACTTCTCATTCTATACCTCAGAATCGATTTCACAGCAAAAATTTGGTCCGTGCAAGATCTGCCTTTTCGAAAGCCACCTTGATATTCTCCCAAATAATTTTCTACACGTGGTTCAATTCTATTCAGAATAGCCATAGAAAGAATCTTATATGGAACTGATAATAAGGAGATACCCCTGTAGTTGTTAACATCTGTCCTCTGCCCTTTTTTGAAGATTGGATGAATGATCGCTGTTTTCCATTCGGCGGGAATTTTTTCTGTGCTCCAAATTTCTTTCAAAATTTCTACCATACACTCTACCACCCGGCCCCACGCAAGCTTCAGGAACTCTGCAATAATCTGGCCTTCCCCTGCTGCTTTATTGTTTTTGAGTTGTTTGATGAGTTTTCTTACTTCTTCGTCATTCGGGGGTGAAGATATGGGTGTACTGAGGTTGAGGTCATTATACTTCAAACTTCCTTTTGGTGGTTCACAATTGAGAAGCTCATCAAAGTACTCTGCAAGTCTTTTACAGTTGTCTGCATTGTTGTGAATTAGTTCTCCATTTTTATCTTTAAAATTCAAACTAGGAGCTTGATAGCCTGTTATTATTTTTTTAAAAGTCCTGTAGAATCCCCTGGTCTTATTCTTCTGGAAGTCCCTCTCAATCTCTTCTAACTCTTGTTTGTCATGATTCCTTTTGGAGGATCTTATGATTTTCGATGTTAGTCTCCTCTGTTCCACAAAGTTCATCTTGTTTATTTCAGTTTTGTTGCTGTTCCACTTCTACCATGCTATACGTCTCTTTTCTCTAGCCTCCTCACATGATTCATCCCACCATCTGTGTCTTCTTTTCTTTGATTCGAAGAAGGATTCTTTAGCTGCTTTCGTGATTTGATTCTTGAAATCTTTCCAATTATACGGGAATTCTTTTTGATTTTCTTTTTCAAATTTAGCTACGTTCTCTTGACAAAAATTTAAGTTATTTCTATTTAATTTGGGATTGTTGATAGTTTTCTTTTTTGTTTTACTTTGCGGTATAAATTTGATTTTAATTATCATCGGGTAGTGGTCCGAGTCAAAATTGGCACCACGCAGAACTTTATAGTTGTAGATCTCATTAGAGTTTCTCTTATCTATAGTAACATGGTCAATTTGAAATTCCCCTAAATTGCGGTTAGGTGATGTCCATGTCTTAATCCTTTTAGGATTCTTTTGTAAAATTGTTGTCTTGATGTTCATATTATTTGAATAGCAGGTGTCAACTAGTCTTTCGCCATTTTTATTTGTTCTACTATGAGCAGAAAAATTACCTACTGTTCCTAGGGATTTGAAACGCTTCTCTTTCCCGATTTGTGCATTAAAATCTCCAAACATTATTTTAATATGCTTGTTAGGAATTCTGTTAATCTCAAACTGTAGTGTTGCCCAAAATTCCTCCACTTTTTGTGGGTTCTTTCTGTTATCTTCATTAATGGGGGCATGCGCATTTATGATTTCATATACTTTGTTGGCGTATTTTAATGTCAGAATGCTGATCCTATCACAAGGTGACCTAAAGCTCACAATCGAGTCAAGGAATTTCTTATTTACACAAAAAGCTGTTCCTAACATAGGCATTTATAGGCATTTATAAAGATATGTGGACATCACATATGACGGGATATATTTGTGTGAGTGGTCCGGTCTGGACGCTTTCTTCGTGAGAAATAGTAGTGCATTTTCATATATATATTTTTTTTATATATTTAGTATGAACTCGGACGAAGAACAATTCAATTGGGAAAAACAACTGCCGAGATATTTGGAATATTCTACAGTCAAAATATTTACCTAAATTTACGTTAGATACGTGGAACGGAGCGTAGGAAGGATTCGCATAACTTAGGGGATTTTTGAACTGCATTGGAAGTGTAGACTTAACACGTGTCAGACTGAAATGCCCAGATAACAGTGGGTCGCAGTTTTTCTGTTACAAAAATTTATTTTTTCTCGTTCTTCTAGCAGTAGTTGACCCATGGTAGTTGATAAAGGAAATTATATACGTCACAGAGACAGCGGTATTTTAGAAAATTCACTTTTTTACCCAGAGTATATTGGTGGAAAAATTATTCTACTGCGGTAGCCACTACCGGGTACTGACCCTCCAGTTTCTCATTTATTTTGGTTGGTGATAATCTTCGTTGAACTATCTAACAAAAACCTGTATTTACGTACATTTTCTATAAAAATTTCAGTTTGTTCACTCATTTTGTTTGGTCGAAGGCGACAAAGCGGTCACGGTAAAAATTGTAATTTTGTACTACCAGATCGCTTGTCGTCGCGACAAAGACTAGCGGGCGGTGGCAGACCGCGTTCTATGTGACAGAGATGATGAAACAACGTGTATACAACTATACTATTTTTCAGGGCTGATGAGCTCTGAACGGACGCATTGCTCCCTACTCACTTCATAGCTAGTCAGTGACTTGCCAATACTTGCTCTCATAGCTCTGTTATATTTCGTCAGCGTTTTTTTTCTTTTTTTTTTGGTCTTTCAATAACAATTAAAACCATTTGTACAATCTGACAACGGTGGTAAACGTTCTGATTGGTCTAAACGCGTCCAACAACAGAGCTCATCAACCGTGAAAAGCATTATAGACCGCCTAACCGCCTCGGTCGGAGATCGCTGCCTGCCGCGACAGACCACTTTCTGTTTAGCCAATTCTTAAGATATTTTAAAATTTAACTGCTAATCGACCCACCAGGTTGATTGGTCTAGAGGTAAAGTCGTTGCCGCGAGTTAGCTGTTTAACAGCTGATTTTTGGAGACACAGGTTCCTGGTTCAAATTCTAGTAAAGGTAGTTGATTTCATACGGAGTTGATAAAGACAATTGTTACCGGTGTACTTTGATGGTTGGGGTTCAGTTATTCATAATCTGTGTGCCTGTATAAGACTAAACCTCATTTACACGTTATACATATTATCATCCTCATTTAATTGGCTCATGGGATTGCTTTTTGTTCTCAATTGACTAGATTGCAATGTACTCACATTAGGAATAATTTTTTTTTAAATCTGGTGTAAAACACTCATACAACTTCCTCTTGCCAATGCAAATAATGAACAAAATAAACTAACATTAGTAATAAAACATTAGAAATAAACAAAATAACTAACCTCAAAAACATAACCTTATTTTAATCGTGAGTGAATGGTCAAAATGTAATCCAACCTCAGTTGAGCTTAAATACGGAAAATCACTCTTTGACGCTAAACTAGACCTGTAGAGAAAAATTGTTTAAATAAAAGTTGTAGATCGTTTCATTTCATATAGGAATAACTTTGATTATACACTTTTGTCGTTAAATGTATACTACGGCCGACATATAAAAAAAGAATATTTTTTTTTACTGATATTAATGAAAAAAAAACAGAAATCATTAATTACCGCTAAACTAGGAGTTATACAAAGCAATGTTTGGAATAAAAGTTTTAGGTTTTTAAGTTTTCTACAACTAGTCTATACACTTTTCCCTACACTGCATATTAAGGCCGCAGTCTGAAAAAAACATTTTTTCTATGAGAGCTCAGTCTCCGCAAGAATTTCAGCAGACATGACGCATTATCTTGCTGAGCATAAAAAGTGTTGTAAATAAGGCGATTTTTGAAAAAATCATACGAGCCGTTTTTAAGTAAATCGCAAAAAAGTGAAAAATTACACGAATAAACTACTACTTCCGGTTGACCGAATTTGATGAAAATGTTCGTGTTGGGTTCGGTAGTAGGACCTAACTTAAGTTTTAAGTTTCAACTTTGTACAATGTCCCGTTCTTGAGATATTTTGTTCACACAGACACACACACACACACACACACACACACTCACACACACACACCCACACACACACACACACACACACACACACACACAAACACACACACACACACACACACACACATACACACACAGAGAGAGAGAGAGAGAGAGAGAGAGAGAGAGAGAGAGAGAGAGAGACTAATCACTAAAAACATGTTTTTTATGTTCAGGAGGTCTGAAAACGTGTATATTCGGTGAAAACCAGATATGAAAAAAACAATACTTTCGTTCCTACATATTTATATAGTCGAGAGAAAATAAAAAGGGACCTGTGTAAAATACCTGTGGGAATAACTTTTTGGCAGATTTACGACGTGTGGCTATTAAATAACGAGACTGACGTTGTATTAAGTGATTTTGTATAAAATTAAAATAAATTTGTTTTACGTCAGTCTCTTTATTTAATAGCGATACCTCGTATACATCAATAGTCCGCAAAATATTAACTGGAGAAAAATTTCATTTACAGAACACTGGCTTAGCTCATTTTGACCGTTTTGTGACACACTATTTTTCCCTGGCACCCAAGATTTGTAAATAAAAATTAAGAATGGTTTGGATTAAAAGTTATACTATTGTAAACTATTTTTGAAACACCCTGTATTCATAAACTATTATAAAAAAAAATAATTTTAAAGTTTTATTTACTACTACTAATTATTTAATTAATTTTTTACTACTTTAAATGTTTAGTTTCTTTTTTTCATAAAAGAAGATGAATTGTAAAATGAGTAATACAAGTAGTTTATTACTAAACTTGATAATACTTATAAGTGTTTTACTTTCCTGCAGGTAAATGCTTTTCTGTATGTGTTAACAAAAATTATGTAACCTTGGTTATGTGTTTTGGGGTTTTTATCATGGGTTCTCCACCAAAACAATGCGCCAGCTCATTCCGCGTTTTCTGTCAAGAGGATTTGTAAAATTATTCTCTTACATTCCGGTCGTGATCCGAGGCTAACATTCGATCCTTGCCAATGATAAAGTTTTTCCCAGGTCGAGTTACGAGCCCTTCGCTGGGTAGTTCAATGGAGGGGCTGCCACGTTAGAGCCTCTACAGTCAATTTCACGTTCAGAATGCCGTACGGGAAGTTCATAAGCAATGTATTTCATATGGGAATTTGAGCGCTACTACATTAACTAAAAATATCGACTCCGCGCCACATAACCTTTTCATTTACAAACTCCTATTGAATAACATAGTACGAAACACACTTAATATTTGTATCGTTTTAAAGATCAGGAACAGACAAGTATTACAGTAATGGAATGTTTACCAATTTTATTTTATTGTCTTTTTTATTATTTTAAAGTAAAAAATAGTTATTGTTTAAACTGATGTCAATAGTTATTGGGATGAAAATATACTGTTCTCCAAATAAAAGTGACGTATTCATTTCAATTGTCGTTATTCCTATAAGGGACATAATAAATACCTTTTCATAGGACTATAACGACAGGAATGTTGTAATTATGGTGATACAAAGTTTTATAGGTTTACATAACGGATAAACAAAGTTATCAGCTGGTAAAATATAGAAAAAAGACATTATTTACATACGAGATTATTTTTTTTGCAATAACACAATGATAATTCCTTTTGAATGGGCCGCTGTTATGAAAAAAAGTAATTATTTCAAACTAGTTTATTATTTCTGTTCCCTTCCAACATATGACTTGTCATACATCAAATTACAGATAAAATTCTATATTTTATAACAAAATAATAAAAAAAACCTAATATCGTTATGGAAAAAAAGAGTTATTTAATGTGAAACCCAAAAAATTTGTCGAGATTTAAATGTCTTACTTTGTACAAGCGTATCTTATTTAAATATCATATTATAATAATAACATTTATAGCGCAATAAAGTACGATTCATTAGGAAGCAATAGCAATTTTTTCAGAATTCTTTAATTAAAAATGAGCTTGTTAGAGCGTGTTAAGCAAAGCTCTAAATATTTTTGCCCGTGACCTTCAGATGGTGCCGGAGGAGGAGAGGTATGGTATTGGCTGTGCCTGATATTTTCCGTACGCCTGATAACACAGCGGGTTCTCATACGAGCTGTACTACATTCTGAACGTGAAATAGAGTATAGAAGGGCGCCTCATTTGGGGACCCACCTCCTAGGTTCGTCCACCTCTCCACCGTTGGTCCTCCTCAGCCTTTGAGACCGTTGACCGTTTCTCAGGGCTCCACCTGCCCTGGATTTATTTGGGTTGACTCCCAGTCTCTTTCGCCCTCCATGCTGTTCGGAATACTCCATCTCCGCCCTGAAGACCGTTGACCAGTTTTCACCTCGGTTAATCCGCGGCTACCTATTTGAATATACCTTATTCTGCCTGCATATCTAAAGGAGGTTAGCCATCAGCCTTTACGAAGTGCCGTTTTCGGGTTGAAGTCCCCCATTTTAGTGTCCCATACAAGGTCAAGCTTTTCCTCTACTCGATTCAAAGCCAAACCCTCGCATGAGCTGACCGAGCTCGGTCTAAATTTTATAGAGCAATAGTTGTCCCACTCATAACATATGGGTGTCATTACAGAGGAATGAATGATTTTTAATCGTAGGAGCCGTTTTTGAAAAGATCGCAAAAAAATTAAAAATGACACGAATATACTACTACTTTCGGTTGACCGATTTTGTTGAAAATGTTCGTGTCGGGTTCTCTAGTGGTAACTAACTTAAGTTTCAATTTCGTACGTTATTCCGTTCTTGAGATATTCTGTACACACACACACACACACACACACACACACACACACACACACACACACCAATCGCTAAAAACTTGGTTTTTGGGTTATGGTGGTCTGAAAATGTGTAGATCCGACAAAAACTCGATTTCGAAAAATCGACATGAAAACAATACTTTCCTTCCTATATATTCGTATAGGCAAGAGAAAGTAAAAAAGTAGATAAAAATTTCAAGTTTTCACCGTTCAACGCAGATTTAAACAGGCTTTAATTTTACATAATATGTATATATTGTTAAAACTTTTGAATTATCCACTGGGATATATTGTTTAAAAAAATTATTTTCTGTTTATTTTTCACGTAATTTGTTTATTCTAAATTTTGTTAAGCTTTTGGATGGTTGTACAGTATTGTATAGTTTCTAAATAAAAAATGAAAGCTAAAAAAAACATAATATTTATATAGACCCTATGTATATGGCATTTTACATAATATATGTATGTGTAAGCGATTGTAACGTCCATAATATGGAGATTACAATCGCTACCATATTCTTTTAACAATTGAGCGTCGAACTCAGGTTCCAATTATTTTCGATTTGGACATTAATTCTACTCAATTTCCTCCTTAATCTAAATGAGATGTTGCTGAAGTTCAACGGCCATCTCCCTTACCTCCTCCCTGTTCTTTGCTTCTTATTCGCTACTCTTTAATTTTGTTATGTCCCCAAATAAGTCAACAACTTGGAGCTAACAAATTTTCTAAAGTGTTGTTCTGTGTCTTTTTAACACATTCATTGCTGAGCAATTTTATGAGGTATACCTCCTTTTGGGCTGGTTACTCGTGCAGCGTGTTCTCCGCTTGCTTTATTTACCCCCTTACAACTTATGTTACTAACGTTTTTATAGACTTATCTTATTTGCAACTTATACATGGATTTATGTTTGCTAATTACATAATGGCTGCCCATAACAGACAGGTGGAGTGTCAAATTATTTACACTCAATCTGTTCGTTGCAGGGCTAAAATAAATAGTTCTGTTTCTTATCACATGGTCAGTCAATTAAATGACTGAATCATTTAAGAACAGAAGAGGCAGAGGTGTAAAAGACACTAATCAGAGTTATCTTCTCTGAAAGTAATGAATTTCATTGTACAGCCAGACCCTGTGGTGAATGAAGTGAAGTTGTCATTTACAGAGTGGAAAATATGTGCTTTTCAGAGGACCCGGCATGCTGATAAGCATACTTTTTCCATTCAGTGAGGAAGGCAATTGTAAACCACCTCACTCCTCGTTTTACTTAGTAAAACTTCTAGAGGTTCAAACCAGCCTTTCGGCTGTTGATCTAAACAACAACAATTACATAAAAGTAAATAATTCGATGTTTTTTAGGTTTATTTTCGCCTGTTATAACAAATGTAACACTTGTTTGAATTTTTCCATTTACCGTTACGATTTACGCGTAACTTCTTATATAATTTCAAACTACAAATAATATACTTTTAAAGTAAATTTAAAAGTGTAAACTATTTTGAATCGATACCTGCAAAGATACTAAATTCACGGTTTCAACTGAATCCTGGAAACCCGTTAAAAATACTGAACGAGTATACCATACGAGGGTAGAAGATCGTATGAAGAAGATCGAAAATTAAAAAAAAAACTGCGCGGTTACAAAGGAAAACCTTTTCTGAGGGCTATATAATAGCAACAAACTGATATCCGACAGGCGGTGTCCCTCCGGAATTACTTTAAATGATAACAAAACACAAGTTGCTAGGTGAGACGGCAGCCTGGCGGTAACACCTACCCATGACCCGCTACGCGAGTCTCTATAGCACTGAATGTGTTAAGTCCGAGTCCGAGTCCTAAAAGAAGTGAGCTTGGGCTCGGGATGACGACGTAGTAGCTAGGCTACCTTGTCGTTCGAATAATTGGATGGAAGGAACTTTTTGGAATTTTTCTTTATTTGGAATTACAGATGATTAATTGGGGGAAATATGGGCTCGGAATCGGGATAACAGCGAGAACATTGCCTTGGAAAGGGAAGCTTTTTCTAATCGGGAGTGTTCTTTACTAGTAGAAAGTATTTATAGGGATGTTTGTAAGTAGTCTATATAAAATTGTTGAATAGCTGTTTAATCTTTACTTGTGGCAGGGAGGTGTCGTGTAGATTTCTCTGACAGCTGGCTGTACAGAGGCGTTGACCGGCGTTGTGAAGGACTCTTGAAGTTGGGTGCATGAACTCCTCCAGGGTGGGGGTGAGGACGTATTCGTGGACGGCTTTATTATTGATGAGGTGGTGGAGGTTGGAAATTTGTCTTACTATTCGGTTGTGAAGGGAGGATAGTTTTCTTTTGTTGACGGAGGAGAGGACGGGCCACCAAACTGGTGCACCGTAAAGAACGAAGGATCTGATGATAGCTGTGTAGATGAGGAGTTTAAGGGGAATTATGAGAGAGCGGGAGCTTAGTAAGGGGGAGAGTTTATAAAGTAAGACTCTGCCTTATATGATTTTTTCTGTGACATGGGTGCGGAAAGTTAGACGTCTGTCGAAGGTGATTCCAAGGTATCTGACTGTAGTAGCACAGGGTAGGGCATGGCCTTCTATTCTGAGTGGTGGCGGCTGTTTCCTGTGTTGGGAGAAGTTTATGGCGGAGCATTTCTTTGGGTTGAGCGTCATCTTCCAGTCGTGGCACCAGGCTGTTGTCCTGTCTAACTGCTCCTGGGGTTTAACGGTCTTGAAATGGAGGCTGTGGCTGGAGCGCATGTAGATTGTATCATCGGCGTACAGGCTTTGGTTGATGGAAGATACAAGCGGGATATCATTTGCGTAGAGGAGGTACCGGCGAGGGTCATGACTGACCCCTGGGGGACGCTTGCTTGGAGAATGTGTTAAGTGACACACGACTGTTTTGATCATCATTAAAATTAAATTAGCAGTATTTATTTTTTTAATTCTGGGACGCAAAATTCAGTACTGCAAAATCATACCCTGTAGATAGATTACGTCAGCCTATTTAAATTTATCGATAAAAAATTTGTAAAACTTTATGTTGTTTACAATGAATTTTAAAGTATTTTAAGTAGTCATAGAATGTCAGGTACATTTAATCTTGAGTACTCTGCAATAAGTTTTCAAACCTACTATTATAAACATGTGTAACGGTTTCATACTTACTTTTTTATCTCAACGAAGGAAGAAAAAACATCTTATTAGATAAAAATATATTTATCTGAAATAAATTTATTGCTTTATTTACTTTATCCAGTTAAGTTTATAGATTATAGGTTAATCTAATGCTACTTTAAAATATCAGTACTTATAAAATATTGTCGCGTGCCTTTAAAATTTCAATTATGAGTTTGATTTGAAGTGCTGTGGCACACGTAAAACTGACGCCAATTTTACATAAGTTTTCTTTTTTGCGATATGTAACATGAGATTTTTTTAAATTTTTATGGCCAGTTTAAGGCCTTTTTATTAAACCATTAGAAGGGTCTTTTAGTCTTCTGTTTTCCCAATATTTCTTCATCCTTTCAGATCTTGCCTGTCTTCCTCTCTCTGAAATCACTTTTTCTACTTGTTGGGTATTTATTATCGATTGTATTGTTACTCAAGTCACGAGTTTACCTTTGGTTTTAACGAAGGAAAAGTGAGAAAACATCAGTGCGCATGCGTGACTACTTTGGTATCAGTTCACCACCACAACAACGTAAACTATACTTAGAAACATACAGCACATCGGGGAACCTTTTGTAAGTTAACTGTAGCCTACGAATATAACTGTTTGTTACCGTAAACAGAAATGTCGGTTTCTCGAAAACGCGTTCACAGTGCTGACCGAAATCTAATATGCAATGTAATAAAATGCTGTGAAGTTAAAGCTAAACAAAAATACCTTTCCGTGCCTCTTAACAAAATCCATAAGCAATATTGGACATCAACATGCGATGTGCTTAATCCGTAACAAACATAGACTATGGATGAAGACGACATTTTCCTTTGTCCATCCGTCACACCCAAATGTCAGAAACTACAAAAGATAGCATTAACGGTTTTCGGATTTTTAATCTACACAAAAAGGTAGTGGGCCAGGATTAGATTTGAAGTTCCAGTTTCGACCGGAAGTGGCCCAAAACCGGAAGTCAAGAATTCAAGGTTGGAATTTGGAAACAAAAATTCGATTCCTCAGTAGAGCAGATATAGAAATCATTGGGTTTGAAGTTCCGTTTTTGACAGGAAATAGCCCAAAACCGGATGTCAAGAATTCAAAGTTAGAATTTCGAAACAAAAATAGTGTCATTCGATTCCTCTTAAAGAGTAGATACAGATATCACTAATGGTTTTCACCATAAACCAAAAGTAAGTTTTTAAAAAAAAATGCCACCAGCCATGATACACGTCGTCTCATGATAAGGATTTTTTTAAAAATCGCTTCATTTACTAAATTTTTGATACTCTGCAAATTATAAATAATTTAATAACTCTAATTTAACTCTAATTTAATAACTCTATAAATAATTTCCACCCCCTCTAGTTTAATAGGATAGGTTACTTTACGAAATTTTGTATTATCGTAATTTATTTTTTATGTGATTGGGAATAAATAAAATTATTATTATTATTATTATTATTATTATTATTATTATTATTATTATTATTATTATTATTATTATTATTATTATTATTATTATTATTATTATTATTATTATTATTATTATTATTATTATTATTATTATTATTATTATTATTATTATTATTATTATTATGGGTAAGCACCATGTCTGCTGAAATTCTTAGACAAGCTGTGCTGTTGTGGTAAAACAACGTTATATTTTAATTTGCGGCCATAATATAAGCATTATATAAGGAACTAAAAGATGGATAGCCAAAACAGGTAGAGAGAAAATAACAAAAATGGTCAGCAATATTAAAATGTAGATGTAATTAAAGAGACAGGAGAAAAATAAAATAGTATATTTATTTACTTTTTTATTGTTTTATTAATTATTTTTAATTTTTAAATGTAATAATAAATTTTAGGTTGTATTTAATTATTTTTTTTTATTAAAAAATAATAGTGTAAGTTTAATAATTATTAAAATTTAATGTATCATAAATTGATACAATCGTAATCTTAGTAAATAGTAAAGTATTGGTTAAGTTAGTGTAGTAAGTAAATATAGTAGGTATTGAATGCTATTGCTAATAGTTAGTAGGTTAAGTTTTTTTTATATTTATTTAAAAGTTTCCAACCCATCCTAGTACATGGTTTTGTCCGTAGTTGGATGGGATAATTTCCACCACCTCTAGTTTAATAGGATAGTTTACTTTAAGAAATTTTGTATTATCGTAATTTATTTTTTATGTGATATCATGGGAATAAATAAAATTATTATTATTATTATTATTATTATTATTATTATTATTATTATTATTATTATTATTACTATTATTATTATTATTATTATTATTATTATTATTATTATTATTATTATTATTATTATTATTATTATTATTATTATTATTATTATTATTATTATTATTATTATTATGCAATTTCGGGTAAACGTATATAACGTATACGTTTTCGGGTTTGAAAGTTGTAGGGAATTAAAAAACCTACAACGTTTATTTCAAACATTTTTTCTACAACGCTTAGTTTAGCGGCAATTAGTGATTTTTTTGTTTTTTTTTATTCAAAAAAATCGGTAAAAATGGGATTTTTTAAGATGTGAGCTTAGTGTATGCATTTTACGAAAAAACGTGTATAATTAAAGTCATAAACAAATTAAAAAATATACAACTTTTAAGTATTTTTCTCTACAGACCTCGTTTACGGGCAATTACTGATTTTCCGTATTTCTACCAGAGTTTGATTTTCATTTTGCGTCATTCACTCATTATTAAAATTAAGTTATGTTTTTCATTTTACATTGTTTACTCATGATTAAATATAGACTATATTGTTCATTATTTACATTGGCAAGAGATAGTCGTGTGATTGTATCACACCAGAATTTTTTTTTGAAACGAAATTAAAGATATGTAAGGAGTGGGAATGCAGATAAATTTTGAAAAGACAAAATATCTGGTGGTTGGAAATGAGGCAAAAACAATATTAAACATAACAAAAATACTTTAAAGAATTTAATGTTGTGCCAACTGTTATAGGTGTATAAGTTTGTATTTAATTTAATCCAAAAAAAATTATTGGAAATTTTTCTTCAAAACATTTCTCTGAGAAACATTATTAGCAAAATAATAAATATAGAGCCTGCAATTGCAGTGGACGATGAAGGCGCCGACGTTAACACTACAGCTGCTTTCGGACGTAAAGTCAATGTAAGGTTTTTGGTTGCCAATTTATCCCTGTAAATAAATAATTAATTAAATTTTAATTAATTTGTAAAAATAGAAATCACAAACACAATTTTAGAGCGGACGCCAAATAAGCTCGCCGGTTTTCTGAAGTGCGCAGAAGGTTTATTTTGGTAACGGCGCGTTCGGTTGCCTCAGCGAGTAGTAGGAGTCAGTGCTGTATTTCTACCAGCTGTGATCAGAGTTACGTCGCTCACGCAACGTTATATATCAGCTAACCTGAAAACATTAGTCTACAATGTGTTGTATGCGGTAGGCGTTAATTGTTGTACACAATATTTACAATTGAATGTTTTCAACGTGGCTAAATGTGCGGTTTCGTTTGTAGGACTGACGCATAGTCGGGTAGTTTCGTTTGTTCAGTGGAACGTGCGATCCAACTGCATGTCCGGGTTAACCGAAACCCGGGTTATCCGAAACATTAAAAAAATATTCTATTTAAATGTAAATGTTAAATGTATTTTAAATGTAATTTTTTTACAAATAACTGTAATAAAAACAATAAATAATAAATACTGTAAATTGTATTTCTGTACCAAAATACTGTTTAAGCAAGTTGAATTGTAATTGATAGCACGTAAATTATGCCTATATGACATTCAGCACTGCAGACAGGATTTTTACTTGAGTATTTCCTTGGAGCGGTAGCCTACTACTAGGCCTACTGTTTATTTTGGCTACATCATCTTTGATGCGAACAGTCAATAGTACTGTATTGTGGTTGAATGGGTACGGTAGTGTCTTGGCCTTAATGTAATTTTCATTTCGTTTTGTGGCTAATTAGTGTTACGTACCGGTAGTGGAAGTGAAATGATATTTAACAATGTCATGTAAACGTAAACGCGTGGTACAAGACCATCAAAGCGACGCCCACTGATTTACTTACAGTTAAACGTTGGTGGGACATTTCGGTAAGAAAACGAATGGGAAATAAAAATCCAAAAATAATTTATAATTTTTCACAAAAAGAATTAAAATTTACGGAAAATATTTGAAAATTAAATCGTACGAATAAAAGTTTTAGGACACAGTAATATTTTTTTACAATAAAACACCATTTTCTTGTTATTTAAAAAACCCGGCTTATCCCAAATCGGCTTACCACAATTATTTCGGATTAGCGGGAGTTTACTGCTTAGTTTAGACGATGAAAGCAAGTTTGAAAGATCAAATAGTTGTAGTTTTCTGCAGCTAACTCAGTGAGTTTTGCGTCATCGTCTTTGGAAAAACTCATTTTCAACTTCCAGACGCATGTGACTACTGCAGGTGACTGGTTCCCAAAGCAGTCGACGCAGCCAACGCTTGCGATCTCTTGCGTCGGACGCATAAACGGAATCACTTCTTAAGAAATCCATTTGATGAGTAATGGCAGTGACGCATGCAGCGGCTGCATGCAGTAATCGCACGCGACGATCGCACAAACGAAACCGCCATTAACAGATGATAATATACGAGTACATCGTTCAGCGCCTGTGATTTAATAGGCAGTTTGGTTCTAAAACACGGAATCTACCGACTGAATCCGAACTGTTCGCGCAGCTACACCGGTAAGCTTATTTGACATCCGCTCTAATTTATAAATTAATAAAATAATAATATTGTAACTTTAAAGATATGATATTCTAGAAATTTTGGTCATAACAGACAAGTGGCGTGTTAAATTATTAACACTCGATCTGCTAGTTGCAGGGCTACAAAAAAGTTTTCTCTCTTATCACATGGTCACCCAATTATATGACTGAAGCATTTAACAACAGATGAGGTATGGTGTTTACCACATCCTGTGGTAAATGAAGTGAAGGTGTCAATGGCAGGGTGTAAAGTAGATGTTTATGATTTTTATGCATCCTGATAAGCATACTTTTCCACTCAGTATGGAAGCCAGAAGTAAACTACCTTCTCCTAGTTTTACCTAGTAAAGCCTCTAGAGGTTCAAACCAGGGTTTCGGCTGATCACCTAAACAACAAAACAAAGACTGTGATAGTACATTCATATTAGCACGTTTCCTTTCCAATGAAAATACTATCTAACAAGAATTCACCACGTCGTAATATTTCTAAAGACTGTATTTTTGTGTTTGTAGTTCCTGCCATCCTGTAGTAACGACCTACCGATACGTGAGTAAACAAAATGGGCGGTACCAATGCATCACACATATATTTACTTACCACCTATTTTGCCAATATGAAATTTGTTCAATTTACTTGGGCTAATGAAATGGAAGTTAAACTGTATTATTGTTTTTAAAAACTAATTTTAAAACGTACAGCTGTTCTGTCACTTATATAAAAAAATAATTTAACTACTTGTCAAAGTCAGTTGTAAGATCTCGGACAGGCGAACGGGAGGCCATCTTGTAGTAATAACGACAAACCAATACGTGAGTTTATATTCATAATAATTTAAATAGGTACTGATTAAAGTTAGTTCTAAGATCTCCGACAGGCGTCCGGGAGGCCATTTTGTAATCACGACCAGTGACATGAGTAAACTAAATGGGCGTTACCAACGCACGAAACAGATTTTATTTAACTCTTATTTAGCCAATATGAAATTTGTTCAATTTTTTCAGACTATATCCCCAAGATTTATTTTAAATTACCAATATTGTTTAAGATTACCTGAACTAATACAGTAGAAAAACACAGACATTTTCGTGCCTACCAAATTTATCTAGGTTACTGCGGATTATCAGTCACGATGAACGAATAAAATAAGAGTGAAATTGTGTTTATATTTTGAAAAACTAATTTTTAAACGTACGGTTCATCGCTTTTATATTCATAATAATTTAAATACTGGTTAAAGTCAGTTGCAAGATCTCCGACAGGCGTCCGGGAGGCCATTTTATAATCACGACCCAGTGACATGAGTAAACTAAATGGGCGAGTACCAACGCGTGAAACAATTTTTACTTAACTCTTATTTAGCCAATATGAAATTAAATCTTAAGAGTCATAAGAAGCTGTGCCTGAGTACTTTCCGGCTGTTGAATCCATGAATTGGCAGTATCTACGGCAGTAAATGGTTCAGCGTGTATAGATACTGAAGTCACGAGTTTGCCTTTAGCGTATGGATGGGCTATGAGGAAATAAAGTGAAAATTTCACAGTGTTGCCAATTTCAAGTTAGGTACTACTCCACTACTTCACTACCGTACAGTTTCTTCATACATTTTGTAACTGTGGTTTATTCCGAGAAAATGTTTTCTTCATAAACCTTATAAGAAATAAAAGTGACCTGTAATATTGCCTATAGCTTAATTACATGACTTGATTTGTTTGATTTACTGTAATTACCGTATTCCATTGGAACAAAATTTTCTACAAATGAATCGCCTTCTTTACTATCACTGTCACCGGCGTCTTCCCTATCAGTTTCTCTGGTATCACCTAACCGTTTTCTTTTTTTACCGGTCGTCAAAAAAACTGTTGAAGATATAGCTTCTTCACGTCTTTAATTTCCTTCTTTATTTTTTGAATTGTGGAAAGAGGAACATCACAGTAGTTAGCCGCTCACTCATGGCTTTTTTAAGAGGCAGGGAAAGGTATTTTTGTTTTGCGTCAACTTCACAACATTTTATTACACTGCAATGTTAGATTTCGTTGAGCACTGTGAATAGTCTACCGACGTTTTAAAGAAACTAACATTTCTGTTTACGGTAACAAACAGTTATATTTGTACAGTTAACTTACAAAAGGTTCCGCGATTCTTATATGCTCTGGGTATAGTATACGTTGTTGTGTTTGTTGTACTGAAATTAAAGCAGTCGCGCATGCGTACTGATGCTTTTCCCCCTTTACTTCTCGTTGCAAAAAGGGCAAACTCGTGACTCAAGTAACCATGCATGGCCGGCGTTAGTGTGTCACTCTTAGCTTTATTTTCATTCCAAATAATTTGAACAATAACAGAGGCTGCAATAAATGTATGCAAGATAATTGGGTTGTTATGACGTTCGGATTTTTAACGGTTCAAATTCTTTGACGCTTTACTGTACCAAAATTTAAAATAATAAGAACATTTCTGTATCTAAGAAGTAAAGAAAGTTGATTCCATTTTTGTAATTTTTCAGAAAAACCAAAAACAAGATATATTTTTTAAATTTCTGAAAGTGTTAGAATTTTTTTTAAATTTGTACCAAATATAGCCTATGGTAAAAAGATTTAAATTACTAAACATCTTTCTTAACTTCTACACCTCTCTGACCACCCACAGAAGTTGATTTAATCAAACGAAAACAAAACTTAGATAAAACATATTGTGCTAACTCTATTCTGATAAAGAAACAGCATTTTATGCACAACAATGTTTGAAAAAGTTACAGAATTCAAGCTAATTCTGAGGCCTATCAGTAAGACAAAAAAATAAAATAATTCAAAATTAAATAACTTATTGTCAGTAACGAGTATACATTTAATTACAGTTAAAAATGTTGTTGTTCAGGTCGATCTTTGTTAAATTGGTTGTTGTTGTTGCTGTTGTTTAGGTCATCACCCGAAAGGCTGGTTTGAAACTGTAGAGGTTTTACTAGGTAAAACGAGAAGTGAGGTGGTTTACCCTTGCCTTCCTAACTGAGTTGAAAAGTACGCTTATCAGCATGCCGGAACCTCTGAAAAGCTTATATTTTCCACTCTCCAAGTGACACCTTCACTTCATTCACCACAAGGTCTGGCTTTATAATGAAATTCATTACTTTCAGAGAGGAGACAACTCTGATTAGTGTCTTTTGTACCTCTACCTCTTTTCTGTTCTTAAGTTATTTAGTCATTTAATTGGCTGATCATGTGATAAGAAACAGAACTATTTATTTTAGCCCTGCAACGAACAGATTGAGTGTAAATAATTTGACACTCCACCTGTCTGTTATGGGCAGAGTTAAAAACAGAAGTCATTTTGAAAATCTTCCGCATCATAAATATAAAAGTTGAGTTAATGTGCTCACTGCATTTTTTAAAAATTGGACGTAAAACAGATATGAGTTAATACTGTAAACCATTAAACAGAGAATTTTTTGCTGATTTTCAGACTTAGTTTTACCAAAATTGGAGTTAACACCCTTTACCTGTAAGCCACAAATATAAAACATGTAATCTTACCCAATTTTTTGAAAAGAATTTGCGCTAGTTGCATACACATAAACATTATCAGGAAGTCCAACTTTAGATAAATCGGGACTCTTTTCTTCTGAACCTAAATTAATGACGACGATGTATGTAGTTTCGTTTACAAGTGACCTGGAAATCACAAAATATTATTAATACTTTTTTTTACTTTCTCTTGCCTTTAACAATAAATAGGGAGGATATTGTTTTCATGTTAATTTTTCGAAATCGAGTTTTCATGGGATATACACCTTTGCAGACCTCCTGAAACCAAAAAACATGTTTTTAGCAATTGGTCTGTGGTGTGTGTGTGTGTTTGCAAAAATCTCAAAAACGGAACATCGTACGAAGTTGAAAGTTGAAAGTTGAAACTTAAGTTAGGTACTACAAGAGACCCGACACGAACATTTTCATCAAAATCGCTCAACCAAAAGTAGGGATTTATTCGTGTGATTTTTCACTTTTTTGGCCGGCCGCATTGGCGTAGTTGGTAACGTGGCTCGCCTCTCATGCGGTCTTGGGTTCGAATCCCATTCAGGCATGGCATTTTTTCATACGTTACAAAAAATCATTTTACCTTCACCGTCTGCATTAGCAGTAATTGCAAAACAGTCGTACGTTAACCAAAAAAAAAAAAATGTATATTTCACTTTTTTGCGATTTTTCAAAAACGGCACCTACGATTTTTTTAAAAATCGCCTCATTTACTACATTTTTTATGGTCTACACTATAGGGTAAACGCCATGTCTGTGGAAATTCTTGGGGAGGCTGTGCTCTCGTAGCAAAAAATGTTTTTTTTTTAAGATTCCAGCCTTAAAATGCTTTTTAGGGCAAAAGTGTAAATAATCAAAGTTGTAGAAATTTAAAAACCTACAACTTTATTCTAAACATTTCTAGTATAATGCTTAGTTCTGCGGTAATTAGTGAATTTTATTTCATGAAAATCTGTAAAAAATGGTTTTTTTAAGATTTCGGCTTTAGTATGCATTTCACGACAAAAGTGTATAATCAAATTTATAGGAAATTAAAAGATCTACTATTTTTATATTAAGCATTTTTCTCTACAGACTAGTTTAGTGTGAAAGAGTGATTTTCCGTATTATTAAGCCAAACTAAGATTGGTTTTAATTTTGCATTATTCACTCATGATTAAAATTAGTTTATGTTTTTTGAGATTAGTTTTTTTGTTTATTTCTAATGTTTTGTTATATTGGTCATTATTTGCATTTGAAAGAGAAAGTTGTGTGAGTGTTCCACCCCAGAATTTTCTAAAAATTATAAGTTTATGATGATAAATATTTTTTAAGGTCATTCGTATGTGTTGTGTTAAAAAGTTGTTTTAGTAGTACAACTTTTTACTCGAACGTAAATCAATAATACATTTACGTACAATAAATATCTAGGCTTCAGTTCTGCGTCGTCGTGTCATTTCTAAAATGACATATCGAGCTATCTAATCGTTTTGATAAAACCTGTCAGGGACATTCGTGAAACAGATATGGAATACATTACGTGGAATTATTCGTTTTGTTAGTATCAAATAAATAAATTGAAAATTGACATGCTTGTATAAATTACTTACCTTGTAAATACCAGAGTCCAATTGTCAGGTGTAAACGTATTCAAATCTCCAAATTGAATGGTTGGAGTTTTTCTTGCTTCTACTAATTTTTTGTATGTATTTAAGTGACTGTTACCATCTGAATTTTCATTTTTGACATTTAGCCTCCAAAAATTTGGATTGACTGGTAGCCATGTTTTTTCAGCCTTTGAAAATCCTAAAAAAATTATTATACATTTTAGAACTGTCTGTATTTAAATTATTAATTAATATACCGGTTGGCCCATATGTCGGTTTCCCCATGAGATGGGACATTTCATTTTGATAAGTTGGTAATAGTGTAATATTGGTAGCATCACTTACAACATTCAATATTGTTGTCTGTAACAGTGGCTAGTGTGAGGTACGTCCCCGTGTAGTTACTTTTTTACTTCATAACGGTACTTTTAACATGTTCGGTGCTAGAGACTCGCCTAGCGGGCATGGGTAGTGCTTCAGTTCCAGCTCCGTGTAGTTGGAAGGAATGCAGTGCGTTGTTATAGTAGTCGGAGAATGAATGAGTTAGCAGTGTTTCACAGCTGTTTCACAGCATTTGTAGTGGTAGCGTGTACTAACTAGACTAAAAAAATATTCTTATCATCCGGCGCATTAATTTAACAATACCTACCGGGTTATTAACTTGGTCGGATTCATAATATTTAACTTGCTAATTTATATCAAAATTTGTAAGTAAATAAATATAATAAATACAAACAAATATGTTAAATACAGAAAGTTTGCAAACGAAGGTTTTGTATCAGAGTAATACAACAATCGTTCTCCCAGCATGCATCACTCATTCATTATACCTCACCCGTACCCTTCACCCCGAAACTACACGGAGTTTGGAACCGCACAATGGGTATTACCGACAGACTACCGTCTCACCTAGCGGGTTCAGTTTTGTTATCATTTTAAGTAATTCCGGAGGGACACCGCCTGTCGGATATCAGTTTGTTGCTATAATATAGCCCTTAGAAAAGGTTTTCCTGTGTAACCGCACAGTTCGTTTTTGAATATTCGTCATACGATCTTCTACCCTCGTATAGTATACTCGTTCAGTAATTAAACGGGTTTTCAGGATTCAGTTGAAACCGTGAATTTAGTATCTTTGCAGGTATCGATTCAAAATAGTTTACACTTTTAGATTTACTTTAAAAGTATATTATTTGTAGTTTGAAATTATATAAGAAGTTACGCGTAAATCGTAACGGTAAATGGAAAAATTCAAACAAGTGTTACATTTATTATAACAGGCGAAAATAAACCTAAAAAAACATCGAATTGTTTACTTTTAAGTAATTAGCAAACATAAATCCATGTATAAGTTGCAAATAAGATAAATCTATAAAAACGTTAGTAGCATAAGTTTGTAGAGGGTACATAAAGCAAGCGGAGAACACGCTGCACGAGTAATAAGCTCAAACGAACAGATACATCATAATTGCTCAGCATTAAATGTGTTAAAATGTTTACAACTGAACAACAAGATTACATGCTTCGGTTGTGGTGGAAGCATCATAAAAATACTGCTAAAGTACTATAAGAATTTTGTGATAAGGATCCAGGTGTGTCGTTACCGACTCGGCAACATTTACGAAAGTTAAAGAAGATATTTGAAAATACAGAAAGCGTATTAAATGCCCCAAAGTGTGGTCGTCCACAATCACTTTGCAATGACGATAACCTACAACAAAAGGTTGCTGAAGCGTTTGTATACAGTCCTGGTAAATCAACTCGTAAGGCATCTTCTGAACTAAGGTTATCACGAACTAGCGTGCAAAGTATGATGAAGGAATTAAAATTGAAGCCATTTCATCCATCTTTATTCCAAGCGCTTAATGAGGACGATAGTGACAGGTGGTTGGAATTTTGTGAGACAGTCGCTATCCGTGCAGAAGCCGATCCAAACTTTTTGCGATCAATTTTATGGCCTGATGAGGCATTAATTAAAATTATTCACCGTAATTTTTTATCACACGTCGTATTCAGAGGTTTTGCCGATTGACTTGATATTTAATATTTTTGTACTTTTTCAGTTTTGAAAAGAAAGGAGAAAGCCTACAGTGAGCGAATGCAGAGAATGTGGGCTACAAAAAGACCTTTTAGAAACGTCTAAAGTCATTTCTCGTGTTGTAAAATTGGCCCTACGAGTGTACGAAAAGAATATGAGTTGTTTACATTTGTTAAAAAAAGGTATATGGAATAAAATATCGAGACAATATCTAAAGGGAATGTGTGATCGAGAATTTTCGAGGAGGACCGAAATTTTTAAAATGTTAACATAAATAATAATTGATAAATAGGGTTTCCAAGAAATAGTTAGAAATATTATGTACTATAAATGGTTATGTATAGTATAGGTAGGCCTGCTTATTGTTGTACGGTTATTGTGAAAAAATCGGGTATACCTATTTAGATAATTAACCTTTTTGTAATACCTTTTATTCAATCCTAATTTGTTTACAGTTTGTTAGGATTTATCCAGAAACCGTCAGAAGGATTTTGTATTTTTGTTATTATATCGAAAATCTCTGTCCTCAAATGCTCCATAGCTCACCTATATAAGCAGCAGGTTTTGTTTAGAGTCGGTCAGTCTCGATTTGTCAGTGAACGAATTGCGTTGTGCGTAACAGTGCGTTAGAGAAGGTCAACGTTACTGTGAATTATTGTCTAACGTTTAGTATAATTTTGTAAGTAGTGTTTAATTTAATTAAGTGCGAGTTAAGTTTATTTATTGTAACTATTAATTTAATTGTAATATTGTGTGTAATTTACTTGTAGATTTAGGACACTTCATTAATTGTAATTTTTAGTCTTTAATAAATACTTGTAATTTTAAACTTCAGTGTGTTAATTATTTATTTTACCCATATCCCGAAACGGACCTTAGAGATGTCACAATATAGTCATTATAAATGCATTGTAATTTGGCGAGAAGTATAAAAATAATACTGATTAACTTACCGGAATCCAGTGAGTCATCCCATTGCATGGGACTTCGACATAAATCTCTAGTCACGAAAATATAACCATCTTTTCCAGCTGCAACTCCCTGGGGATCAACTGTCTGATCCCACCGAACGAAAGTATTTTCCATCCCAAGTTCTTCACCGTAATAAGTTACAGCTGTACCAGGTAATAAAGACACTAGCATATTCAATGCGTCAACTAAATCTGTACCGTATCTAGCTGATACTCTGTTTTGATCATGGTTGCCGATCTGGAATAAATAGAATTGTAAATGTGGATTAATTTTGCAGTTCATCTGGTATGCATATGGTAATGAACATGTACGGAGACAAAACCTATCTCTTTTTGCTTTCTCTTGCCTAAACGAATATATAGGAAGGAAAGTTTTGTTTTCATGTCAATTTTTCGAAATCGAGTTTTCACCGGATCTACACGTTTTCAGACCCCCTAAACCCAAAGAACATGTTTTTAGCGATTGGTCTGTAGTGCGAACAAAATATCTCAAGAACGGAACGTCGTAAGAACTTAAAGGGGATAGGCCCCTTGAAACTTAAATACTAAATACTACTACTACCGGACCCGACCTGAAAATTTTCATCAAAATCGGTCAACCGGAAGTAGTAGTTTATTCGTGTAATTTTTCACTTTTTGCAATTTTCTCAAAAACGGTTCATTTTAAAATCGATTTTTTTAAAGATTTCAGCCTTAGCAGGCATTTTACGACAAAAGTGTACTATATAATCAAATTTATAGAAAATTAAAAGATCTCCAACTTTATTTAGAGCATTTTTCTCTACAGAGATAAGTTTAGCGTGAAAGAGTGATCTTCCGTATGTTTAAACCAAACTGAGGTTGATTTTCATTTTGCGTCTTTTATTGATGATTAAAATTAGGTTATGTTTTTTGAGGTTACTTTTTTGTTTATTTTTAATGTTTCATTACTAATGTTGGGTTATATTGTTAATTATTTGCATTGTCAAGTGAAAATCGTTAGAATTTTTCACACCAATTTTTTTACTTAGAACTATGTACATAAAACTATGTACATAATTTCGTCGAAAGAAACTAAATAAATAGTTCGACTTAGAGAAATGACGGAATTCGAGTTATGGATGAATTTTTCACAGTAAATGCACGGAAAGTTGAAGGGAACTGAAAATCAATTCGAGATATAGAAAATTTGAGTTGTGTAATATGAGACACCTACACGGACACACAACAAACAGTACACACATTAACAACACTCAAACGTAAACATAAACATGACTTTACAGCATCAACATCAACATACCAGATGACCTCACCTACAGATGTGAGGACAAAAAAAAAATAAAAATAAAATTTTATTAAAATCATAAAATTGGATTGTTGCCGGCTTTCCATTTTAAACTCTTAAAGAAAAAGGTGGCTTATACAAGTTTTATGATAAAAAAAATAATTTTGCAAGTTTATTAATATTAAAGAATTATATTGAATTTAGAACATATTTTTAGAAGATTTTCTGATAAAAAGATTCAACGTTTTTAATAAGTTTTAAGGAATTTTAAAAATTTTAATTGTTTTTAAATATTTTGAAAATTTACCTACAAATTTGTTTAAATAAAAAAAAGTTGAATTTTTAAAAATAAAACTTTTCGGATTTCTTTTTATTTATGAACCTGGGACAGTTGTAGACGTTCTAGTTGACTGTATTAGGGAATCTAACTTGAACATATCCATTAAAATTGCTTAACTGGAAATAATATTTAATTTATTTGTGAAATTTTTCACGTTTTTATGAAATTTTCGAAGACTGCTCCCACGATTTTTGAAGTGAAAACTCCTTTAGGCACACCTTGTACGCTTTCTGAACAGTTAACGAAACTGAATGTCACGCGTCACACTCAGGAATGAAAGGTTATTGAAGTGAAAACTTCTTTATACGCACCTTGCATAAAATAAACTAGCCGGCCGCATTGGCGCAGTTGGTAACGTGCTCGCCTCTCATTATGCGGTCCTGGGTTCGAATCCCACTCAGGCATAGCATATTTTCATACGTTACAAAAAAATCATTTCATCCTACATCGCATAAAGTTCCACCCCAACGTCGTCGCTAATGACCATTGCAGTTGATGCGACGTTAAATAAATAAATAAAAATAAAATAAACTAAGATCAAAATTTCCGTTTAAAATATAAATTTTAAAAAAGATGTAATATACTTACAACCCAATTAGGCCATTTTCCTTTCGGCATTTTATTTAACCAAGCTTTTATACTTTTTTCAAAATCTTTAGAATTTGATTGTGCTGATAGTTGGGTGATTAATTGGAAATTGAATGGCATATGAGAAATGGGTTTGTCTTCTGTTCCGTAGTACTTCATTGTCGTTGTCAAATCTGTGTACGCTTCTGTTAACATAACTCTGAAATTAAAATATTAAACGAAATCATAGAAATTTATGCAAATTAATGGATTAATTAATTGATCGACCCATTGGCGTAGTGGGTAGCGCAAATGGCTTCGACGTCCCTGGGATCGATATTTGGTCAGGTCTTAAATTTTTTCATCTCTTATCTTCATCTATCATTCTTCTGCATTAGCAGTAAATGCAAAAAAAGACGTGAAACAAAAAAAAAAATATTGTATGCACTTATGACCACACGATAGAAAAGTAAAAAAATTATTTGATTTTCTAATTTTAATTTAATACATATGTTTTTTTGCCCATAATTGACAGGTGGAGTGCTAAATTATTTGCAGTCGATCTGCTAGTTCCAGGGCTTTAAAAAATAGTTATGTATCTTATCACATGGTCAGCCAATTATGTGACTAAAGCATTTAACAACAGAAGAGGTACAGTTGTAAAATACACAAGTCAGAGTTATCTCCTCTGAGATTAATGAATTTCATCATTATACACCCAGACCCTGTGGTGAATGAAGTGAAGGTGATATTTGCAGAGTGGAAAGTAGATGCTTTTCGGAGGGCCTGGCATGCTTATAAGCATACTTTTCCACTCAGTGCAGTGAGGAAGGCATTTGTAAATCACCTCACCCCTCGTTTTACTTAGTAAAGCCTCTACAGGTTCAAACCAGCCTTTTGGCTGATCACCTAGACAACAACGTACGTTTTTAAGATCATTAGCTGAAACGGTGGTTTCAACTTCTAGAGACTTTACAATACAAAAAAAAGTAAAATGAGGAGTGAGGTGGTTTACAATAAAAAGTATGCTTATCAGCATGCCAGACCCTCTGAAAAGCATCCACCCTGCAAATGACACCTTCACTTCATTCACCTCAGGGTCTAGCTGTATAATGAAATTCATTACTCTCAGAGGAGATAACGCTGACTACCATCGGTTCATAAATACAGGGTGATTATAAATGAAATAGACAGTTTCGATAGCTTACAGAAAATTTATTTTTGAAAAGTTAAGGTAATTACTTATATGATTATATAAAAGAATTCATTAAGTTTTTATTGAAAATATTTACAGATGTTCAATGTGTACACAATTTGTAACACGACAGATATCAACACGGTAGTCGAATTCTTCCCACACACGATTAAGCATATGGCGGTCAACTGTGGCAAGAGCATTTGCGATACGTTGTTTTAGATCATCGATATCTACAAGAAGCGGTGGTACAAAAACTTTGTCTTTTACATAACCCCATAAGAAAAAGTCGCAGGGCGTTAAGTCTGGACTAAGAGGTGGCCACGGCGTAAACACAATGTTTTCCTCACTTGCACGGTCGATCCATCGTCTAGGAAGACGTTGATCAATTTCTGACCTGTAAGTGCCAGTGAGGTGAAGCTCCATCTTGTACAAAAATGAAGTTATCACTATCTTCCTAGAGTTGAGGCATTAACCATTCGTTTAATATGTCCAGATAAATTACTCCGGTTACTGGTACTCCGTGAAAAAAGAACGGCCCGTAAACCTTTTCACGAGATATTGAGCAAAAGACGTTTACTTAAGGGGAATCGCATGTATGTTGTAAAGTTATTTGTGGGTTTTCTATGCCCCATATTCTAACATTATGTCTATTAACTTTTCCACTAATGTGAAAATTACATTCATCACTGAAAATTAGGCGATTAAAGAATTAAAGGCGTCGTCATTTTCAACACAATGTTGCATCTACAGACAAAAATTTTTACGTACGACTTTATCACTGGTATTTAAACTTTGTACCAACTGCAATTTATAAGGTGTCATTTTCAAACGTTTTCGCAGAATTTTCCACACAGTCGGTTGAGGAATTTGCAATTCTAAACTTGCTGATCTAGTTGAATTTCCTGGATTTGGTACATAAACATCACGAACACCATCAATTTGTTCTTCTGTAACAGAAGGTCTTCCAGTACTCTTCCTTTTATACAGACATCCACTGCTTTCAAAATGTTTATACCAGTCATAGATTGATTGCCTTGTTGGTGGTGGTTTACCGTATTTTGTTCTGAAATGACGTTGCACAACCGTAACAGAGTTTGTTTTGGCTAAATCAAGGACACAATAAGCTTTCTCCACTTGAGTAGCGGCCATTTTGCTAGACCGGTCGTTGTAACAGCAGCCAACAAAAAAATGCTAGCAACAGTTGTACCAACATAAACTTAAAAAAATTTCCTACAAACTTATATCATTTACTATATTCAAATACACCAGTTTGATGTTTAAGAAGCTGTCGAAAGTGTCTATTTCATTTATAATCACCCGGTATATAATTTTACACCCGAGATATACACCCGAAAAATAAAAATAAAATTTTTTTTTTTTAAATATAAAAATATTGTTTTTTTAATGAAATGTTACTGAGAAGGCTAGTAGCGGGCCGATTCTGCTCCTCTCTGTAAGGGCCAATCGAATCTTTGCCATACAAGTACCTGAGTTAGCGTCACCGACCCTAGCCGGACACTTTAGTTTCGTTTAATGTTCAGGAATAGCGCAAGGTGTGCCTTTAGAAATTTTTCCTTTAGAAAAAAATCTGGTGTGAAACACACACACGACTTTCTCTTACCAATGTAAATAATTAACAATAAAACGTAACATTCGTCATAAAAACATTAGAAATAAATAAAAAACTAACCTCAAAAAACATAACCTTATTTTAAGCACGTGTGAAAGACGCAAAATGAAAATCGACCTCAGTTTCGCTTAAAAATACGGAAAATCACTATTTCACGCTAAACTAGGCTCTGTAGAGAAAAATGCTATAAATAAGAGTTGTAGAGCTTTTTAAATTCCTATAAATTTTATTATATACACTTTTGTCGTATAGTGCATACCAAGGCCAAAATCTTTAAAAAAATCGATTTTTCACACGTTTTCATGAGAAAAAAGAACAGAAAATTGCTGATCACCGCTAAACTAAACGTTATGCAAAACAATGTTTGAAATAAAAGTTGAAGGATTTTAAATTCTCTACATTTTTTATTATATAAATTTTTGCGCTAAAATGCATATTAAAGCCGTAATCTTAGAAAACAATTTTTTACGTGGAAACAGCCTCACCAAGAATTTCAGCAAACATGGCACCTACTCTAACTTGTAGAGCATAAAAAATTTAACAAATCAGGCGATTTTTAAAAAATTCGTAGGACCAATTTTTGAGAAAATCACAAAAAAGGTGAAAAATTACACAAATAAACTACTACTTCCGGTTGACCGATTTTGATGAAAATGTTCGTGTCGGGTCCGGTAGTGGTATGCAACTTAAGTTTTAAGTTCCAAGTTCGTACGATGTTCCGTTCTTGAGATATTCTGTTCACACACATACACACACACACACACACACACACACACACACACACAGAGACACATAGACACACACACACACACACACACACACACACACACACAGACCAATCGCTAAAAACATGTTTTTTGGGTTCAGGGGGTCTGAAAACGTGTAAAACCGGTGAAAACTCGATTTCGAAAAATAGACACGAAAACAATACTTTCCTTCCTAGGCTATAATTCATATTGGCAACAGAAAGTAAAAAGGATTAATTAAAAATGAAGAATGAACATTTAACAATGAGATTTACCTTGAATCATTTTTGCCTCCGTTTGAATATTGATCGAATACTTCTCTCCATGACCTAATAATATCAAAAGTCTTTGGTTGGTCCATCGTATATTTATGTACTAAATTTGAATACATGTAATGATTATCATTTGGATTCACATACGGTTCGTCAAGGAACCTCTCGTCTTCTATCAAATATGGAACTGCGTCTATCCTAAATCCATCAATTCCAGCATCAAGCCAAAATTTAATGACATCCTAAAAACAAAAATCATAATTTAGTAAAATTATTTATTATTGAATTTTTCTCTTGCTTGTCACCGTCACCGCCTATAATTAGATACTGTGTTCCCGGTCATCAAAAATTTCGACATACCGACAATAGTTCCGACAGGAGCGGTAGGCCTGTCCCACCCTACCGCAGCGCTCTGGTGACTGTATAAGAGCGCTTCACTAAACCCGATTGTCATTTCATTCCTCGTTATTTCATGTGGAGAGCTACATCTTCGACCAGACATCGACCATCGGCACACGGCTACCGGACTCTAACCAACACCCATCGACGACACCGCAAGAGAGAAGATGATGCTTCCGCTCGCCAACCCGATACTGTAACTGCCGTCGACCGGGACCATGATTGGTCCGTCAACCGAGCCTTACGCCCACCGGATCTTGACGAACAAGATGACGTCTCTGCTGGACGACATCAAGCCGTGTCGCCCCCTTCCTCGACCGCCACGACGACTACAACCGACTCTTCCTGCCAAAACGACCCTTTTCAGGGCTCCAAACATAAATGGTTTCCCCATGCCGCTTAATATCGCCATCAATCCGGTGACATGTATATATTGTGATATACAAGCAAAGTATCGGCTCGCAAATTGTGTAATAGGTTCAATTATGTTTTGACAACAATATTGTTCGTATGGGTTTCGACAGGTGTACTAGTAGTAATTTATTACAAAGCTAAAACTTGAAACTTAAGTTAGATACCACTACTGGATCAATACGAACATTTTTATCACAAATCGGTCAACTAAAAGTTGTAGTTTATTCAAACGGTTTTTCACTTTTTTGCGATTTTCTCAAAAACGGCTCATACGTTTTTTTAAATCGCCTCAAGTACATTGTTTATGCTCTACAAGATGGAGTAAGCGCCATTATCATATTGAAATTCTTATAGGAAAAATTAAAAAATTATTTTTTTAACGATTGCGGCCTTAATATGCATTTTAGGGCAAAGGTAGACTTTTAATAAAAGTTGTAGAACATTTAAAAACCTACTAGTTTTATTTTAAACGTTATTTTTTGTACAACGCTTAGTTTAGCGTCAATTAGTGATTTTCTGAATTTATTTTTTATTAAAATCTTTTAAAAATGGGATTTTTTTAATATTGCGGCCGTAGTGTGCATTTTACAACAAATCTGTTTAATCATTATTAAAGTTATAGAAAATAAAAAAATCTACAACTTTTATTTATAAGCATTTTCTTCTACAGAGCATATTTTAGCGTCAATTAGTAATTTTTTTAAGTCATACACAAGTTGATTTTCATTTTCGTCATTCACTCATGATTAAAATTAGGTTGTTTTTCATTTTACATTGTTTACTAATGATTCAACACAGGTTATATATATTTCATTATTTACATTGGCAAGAGAAAACGTGTGAGTGTTTCACACTAGATTTGTGTCTGATTGGACGAGTCATATGTACAGGCACGTACAATAGTATTAAATGATACAAACCTTCATTGCTTCCTGTAATTTAGTAGATCTGTAATTAAGATCTGGTTGTTTATTAAGGAACTGGTGGAGATAAAATTGCTTACGTTCTTTATTGAATGTCCAAGCTGGTACATAATTAAATATTGATATCTGAAACAAATAAAAATTAAATTACTTAAGGTCCACTGTAAGTCATATTACTTAAGTTAATCAAAGTTATACTTTCGCTTCGCCACCAATGATGTATTTGAAAATTTAACTAGAAATTAGCATCAAATGAATTGGTTGACTGTATGTTTAACAGTTTCTTCGTGACAACGCCAACTCAAATTCATTCAATAAGATTGTTAACATCCGCCACGTTTGAATTCTATTTCTCCTTATTCTTCTTCTCCTCCTACTTCTCCTCCTCTTGCTCCACCTTCTAATCCTTCTCCTTCTCCTCCTTCTCCTCCTTCTCTACTTCTTCCTACTCTTTACCCTCTTCCATCTCCTCCTCCTCCTTAACCTCCTTCACCCGTCCTCCTACTCCTCTTCCTCCTCCTCCTCCTCTTCCTCCTCCTCATCCTTCTTCTTCTTTTTCGTATTCTCCTGCTTCTTCTTCTTCTTCTTCGTTTTCGTCTCCTTCTCCTTCTTCTCCTTCTTCTCCTTCTTCACCTTCTTCACCTTCTTCTTCTTCTTCTTCTTTTTTTTCATCTCCTTCTCCTTCTTCTCCTACTTCTTCTTCTTTTTCGTCTCCTTCTCCTTCTCCTGTTTCTTCTTCTTCTCCTTCTGCTTCTTCTCCTTCTCCTTCTTCACCTTCTTCACCTTCTTCTTCTTCTTCTTTTTCGTCTCTTTCTCCTTCTTGTCCATCTTCTTCTTCTCCTTCTTCTCCTACTTCTTCTTCTTCTTTGTCTCCTTCTCCTTCTTCTTCTCCTTCTACTTGTTCTTTTAATCGTTGCAATGAAAAAGGTGGTTTATTTTTACACGAATACGAACTAGCCAAACAAGAACAAACGCTATTGTGTATCCCTGTTCAAATTCTTCTTAACTCTTTGCAAAACTGTAGCACTTAATTAAAAAGTAAAACAGTTCCTAATAATAGATCTAACAATAAAAGCTAAAAAATTAAAAAGCTAAAACAATTAGGAATGTGAAAGTAGATTCCTCTTTTGTAGAAAGTCCAATGCTTTAAGTATATTTCCCAAAAAATGTTTATTTAAGTGAGTAAATAAACTTAATTTTGTAATTAAAATGTGATTAAATGTTGTGCTTACCCAGTTATTCGGAGGAATTGGATTTCCCTTTTTATCGTAACCTTTTGGATTCTTCCACACATAAAAGTCGGTATATGGATCAATTCGTTTAACAGACTTAATAAACCATTCAGATTCATCGCTGGTATGATTTGGTACAAAATCTAAAACTAATTTTATTCCTGAAAGAAAACATTTTTAAACTTAAATTAGTTTTTTCCTGAATTATATAAAAAATGGGCTTCAATTGTCTTTCTCACAATACTAAAATGTGTAATTTTAAATTTGTGTGTCAAAAACGGGAAAATTCCCTCAAAATTTTCCACTTGAGTGAAAATTCTATTCCATTCACTACTACTACTACTACTACTACTATAGGGTGATTCAAAAAGAGCGCCGGTTTTGATATATCAAATTAAGAGATTTATTTTATTGAAAAACTGAAAATAAATACATCAACAAGTTCATCTTACCTTCCGATTTCATGTATGAAAAATGATGTCATGCATGTGTCCTCCTCTACTGCGCTGGCACGCATCAACTCTGTCCATGAAATTGGATATTACTGCACGACAAGTTTCGACTTCCATTTGCCCGATAACCCGTCGAATTTCCTCCTCCAAGTCATTGATGTTTCGGGGTTTATTGGCATACACCAATGACTTCAGATGACCCCAAAGATGAAAGTCACAAGGCGTCAAGTCACACGACCTTGGTGGCCATTGATGGTCGGAATTACGAGAAATGATGCGATTCTGGAACCGTTCACGGAGCAACAACATTGTTTCTCGTGCAGAAAATGAATTTTATACGGGTGATATTGGAGATCGTACCGAAGAATTCTCCGTACAGAAGAACATCGTAAACCCAATTGTTGAGAACGGCGACGTATTGATTTTGCTGGGCTAACAGCCACACTGTCACGAACCAACGCAACGTTCTGCTCAGTTCGGCCAGAACGACGACGTCCAGAAATTTTAAGGTCGACTGTTGAACCCGTCTCAAAAAACTTTTTCATGAGCCTGCGAACGGTTGATTCATTCGGTGCTTCATTACGTCCTAGAGTACCGCGAAGTCGCCTGACAGTAGTTGCATAACTCTCTCCACTCTGGTAAAATGTTTTGACGATTAACACTCGTTGTGCAATAGTAAACTTCTCCATGGTTAGACACAGACTGCGAGAGTACTACACTGCGAACAAGAGAAACTACAACTGAATCGTCAATCGGAATGTTCTCCGAAATAGAAATGAGGTCTAACAATGTTGCCAACCGATAAACAAAAATTTACCAGCCGTTTAAAAACCGGCGCTCTTTTTGAATCACCCGTTATAAAAAATACGTTCAATTTTTATTTCAAACATGGTTTATCCCTTTCAGTACCAACGTCCGGAAAAAAGGACGTCGAAATCTTTTACGTAGTAATAATATCCTATTTACCGGACGTCCGTAAAGTGCCAACATCCGGATAACTGAACATTTCCAAGAAAAAACTTTTAACGAAAATTAATGGAATAATGTATTTTGAAACCGATTCCGTGGCGTAGTACTAGCGCGCTACCCTACAAAGCGACAGGTCCCGGGTTCGATTCCTGGCTAGGGTCTGTAAATTTGAACTCGTTAAAATCACCGTTAAGGTAACAAAACCCACAGTAGTTGCTAATGGCCAAGCTGTTACCTGTTCTGAATTAGTTCATCGTGGAAGTCTTAAAGCCAGTAATCAGTTCTCTGAATTCGGTTCGATTCATTATACGTTTCTATACGACTTTAAATAAGCTAAAGACAACAATTTTGAATATTTTTAGTGTTAGAACGATTTGTTTTTTGTACGAACACAATAAAAATTACTTTTTAACAGGACATTTTATTTTTCTGTAACGTTGAAATTTTGGTCGGTAATGGAAGGCTTACGCCTGCAAGTTTTCGAAATAAGGGCTGGCACTTTTTGTACACCCTTATTCAAATTAAATGGCACTTAAGATCAAACTTGTAAATATTGTTTCGGTACTGAAAATATTAAATAACACTTAGTTTAGCGTAAATTAGTTTTTTTCTGTATTTTTTTATCAAAATCGGTAAAAAATTAGATTTTTAAAGATTTTGATCAGAGTATGCATTTTTACTTTCTCTTGCCTGTATGAATATATAGGAAGGAACGTATTGTTTTCATGTCCATTTTTCGAAATCGAGTTTTCACCGGATTTACACGTTTTCAGAACCTTTGAACCCAAAAAAACATGTTTTTAGCGATTGGTCTGTGTGTTATAACCTGTCTGTTATAATCAGATTTTTTTATATCCATGGGATTGTGTACTTTCACTACGTTCCTGAAGGTCAAACAATTAATCAATATTAATACATTGAGGCACTTTATAAACTACACCAAAGAGAAGGAGTGTTCTCTATCCCTACAACGCTCCATGCGAATTTTCCATTGATGGAAACAATGCTGGCAGTCATCTTCTGTCAGCTTCTTTAGACACGTGCCGCTCAAAAATGTTTGAAATTAAGCTCACAAAAATGCTTGTACTGACACTTTGTACGTGATTGAAAATGACCCAAATGTTTTTGGAAACAATAATAACATGTGACGAAACGTAGTTTTTTACTTATGATCCGGAAACGAAGCACCAATCCATGCACTGGAAGAGCCGAACTTTACCGAGAGCCAAAAAGCTCGAATGGGCAAGTCAAAATTTATTGCGATGTACCTTCACTGGGTTCCTGAAGGTCAAACTATTAATTAATATTACTACCTTAAGGTACTTTCTAAACTACGTCAAAGAGTAAGGAAAAACACCCCGGAATGTGGAAGAACAAATCATGGGTTCTCCACCAAGACAATGCGCCAGCTCATTCCGCGTTATCTGTCAAGAGGTTCTTAGCCAAGTACAGCATCTCAGTGTTAGAACATCCACCTTATTCACCAGATCTTGCACCATGTGACTTCTACCTTTTACCTAAGGTGAAATCTGCAAGGTGTAGATTTCCCTAAGGTGAAATATGGATTATAAGGGACAAGATTTGAGTCTGTGGAAGCTGTAAAAGAGATAGCGGTACTTGTCTTGAAGGAGCTGACAGAAGATGACTTCCAGCACTGTTTCCAACAATTAAAAATTCGCATAGAGCGTTGTAGGGATAGAGAAGGAGTGCATATTGAAGGTGGCAATAAGTGATTATGTATAAAATTAAAATAAAATTTTTTACAACGTCAGTCTCGTTATTTAATAGCCGCACCTCGTACATTGTTTACTAACATAATTCATATTTTTCATTATTTACATACGCAAGAGAAAGTCGTGTGAATGTTTTACACTATTAAATTTCAAATATTTGGTATTCTAGTTCATTACCTAAACTTTCTAATTTTTTCTTGAGATTTTTTAAATCGTCTAATGTACCAAATTTTTCATAAATATCAGTATAATTACTAATATCATAACCAAAATCAGCCATGGGTGATTTAAAGATAGGACTTAACCAAATAGCTCCAACACCAATATCCTTGAAGTATTCAGCTTTCTCCTCGATTCCTGAAACAAATTAAATAATTTAATCATTTGAGATATTCTGTCATTTATAGAGAAGATGTTGAGTTCTTTCCTTATCTCGGTATTTCTGTCACGATCTTCTCTACTATACCCATACGTATGTCGAAGTAATTTCATTTCAGATGCTTGCAATCTACTCTCTTCTCGCTTCGAGGAGAATGCTGAATGAGAAAAGAATCTCAAAACAAACTGCAGTGGTTGGAGCATGTGAGCAGAGTGAGGGAGGATAGGTTACTTAGATAAACAATAGTCTATAAACAGGAGGGAAAGAGGGAACGAGGACGCCCGAGAAAGAGATGAGCAGTTTTAGTGATGCCTAATCCTTGAAAGGCAGAAGACGAAGAAGAAGATTGCATCATTTTCACATTTTTCTAAAAAAGTTTTTTGACCTCAAACCATAATTAAATGTATCTGTGGCATAAAATTAATTCCATCCATGGCAGTTAAAATATTTTGTTTTACATTTTATTTTAAGGTTAAATTGTTATGAATCTGTTATTAAGACACGTTGTGTAGTGGTCAACTAATAAACATAACCTAATTTTAATAATGAGTGAAAGACGCAAAATGAAAATAAACCTCTGTTTGGCTTGAAAATATGGAAAATTACTCTTTCACGCTAAACTACGCTCTATAGAGAAAAATGCTTTAAATAAAAGTTGTAAATCTGTTAATTTCCTATAAATTTGATTATTACACTTTTATCGCATACCTAAAAAGGCTGAAATCGTTAAAAAATAGATGTTTTACACGTTTTCCTGAGAAAAAAATGGGAAAATCTTTAATTACCGCTAAAAGGTTTGAAATAAAAGTTGTAGGCTTTTAAATTGTCTAGAAATTTTATTATAAGTTATATATTTTTTTGCGCTAAATTGCATATTAAAGCCGCAATTTTAAAAATCCTATTTTTTTACGTGAAAACAGCCTCCCCAAGAATTTTAGCAGACATGACGACTATCCTATCTTGTAAAGCATAAAGAATTTAGTAAACGAGGCAATTTTTAAAAAAATCGTAGGACCAGTTTTTGAGAAAATCGCAAAAAAGTGAAAAATTACACAAATAAACTACTACTTTCGGTTGACCGATTTTGATGAAAATGTTCGTGTCGGGTACGGTAGTGGTGTCTAACTTAAGTTTCAAGTTTAAAGTTCGAACGATGTTCCATTCTTGAGATATTCTGTTTACACACACACACACGCTAAAAACATGCTTTTCGGGTTCAGGGGGTCTGAAAACATGTAGATCCGGTAAACTCGATTTCAAAAAATCGACATGAAAACAATACTTCCTATATATTCATACAGGCAAGAGAAAGTAAAAAATAATAATAATGAACAGATCCTGAAAGAACCCAGAATAAACGTCACACTAAGATTTTAAGTGTTTAAAATTAAATGGCAGTAGAATTTTTACTTTCTCTTTTTTTTTGTATTTTGAAGTCATACTGAGGTTGATTTTCTTTTTGCAATCTATCACTCATGATTAAAATAAGGTTATGTTTTTTGAGGTTTGTTTTTTGTTTCTAATGTTTTATTACAAAGGTTATATTGTTAATTATTTGCATTGGCCAGAGAAATTTGTGTGAGTGTTTCATACCAGATTTTTGTAATTATATTGAATTTATGTTTCATTAAAAGCGTACCTCAGTAAATGATTATTTAGACGACCCTGTTACGTCACACATACAATGTTTTTGTTCAGAATGTCCAGTACACTATTACTGATACGCCTTTAAAGAAGTTATAATTAGCATAAAATATGATAATTTAAAAATATAATTAGTTGCAACCAAAGAGTTTAAACGCCGATTAACTACTCTGCAAATTACCACATTATATAGAACAGATAAATATTTTGACTATTTTTAGTAAGTAATGTATCTTGAAGGAATGCACACAAATTTTAGCTGAATTTTTTAAACATCTACCCTTGCACATGCGAAACCATAGCTGGGTGGATTAATTTTCCCACCACGAACTAATATAAAAAGTTTTAGATTTGTAAGTTAATTTTCAAATTAACTTGATTGTAAAAATGTTTTACATTCCTCTTGCTTATATGAATATGTAGGAAAGAAAATATGTTTTCATGTCAATTTTTGAAATTGAGTTTCCACCGGATATATATACACGTTTTCAGACCCCCTGAACCCAAACAACATGTTTTTTTAGCGATTGGTCTGTGTGTGTGTGTGTGTGTGTGCGCGCGCGCGCGCGCGCGCGTGTGTGTGTGTGTGTGTGTGTGTGTGTGTGTGTGTACAAAATATCTCAAGAACGGAACTTGAAACTTTAAACTTTAATTAGGTACCACTAGAGGACGCGACAAGAAAATTTTCATCAAAATCGGAAGTAGTAGTTTATTCGTGTAATTTTTAACTTTTTTGCGATTTTCTCAACAACATCTTCTACGATTTTTTTTTAAATCGCCTCATTTATTACATTTGTTATGTTCTACGAGATGAACAGGAACAGATGGTGCAGCCATTTGAATCGCATGCCAGGCGAGAGAATACCAAAAGCCGCCAGAAACTACAAACCTACAGGAAGAAGAGATATAGGACGACCGAGGAACAGATGGGTACCGGAACAGGTTCAAGAAACCTAATCCTTGGAAGTGAAGAAGAAGAAGAAGAGATGTTCTACGAGATCGGGTAGGCGCTATGTCTGCTGAAATTCTTAGGAAGCTGTGTCTCGTAGAAAAAAAATGTTTTTTTTAATATTGCGGCCTTAATATGCATTTTAGGGCAAAAGTGTATAAAATTAAAGTTGTAGAAAATTTAAAAACCTAGAATTTGCATACCAAATATTTTTTGTATAATGCTTAGTTTAGCAGTAATGCGTGATTTTCTGTATTTTGTTTTCATAAAAATGTGTAAAAAATGGATTTTTTAAGATTACGGCTTTAGTATATGCATTTTCGACAAAAATGTGATAATTAAAATTATAGGAAATAAAAATATTTATAACTTTTTTAAGCATTTTTCTCTACAGAGCTTAGTTTAGCGTGAAAGAAAGATTTTTCGTATTTTTAAGCCTAACTAAGGTTGATTTTCATTTTGCATCATTCACTCATGATTAAAATTAGGTTATGTTTTTTTAGGTTGGTTAGTTATTTTGTTTGTTTCTAATATTTTATTACTAATGTTAGGTTATATTGTTCATTATTTGATTTTGACAAGAGAAAGTCGTATGAGTGTTTCACACCAGATTTTTAAGTTAAAATTAAGGAAATAAACTTGTAATGATATTTTTTGTAAAGTAATAGAAAAATTAATTAATTAATTAAAATTTTTACCTTTAAGATCCCCAATCCCATCTCCGTCACTATCTCTGAAACTTCTTGGATAAACTTGATAAAAAACTGTCTTTTGCCACCATTCTAATTCTTTTTTATCCGATGCTTCGTTTGTTTGGACCACATTTATAACAAAACATATAAGTACTAACTTGAAAAAATTACACTTAGTACAAAAATTTAAATAACTATAAGCCATTTCAAAAAAAAAATTATCCCATGTAGAATAACTTATTGCTTCCTATTATTACACGCGCAACTACAACCAACATTAAAAATTTCGGTTATATATATAGGCACATAAATATACTTATAATTACTTTCACACCTACGCAAGTGATAGCCTAATCAGTTCATTTAAAACGCCCAAATAATACTTGACCTCCAAATGAATAAACTTATAATTTGGTAAAAACAATGTGTTTGTTTGGTTTTTGTTCTTCTTCACTTCATTATAAGTCAAATAATTGTAGGTATATACTGAACACCTAACGGAACAAGAGAGTTGTTATAATTTTAACGTGTAAATCTGACTGTGGCAAACGTAGCTCCCGAACGGATGAACTGATTTTGATTACGTTTCATTTTGTCTGTAAGGTGTCTTTATCGAGAGTTCTAAGCTACAAAAATTGCCACTAACAAAGCGTTGTACAAACAAATGTTTGAAATTAAAGTTGTAAGATTTTCAAAGTTCTACAACGTTAATTATACGCAGACATAGCTTAATAATACGGAAAATCACGCTTTTACGCTAAACTAGGCTCTGTAGAGAAAAATCCTTTAAATAAAAGTTGTAGTTCTTTCAATTTCCTATAAGTTTGATTATACGAGGTGTGGCTATTAAATAACGAGACTGACGTAATTTTTTTTTATTTTATGCATTATCACTTATTGTCACCTTAAATATACGTTCCTTCTCTATCCCTACAACGCTCCATACGAATTTTCCATTGTTGGAAACAGTGCTGGAAGTCATCTTCCGTCAGCTCTTTAGAACACGTACCGCTTTCTCTTTTACAGCTTCCACAGACTCAAATCTTGTTTGTTTTAATTCAGATTTCACCTTAGGGAACAGATAATAACATGTGATGAAACGTGAGTTTTTACTTATTATCTGGAAACGAAGCGCCAATCCTTGCACTGGAAGAGCCGAACTTCACCGAGAGCAAAAAAAGCTCGAATGAGCAAGTTAAAATTTTAAGCAATGATGCTTGTTTTGTTTTTTTGATATCCATGGGATTGTTTACCTTCACTGAGTTCCTGAAGGTTAAACAATTAATCAATAATACTACCTTGAGGTACTTTCTAAACTACGTCAAAGAGTAAGGAAAAAACGCCGCGAAATGTGGAAGGACAAATCATGGGTTCTCCACCTAGACAATGCGCCAGCTCATTCCGCGTTATCTGTCAAGAGGTTCCTAGCCAAGTACAGCATCTCAGTGTTAGAACATCCCCCTTATTTACCAGATCTTGTACCATGTGACTTCTACCTTTTCCCTAAAGTGAAATCTGCATTAAAAGGGACAATATTTGAATCTGTGGAAGCTGTAAAAGAGAAAGCGGAACGTGTCCTGAAGGAGCTGACAGAAGATGACTTCCAGCACTGTTTCCAGCAATGGAAAATTCGCATAGAGCGTTGTAGGGATAGAGGAGTGTATATTGAAGGTGACAATAAGTGATTATGTATTAAATAAAAATAAAATTTCTTTACAACTTCAGTCTCGTTATTTAATAGCCACACCTCGTATACACTTTTGTCGTTATATACACACTAGGGCAGAAATATCAAAAAATATCTCTTCTTTTACAAATTTTCATGAAAAAATGAACAGAAAATCTCTAATTGTGGCTAAACTAAGCGTAATAGAAAGTAATATTTGTTATGATAATTGAAAGTTTTTAAATTGTCTACAACTTTGATTATATTATACTTTGCCTTAAAATGCATATGAAGGCCGTAATCTTAAAAAAACCATTTTTTTCTACGAGAGCACAGCCTCCCATAGAATTTCAGCAGTTATGGCGCCTACCCTATAAAACAGCATTAAATTAGAGCCTAAATTAAATTAGAGCATTAAATTAATAAACAGCCTATTAAGAGCATTAAAAATGTAGTAAATGAGGCGATTTTTCAAAAATCCTAGGAGCAGTTTTTAGAGAAAATCGTAAAAAAGTGAAAAATTATATGAATAAACTACTACTTCCGGTTAACTGATTTAGATGAAAATATTCATTTGGGTCCTGTAGTAGTACTTAACTTAAGTTTTAAGTTTCAAGTTCTTATGATGTTCCGTTCTTGAGATATTTAGCTCATACACACACACACACACACACACACACACACAGACAGACAGACTAACCGCTAAAAACATGTTTTTTTTTGGGTTCAGGGGGTCTGCAAACGAATCCGGTGAAAACTCAATTTTGAAAAATTGATTTGAAAACAATACTTTTCTTCCTATATAGCCTACTCATATAGGTAAGAGAAAGTAAAAAAAACAGTATCCTTAAACAGTTTTAAGAATTTGGAATATTTCTGATAACAGGAGAAATATAAAACATCCGTAGGCCTATTAAAGTAAATTTTGAAAACAAAGTACTTATAATTGTTTACTGACGTTTAGCCTACTTATGGTTTTTTTCATATTAATCGCATTGAGTAGAAGTTTTCCAATAAGTAAGCCTCTTACTGAACATTTTCTGAAGGCTATTGTATGATATATGGTTAAATGATTATAGAACCAATAAATATTAAATAATCTAGTTCATAATTTTGTTTATTTTATTAATTTACAATTTTATTACTAACTGCTAAAATTTTTAGGAAAAAGGAATATCGAGATTAATTAGTCACTTAAGTCACGAGTTTACCATTATTTAAACGAGGGGAAAAGGGGGAAAGCATCAGTGCGCATGCGCGACTGCTTTAATTTCAGTACGACAGACATAACAACTTATATTATACCCAGAGCATGTATAGTATATCGCCTTTTGTAGGTTAACTGTACGAATATAACTGTTTGTTACCGTAAACAGAAATGTCAGTTTCTCGAAAACGTGATCGAACTATTCACAGTGCTGAATGAAATCTAATATGCGATGTAATAAAATGTTGTGAAGTTGAAGCTAAATAAAAATGCCTATTCGTGCCTCTTAACAAAAGCCGTGAGCTAGCAGCTAACTACTGTGATGTTTCTCTTTCCACAATTCGAAAAATAACGAAGGAAATTAAGGACATGAAGAAGCTATTCTTTAACAGTTTTGTTGACATCTGGTAATAAAAAGAAAACGGTTAGGTAGATACTAAACAGACTGGTAATGAAAATGCCGGTGAAAGCGATATATTGACGGTGAATGCTGTAAAGAAGGCGATTCATTCGTAATTAGAGTAAATCAAACATTTCTAGTCATGTAATTAAGCTATAGGCCACATTTATTTCTTATAAGGTTTATGAAGAAAACATTTTCTCGGAATAAATTACAGCTTAAAAATGTCGAAACTGCATGGTAGTGAAATGTACAAGGAGTTTCTCACTGTTGAAGTTGGTAGCACTGCAAATATTTCAATTCCCTTCCTCACAGCCAATACATACACAAAAGACAATCTCGTGACTTCAGCATCTACACTCGGATTCTTTGCCATAAGAAATTTTTTTGAATGATGAGCATCAAGCCCATTCTTCCAACCCCAAAATCAAAAGGGTGAACATTTTGATGTAAACATAAGAAATAGTCAGGGGTGCCCTTACTCCCCAGTTTTTTAATTTCTTTTGCCTATATGAATATACGGGTGCCTACGGAATTTGAACTATAACGAAATAGTATTGATTTTCATTAGTTCATTAATATTTTCTTCACCCGAATAAATGAAGACTTTTTGTAGTCAGGAATCATTAGAAAATGTTTAGACCTTTTAAAACATATCAATTTTGATATATTTTAAGCTGTTATTTTAGCTTAAGTACATAAACATAGAAATTTGTAACCGTTTTCCATTTAATTATTGTAAATTTTATCAAGTTTTCGTAATGTTATCGTTCTGGTCGTAAGATGTAAAGATATGTGGGGTCGAACCCATCAGCGGTAAAAAAATTTTTATTCTTCTAAAATATACAAAATATTTAAAAAAATTATTTATTTAGTTTTTAATTTTGACAATTTGTTTTATCATCTAAAATTTGAGTTTAGGTCAACGGCCGAAAAGCTGGTTTGACCCTCTAGACTCTAGAGGTTTTACTAGAGTAAAATCGAGAAGTGAGGTGGTTTACTATTGCCTTCCTCGCTGAATTGAAAGAGTATATTATCAGCATGCCAGGCCTTCCGAAAAGCACCCACTTTCCACCCTGCAAATGACACCTTCACTTCATTCACCACAGTGTCTGGCTGTATCGTGAAATTCATTACTCTCAGAGGAGACAACTCTGACTAGTGTCTTTTACACCTCTACCTCTTCTGTTCAATAGTTTAGTCATTTAATTGGCTGACTATGTGATAAGAAACAAAACTAATTTTTGTAGCCCAGGAACCAACAGATCGAGTGCAATTAATTTAACACTCCACCTGCCTGTTATGGGCATCATATAAAATTATTTACTTAAAAATTTGTTGTTTTTTGGAAGCGAATTCAGTATTATTTTAAATTTCAATTATTTCCTTCAACATTTAATTTTCAGAGGCAGCTGATTGTTGCAATAATTTTAGACTATTGCAACAATCTAGATTTTTAATCCGTATTTTTAAGTTCTGCAGAGGTTGATTTTCATTTTGCGTCGTTCACTTATCATTAAAATTAGGTTAAGTTTTTCATTTTAAATTGTTTACTAATGATTAAACTTTCTTCTTTAATTGCTAATGTGTGTAGTCTATGTTGAAATCCGTTTAATGTAAGAACAATAAACAACTTCATGACCAATGAGATGAGGATAATGTGTACGACGTGTAAATGAGACGTAGTCCTGTACAAACACAGGCTGATTAGTCCTGAGAGAGTATGTGGTTAATTGAACTCCAACCATCAAAGTACACGGTAACCGCTGTCTAGTGTTCAAATCCGTATAAAATTAACAACGTTTACTAGAATTTGAAAAACGGAACATTCGTCTCCGAAAATTAACTTTTAAACAGCTGACTTTGCAACGAGACATTTCCTCTCCACCAATACGGTGGAATGATTAAACATTAACATAAATATTTAGCAAAACATTTATGTTTTTATTAAACATTTATTTCATTAAACATTCCTTTTTAATTTTCATTATTTACACTGTAAAGATTGTTTTTACATTGGTCGTGTGAGTGTTTTACACGTTATTTTTACTTCCTCTTGCCTATATGAATATAGGAAGAAAGTATTGTTTACATGTCGATTTTTCGAAATCGAATTTTCACCGGATCTACACGTTTTGAGACCCCTCAACCCAAAAAACATGTTTTTAGCGATTGGTGTGTGTGTGTGTGTGTGTGTGTGTGTGTGTGCGTGCGTGTGTGTGTGTGTGTGTGTGTGTGTGCTTGTGCGTGTGTGAACAGAATATCTCAAGAACGGAACATCGTACGGACTTGAAACTTAAGTTTGACACCCCTACCGGACCCGACACGAACATTTTCATCAAAATCGGTCAACCGAAAGTAGTAGTTTATTCGTGTAATTTTTCACTTTTTGCGATTTTCTTAAAAACTGGTGCCACGATTTTTTAAAAATCGCCTGGTTTACTAAATTGTTTGTGCTCTACAAGTTAGGGTAGGCGCCGTGTTTGCAGAAATTCTTGGTGAGGCTGTTTTCACGTACAAAAATTGTTTTTTTAAGATTACGGCTTTAATATGCATTTTAGCGCAAAAGAATATAAAAATATAATAGAAGTTCTAGACAATTTAAAATCCTACTACTATTATTTCAATCATTTTTATAACGCTTAGTTTAGCGGTAATTAGCGATTTTGTTTTTTTCCTCACGAAAACGTGTGAAAAATCGATTTGTTTTAAGATTTCCGCCTTAGTATGCATTTTAGTACAAATATGTAGCTATATAATACAGTTTATAGGGTACAATTTATACAAATTAAAACATATACAACTTTAATTAACGTATTTTTCTCTACAGAGCCTAGTTTAGCGTAAAAGAGTGATTTTCCGTATTTTTAAGCCTAACAGAGGTCGATTTTCATTTTGCGTCTTTCACTCATAATTAAAATAAGGTTATGTTTTTTGAGGTTGGTTTTTTGTTTATTTCTAATTTTTATTACTAATGTTAGGTTATATTGTTCATTATTTGCATTGGCAAGAGAAAGTTCTGAGAGTCTTTCACACCAGATTTTTTTGTGTTATAAAACGCGAATGTTTACTTCACGTTAAGTATATCGGCACCCACTCTACCCCTCTCCACTTTATCTGTCTTTCTCAGAAAAACTCTGTAAAACTTATTATAACGTAAGTATAAGGATCTTTAAACATAATTATCTCAATGATATATCCCTACAATATTATTATTACATTTCATTGCTTTGCAAGATAAATAATTCTTACTACTTGAAAAGTTCAAGAGATTTAATACATTAATTGCTTACGCTACCGGTAATTAAACATTTTTACCTTACTTAAGTATTTTTCGACGATTTTTTGGCAAAGTTTTAAAATACTGTACGAGGTGTGGCAATTAAATAACGAGACTGACGTAAAAAATTTTATTTTTATTTTATACATAATCACTTATTGTCACTTTCAATATACACTCCTTCTCTATCCTTACAACGTTTCATGCGAATTTTCCATTGTTGGAAACAGTGCTGGAAGTCATCTACCGGTAATTAAACATTTTTACCTTACTTAAGTATTTTTCGACGATTTTTTGGCAAAGTTGGAAAATACTGTACGAGGTGTGGCTATTAAATAACGAGACTGACGTAAAAAATTTTATTTTTATTTTATACATAATCACTTATTGTCACCTTCAATTTACACTCCTTCTCTATCCTTACAACGTTTCATGCGAATTTTCCATTGTTGGAAACAGTGCTGGAAGTCATCTTCTGTCAGCTCCTTCAGGACACGTGCCGCTTTCTCTTTTACAGCTTCCACAAACTCAAATCTTGTCCCTTTTAATGCAGATTTCACTTTAGGGAACAGGTAGAAGTCACGTGGTGCAAGATCTGGTGAATAAGGTGCATGTTCTAACACTGAGATGCTGTACTTCGCTAGGAACCTCTTGACAGATATCGCGGAATGAGCTGGCGCATTGTCTTGGTGGAGAACCCATGATTTGTTCTTCCACATTTCGGGGTGTTTTTCCTTACTCTTTGACGTAATTTAGAAAGTACCTCAAGGTAGTAATATTGATTAATTGTTTGAACTCAGGAACCCAGTAAAGGTACACAATCCCATGGATATAAAAAACAATCATTGCTTTAAATTTTGACTTGCTCATTCGAGCTTTTTTGGCTCTCGGTGAAGTTTGGCTCTTCCAGTGCATGGATTGGCGCTTCCTTCCTGATCATAAGTAAAAAACCACGTTTCATCACATGTTATGATCGTTTCCAAAAAATTTGGGTCATTTTCAATCGTGTACAAAGTGTCAGTACAAATATTTTTGCGAGCTTCATTTTAAAAATGTTTGAGCTGCTCGTGTCCTGAAGAAGCTGACAGAAGATGACTTCCAGCACTGTTTCCAACAATGGAAAATTCTCATGGAGCGTTGTAGGGATAGAGAAGGAGTGTATATTGAAGGTGACAATAAGTGATTATGTATTAAATGAAAATAATATTTTTTTACAACGTCTAGTTATTTAATAGCCACACCTCGTAGTTCCTGACAGTCCAGAAAAAGCTTATTCGTTATTTTAAAATGATTAAACTTTAGCATAGTAGACCCCCATCATTAAATAAATAATTAAAGTTTACAACAGACTTTCGGGATGTAAGTCTATTCAATGTGCATGTAAGTCTATTCATATTACTATGTAATATGCATTCTATTCAATTCTGTTAAGTCGCAGGGATAAACATTTAAAACGGCGGGCATCGATTTGAGACAAGAGTGCTTCCTTTACTCATGGACTACTTTATGTCTGACTTTCTACAGCTAGAAGTGCACAAAAACAATTTATTTTGGTCCCACAGGGAAACAAAACCACAAATACTGTTACGTCCAGCCATACTTTTAATGTTATGATTTTATTTTATAAACATTTACGGTCCAGCTGATCTAAATTTAAAATCTAATAATGTGTAACTAGGCAACAAAATAAAACATTCATAATATAGGGTGATTCAAAAAGAGCGCCGGTTTTGATATATCAAATTAAGAGATTAATTTTATTGAAAAACTGAAAATAAATACATCAACAAGTTCATCTTACCTTCCGATTTCATGTATAAAAAATGATGTCATGCATTTGTCCTCCTCTACTGCGCTGGCACGCATCAACTCTGTCCATGAAATTGGATATTACTGCACGACAAGTTTCGACTTCCAGTTGCCCGATAACCCGTCGAATTTCCTCCTTCAAGTCATTGATGTTTCGGGGTTTATTGGCATACACCAATGACTTCAGATGACCCCAAAGATGAAAGTCACAAGGCGTCAAGTCACACGACCTTGGTGGCCATTGATGGTCGGAATTACGAGAAATGATGCGATCCTGGAACCGTTCACGGAGCAACAACATTGTTTCTCGTGCAGCGTGACATTGCAGCGTGACGCGAGGGTTTTCTAAACCCCACATACGGCAGTTCTGTTTATTAACAAAACCGTTTAAGTGGAAGTGCGCCTCATCACTGAAAATGATTTTGTTTGCGAAGGTGTCATCATCCTGCCGTTTTCTCAATACCCAGTCAACAAACTTCGTCTCTTCTGGTGGTCTGCCACTTTCAAATGTTGCGTCAACTGAATTTTATACGGGTGATATTGGAGATCGTACCGAAGAATTCTCCGTACAGAAGAACATCGTAAACCCAATTGTTGAGAACGGCGACGTATTGATTTTTCTGGGCTAACAGCCACACTCTCACGAACCAATGCAACGTTCTGCTCAGTTCGGCCAGAACGACGACGTCCAGAACTTTTAAGGTCGACTGTTGAACCCGTCTCAAAAAACTTTTTCATGAGCCTGCAAACTGTTGATTCATTCGGTGCTTCATTACGTCCTAGAGTACCGCGAAGTCGCCTGACAGTAGCCGCATAACTCTCTCCACTCTGGTAAAATGTTTTGACGATTAACACTCGTTGTGCAATAATAAACTTCTCCATGGTTAGACACAGACTGCGAGAGTACTGCACTGCGAACAAGAGAAACTACAACTGAATCGTCAATCGGAATGTTCTCCGAAATAGAAATGAGGTCTAACAATGTTGCCAACCGATAAACAAAAATTTACCAGCCGTTTAAAAACCGGCGCTCTTTTTGAATCACCCGTTACATACAAAATTAAGTACGAACTCACTACATTCAAGATCATTATAAATAAAAAAGTTCAACAATTTACTACATTTCATCAAAATCAATCACCATATTAATTATAAAATCTAAACATCATCTATTATTATATTATCATAAACATCATAAATAAACTTCATCATGTGCATCAATAAAAAATTTCATCAATTTATAAAATATTCGTCAATTTTTAAAAATTAAATATTCATCAGTACTTCAATTCAAATACATCGCCACAAATACTGTTTATAGAGAGGTTTTAAAATAATTTAATGAGGCCTACATTAGCTGCTGTGAAGCGAAGCGAGCGGGGGGGGGGAGGCTTGCTAGTTTAATATAAAGCCGTTCCATACTTAAAAATCACCCTGTATATATTATTTTCAATAACTAAATATTTCCTTCAGCAATATTTAATTTTCTGAGACAGCTGATTGTCGCAATAATTTTTGATGATAAAACAAATAGTCAAAATTAAAAAATTAATAAATAAATAGTTTTTTAATTTTCCAAATTTTTGAACCATAAAAAGATTTCCGCTGATGGATTCGACCCACCTATCTTTTCATATTCGGACCAGAACGTTACCACTACTTCAAACATAACAATGCAAGAAGTTCATAAAATTACAATACTTAAATTGAAAATAATTACATATTTATATATTTCTGTATTTAAGCTAAAATACAGCTTAAACTGCATTAAAATTGATGTTTTTTAAACGGTGTAAACATTTTCTAATGATTACTGACTATAAGAAATCTTCATTTATTCGTGGGAAGAAAATATTAACAAACTAATGAACATCATCAGGTATGTGCACACTCGTGCGCTTTCTTTTTCAACTTGCGATGTCGCATGTTACAGCGCATGCGACATCGCATGCGCTAAGAGGCATACAACCTTCCCGCACTCGTTTGAAGAGCTTTTCTCAAAAAAAAACATAACGAATATTTTTGAACAATACACTAAATTAAAGCCTGTTCTTCTTGCATTGATTGGTTTGATTTAGATTATTTTATTTAGAAATTAATCGGATATAACTCCAGCAATTTACGCAAAAAAGTACTCAGTTTTTAGCTGGTTTTTCGTTAATGTGGTTTTTAAACGTCCGTTACTCCGTCCAGGCTATTCATCAAAATCGGCGTTTAAGTAGGCCTTACGTTGAAGATCAGAGTTTTTTCTATAATATGAATATTTTAAAAGTTAAATCTCATGATCCGTTTTAATATGCCAGCCATTTTTTTAAAAAAAAGAGCTTTTATGGCTCCACTTTGTTATTTTAAAGGTAGGGAAATGATTTTTGGGCTGAACCACGCATTTTCACAACTGTATTATGTCAAGCAAAGCGTTTACTTATTATATTTAATAAAATCGTCGTTAAATAATTCAAAATGAGCTACGGAATGAGTTGCAACAGGAAAAACACAGACGTTTGTTTTTCTAAACGACTATACTCGGAGCGGATATCACTATAGAGCTCAGTTTCCTCTCAAGAAGTTTAGAGGCTAATAGAATTTTCTATTAACACCACATATCTATTTCTAATTACAAATGCAAAATACGATACACGGCACAATACTGCTGTAAAAATGCATGGTTCAGTCCAAAAATCATTTCCCTTTCTTTACGTGAAGCCAAAATACACTTTTAAAAAAATCACTTTAAAATGGAACATCAGAGTTCTATTTTAAAATGTTCATATAGAGAAAACTCTGATCTTCAACGTAGGCTACTTGAACGCCGTATTTTTATGAAAAGCCTAGACGGAGTAAAATACGTTTAAAAACCACATTAACGGAAAACCGGCTAAAATCTAAGTATTCTTTATGCGTAGATTGCTGTATCTCCGACTAGTTTCAAAATAAAATAATCTAAGTCAAACCAATCAACGCAGGAAAGAACAGGCTTTAATTTAGTGTAGTGTTCAAAAATATTCGTTGTTTTTTTTAGATAAAGCTCTCCAAACGAGTGCGGACAGGTGAAATAGCATGCCTCTAAGCGCATACGATGTAGCATGTTCATCGCACGAGTGTGGACATAGCTAATGCCATTTCCCTATGGTTTAAATTCCGTGGGGCACCCGGTGCAAACCCTTTATTCCTTTAAAAAGATAAAAAAACTATTAAAATAATTTATTTTTTAATTTGGAAGGGGTGATGACCCTGAGACCCCCCCCCAAATCCGCCACTGGTTATGGGCACAAATATTACATAAATAAACAGTAAGTTTATTATGCCTATATAAACATTTTGAAGAAGAAACTAAAATGAAAACATAATAATTTAAATAGATTGTCTGCATTCAAGGGCAACCCATATAATCAAAACATCATGTCTGATGAATGAAAACTTCAAGGAATACAACATTGAGATATCTTTCTGCGCGTGACATGTACCATCCCTCCCTAAATGTCTATGTGTATCAACCACTGGGGTGAGGGTAAATAACATCCACTCCCATTTCAAAATCACTTGCGTTACCGCCCTATCAGAACTCTTAATTTTTACTCAGTCGCTTTTCAGTACCGGATTCACCAACTTCAAAATTATTACAATATTACTAATGGATATGTTTTCCTTAAATGATATTTCAACTTATGAATTAAAACGTTTTTGAAACATTCGATAATGTTGAATGAAATATTCCGTTAATCTTTATTTATTTTTACGAGGATATAAAAGAGGAAAGTGCCCAAAACTGGACCCTCATTTTGTTTTTGATTTTAAAAAATATTGAAAATAGTAAAAAATTATGTTTTAAAGTTTATATGGGCTTGGTGCAGTCCCTTATTAGAGTATGGGATTATTGGATGGGGGGCTGCTTTTAATAACAGCAGTGGGTCGTTAATTATTGTCATACAAAAAAATTACGAGAACAATAATGAAAAAGGACTCCTTGCATCCGTCTCAGCCTCTTTTTGAACAGCTTTCTGCCTTGAACATTGGAAAGTTGTACATTAAGTCTGCAATTCTTCATCTAATTAGGACTAACGATTTCACTTCCTTATCGGGCCAGAACGTAACCAGAAGAGCGGCCTCTGGCCTTTTACAGGAAGTTAAGAAAAATACAACAGCAGGACAGAGACATTTTCACTCCCTGGCACCTAAGTTTTACAACTTGCTTCCGGAGTACGTTAGAGACAGGTCTCGTGTTAAGAATTTCAAACTTTTGATCAAAAGATTTCTAATTCAGCTGGGGCAGAACTCTCACTTGAAGTCTTTGATTTCTCTTCGCCACTAGGGTTAGGCGGGTATTATTGGCTCACTAAAATATTAGTCATATACTAGTAGTAGTTATAGTTGGATATGTACTATATTTATAATACTTTTTTTGTTTCTGATATTGTGCTAGTATTATGTATTCTGCGTTTCATTTGTGGATGAAGAAATAGTTAAATTTAAGGGAGGTAGTGTTAAGGCTAAATTTTGTTTTCATTTATTTTTCTCTATAATTATGTAAGTAAATTGGTAGAGGTTTTTTTCATGGGCTATTTTATTAATGCTATTTCATAACTTTTCTGATGTTTGTTTTATTATTTATTTACATTTTAGTTTTTTATAAGTTTTAATTTTTATTTACATTTTGTATTTTGTCTGGTTTTTTAAGCCTATTATTTTTATTTTAAATTTTATACTAACCTGTTTTTTAATGTTATTTTGATCATTTTCTCTTAGTTATTATGTATTACCTTATTTTTTTATTATGTAATAAGTGGATGTAGTATTGGTACTAACTGTTTTTTTCTTTTTCCTTTTTTATTTAGCGCTATTATTGTTTTATTGTAGTTTATTTTGTGCTATGTATTTTTTTGTAATTAGCGTAATTCTCCTCCAAGCATGGGCTTTGCTCTTTTGGAGGAGTAACAAAGGAAATAAATAAATAAAATAAAGCATGTAATAAAGGGTGATTTATTAAGAACGCTACCCTATGTTAAAAGCCACAATCTACGGCATATTTTTATTTTCCGTACTTTACAAATTATTAATTAATGTAAATTATTATTTTACAAATGAATAGCAAATTGCAATGAATTTAACCTTTTATGTTTACAGTAGATGTTTGAAGTGATTTCCTGCAACTTCAATACAGATACGAATTTGTTTAATGATATTTGCAGCAACTTTTCTTAAAGTCTGTTCACTAATGCTTGAAATCGCACTTGTAATTGTAACGTCTGGTCTTCAGACCGTTACATATGTTATTTTAAATTTCGTATTTTGGCGGTTGTTTTAATTTTACTACTCATCTGCTGATTTATTTAACTGCACTTTTGTTGTGTCCGAGAGCTGGCGCCCCCTGGCGTGTGCTGTTTGTACTGTGGTGGCCTGTTTTTTTCTGTTTAGTCATTGCTGGAATTAATTGAAAACTTTCCTGGTTGTACAGACGAGTTTGTTCTTTCAAGTTTAAAGGCCGGCTTTACCATTCGCGTAATGTCCGTTCCTATTTGATTATTTATTACTTTAGTAAAAAGTATTTTTATTATTTTTTTTTTTTAATATGTATTCTGCTGTCCGTTTACCGTTATAAATAATTTTGGTTTTCCGTAAATTTTTGAGTCTTTTCGGTACTTCTGCTATTCGTTCTACTAAATCGAAATGTGATTCTATTACGCCCAATTTAAAATTGGTAAGTTAAAAAGATTTTATTATAGCACTCCGAAGGCTGAAGATTTCTGCAAGTTATGTAAATTTATGTAATTGTTAACAAAACTTAGTTGCTGTTATTTTGAAATTTTTATGAGTACTGAGTTCGATTCTCGGTTATGTAAAATTAAATGTTGACCAATGGTCAATTTATTATAAATCCTGTAGTATTTTGTAATTTTGTCGAATACACTAAAATCTAAAATGTGTTGGCTTTTGTTTAAACTATTTTTCTTAACTTCTTTTTTTAATATCGCAACTTGCATTAATTTTTAACTTTAAAATCTGATCTTTGTAATATTTTGTTGTTTATTTATATTTGAATAATTTATGCGTTTGTACCTTTTATTTAATTACGATTGAAGTTACTTGCTTACTAGTAACGAAGGCTCGAACTATTTTGTTTGTGCAGGGTTCGAGTCCCAGCCCAGTTTTTCGAGTCCTGGCCAAGTTGTTCGAGTCCCGGCTACGTAACTTAAAGGTTGGCCAGTGAGAGCCTGAAATGTGATTGTGCTATTTAAATATGTATATTTCTGGAACATTTTGATTTAAAGAATATTAATTTGTATTTTGATAGAAAGCTGGCATGCTTAGCTGAAAATTAAGACTGAATTTAAATAATTTTGGCTATAAAATTTTAAATTTACTTTCATTTAATTAATTTATCTTTAAATATTATTTTTGACTATTAACTAATATCTAAGACTCAATAATTGTATCAACATTGGTATTAACCCTTTTATTTAATTTTATTATATTAAATTATTTTGGTTTTATCCACTTTTAAAATTGTATTCATTCATTTATGCAGCACAACCTGAGTGTATTTATTGTTTTATTAGCTTCCTTTCCTGTTTTTTGTTAACGCCCCTACCAACCTATCGATGTAGATAGAGGGGCAGTTACAAAGTGGTAGGCAGAACGCGTGGTTGTTTTGACGCTGAGTTGGTACAGTGGTTCAAAACGCTGTCCTGTATGTGACAGTCTTCGGTTCGGGGTGTCAGGCATCCGGACTTTGATGTTTTTTGGTGGCGTGTTGTGCCCTTGACATCATGGTCTGTGTTTACAAGCATTTTTGTGCTTTTGTGATTTCTGCGGTGGTGCAGTGGTCTTGTTGGTGTTTTTTTTTGGTGGCCTGTCACTGTATGTGTGACAGTGTGAGTGTGTGGTACACACCCCTTTTTTTAACTTATTTTCATTATACTCACGTTGTGCTGTTGCATAATAAATGTTTAATTAATTGAATATTTTTGGTAACTGTTTGGAGTTTTCAGTGTTCGGGTGCTATAATTTTCTGATGCTGTTTGAGCTAAATTTTGTCATGGTTTTCTGGTCATATGTTTTTTTAAATTGCAGTTTAGTGTTGTCAAATTTTTTATTGTTGCCGTTCCTTTTGAGTTGTAAATTTTTACACTAGATGCTGTTTTGGAGTTGCATGGCGTTACCGAAACTTGTGGAGTTGCAGATTGTTTCTGCGTGTCGCTAATGTTTTGATGTCGCAGTTTTTTTTATGAGATGCGGATTTTTAGTATTGTTGATCTGTTTTTTTTTGAGTTGATTACCTAAATTGTTGTAAAAACATTTTTTAGTGCAGATGTTAATTTTGACTTGCAGTTTTTGAGTAGATGGAAAGTTTAGAGTTGCTGGGTTACGACGATGTGTTTTTTTTGATTAGTTTTAGGTTTTGTTGCACAACACATCAAGCCTGATGTGGAAGGTTGGTGTTGTTGTTCGATGACGTGTCTGTTTGTAGGTTCTCGTGTTTCCTTCTGTTTTGGTCTTGTGTTTTGTTTTTTCTTATTTTCCTTTCAGCTGTCTGTCGTTTGCCTTTGCTTGTGGTCTGGTGGCGAAGTGTGGTTGTCGCTATGTGCGAAATTGGTTTTTGTTTTCCCGTTTTGTTGGTGGCCTCTGTGGTCGACCAAGCCCCTCCCTTTGTAAGTCCTTGTGACTCCCTCCCACCTCCCCTTTGATAAGTCTTTATGACTTCCCTCCCTTTTTTTTCCCCTTGTCCCTCTTCGCTTACCCAGTACCTGTTTTTGTGTTTGGCCTTTGGTTTTCGTTTTGGTTGTCTTCACTTCAGTCAGCTGGTTTTCTTTCAGGAGTTACACTGAGTTACCTACGTTTTGTGATCACCACTTCTGGTGTGGCGGTTGTTGCCGTGTTGTGGTTGACGATTTTCTTTTGTCGTGGTGAAAGTTCTATGATCACCTTTCAATTCTCGATTTGTCTTTTCCCCTGCCCCTTTCCCGAAACCTTACCCTCCCCTTACCCCCTTTTCCCTTGAGATGGTTGCCCTTGGTGGGTGTTTGTTGTTTCCCTTAGGTTGTCCGCGTTCCCGACACCTAACCCCTTGTTACCCTTGACCCTTTGTTGAATTTTTTTTTGGACGAGTTAGGGAGGCGTCCTTAACTTCTCCCGGTGTTGTGGGCCTGTTGCTTCGTGCATCCCACTTTCGGGTGTTTCGAGGTTTTGTCCTCGGACCCTGCTTACGCTTCGGCGTCTCTGTGCCTTAGTGCCGTGTTTAGTCTTTGACTAATTTTTTTGTTTTTTTGGTTTTGGGGCTTTCCTGATTTTGACTTTGCTGTTGGATGGTATCGGAGTTGTTGTATGGGCGACAACTTCCGGTACCATTGTTGCGTTGTGGAGAGGGGTACTTGAGGTGCTTCCCTTTATTGGGCGGTTTCCTTGAGTACTGCTTCTCGGAGAGGGGTGTCGTAGTACCTCCCCTTAGTTGGGTGGGTGCCTCCGACGCTGCTTCTCGGAGGGAGGTTTCGGAGTTTCTTTCCTTTATTGGGCGGAGACTTTCGATGCCTGCTCTCGAGGGTCGTTCGTGCTTCCGGGTCTCCATGCTTCTTCTCTTAGTTGGGCGGATAGTAGTGGGAAAACGGTGGTTCTGGCACACCCAAAATTTTTTTTCCAGATATTGTCTATTGCTGTTTTTTGTTGTCGTTTTTATGTGGTGAGTCATCGTCGTCGTTCCTCTTGGCTTGGCCAAACAAAGCCTGTTTTCAGGTTTTTGTTTGTCCTTGGCGGGGGGAGTCTGTAACGTCTGGTCTTCAGACCGTTACATATGTTATTTTAAATTTCGTATTTTGGCGGTTGTTTTAATTTTACTACTCATCTGCTGATTTATTTAACTGCACTTTTGTTGTGTCCGAGAGCTGGCGCCCCCTGGCGTGTGCTGTTTGTACTGTGGTGGCCTGTTTTTTTCTGTTTAGTCATTGCTGGAATTAATTGAAAACTTTCCTGGTTGTACAGACGAGTTTGTTCTTTCAAGTTTAAAGGCCGGCTTTACCATTCGCGTAATGTCCGTTCCTATTTGATTATTTATTACTTTAGTAAAAAGTATTTTTATTATTTTTTTTTTTAATATGTATTCTGCTGTCCGTTTACCGTTATAAATAATTTTGGTTTTCCGTAAATTTTTGAGTCTTTTCGGTACTTCTGCTATTCGTTCTACTAAATCGAAATGTGATTCTATTACGCCCAATTTAAAATTGGTAAGTTAAAAAGATTTTATTATAGCACTCCGAAGGCTGAAGATTTCTGCAAGTTATGTAAATTTATGTAATTGTTAACAAAACTTAGTTGCTGTTATTTTGAAATTTTTATGAGTACTGAGTTCGATTCTCGGTTATGTAAAATTAAATGTTGACCAATGGTCAATTTATTATAAATCCTGTAGTATTTTGTAATTTTGTCGAATACACTAAAATCTAAAATGTGTTGGCTTTTGTTTAAACTATTTTTCTTAACTTCTTTTTTTAATATCGCAACTTGCATTAATTTTTAACTTTAAAATCTGATCTTTGTAATATTTTGTTGTTTATTTATATTTGAATAATTTATGCGTTTGTACCTTTTATTTAATTACGATTGAAGTTACTTGCTTACTAGTAACGAAGGCTCGAACTATTTTGTTTGTGCAGGGTTCGAGTCCCAGCCCAGTTTTTCGAGTCCTGGCCAAGTTGTTCGAGTCCCGGCTACGTAACTTAAAGGTTGGCCAGTGAGAGCCTGAAATGTGATTGTGCTATTTAAATATGTATATTTCTGGAACATTTTGATTTAAAGAATATTAATTTGTATTTTGATAGAAAGCTGGCATGCTTAGCTGAAAATTAAGACTGAATTTAAATAATTTTGGCTATAAAATTTTAAATTTACTTTCATTTAATTAATTTATCTTTAAATATTATTTTTGACTATTAACTAATATCTAAGACTCAATAATTGTATCAACATTGGTATTAACCCTTTTATTTAATTTTATTATATTAAATTATTTTGGTTTTATCCACTTTTAAAATTGTATTCATTCATTTATGCAGCACAACCTGAGTGTATTTATTGTTTTATTTGCTTCCTTTCCTGTTTTTTGTTAACGCCCCTACCAACCTATCGATGTAGATAGAGGGGCAGTTACATAATGTTAGTTTTTAATCCATTGATCGTATTAGGGTTGTTTTTGTAAACTTCACCTTTTAAAGAATCCCATAGGAAAAAGTCTGCTGGTGTAAGATCTGGGGATGTCGGAGGCGACAAATCTTTTGATACTAAGCGGGGATTAAAAAATTCCTGTAGCATTGCTAGCGTTTCATTTGCAGTATGACATGTAGCGTTGTCCTGTTGAAACCAAAAATTTCGGTCGTCCAAATTCAACAATGAAATGAACTGTTGGATTAAATCACTATAAACTACACTGTCTACAGTACTATCAAAAAATAAATGCTTTATTATACGGCGGCGGGAAATTGCACACCAAACACCAATTTTACGTGAGTGCAATACTTTTTCATGGAAAGCATGAGGATTTGTTGCACTCCATATTCTACAGTTCTGACTATTCACATAGCCATCTAAATGAAACCAAGCCTTATCACTAAAATAAAACTGATCCGACAATTGAATACATTTTCATTCAGGCATGTGTCCTGAAGGAGCTGACAGAAGATGACTCCAGCACTGTTTCCAACAATGGGAAATTCGCATGGAGCGTTGTAAAGATAGAGAAGGAGTGTATATTGAAGGTGAAAATAAGTGATTATGGATAAAATTAAAATTAAATATTTTACAACGCCAGTCTCGTTATTTGATAGCCACACCTCGTACTATACTAAAGCAGACGCACGTTTTGCCCAGCGCTCTTCTTAAAAAATCGGGCTATAGCAGGAGATTCGGTAACCGCTGTTTGGTTTATTAACATATCTGTTCTTACGATGAACCGAGTGTACCAATCCGGTGGGTTATTTCAATTAAAAGTAAAGAAAATAAATAATTACATTCAGCATAAGGTTTACACCATTAAATAGATGTTCGTTCATGTGTTATTATGATGGGTATATGAACAATAGATGTATTTCTCGGCTTATTAGGCATTCTGTAGAGAATAGACGTGAATTTCTACTGTTCTATAGATTATGCTTAGCCCACAATATGCGTTATGATTGTGTGTTCATGACACTTTGACAATAGATAATGTTATATTGACTGACGACGAACCAACCAGCATCTCTCACTCAAATCTATATATGTGTGTGTGTATGTTCAGACAGACGTATCCTGACTGACATCACTAGTATAATAGAGAAAGGGCGTTACGAGAAATAGGGTTGGGTAGGACACCCTAGTCGAGAGAGAACAATTTACCATCCAAAATTATATACCTAAATGATCTACTCACACACAGACACACACAATCATCCCAGCTCATATCCAGTTAGTAGACTCTCTGGTGTAAGTCTCTGGTCATGACATCCAATACCTAATAACAATAATCCGCAGGGTATTTATGTCGTAAATAACTAATTTGTTTAATTAACCTTAAAAATTGTGACAGTCCATTGGAAAAGAAATCTTAAATCTTCATTCAAATAAAAATTAAGGTTACGATTGTTTCTTACAGAGAATTTTGTACCAAAAACAATGATATTTCTACTTTTGTATCCTTAATATAAAAAAAATTAAACATAAATTATTATTTATAATGAAAAATTAAACAAAAACATTGTAACTAATAAAATAAAATAAAAAAAATCTGGTGTGAAACACCCACACGTCTTTATCTTGCCAATGCAAATAATCAACAAAATAACCTAACATTAGTAATTCTTAAAATAAACAAAAAACTAACCTCAAAAGACATAACCTAATTTTAACCATGAGTGAAAGACGCAAAATGAAAATCAACCTCAGTTTGGCTTAAAAATACGGAAAATCACACACACACACACACACCAATCACTAAAAGCATGTGTTTTGGGTTCAGGGGGTCTGAAAACGTGTAGATCCGGTGGAAACTTGATTTCTTAAAATCAACATGAAAACAATATTTTCCTTCTTACATATTCATATAGGCAAGAGAAAGTAAAAAGTAGATAGGCCTACAGGAAATATTGGGTTTGAAGTTCCGCTTTCGGCGTAAAGTGGCCCGAAACCGGAAGTCAAGAAATCAAAGTCGGAATTTGGAAACAAAATAGTGTCATTCGATTCCTATTAAAGAGTAAATACGAGTACAAAAATCACTAATTGTTTTTGCCATAAAGTCAGTGGTAGGCCTTTTTAAAAATCGCCTTCAGCTATGAGACGCGTCGTCTGATGAAAGGTCGTATCGGAAGGACACCATTCCATAAAGATGATATAATAATGAAACTTAATTCAATTGTTTTGTTTTTCAACGACAAAATATAATTTCATCTTTCCATCATCCCCTAACTTAACTATGGTTGAAACCACTCTATGCTTGTTATATAATATTAAAGAAGGAAAAACAATTTTGTGGAAGGGTGGTTTGTTATTGGGGTGAGATTGTAGATGGTTTAAGGGCGGGGGTGAGATGGATAAACTAACACATAGGACAATATGAAAGGAAACGATAAATACTACAATGTAACGCATTTAATGAAACGTATGGCGTTTGCAAGTGCAATCATCATTGACTTTTTTACATGACATTTTCTTTCTTTGTTATTACAAAAGCTTTTCTAAATATATTTAGAAAATATATTTATATTTTCTTTTCCCCTTCTGTTATCATATTTATAATAATACTCTTGTGGGAAGAAAAAGGGTATTTAATTTGTGTATCTCCACTGATAACATGTCATATATCACATCCAGATTCTTCGGCATATCATTGCAGATGTGAATTTCTCTCTGAGATTTTAATTTTATTAAAAGCTTTTGTTAAAAAAAAATTTTTAGTAGCACCGTTTTCCACTGTGTTAATTCAGAATACTTCTCTCTTTTTGATTGTAATTTATTTTTTTCTTTGAGCGTTTGTAAAGCCCGATGGAGAAAGAGGGGTTATAGTAAGTTTAACGTGTCTGTATCATCATAGCTCCTAAACGGATGAACCGATTTTCATGAACTTTATTTCTTTGAAAGGTGACTTGATCGAGAGTGTTTTTATCTATAAAAAATTTAAAAAAAAACACGAAATCGTTAATTACCACTAAACTAAGTGTTGTATAAAAAATGTTTGAAATAAACGTTGTAAGTTAATAAATTGTCTACAACTTTTATTACGTTTACTTTTGCCCTAAAATGCACATTAAGGCCGCAATCTTAAAAAAAAAATTTTTCTACGAGAGAACAACCTCTCCACGAATTTCAGCAGACATGGCGCCTGCCTTATCTTGTAAAGCATAAAAAATGTAGTAAATGAGGCGATTTTTAAAAATATCGTAGGAGCCGTTTTTGAGAAAAACGCAAAAAAGTTTAAATAAATAAAAAAAGTGAAAAATGAATAAACTACTACTTCCGGTTAACCAATTTTGATGAAAATATTAATTTTGGGTCCGGTAGTAGTATGTAACTTAAGTTTTAAGTTTCAAGTTCGTACTATGTTCCGTTCTTGAGATATTTTGTTTCATAAACACACATACACACACACACACACACAGACTAATCGCCAAAAACATGTTTTTTTGGGTTCAGGGGGTCTGAAAACGTGTACATCCGGTGAAAACCCGATTTCGAAAAATCGACATGAAAACAACACTTTTCTTTCCCTATATATTCACTCGTTAGTAGGGTCCAGAGGTGGTATATTCATATACTAGGCAAGAGAAAGTAAAAAGAAGTTTTTGTATGCAGTAAATTGTAAGTTATTAACAGATTTAAGGAAGGTTATTATTAATTTTAATTTATAGTTTGTAATAAATACCCCGTGTGGGGTAGCTAGGGCCTCCATCGGGCGCCTCCCCAGGTGGCGGATAGGGGGATGCCTCCCAAATATGGGTGGTACCGGTGAAATCAAATAGCCGGGGTGGACCAAAACCTAGCACTCAGACCATGCACCTGTGAAGATGCTCTGGTGACCGAAGGACTCCCGGAATAAGGTGTCAACTCTGCAAGGCCAACGGTCTTTAGAGCGGAAGAGCTGAGTAGTGAGGGCAATCTCTTGTCCTGAAGATGTTAAAAATATCTTTGAAGGCGGAGGAACTAAGGTATAGTCTTAGTCAACGGCATGAGGATGCAGAAGGCACAATGGGTAACCACTGCATTAAAGGCTTTTAGAGCAACCCTAGTATTCATTATGGCAATGTTCAGGCTAAATTATAATTCCGGAGTAAGCTCCCCAATCGGATCTCCGGGGGGAGCAAGTATGAACAACAACATAAAAACAGAAAATTTCTGTAGACTTCGTACAAAGATCGGTACGTGGAATGTGAGAACCATGGCTCAGGCAGGTAAAATACAAAATGCTTTTAAAGAAATGGAACGTTTGGATCTTAGGGTGTTGGGAATAAGCGAAATGAGATGGCCAGATGCAGACTATTGTGATATTGAGGACTATAGAGTGTTTTACTCTGGAGCTCCCCAAAAATATGAGCATGGAGTTGGAATCATCATGCACAAACAAATTGCACAAAATGTCTCTAACTTTTTACCAGTCAATGAAAGAATAATGCTTGTTCAAGTAAAAGCAAAATCAGTAAATGTGAATATCATACAGGTATATGCACCCACAGGTGACCATGATGAGGAAGTAATAACAAATTTTTATGGTCAATTATCATCTCTTTATATATTCTTTAGAATATTCCTAAGAATGAGGTGCTAATAATAATGGGTGACTTCAATGCAAAGGTAGGTAAAGGAAGATCAGGAAACAGCATTGGTCCCTATGGCCTGGGGGAAAGAAATGGATCAGGAGAACAACTCTGTACTTTTGCCGAAGAGAACAGGTTGGTTGCAGTGAACACATTTTTTGAACTACCTCCACGTAGATTATATACTTGGAAATCTCCAAGAGATGGAAAGGAAGGTGCAATTATACGTAATCAAATTGACTTTATAATGGTTAATCAGAGATATAGAAATAGTTGCAAAATGGCCAAAACATTTCCAGGAGCAGATATAGACTCAGACCACAATCTACTGGTTGCAGAATTTAGAATACAGTGGAAAAAGCTGAAAACAAAACAAACTCAACAATCATACAATAGAAGGAAAATTCAAGATCCAAATGTGAGAATGCAAATAAAAAATATGCTCAATACTGCTCTAATTGTAGTGAAAAACAGCTCAGAAATTGATGACAAAATTCAAAAAATGGTGGATGTCACAACAAAAATAAAGAAGGATATATTAAGAATGGATTTGGACAAGAGGAAATCGTGGATGAGTGATGAGATTTTGAGGTTGATGGAGGAGAGGAGAAGGAAGAAAATAGAAAGAGACACTGAACAATATGTGTTCATCAACAGACAAGTAAGAAGAAAAATCAGAAAAGCAAAAGAACAGGAACTCAAAGAAAGATGTTGCGAGATTGAAGTAGCTCAGGCTAAGTATGATACATTTGGAATGCACAAAAAGGTTAGAGAAATAACAGGGAAATATAAGAAAAGATCAGTGGGTAGGATGGAGGATGATAAAGGAGAGTTGATTGTGGATGTAGAAAAGATGAAATTGGCATGGCAGAATTATGTTGAAAAACTTTTTTCAGACCAAAGAACTGAATACCACTTACCACAAGAGTTAACAGGTCCAGATATTCTCTTGGAGGAAGTTGAAGCAGCCCTATTATCCACTAAAGACGGGAAAGCAGCTGGCCCAGATGGCGTTCAGTCAGAAATTTTGAAGGTTTTTGATGATGAGTTCAAGAAAGAACTGACTACTGTTTTCAATAAAGTATATAATAGTGGGTACATACCCAAGGTATGGCTGAAATCAGAGTTTATAGTTCTACCTAAGAAACAGGGTGCTAAGAAGTGTAGTGATTATAGAACAATTAGCCTCATGAGCCACTTGTTGAAATTGTTTTTGAAAATTATACACCGCAGACTTTATAAAATATGTGAAGAGCAAGTATCGCCTACACAGTTTGGCTTCATGAAGGGTATGGGAACAAGAGATGCACTTTTTAGTACACAAATTCTTTTTCAACGTTGCCGGGACATGAATTGTAATGTATATGCTTGTTTTATTGATTATCAAAAGGCTTTTGACAAAGTTCAGCATAACAAAATGATGGAAGTCCTGCACGATAGTGGAATTGATGGTAAAGACTTGCGTATAATTAGAAACCTCTATTGGAATCAATCTGCTTATGTCAGGATTAACCAAGTGAAAACAGAGGAATTGGAAATTCTCCGTGGGGTCCGACAGGGCTGTATATTGTCGCCACTCATATTCAATTTGTACTCTGAGGCTATTTTCCAAGAAGCATTAGAATGCTTGGATGTTGGTATACTATTGAATGGAGAACGAATCAACAACTTTAGATATGCCGATGATACTGTCATTTTTGCAGACACCTCACAGGGACTTCAACTGTTGATGAACAAAGTGGCTGAAGTTAGTGGGAAATATGGTCTGGAAGTCAACAGTAATAAAACAAAAGTCATGATAGTAAGCAAGCAGAAAATTGACAATCTACATTTCACTATTGATGGCAAAGTTGTAGAACAAGTACCAACATACGTTTACTTGGGCACAGTGTTAAATGAGCGGTGGGACCATTCTCAGGAAATAAAGGCCAGGATTGAAAAAGCCAGATCAGCGTTCAACCAAATGTCAAAAATGTTCAAGACACACAACTTGAACCTTGAATTGAAAATTAGACTACTTCGATGCTATGTATTTTCCATCTTGCTATATGGAGTAGAATCTTGGACTCTTAGTGAAGCAGCAGCAAAGAAACTGGAGTCATTTGAGATGTGGACCTACAGAAGAATCCTGAGAATATCATGGACAGATAAAATATCCAATGAGAGTGTTCTTCAAAAACTAAATAAAAAGACGGAAATAATGTACACAGTCAAAAGAAGAAAATTGGAATACCTAGGACACATCATGAGAAATGACACTAAATACAAGCTGTTGAAATGCATAGTGCAGGGGAAAGTGCATGGCAGGAGAGGCGTTGGGCGAAGGCGAATATCCTGGCTGAAAAATTTAAGGACATGGTTTTCAGTATCCACCCCTGAATTGTTTAAAGCGGCTGTCAACAAAATCAGCATTGCCAGAATGATTGCCAACATTCGGTAACGGATAGGCACTGGAAGAAGAAGAAGAATAAATACTTGTAATTTTAAACGATAAACTGTTAATTATTTATTTTATCTAGATCCCGAAACGGATTTTAGCGATGTCACAATAGTTTTTGATGAAATATCCACTAGAAAATTAATATGGTTTGTCATAAATTTATTTGCGTCTGATTTTTTACTTTCTCTTGCCTATATGAATACATAGGAAGGAAGGTATTGTTTTCATTTCGATTTTCCAAAATCGAGTTTTCACCGGATATACACGTTTTCAGACCACCTGAACCCAAAAAAACATGTTTTTAGCGATTGGTTTGTGTGTCTGTGAACAGAATATCTCAAGAACGGAACATCGTACACACTTGAAACTTGAAACTTAAGTTACACACCACTACCGGACCCGACACGAACATTTTCATTAAAATCTGTCAACCGGAAGTAGTAGTTTATTTGTGTCATTTTTTACTTTTCTACGATTTTCTCAAAAACGGCTCCTACGATTTTTTTAAAAATCGCCTCATTTTCTAATTTTTTTGTGTTCTACATGATAGGCTAGGTGTCATGTATGCTGATACTCTTGGTGAGGCTATATTGCGTCAAAAAATTGTTTTTTCAAGATTGCGGCTTTAATATGCATTTTAGCGCAAAAATGTATGTAACAAAAATTGTAGAGAATTAAAAATTCTACAACTTTTATTTCAAACTTTTTTTTTTGTATAACGCTTAGTTTAGCGGCGATTAGCGATTTTCTGTTTTTTCCTCACGAAAACGTGTAAAACATCGATTTTTTTTAAGATTTCAGCCTTAGCATGCATATTATGACAAAAGTGTATAATAATATTTATAGTAAATTAAAAGATCTACAACTTTTATTTAAGCATTTTTTATCTACAGAGCCTACTTTAGCGTGAAAGAGTGATGTTACGTATTTTTAAGCCAAACTGAGGTTGATTTTCATTTTGCCTCTTTCACTTATGATTAAAATTAAATTATGTTTATTGAGGTTAGTTTTTGTTTTTTCTTTAATGTTTTATTACTAATGTTAGGTTATATTGTTCATTGTTTGCACTGCCATGTAACGTGATTTATTAAACTTATTCATTTACTCAGAACAAATAAAAAACTCAACTTAACTGGCCCTTAACCAGCTACCGACAAAGATATTTTAATTCTGTTTTTTTTAAACTTTGAATATTGTTATAATTTTTTTTTTAATATATTTATTATAAACGTCAGATTTAAATTTAGAATGACAATTTGTATTAAAATTTATTAAAAATAATTAAAGATTTAAATTTATAAAAATTACTGTGACAATTATTTCGAAAATATTTTTATTATATTTATGCTAATATAAATTACATGTTTTATAACCATGTACCCTCAAAACTGGCTGCTACAGGCAAGAGAAAGTCGTGTGAGTGTTTCACACCAGATTTATTTGTAGATTTATTACAGGTCTAACTTCTACAAAACCTGTGCACTGATTAATTTCAGAAGTTTACCCTCTGTTGATTTCTACGATAATCCATTCGTATTTAGTTCGATATAATTTTTGGCGTGTTGTGATATAAATTATAATTTTCGATGATTTTTTAATAAGAAAATGACATTTTTATGGCATTGCAATACAGATTCTTGTTTCGTTTATTGATTTGGAAACTGACATTTTCAATTGAATATTACAAATATGCGGACCTTCTGAATATATGCATGTAAATCGAAAGCGTGGGAGCAGTCATGAATTCAAAAATAACATGAAAAATACCCTTTTAGTTTGATTTATAGAAACTGAAAAGCTCTGATGAAAAAGTGAAATATGTTTCCATGAAAATTTGATGGAAACTCTTCCGCGTATTGAAACGAGCAATGACAATGTAAAAATTTTCAATCGGAACGTATGAAATTGTATCCAATACTAATACGAATTTGATGTCAGAAAGTACGTTTTGTAAAAGGTTGCCTGTCAGCAAATAACGTCCTGTCCTTTTTTTCATATTTACCAAATTTTCCTCTCTTTTTACGATTCCATATGATTTCTACCCCTTCCAAATGTGTTTTAGAATACAGTAAAACTTTTACTGTTTGTTATATAACTTTTATAATAATTATACTTGCGAATTCTAGTTGCTTTGTATTCGCAAATATTTTATTCTTACAGAATTTGTTTTTTTCTTCTTCTTTCTATTAAGGATAAAGCTACTACCTCCTCCAAACTCACTTTTATATATTTTACTATTTTCAAATTCAATCCAGGCCCACTAAGTTTTTGTTCAGATTTTTGTTTTGTCATCAGTCTCTCGACTGTTTTGATGCAATTCTCCAAGCTGTTCTATCTTGCGCAAGTCGTTTCATATCTACATAAATACCTGTAACATCCTAAATCTTTCGTAATTTGCTTTTTATATTCTAATCTTTGCCTCCCCCTACAATTTACTCCCTCAATATTACCCTTTATTATTGATAGATATCTGAAGATATGTCCCACTAGCCTATCCTTTCTTCTGGTAAGATGCTACCATATACTTCTTTTTTCATCCACTCGTCTAAAAATCTCTAAATTACTTATTTTTTCCACCACCTAATCTTTAACATTATCTTATAACACCAAATTTTAAAAGCTTCTATCCTCTTCATTTCTGCAGTCCCTATCACCCACGTTAAACTCAAAACCCACTCTAAACAGTGTTTTAAGAAATTTTTCCTAATCTGTAAATAAATGTTTTTTAGATTAATGTTGTTTAGATTACGATTCCCAAAACTATTTGTTGTTATCTCTTGTGGTTTCTGACATCTTGATGTGACGGACGGACGGACGGACGAAGGAAAATGATAGATGACGATTCTAAAACTTACTACCGATAACAGTAATTTATGTAATGCAATTTATGTATTTGTCTATTCACTCATGATTGAGATTATGCCCATAACAGGTAGGTAGAGTGTTAAATTATTAGCATTCGATCTGCTAATTCTAGGGCTACATAAAATAGTTTTGTTTCTTATCACATAGTCAGTTAATTATATAACTGAAGATTATATAACTGAACAGAAAAGGGACAGGTGTAAAAGACACTAGTCACAGTTATCTCTTCTGAGAGTAATGAATTCCGTCATTATAAAGCCAGGCCCTGTGGTGAATGAAGTGAAGGTGTCATTTACAGGTTGGAAGGTGTTATTTGCAGTAGATTCTTTTTGGAAGACCCGGTAGCGCCAGTCTCTCCCGGGTTAATTCAAACTATTTTCCCCGCTAATCATAATTGTTCCTGCCTTTGTTTCCGCGTGACATCACTAATCACGTCATCCTTTATCCCCTCTCCTTCTTGCATATCCGGCATCCTTATACACACTCTTGTATCGGCTTTCGTGATGAATGGAAGCGTATCTACCATCGTCGCGCAAAGCATGGCGTTATGACGCTACCCCGCTGCCTGCTTTGCATCCTCGTTTCGTATTCGCCTTTCGTTTCGCTCGTAATCAACTCAAGTCGCTTGTTACTATTATGTGTGTGAATTATCATTATTCAATTGCTATATTTGTATTGTGTTACTGTTTCGTTTATTGCTTGTGATGTTATCAGTGTTTCTCCACGTGCGTGCCTACAAGTCTCAAGTCGTTTTCTGGATTCCAGGTAAGAGCGTTTTTCATTTATTACGAATAGTCTTTCAAGTGTGTGTCTTCCTATTTTTTTGTCCTATCAATTATGTTCCCTACCTTTCGTTATTTCGTTCAATCATCTATTAATTCATTTCGTTTATTCTCTAAGTCGTTTTAGCTGTGGTTGGCAGCTGCTTAAAACTAACCTGGTCCTCCGAGTTAAATTAATTAATCGTCTACTAATTACGGTAGAATTATTCAATCAAAATCGTTTTATTGTCTTTTATTCAGTGCCTTTACAAGCGCTAACAATTTGTTCCTCCGAGCTGCGGATATCTAACACCCGGCTTGCTGATAAGCATACTTTTCCACTCAGTGAATAAGGCAATGTAAACCACCTCACTCCTCGTTTTACCTACTAAAGCTCAAGAGGTTCAAACCAGCCTTTTGGCTGATGATCTAGTCATCAACAACAACATGATTAAAATTAAGTTGCTTTTCAATATTTCCGTTGGCAAGAGGAAGTCGTGTGAGTTTTTTACCTTGTTTTCAAGTTAGGTATTGGCCCTAGAAGTTCATCCGTTCATTTGAAGGGCAGCCTATACAGCTTTTTTTTAAATGTATAATACGATCAATAGAAAAAGAAAAATGGTTTCTTCCTACTCGTTTTTATACCGTTTCTATTATCCGTTCGTCTTCTTCTTCTTCTTTTTATTCTTCTTCTTCTCCTCCTTCTTCTCTTTCTTCTTCTTCTTCTTCTTCTTCTTCTTCTTCTTCTTCTTCGTCTTCTTTTTTTCCTTCTTCTTCTACTCCTTCTTCTTCTTCACCTTCTTCTTTTCCTTCTTCTTCTACTCCTTCTTCTTCTCCTTCTTCTACTTCTCCTCCTCCTCCTCCTCCTCCTCCTCCTCCTCCTCCTCCTCCTCCTCCTCCTCCTCCTTCTTCTTCTTCTTCTTCTTCTTCTTCTTCTTCTTCTTCTCCTCCTCCTCCTCCTCGTCATCCTTTACGGATTAGGCACATGACATGTTCCAGCTTCTACCCATCTTTTTTGTGGTCCACCCAACGACCGTACTCCTTGCGGACGGAATTTTAAGCCCGATACTTTAATGCTTATTTAATTGCCGATACTTTAATGGAATTTATCGATACTCTGGCATGCGGTCCACATAATGGAACCAGGGAGGATGGCAAAAATAAATCACCTCACTTTTCGTTTTACTTAGTAAATCCTCCAGAAGTTCAAACCAACCTTTCGACTTATCACCTCAACACAAACAACAACAATATGATTAAAATGGTTAAGGCAATTGGCTTCTACGCCGTGGTCCCGGGTTCGATTCCCGGTCAGGTTTGGCATTTTTTCATAACACATTTTCATCTATCATCCATCTCACCGTTTGCATTAGCAGTAATTGCTAAACAGTCGGACGTTAACCAAAAAACAAAAACTAACATGATTAAATTAGGGTATATTTTTCATTATTTACGTTGGCAAGTGTATATTTTATACCTGATTTTTACCTTATTTTCATATTAGGTATTGGCATTTAAAGTTTATTCGTGCATTTCAAGGACAGCTATATAGTTTTCCTTTAAAAATGTATATGATCAATTAAAAAAGAAAAATGATTTCTTCCTTTAAGTATTTTTGCCACGATCTGAGTGTTTATTTATTTCTATTGTTGAACAGAAGTAAAGTCAATATTTATAGTGTTTATCCATATGTTAAACCCCCCATTTTTAACGCTAGATTAGTACGTTCGTTTAACCATTACGACAATAAAAGGGGGTATTTTTATTTGCAAAATGACAGAGGCACTCTTCAACTTCTGGACCATTGCACGGAGGAGTAAACACGACGACAAACGGAGGAGGAGGTTGGGGTTGTACTAGACGCCACGTGGCGCACGCGGGTTGTGAACGGGGCGTTAGACAACAGGAAGGAAAATGAATATTTTCACCCCTCAATAAAATGCGTTTGTTTTGACGGGGGTTGACTTTTCTTTTTTGTAGCAATTTAAACATATATCTTTCGAGTTTTTCAAGTTCAGGTCAATTGGATATGTCAGTGTGGTGTATTTTCACTTTCTCTTGCCTATATGAATGAATAGGAAGGAAAGTATTGTTTTCACGTCAATTTTTGAAAATTGACCTGAAAATTGAGTTTTCACCGGATCTACACGTTTACAGACCCCCTGAACCCAAAACATATGTTTTTAGCGATTGGTCTGTGTGTGAGAATGTGTGTGTGTGAACAGAATATCTCCAGAGCGGAACATCATACAAACTTGATACTTGAAACTTAAGTTAGATACTACTAGAGGACCCGACACAAACATTTTCATCAAAATCGGTCAACCGAAAGTAGTAGTTAATTCGTATAATTTTTCACTTTTTGCGGTTTTCTCAAAAACGGCTACTACGACTTTTTTAAAAATCGCGTCATTTACTACATTTTTTGTGCTCTACAAGATAGGGAAGGCCATGTCTGCAGAAATTCTTGGTGAGGCTGTTTTCTCGTAAGAAATTGTTTCTTTTAACATTGCGACTTTAATATGAATTTTAGCGCAAAAATGTATGTAATAAAATTTGTAGAGAATTTAAAATCCAACAACTTTTATTTCAAACACTTTTTTTGTAACGGGTGTTTCAAAAAGGACACACTTCGAAGTTTGAGAACGCTAATTTATTACATTAAGTAATTACAAATTATACGGTATGAAATTATTACCTTTATAACATTCAGATTACCTTTAAAACTTCACAATAAATGTTCAAAATGACTTCCTCCGCTTGTAATGCAAGTTCGGACACGTTTCATAACATTTGCAGCCACTTTTCGTAGTGTTTGCTCATTAATGTTTGTAATCTCATTTTCAATATTAGCCTTCAATTCTTCAATTGTATAAGGATTGTTTTTAAAAACCTTACTCTTTAAATTCCCCCAAAGAAAACAATCCGCAGGAGTAAGATCTGGGGATCTTGGTGGCCACAATCCTTTTGATATCACACGATGGCCAAAAAATTCTCGTAACATATTCAGCGTTTCAGTAGAAGTATGGCACGTTGCGTTATCCTGGTGAAACCAACAATCTCGATCGTGTAATTCTAACAACGCTATAAATTGTTCTATTAAGTTGCGGTACACATTAAAAAATAAAGGCCCAACAATACGACACCGGGAGATCGCACACCAAACACCAATTTTACGTGCGTGTAGTGGACGTTCATGAAATGTGTGAGGATTATGAGCGCTCCATATTCGGCAGTTTTGGCTGTTGATGTAACCATCCAAGTGGAACCATGCCTCGTCACTGAATTAAACACGATCCAATATTTCAACACCGTTGTCATTAACAAGAGAACGTATCCAACGACAATACTGTATACGTTTCCCATGGTCAACTTCTTTCAGTTCATGAACGACACCGATGCGGTAAGGATGCAGATTTAATTTTTTTGTAGCCCTTAAAGCGGAAGATAGTGATATTTCAGCCTGTGAAGATAACTTTCTAAGTGATTTGCCGGGTGAGGTAGTCAAACGTTGTTTCACATCGTCCAAAACTTGTTCTGTTAACACTGATGGTCGACCTGTGCTTTTCCGATCCTGTACACTGCCGGTCTCACGAAATTTATTAATCAGACGCGATATTGTGGTGTTATTAGGTACTTCAGAGTTGGGCAATTTTAACTGGAACTCGTCTTTCACTCGTTCGTAAGATTTATATGCGCAATAACTTTCAATAATAAAAACACGTTCATCCTTTGAAAAAACCATGTTTGAACTTATACAGACACTACAGACACAAATGAATACTGGGATAGCACTAGTACATGTCAGTAATACACAATATTTTTAAAATATTATTACTGGCCAAACAATGCTTTAATATTGAATAGGGCCTATCGGTTGTCAAAAAGTTCAAATTACGTTTAAAATGTTCAAAGTAATCACAAATCTTTCTTCCGGTAATATTGATTGCTTGTGCAAGTTGCACCATTGTTTTTGAAAACGAGTTCTACTTTAGACAATATAACATTAAACGTTTCCAGAGTCATTCTCATGCATTTAAGAAACCTGTCTCTATCTTTATTTAATTGCGGAAAAAGATGATTATGCCGAACAATTTTCTGTTCTTATTAATGTCACTAACGGTATCGTCTTTAATGATAATAATTTCGTTGAAAAGTTTTCCATTCGTAATAATTCATCACTACTGCTACTGGAACTCATGTTAAATACCGACAGCTGATTGAAGGTTAAGCGCGCAGTTACTTGTTCCCACTACGCGCGTTCGCCACCGTGAATCAGTACCAGCGAGCAGCGACCTGCGACCAGCGTTCACTGTGCGCTTACCCTAACTTAAGTTACAAGTTTCAACTTAGTACAATGTTCCATTCTTGAGATATTTTTTTCACACACACGCGCGCGCGCGCGCACGCACGCACACACACACATACAGACAGACCAATCGCTAAAAACTTGTTTTTTTGGGTTCAGAGGGCCTAAAACCCCGATTTCTAAAAATCGACATGAAAACAATACACTTCTTCCCTATATCTTTACTTGTTAGTAGGGTTCAGAAGTGGAGCGTATAGGACAGCTTTTTTTTGTCATCAGTCTCTCGACTGGTTACTGTCCAGTCGGGCAGCTTACTGTCCATAAAAGTTGATTCCACTCACCTTAAAGGTGAGGTTTCGTTTGTGCGATCGTCGCATGTGATTACTGCATGCAGCCGCTTCATGCGTCACTGCCATTACTCATCAAATGGATTTCTTAAGAAGTGGTTCCGTTTATGCGTCCGACGCAAGAAATCGCATGCGTCGGCTGCATCGACTGCTTTGGAACCAGTCACCTGCAGTTGTCGCTTGCGTCTGGAAATTGAAAATGTGTTTTTCCAAAGACGATGACGCAAAATTCATTCACTTAGTTGTAGAAAACTAAAACTATTTGATCCTTCAAACTTGCTTTCGTCGTTTAATAGATACAGTAAACTCCCGGTTATCCAAAATAATTGGGGCGAGCCGATTTCGGATAAGCCATAATTTTTTTTTAAAATAACAAGGAAAAGCTGTTTTATTGTAAAACAATATTGCTGTGTTCTAAAAACTTTTATTTGTAAGATTTAATTGAAAAATATTTTATTATTTATTTATAATTAGTTTTTTGAAAAGTCAGAAATTATTTTTGTTTTTATTTTCCATTCGTTTTCTTACCGAAATGTCCCACCAATGTTTAACTAAAAGTACATCAGTAGGCGTCGCTTCGATGGTTCTGACCACGCGTTTACGTTTACACGACATTGTTAAATATCATTTCACTTCCACTACTAGTACGTAACACGCCAAGACACTACCGTACCCATTGAACCACAATACAGTATTAATTGTCTATTCGCAGCAAAGATGATGTAGCCAAAATAAACAGTAGGCTTAGTAGTAGGCTACCGCTCCAAGGAAAATACTCATGTTATCGGTAAAAATCCTGTCTGCAGCGCTGAATGTCATGTAGGCATACTTTACGTGCTATAAGTTACAGTTCAGTTTGCTTAAACAGTATTTTGGTACAGAAATACAATTTCCAGTATATATTATTTATTGTATTTATTAAAGTTATTTGTAGAAAAATTACATTTAAAATACTGAGTATTTTTTGACGTTTCGAATAACCCGGGTTTCGGTTAACGCGGACGTGCAGTTGGATTGCACGTTCCACTGCACAAACGAAACTACCCAACCTATGCGTCAGTTGCATGTGATTACTGCATGCAGTAATCGCGTGCGACGATCGCACAAACGAAACCGCACCTTTAGATGTCCTGAGACTTACCAGCTGGTACCAGTGGCTCATCGATGAGAGTTAAGCTGCCGAAGATCTTGAAAAAGTGGACTGTATTTGCGCGGTTAGTTTTCTGGAGTGTCTCCTGGGCGTACATTCATTGTAGTGGAATATTATTATTATTATTATTATTATTATTATTATTATTATTATTATTATTATTATTATTATTATTATTATTATTATTATTATTATTATTATTATTATTATTAGCGTATTCTCCCTTAAAGGAAGGCGATAAGCAAACTGAATCATTTTTTTTTCTTGTTGTTCTTTTTGTCCACCCAGTACTCTCGCATCCGTTTTGAGAAAGCTTGTTTCCTTTCTTCTGACCACTTTGGCCTGTGCTGCTTCTGCTTTGGCTGCTCTGGCTCTATCTCCCATCTGTCCACCTTGTTCCTAAATATGTTCCTATCTGCGATGTCTTGTTCTATTATTTTCGCTTTCCTGAGATCCTTATAGATTTCACTTATCCACGGTGGCATTTTTTTGAGAGACGTTGTATACTCCAATATTTTTCTTGTTAGCCTGTTTTCTGGTAACCGCTGTATGTGTCCAAAGAATTTCATACGTCTCTTTCTAATGTCAGCTTCTACATTTGAGAACTTTTCTATTATTATTATTATTAATATTATTATTATTATTATTATTATTATTATTATTATTATTATTATTATTATTATTATTATTATTATTATTATTATTATTATTATTATTATTATTATTATTATTATTATTATTATTATTGCGTTTATTAAGTATAGGTAGCATTTGGGATCGCGGATATGACCGGATAGAAGAGCGTTTTAAAATAAGATAACATCTATTCGCGTATCTAGTTAGCGGGCGACTGTCATTTTCAATTTAAAAACTGGTTAGTAAGTACAGGTAGAAAAAAATTCTTATTGGTTGAGACTGATAAACGATAACTTACAATAGTACACAAAATAACTGAATAAAACTAGACATAAAATTTATATACGAGGTGTGGCTATTAAATAACGAGACTGACGTTTAAAAATTTTTTTTATTTTATTTTATACATAACTACTTATTGTCACCTTCAATATACACTCCTTCTCTATCCCTACAACGCTCCATGCGAATTCTTCATTGTTGGAAACAGTGCTGAAAGTCATCTTCTGTCAGCTCCTTCAGGACACGTGCCGCTTTCTCTTTTACAGCTTCCACAGACTCAAATCTTGTCCCTTTTAATGCAGATTTCACTTTAGGGAAGAGGTAGAAGTCACATAGTGCAAGATCTGGTGAATAAGGCGGATGTTCTAACACTGAGATGCTGTACTTGGCTAGGAACCTCTTGAGAGATAACGTGGAATGAGCTAGCGCATTGTCTTGGTGGAGAACC